>JAUPFN010000018.1:31903921-33103921 GCA_036924255.1 Apodemia mormo
ACGGGAGCAGAAAAATCCACGGGAAGAGATATAGAGCTGCACTTACAACTACGCTAATTTTTCTTGGTTCACTGAGTCACTCACCTAGCCTAGCAAGATAAGTCCCGGACTTGCATTTCATCGCGTGCCAGCCATAAATGTCCTTCATTCTTCGTACTTTTCACCTATGAGCTAGAGCGATTTCCAAACCACTTTTTTATATTTGAGAACGAGTTATTGAAATGATATAGTGAGGAACTTTTACCTAAATGCAGTGTTGTTTTTTTTTTATCAAAACGCTAACCCGTTGCGGGTTCATTGATCAATTCTAAGATATACGACGTATATGCATTTCTTACAGGTTTAGTCGTCCAGCTGTCACAGGAGTTGTACGAATTCTTACACCAGCTAGAGGAAAGACTAACGCACACGATAAAGTCAGTGGGGAAGATCCCACACTCGTTCTGGCGGTCCTTCAACACGGACATCAAGACAGAGCCCGCCGAAGGGTTCATCGACGGAGACCTCATCGAGAGCTTCCTGGACCTCACCCGGGACATGCAGCAGGAGACCGTGCAGGGGCTACAGGTGACACATTTTACAAGTTAAACCTTTTTAGCCGCATACGGTATAACTGAGTCTTTAGAATAAGTTTTTAAAATAATATTATAAACCCAATAGATGTCAATGTAAAGGCCAGAGGGACTATCCACTGGGTACTTTTTGACCACCAATATAGATCCCTAATAAACTGTATCGAATAATGCACACAGAGAACATGTACTCCGTACAAAATGCCTCATGAATAACCGAGGACGCCAAGAGACTGGACTGGACAAAAGTACTGAGGAGTCCCCGAAAAAATAGAACACGTGACATGGAGCATCAACGCATACAGCGTTTTAATTTGCGTTTAGCGCTCGAGAGTGATTTACTTAAAAATTTTCGACCATTCTTCTGTACCAATGCAATGCTTTTTCTTAAACTTGATTTAAATTACAGCACAACGTAATCTCACAATATTTGCCTCTTATGGAGGCAAATATCGTGGATTCGCTCCGGACAACAAATGATTGCACACCGTACCACCGCGTGCGTGGCAAGTTCTCGGCGGACGTTTTTCCGTGATTCAGGGATTTTTGTCCTCTGCGGACAAAAGTCGTTCGTCTGCGCAGGCCATAATAAATTTCTGCTTGTAAATAGTTTTAATCTGTCGGTAGTCTGACGAAAACAAAGGTGCGCGTATTGAAGTTAGTTTAATACTGACTTTCATATCCAAGGGTTAAGATGACAGACTTTGACAAGGTGACATCTGTCAAGTCGACACTCGTAGGGATGTCACCTGTATATACAACATAGTCTCCATGACTGACCCTAATTTTCTATATCATAGGATAGCGAACAAACCAATAAATCCCTTATAGACAGCAAATATGTCAGTGGTGCATTGCTATCCATATTGTGAGATGGTTAAATGCCACATACTTAAGTTTATCGGTTACCTTATCTTGCGAACCGAAACACAAGGGTAACAAGCACTGATTCTAAGGCAGTGGTACCAAACCCGGGCAAGATGTTGCAGATACAACTTGATGAACTTTTTCGTTGACGAGATGAGTGGTGATAAAGCCACAATGTTTTGTGTCGCAGATTGACGACGGCGGCGGCATGATGCGGGAAGCGACGGTGGACGACTTAATAAAAATCGTGGAAGATCTAACGAGGATACACTAGTGTTTTGGTTTAATAAATATTTTATAAACTCTAATATTATTATTTTAACTTCTTTAATATTGTTTATGGTACTACATCACGATATTAATAATTTTTGGATACTTTAATATATAGTTGAAGGGATGTATAGGCCCTATATATATATATATATATATATATATATATATATATATATATATATATATATATATATATATATATATATATATATATATATATATATATATATATATATATATATATATATATATATGTGAGTGGTTACGCAAAAAGGGACCTCAAGGGAAAATAATTGATTTCGAGTAAATCACGTTTAAAATGTTGAGTCGAAATGAGAGAGGCGCGGGGTGTTTTATGTTAGTGTCGTTAGTGAGCGACTTCGTCAGTGAGAAATAGCACGTGTTTGCGATAGCTGTATTATTGGTGACTTATTTATTCGTCTTTTACTTGTCTTTATGTGCGCGCTAGAAAAAGAAACTAGTGTGCGCTGTGTATAAGGTGTAATATTTTCAAAACTGCCTCGGCTTACATAAAAAATCATTTAAAAAAAACTACGGCACCTAAAATTATTTTGATTAGAACAAAACAAAGATGAAGGACCATAGAATCAGAATTTATCAAAAAAAAAAAACCGTTTCCAATCCCTTCAGGTCCCTTTTTGCGTAACCACTCACATATATCTGGCGCGCGGGCCGCGGCGTGTGGCAGTGGGCGGGCACACTACATCACCGCCGCCCCGTTGGTCGAGTGGTTAGCGACCCTGACTACGCAATCGACGGGGCTCGGATTCGATCCCCGGCGGGGACAAGCATTTATGTGATGAGCATAAATGTTTGTATTTCCGGGTTTGGGTGTTTATTAAATATATTCTAGTATTTATATATGTATTTCTATGTATTAGTATCAATGACTAACACACATAACACAAGCAAATAATTTGCTTACATTGGGGTTAGATCAGTAAGTGTAATTTGTCCCGTGAATATTTATTTATTTATCAACTAGGAATTAAATGCCTGAACCAACATTGTGTGTTCTTGACAGATTACAGGGGACGATTGTTATAAGGGGTACGACAAGTGCTACTTTTTGTAGTGAATACCAACAAGCATACGGTTCTCCTGGTAAAAAGAGTCATCACCTATAATCATCATCAGCAAAGGTTAAAGGGTAAGTAATTTTGTTGCAATCTATGTGGATTGATGTGTAATATTTACCGGATACTGGATATTGAAGATTACTTCGAACCAAAACACGACAGAGACAAGCACTGACGTTATTGAAATGTAAATAAGCAAAGGCGGACTTACCCATAGGCCCGTGAAGATCCGAGCCTAACGCGGAATATTCTGGGAATGAGTTCCCAGTTCATAAACGCTTAATTTAAATAATCATTCCTAGCTGCTCCTTAAAAAAAGCTGCATAGCATTTAGGGCCTAGTGTGGCATCAAGCGTAAATCCGCCACTGAGAATAGATATAGCGGTACCAAAGCCTGGCGAGACTTTCTTTTTGCTAGTAGTCACAATACTAATGTGTTTGGCCAATAGTTCATTTTACAAATTAACTGGAAGACAAGAGGAATTAATCTTTAAAACGGGCCCGAAACAACTTAGGCCATGAAGGTGGATCCTCCGTGTTGATCCGGGCTCCTTTGAAGAATTAGCCAACTGCCGCTCTGCCAGGCAGGTCGTGAAAGGCGACTGATTGGTTATACGAGTCACTACCATCGTGGCTACTAGGTGGTAGTTCTGTATTGTCTCGCCCGGGTCTGGTACCACCGCCATATCTATTCCTGCTGCAATAACGTCAGTGCTAGTCACTCGTGTTCCGGTTTGGATGGTAAGGTAGCTGGTAAACTTATGCACGTGGCATTAGACCTCGCCACAAGATAGCAACGCACCATTAACACCTTTAGTGTCTATAGGCGATGGTTGACTCCTTCCATCAGGAGACCCATCTACTTATTTGCTATCTTATCTACTGCAGATTACCGAATAGACCCCTGGAACTCTTGTTATTGATATAACTTACTTGATTTGCAAGATTCAGTGATCATGGCCAGGGTGACAAAGCTCGAAGAACAGATTCTCAATGAGTCTGCTGATAGCTCGAATGTTGACCACAAACTTGGTGTAATGTTGACCGTTTCCCTTTTAGATGAAGTGACGATGTTACCTAAACTTTCCTGTGTCAAGGCTTATTTTGAAAATTATACCATCTGACTTAATGCCAGGCAGTTCCTAAAAGTCAAGTGATAAGCCAAATATACCACTGATAATACAAGGACGGATTGAAAAGTATTCGGCCTAACCAAGAAAATAAACACATACTAAATCAGCTATATTTTTATTTGTCTACATAATCATTAATCACCATCAAGTTCAATGCATTTTTGCCATCTCCCATTGAAAGCATTTAGACCGTTGAAAAAAAAATGATTCTTCCTTAGAGTCAAAATATGCATCTACTGCTGTTTTGACTTCGTCGTTTGTCGAAAATCTTTGACCTCCCAAGGGCTTTTTTAAATTAGGGAACAGTAAGAAGTCTGACGGTGCCAGATCAGGTAAATAAGGCGGATGCGGTAATAGTTAAAAGCCACAATTGTGGATCCTGTGTGTGTGTGGATGTGGATCAGCCATTGATTGCACAGACGTATGAACACGGGCGTTGCCTTGATGAAACAAAACTTTTCTTCTGAGCATTCCTGGACGTTTTTCTTCTATTTCCTCTCGTAAACGACGTAGTAAGACACAGTACTAATCAGAGTTTATAGTCTGACCCCTTTCAAGATAATTAATCATAAACACACCCTTCGAGTCCCAGAATACTAAAGCAATTATCTTATTTGCCGACAAAAGTGCTTTAGCCTTTTTGGGGGGTGGTGAACCAGGTCTTCTCCACTGTTTTGATTGTTTTGTTTCTGGCGTACAGTAATGCACCCACGTTTCGTCCATTGTAACAAAACGATTCAAAAAATCATCTGCATTGGCTTCAAATAACTCCAAACATGCACGTGAAATAGTCAATCGCGTCCTTTTTTGTTCAACTGAAAGCAGTCGCGGAACCCACCTCGCAGACATTTTGAGTTCGTTCATAAGAAATGCCTATAATCTCGGCTATCTCTCTAATTTTTAATCTGTGGTCTCCCATAATTAAATTAGTAAAGCAAGTATTAGCGGTCTCCCATAATTAAATTAGTAGTTAGCAGAAAGTATGTCCGATTGCTTTGGTAAAAAAATTATAAAATCACAACAAATTATTGCACACGTTTCGAATTATACAATTAACTACTCTGAACTGAAACTAAATACTGTGGGTAGATTTGATTTTTAGAATTGAATGGATCAGTGTCAGGCAGAGTACTTTTCAATCCACCCTCGCATTAGGGGGACTACTATTTAGTAGATTTCAAAAACGTTTCCCCCGCGCATCGTAATACCACCTTATCTATTTTTGCTGCACTAACGTCAATGTCAATTTGGAACATAAAAACCACGAAGTATTAGGTATTAAACACTCTATTTAGAGCTAGCACTCGTAATAATCACTTGAAATCTCATTCTCCAAACTCATCTCATTCATGAGGTCTCGCCATCTCTTTTTATACAAAAGTGTGTCAGAAAAAGAGGGTAAGACCTCAAATGAAAGCAGTATTTAAAGTTTTGTTCCAAGTAGGTATTAGAAGTGTTGCCTCCAAATATAATACAGCTTCATGTATAAAATAGTCTACTGCCCTGGATGTGTCGTTACATCCTTTTCACACGGATGGCATCGCAACATTAACGGATTTAGTGTACATAATATATAGGCGATGGTTATCTCTCCATTAGAACAATCATCTGGTTTTGTGTTATTCTATAATATAAAAAAAAATATTAAAAATGTGACAATTCTAAATAAAAAAGATAAAAACAAAATTATGCTTTATTGAGAAGGCATAACAATCACAGACAGACATTTATTATAGTAGGGGAGGCAAAGAGGGGATTGTGGGTTTTACTCGAGCGCGCCAGATTAACATAGGCAGATGCCTTGCATACTGCTGAGGCCACCAAATATAAGCCCTTTATATAGAGTCAGAATCTAGAGCAGTAAAAAAATCAATAACTTAGGCTTGTGGAAATTGATAAATTTTCATTATTCTTAACAACATTTCTTTAAAATAAAAGAAAATTCAACTGCGCTTGAGAATATCAAGACACTTTCTTTGTGACCTTTCCATCTCCCAAATCATCACATTTTCTATATATATCTACACTCTTAGCTCGCAATTATAGCCCACCTTACCATACCTTAATCTGACGCACTTCAGTATTCCTATGTTACTGTTTTTTCTACACTTTTGAAAATCTGTAGAAGTTTTCCGCAACATTAAAATAAAAAAAAAATTACAACCTTTTCTATTTCCTATCATCTGATCTACAAAATCCAACAAGTCCCCATGAAGTTTGAGTAAAACCCAATTTAAAAATCTTGGGCACCCCTACTTTTACAAATTACTGCAAAAGTATCCCATATCATACAAAATATACAGAAGCTCAAGCCCAATGTCATGTTTACAATTACAAAATTTAAAATCCCTAAAAAAATGTAAAAATACAATAAAATGTATGGTATGTTTTTTTTTAATAACTTTTCCCACTTTCCAAAGCCCACTTTCTAAAATATAAAACATTAATATTTAAGTAACGATTAATATATTTGTCCCAATGCTAAAATTGTTATAATGAAAATTGTGGTTTAAGTGACAATAATATTTTTAAAGTGCCTTGAATATGGAAATATCTTTTTGCACTATTACTATACCTACCTATGATTTAACTTAATTGTGGTCTATTTTTACAATAGCCCATATACTGTTTTACTAAGCAACTCGTCCGAAGACTTATGGCCAATTGCACTATGGCTTGCTTGCACTATGGCACTATGGCCAATTATCTTAGCTTAAAATATATTTTTTTAAATTTGCGATGTCACAAAATTTCCTTCCTTCCACAAGGGGTAAGGAAGGCACACTTCGTCGACCCACTCCCTCCCCCTTAACGTGTGACGTAATTTATGGATGGATCTGCTATAGTTTAGAGTACGACAAAAGTCTAGATAGTATCATAATAACGTTTATTTCGTGACATAAGTAATAATGGTAGGCCAAAATCGAGCCTTTTGTAACATCAACAAACAAGGGAATCATGGGAACCATGAGAGAGAGTAGAGTTCTGCATTGTCTCACCCGCGTCTGGTACCACCCGCCTTACCTCTTCCTGTCGCAATAGCGTAAGTGCTAGTCACTGACGTGTTTTGATCTGAGCTGAATAAGCTAACCCCTAGCCTACAAGGCCAAAATAAAGCAAAGAAAACACACAAGTGGTTGTCTTGATAGAAAGCCATGAAATTACCATTTGAGATTATTGGCTAATTAATATCCGTGTCCCAGACAGGGAATGCTGTCTACCTTACCCTCTAAATCGGAATATGATAGCTTAGGCGTTATACATATATCACTGTAGCGGGGATAGATAAAGCATAAGTGGTATTATCTACCCATGCGAAACGGTACTATCAAGGAAGTTACATTCTACCCGGAATGTTCACAAACGCTTCAAAATCGTTCCGAAGAGTACCACGACATTGGTGGAGTGTGTCTCATTCTAATAAATAAAGCGCCAATCGCCATACATAAGTGCGGCCATGCGTAGTTTGCAAATTACTACTAAGTAATTCTACTAATTTGGTAAAGTTTTTGCATTGCATACGTAATTACGTTATAATTAAAATAAGCACATTTTAGAACTCACTGTGTTAATTACAATACATTTTATGCTTATGTATTTATCGACGTGTATGAATAAAAGGGATTTAACGATTACTGAATATATAAAAATCTACCATCAGATAGTTTTATTTACACTGGCAATTTCAAGAAAGGGACAACATCCACTCTTGTCATTGTCTTGCTCAGAACGTTTTTCCCCTCTGTTAAGTAAGAAGCAAATGTCAATTTTATGAGTAACGAAATAAAGTACATTTTTATTTTTCAAATATTGCTTCGTAATAATTCCAGTTATCGTATATAAGTTCCTTGGGTACTATATATCTTACATTTACATATAGTAGATGTGTGTTGTATGAATTAAATCATTACAATATGAAGTAACATGAAATACATTTTAATGTATCATTAATCTATGCTAATTAATAATAATAAATAAAAATAATTAATATTATATTATAAATGCGACAGTTTGGATGGATGGATGTTTGTTACTCAATCACGCAAAAACTACTAAACGGATTTGAATGAAATTTGGCACACAGGTAGATGATAACCTGGAATAGCACATAGGCTACTCTTTGTCCCGTAAAAATCCCGCGGGATTCGCCAAAAACTGTTATAATGCAGCGGGCTGCACGCTGCAGCTAGTCTACAAATAAAAATAGTATCAATGATTACGTACCACAGTTGAGGTTAAAATCACTTGATTTTTTTCAAGTCAATACTTTAACTAATAAAAAGTCTATATAGTAAATAATTCTTCCCCGACATAAACTACGCCGGGAAAACACGTGCCATATTCACGTCACATACACCAAATAAACTAAATTCGAACAAACTTAACTAATTTAAACACGTCATTTAGATTACCTTACACAGCTACTGTGGAGGAAAAAACTTTTTTATTATTTCTTGCTTTGCTGCTTATTTCTTATTTTTAACACTTTTTTTATTGTCTCGCACGATATTGCTAGTGTTTATAACATTATTTTAGATGGACTGACAAGCTGAATTTTAAAATTTTATTAATAATTAAAAATTAAATCATATAAGTAGTACATTTTTTGCATGAAAATATAAACAAATTTTTAAATGAATGAAAATATAAACAAATCCAAAAATTTGATTTATCGGCTCTGTAAAAAACATAATTTTTCACTCAACCTATTAAATATTAATAAATAACAACTTCAATTCAGACAACAGAAAACTAGATTGTAAACATATTCATGGGCGTACCGAGGGTCGGGTAGGGAGAAGCAGCTGCCCCCCCCCCCCCCCTGGAATTTGTTTACCTTTACTAACTATATATTGTTGTAGATAATAAGATAAAAACATAGCCTTAAACTGTTACAGTTGCCCCCCCCCCCTGGTCCAGAACCTGGGTACGCCCATGAACATATTGTAAGGTTTATTATCTACCAACATTATTCAAATATATAGGATGTTATGTGAACGAGAGGTTATTAAACGAGGTTAATCGATAAAGAAAAATTTCTATTCTTGACACACACACACACGAAAAATGATAACTGAAATTTTGAACAAGTTTACCTACAAAACTGTTATCTTAGCGCGAAACAAAACACATTGGAATCACGTCAACATCACCTTTAATACTACCTGTCGACAAAAAAATTTGCTTACACGAAGATGCTCAGAGTGTAACAAGACTTTGTACTTATTTTGTAAAAGTTTTCTTTGAAATTTATATATATTTATAATAAATTATGTACTATAAATAAATAATATATAAATATTCACCGGACAAATTACATTTACTGATCTAACCCCAAAGTAAGCAAATTATTTCTTGTGTTATGGGTGTTAGTCAATGATACTAATAAATAGAAATACATATATAAATACTAGAATATATTTCATAAACATCCAAACCCGGAAATACAAACATACATGCTCATCACATAAATGCTTGTCCCCGTCGGGGATCGAACCCGAGCCTCGTCGATTGCGTAGTCAGTATCACTAACCATTCGACCAACAGGGCCGTCAAATTAGTGATAGCCCGGTAGTGGAAATCCGATCGCAATTCATTATTTTTTCTTTCGTAAAAAAACATTACATATTAGTTTTACATACACCCGTATGTGCAACATTCTTAGTAGCACGGAGGAGATTCTGTAAAGGCGATTCGGAGTTTTTCATAATTTACTTGTAACATAATATTTCATACTAAAACATGTTCTCGTTCAACTTAACATCCTATATACCCATGGAACGCCCAAAGTAAATTTGTTGCTACGAAAATAAAAAACTATTTTTTACTAGGATATGTTAATAAAATAAATAGAAACATATCTATGTCGTAAAAGATAATGAACAATACATATAAATACAATTAAAACGCTAAACAAACAATTCAAACTAATTCTTACAATCACATTAACCAGTAGGCTATTTTACAAAGCGAATATATAGGAGATATCAGATTGTTTCCCTTAGGAGTATAATAAACAAATATTGTAATGTTTATCTAGACACGCGGGAGCGTGTCCAGCCAAGTTCAAAGATGGAACTGAAGGCATTGTTTTTACACATGTGAAGATATATATAGACCACTCTCCATTTAATTACAAAAAAATAAAAATACGGGCTATACAAAAAAGAACATTACCCACTCCCTCGTAATATTTGTTTCATCTTACTGATAAAATTGTTACCAGTTTTTTTAAACCCCTATCTCACATTATTTACGATCACAAAAATACTTAAACACTCTCGGGTCGATCGTCCGACATAAAAAAATGGATCCTGAAGACACGTTTTAAATGATTTTTCGACATCGGTCATTTTTTGTTATAATAAATAATTAGCGATATATACATATAGTTTATTTGTGACAATTAGAAAAATTATAAGCTTTAAAAAAATTATTTAATCTAATTATTTGGGCTTTTGATTATTTAAAATACAGTTTATAACAGTGATTACAGAATTATTGAACTAAAATTTTACGATATCTAACTGGTTCATTTCTTTTAAATTAAGTTTGATTTTCTTAGTGGAGTGAAATGAGTTTTCCAGTTAGAGTTTACAACAAGCCCACACATTTCAATAATTGGTAAAAAAATATACTTTTCTTATTGTCACAAATATACAGGTTGTCAGTAAAATTGCATGCCATAGCTTCAGGGTAAGTTCAATATCGATAAAGAAAACTGTAAAAAATAAATACCTTTAAAAGAATTTTTAAAAAACCGAATTATAATTTATATACCATCGTAGCATTTAGGACGCACTTTTATTAGCAATTTTAATTTTAAACGATGACTTCTTTTAGTTAGTTGGTACTAAATTTGGTTGATCTTGCAATCATTTTTTTGTTTTTTTTTTTTAATTTGTTTTAATTTTTTTATTTTTTCTGGGTTCCTTTATCGTTACTGAACCTACCCTTAAACTACAGCACGCAATTTCTTTAACAATCTGTATAATATAATTATATATTTGTGACAATCAGACAATAATATCAGGCATTAGAAAAAGTAATTTAATCTACTAATTATTTTGTGTATAAATTAGTTACAAACGAATTATATACATTAGAATAAAATATTATTTTTTTTAACTACCTATGCTTTTATCGCCTCTGCGGTCTAGTGGTCTGGTATTGACGTTGACCACATGAGGTCCTGGGTTCGATCCCCGGGTCCGGCAATTAAAAAAATGTGTTTTTTCAATTTTTGAAATAAAATCAATGTTGCCCGAGATTGGAAAATGCCCGGATGGCGATACGCTTGCCACCTATCACATTTGTGGGACCAAGTATCTTAGGCTAATCGTGAGTGTACTTGTACCTCTGCCTTCACCTTCGGGGCACGGGCGGGAATATACTTTTTTCCCATGTTTTCTGAGCGTTTTAAAAAAAGCAAAATGAAAGACCAAAAAAAACTATAAGTATTCTCTGATATCTCCTTGAGAACTACTGGAACCAACGAATTAACTATCTGGATCGCAAATGAATGTTACATACATCCTTTCCCATTTAGATTTTTTTTGTCTTGCAATCAACACAATATGGCGCGAAACTCCTATGAGCGATCAAAATGATTACTATTTTGTGTCACAACCTAAGTGCGGCAGAAACCACAATAATGTTTTGCCGGCTAATTTTTTAATCAGGGTGGTAAAAACGTGAATTCATTTTCTACAAATAGTACAACCTGCCTTTCAGGACTGATGAAATAGTTCGTAATTTAATGTTTCTCTCACGTAATACATCAGGAATTTTCACAAAGGGTGATGAATTTCATTCTTTTGAATTGGATACGCTTTATTTAAAAATATACTGATCCCTTTCAAGATGCCGAAGCCGGAAGCTACCAGCTATTTGATAATATATCACATCCTGACCACACAAGCCGAAACTTGTTAAAACTAGTTTATATCAGAACTAGCTGACCCGGCAAACGTTGTTAATGGATGTAATTATACATATAAACCTTCCCCTTGAATAACTCTATCTATTAAAACAAAAATACATCAAAATCGGTTACGTAGTTTTAAAGATCTAAGCATACATAGGGATTATTGACAGACAGCGGAAAGCAACTTTGTTTTATACTATGTAGTGAAAGAAGTTAGGCAAAAAAGAAAAAAGTGAACTAATTTCATTAATGTTTGACGTGGCTTCCTTTTATTTTCGCTAAGACAAATATAAAAAAGTTTGATCACATAATTAAAAGAACACTTATTAAACAATTCTAGTAAACTACTAATATACCTAATACATCGGAGATTTTGATGACAAAAAAGCTTCTCTTAATTATTTTCAATATGGAATGATGATAACTAACCGAGATATAGTATAACCACAATATAAAAAGGTACAGAAGTGAAACTCATGTATGTACTTCACTTTTCATACCGCTTTCATACGCTCGGCGGTCGCGCTAGGGTTATCAACTTTGGCTATGCACAAAAACTGATAGTTGGCACTCGTATCTAGTTTTTGATTTATTTTTGAGAATTAAACAGGAAGAACGGAAATGTAAACCAATAATGACTAAAATATTTTAATGTTATTGTTATACTTATCATAAATTTTTTGCACAAAAAAGTTCACTGACGCGTTTCAAAGTGGGTGGCGCTCGTGCGCTATTCCGTACCATTCCATTTATCGTGTCCTTCGTGAGAGATGTCTATGTGTGCGTGGCTCGAGCGCCCATTGTATGTAGATTGACTTCTGTACATATTTGTTTTGTGGTATAACTGAAATAAGCGATAACTAAGACGCAAATACATGGTAGACAATCATAAGGTCATCAATCATAAGACAGTCAGTTACAGTTTTAAAATCGTCATGGTTCTTTATTGCAACGTGTGTACGTTACTTGGGTAAGGGCGGATCCATGGGGGTCATAGGATCATGCTCCCTCCCTCCCACCCCGAGGAAGTGGCCTAGGTATGGATTTATTGCATACAAATAATGATTAGGGCCTATCTTGACTGAACCTTAAATATGTGACTCTCTGACCCGAAGGCTGGATCACATATTTGAGGATCCAGCCTTACAAGGGCGGATCCAGCCTTACAAGGGCGGATCCAGCCTTACAAGGGCGGATCCAGCCTTCCAAAGGGCTTCCACCATTTTTATCTATCTGCGTTGAGAGATAAGGGTGTCTTATTATTATATTAACTACTTATGGAAATCATTTAATACAATACATTAAACTAAGGTGTCATGTAATCGCCATTTTCATTAACTGGTAAGTAAAAATACAAAAATAATTTAGTCTTTGAAAAACAAAATGGATAATGTGAAAACGAAGTCACTGCAGTTCTTGTTTAATAAATACAAAACATTAATCCCCAATCTCTTGTGAATTATCTTTTAAAAGAATATATAGTTTGAGTGTTTATTTCAGGAGTAAAAGCTTTTTTATATAATAAAATTAAATTAATAAAAATAAAATAAAAGAACACTAATATTAAAAACGATAAACAAATACCATCATACCCATATCTCGGTATTAAGCAATGAGGTTTTTTTACATGGCCAACATATCGACAAATTTGACCAATCTGTCAATTGACCAAAAATAGGTCTAGAAATTAAACTTATTTGACACAAAAGCGCGAAATTTTAAATTGAATAATTAGTTGGCGGCAAATGCACAAATAGTACGAGTTCAAATTTTAAAAAGTATGGAAAAACTTTTGACATAATAAAAATAGCGGCACGTTACACCCAGTTTACCATCACAGTGATTATTACAAATAATTACAAATTGCATTGCGTATATTGGTCGAAATTATGAGTTAGGTGCGACACCTACTTGCGGAACTTATCAGCTTTGTAATGCAGGAACCACATCAAAGCGAACAAACAACTTGGCGGACTAGGAATAGGACCTTCTGAGGCCAACATTGCTTCTATTTCCGGAATGGTTTTCTCCACTACTTCGATCAGTTCATCGTCTACTCCACCCCCTGGAAAAATAATAAATATCGTGTTTGTATAGTAATATGTGAAGCGAAAGCTTTGCACCCTTTTATACGAAAATTGCGTATATAAAATTTGGGGAATATAAAATTTAGCACAGTTAAAGTTATGGATAAAAAGGGCAGTCAAATTTTTTTTCCGTCGCAATAACTCCCGAACGGATAAACCGATTTTGATGCAACTTACGGCATTGTGCTGCGCACTGTTTTGATAAAATTTTTAATCTATATTAGGTAATACTAGTCGCATCTCTACCTACAACTTGAGGGCATGGGTTTGGTAATATTTTTTTTTTTGGTTTTTATTATAACTAACGATCCTACCATACCTTAATCTGACACGATTTAGTGTTTCCATGTCACAGTTTCTTTTTTAATTTTTTTTTATCAGTAATTTTTCTCCACCGTTGAAATGAAAAACACCATATAACCTTTTATTTTTCCTATAATTTAATCTACAAAATCCTATAGGTCACTAGGACGCTCAAGTAACTACCCATTTAGCATCTTGGGCTCCCCTACTATAAATGCGTTGCTATGTGTGTGACAGCAATGTCATTCCCAACATAACACGCAGCACACAGAATGGAATACCGACACTATTGTGTCAAGAATACGTAGGGCGGAGGCACCAAACCCAGGTGTGCAGAAGTTTCCTACCTATTACCTATAAAAAAAAAAATAATTTGTGTCCACCGTAATAGTAGTTATGGTGGACAATCAATCAATCAATCGTTTATTGCAGAAAATAGGGTTAGTTACATGTGCTCTTATATTATGTTAGTAGTTCCTCCTATTTTGCCGTATGAACAGCATTATTTGTGGCAAAATTAACATTTTTAATATTGCTAAGATATTATAGAAAAATAATTATTGTTAACAAAATTAAAATATAAAATTAGCATGTCTTGAAAAATAATTATTATCAACAAAATTAATAGATTAATAATATCATTGTACTGCCAAATTGTATCAGTCAGAAGAATTAAGTAGAAAAAAAATTAGTAATCTTGAGAGAAAAAATTATTATGTCTTAAAGGAATATCAATTTGTAAAATGCTTATAATTAAAAAGATAATAAAGAATAATGGAATAAAAATATAAAATAAACATGTAAACGTGCATCATATTCTTCTTCTATGGCCCAATTTTGGTATCAGCAACAGTTCTTTAACACTATAAATTTTTTTATCCTTTAGCCACTTCAGTAAACCTTTTTTAAATTTCTTAAGGGGTAATGACTTAAAAGTATCTGGCACAGTATTATAAACTTGTATACACATGGAATAATATTGTTTGTGATACAATGCTATCCTTGGTGCCAGGTTAAAAACCAGCCTGTTTGAATTTCGTGTATTCCGAGGATACACATCACGTGCCTCAGAAAATAGCTTATAATATGTCTTAACAAAACAGGCCAATTCATATATGTAAATGCATGGAAGTGGTATTATATTACCTAATTTCTTAAAAAGTGGTTTGCATGAAATGAATGGTGGCTTTGCACATATAGCTCTAATACACTTTTTCTGTGCAATAAACGCCTTATTAATGTCTGTTGAGTTTCCCCATAATAACAGGCCATATCTAAGCACTGAGGCCACGTATCCATGATATGCTTTTAGCACAGTAGTGTAAGACCTGTTGTTTGCTGCTGTTGCTGTACACAAATCTATTTAATTTTGTACAAACACTTTCGACTTGTGCTTTCCAGTTTAATTTATCGTCAATGTGGATACCTAAAAATTTAGTTTGATGCACTCTCTGTATTTTTTTATTGTCATGTAAAATGTTCAATTTATTTTGATTGCCATAAAATATAAAATTCGTTTTTTCCAAATTTACTTTTAAATTATTATAAGTGAGCCATTCTATTGCTTTTTGAATTGTAATATTAATTTCGTCATTTATATTATAATTATTATTGGTGATTATTATTGAAATGTCATCGGCAAACAGTGTGCATGTATTATTAGTAATGTCTGGGAAATCATTAATGTAAAGGAGGAATAGAAGCGGTCCAAGTATACTGCCTTGGGGGACACCTGAATTATTTATTTTACGTTTCGATTTATGAAATTTTATATAACCATATTTATTAACTGACATAATTTCGACATATTGTGCTCTATTATACAAGTAAGATTTTAACCATGCATGTGTCGGGCCTCTTATTCCCAATTGTTCCAGTTGGACACAAATTATATATTTTTTTGCACTTATGGTGCAAATCGGACCGCACCTAATAGGTTTTAAAAATAACGAAAAAAGGATTTTTTTTATGTCATAAGATAGCAAACAAGCTGATGGGTCTCCTGATGGACAGAGTCGACCATCGCCTATAGACACCAAAGATGTTAATGGTGCGTTGCTATCTGGTGGCGAGGTCTAATGCCACATGCATAAGTTTACCGGCTACCTTACCCTCCAATCTGGAACACGACAGTGACTAGCACTGACGCTATTGCTGCAAGGAATAGGTAAGGCAGTGGTACCAGACCCAGTCGAGCCGATGCAGAACTCTACCACCTAGTAGTCACGATGGTAGTAACACACATAGCCACTCGGTCGCCTTTTACGACCTGCCTGCAGAACGGCAGTTGGTCTATTCTTCAAACGAGTCCGGGACCAATACGAGGATTTTACGATTTATTCAAAAATTTGTGATTACTTGAAAATATCATGAATTTTTCCAACCCTGACCACAAACATCTGTGCTCATCACACAAATGCTCGTCCCTATCAAGGATCTAACCTGGACATCAATTCAATCAGCGTCGTTAAAAAACGTATACTGGTACCACACGTACGGTACGTGGTAACACACAACCGATGAATCAATCAAAATAGATAAATTAAAAACAGTATCATTATAAGTTTTAACTTTTTCATTAAAATATAACTAAATATAATTATGACTATACCTTGCTCAGTTTTCATTTCATCAGTTACTTCGCAATAGAAAAATGTTTGCAATGATCCTTGTACACCAACACCAGATCTAGCAAAAAAAATATTACCCGATAATTGTAAAAAAGTCTAAACATAACTATAAAAAAATCTTATTCTATTTCTATTTCATAGACTCATTGCTTGCTTAGCCTAGCTATTTTACTCCTGCGGTTGACCTGTTCTACTAAGATAAATCCTGAATCCAATTCTTAGGTTGCACAATCATTTTAATTCTATCTAAAATAATATAAGAAGCAGGCAGGAGTCTGGCAGATACTGGTGTATCAATAATTCTATCTAAAAATTGTGTAGAAGCAGCAGTAAATATCTATCCAACGATACCCCACCCTTTTGAGTATGCGAAAAAGAAATAAACATCACCACTTTAAGTGTACATTAGGTACCCTAAAAAATATTTTTCAAGATTTTCTGTTACCACTTTATAGGTGTGACTAATATGTATATTCAAGCCAAATTACAGCTTTCTACTACAAATAACATCTAATCTAGGCTGCGGGTGGACATGCCGAAATTATAAGGGTTCGTAGTTGATTTTGGAACCCTAAAAATTACGTTAAAGGAAGGATGCGCTGTGCCGCGCTCCCAGCTGCATGGATACCACCATCTTGCTTATTTCTCCCGTGAAAACAGCTTTGCTGTATTTCGTCCGGAAGGGCAAGACTGGCAGTGTAATTACTGGCACCGAGACTTAACATCTTATGTCTCAGGATAGGCAACACACAAATAGAATACCTCGGCTGGTTCCAGCCCAGGTATCCCATTTTTGTTCATTGGCAACGTTGACCACTTACCATCAGGTGGCACGTCTGCCAGTTTGCCTATCTCAATAACATAAAAAAAATATGTATACAAACTAGCATCAAAGAACTGAAATTAATAAGAGGCTCAATTGTAAGCAGCCACTGATAGACAACTGCACCATCAGGGATCTTCCAGTTGTGTTGTCGTCCTTATAAAGCATCAATAAGACTTATCTTGCTGGTTTAAGCCACATTTTTTTAGAAAAACGCTTAAAAGTTAGGGTTTTCCTTAACAAATATGGGTACTCAACAACAAACTCAGAGGTAGAATAGAAAGCCCATTAACATATCATTAGATTCTTACGATATCTGGACTTAGAAAATATTGCTGGACCTAACAATAACTTAGCTCTAGCTAAATTAGGGATTAAAAACAGGCAGTCAAGTTAGCATCTGCCTATCTACCATCTATTTTCCCCATGTTAATCTGGACCCTTTTTAAAGAACAGACTGCATGCATGGACATATCCCTATAAGGATCCATTTTGGCAGGCAGTTTCTAAAAGGTGAACGATTGACTATATACTATGCATGGAAATTATTGTTAAATTAAATTAACTGTTATGTTGTTAAAGTTAATTAATATTTAACAGTTATTTATTTATGTTATATTATATCAGTAGCCTATATATAATAGGTGTGGCATGTTGATAGCTGTTAGTGGTGATGATCACGTCGGGATGATCACTGTGGCGCCGCTGGTTGGTAGCGCTGAAGAGTCATAGGATGGAACCAGCGGGTCAGCTTCTTGGGGGACTTCAGTCCCCAGGCAGTACACCTTGCCTGGCTGGGAAGATATTCCTTTTCCCCATACTTGTCCTTGTGTGACGTCATCGCCCTCCACAGTTATGACGTCACCTGACAAGAAGTTGGCCCGTTGGTTCCAGTACTATAACTCTTCAGCGGCATGGACCAGCGGCGCCCAGTGGTGGTGACCGTCGACGAAAGCGGTGATTTTCGACGGTTTAAGGAACTCGTGTCGTTCCGTTAGGCGGTTAGTCTTAATAATGTTTAAAATTTGAAAAACGAGCGTCGACCGCGCACACAATGACTTCGCAAGAAGATTTTCAAGATTGTACTGCATCCGTTGACCGCATCTCCGTGAAGTTACCACCATTTTGGGCGGAGGATTCGGAGGTGTGGTTTTCGCAAATTGAGGCCCAGTTCGAGACGGCGGGTATAAAATCAGACGCCACGAAGTTCAACATGGTAATTAAGCATTTAGATCAGAGCGATACGAAACTCGATCAACGCGACCCGTGTGTCTCTCGCCCCGGCGCGCAACGCTAGTCTTTATATTTTATGTAACATCCTTACTCGCTTAATAAAAGCAGATTTAATCCGATTTAAATCAAACCGCATCTTTTCTTTTGACACCACCACCACCAAATAGGTATTAGAAGCAGTAAAAACACAAAGCTAACAAAAAAAAGATATTTTAATAACAGTATTATCATAAATCAAGTTAGCGAGCAAAAAAACGCTCTCTCAAATATTTTTAATAACATTATTATCATATATCAAGTTATTGGTAATTTTAGTGATGCATAAAAATTACTTTTAACAGTATTTGCTAATATAAATAACAGTTGTTAATTGTTAAAAAAAATTAGTACGAAATTTAATATGTTAACTGTTAAATGATCCATGCCTACTATATACTAGCCACTACAATTGTTACTACTAAGTGCTCAAGTTTTGCAATGTCTCATACGGGTCTTGTATCACTAACCTTAGGTCTTACCTATTTCTACCGCAACAGGGTTTATGCTCGTCCGTTGTGTCCTGGTTTGAAAAATAAAGTAGCCGGTAAACTTATGCATGTGACCTTAACTTCCTGTGACAGATATTAATGCAACTTTAACATCTTTGGTGTCTAAAGGCGATGATTTTCTCTTTCTATCAGAAGAGCAATCTGCTTGTTTGTTATCGTATGATATAAGAAATGGGTATCAAAATCAGGTAGGTAGGATAACATCTGCCTATTTGATCAACCAGTCTGTATAAAAGAATAAACATACCTATATGAAGTAATCTTATGTAACTTATTAAGTGGAACATCATATCCACACTCCTCTAGCACTTCCTCCTTGGCAATTTGCTCCACAGGTTTGTTTTTATCTATAATACCTGCACACATTTCCAGTGCAATTCCTAATGAAGCTGGATACTTCTTAGTATCTATTTTATTTTCCTCTCTATCTTGGGGATGTATGCAGTTGTAATATATTGCTAAAAATTAACCAAAAATGTATTGAAAAAATAAACAAGAAGTAATGTTTACTTAAATCCATAAATATAAAACATGAAGTAAGTATCTAAAGATGCCGGACCCTAAGAACGCAGATGCAATGAACAATTTGACAGGGCCTACATATACTAGAAAAACTTTAAAAACAACAAAGAAAAATATTGACACGCAGGGAATGAACCTGCGACTATTTCCCTAAAGCCGGGATTATAAATGTGAATTTTATCTGTAACGATGAACTCATTTAACTAGTTATACCTAGCGATCAGTACAATCAACGTAATAGATCATATAGCAAAGAAGAATTTCGCCACGTCAAGCCTGTCAACACTAGGTCAATGGGAGAGTGTCCCGGTTTTAGGGAGATGGTTGCAGGTTCAATTCCTGCATATCGATATTTTTCTTTGTTGTTTTTAAAGTTTTTCCAGTTTTCCCAAGCGCAGGGTGAATGCTATAAAACAAAAAAATAACTACATATACTAGTATAAGTGCAATAACACAACTTTACAGGAGAGCAGATTTTTTTTATACCATATAATAGCAAACAAAAAGGTAATTTTACTGATGGAATGAGATAATCATATGCTGCACACACCAAATTGGTAACAGTGTGTTCTGGATGTATTGCCCCATGCATAAATTCACTGTCTACCTTCATCCACTAAAATAACACAACGACAATAAGCAATCCTATTGCAGCAGGAATGCGTAGGAAGTTAGTACCAAATCCAAACGAGATGTCACAAAATTTTGCCATAGTGGGATATTTATTCGTCTTGCCTTTCACCACGAGATGACTAACAGTAAAGTAAGTTGATTGATACTTCACAAAGAATCCACAGCAACACAAATTTGAAAATCGAGGGTCGTCTATGCTCATATATGTATATGACACGATAAAATTGTAAAAAACTGTTAGATTATAATCTAATTATAATATTATTACAAACTGATAACCTAACCAAATTATTAACTCACAAGGTATATTATAAACTTACAGATTTTACAATTTTACTTTAACATAAAGATGACTTTTTGATTTCCTATGCTATATGCAGAGATTGTTTTTTATAAAAGAGGATTACAATAAGTAGTTGGCTCTTCTAATGGAAAAAGTTAACCAGGCTAAACATTACAATGAATCAAAAATAAGTGCAGTAAACTTACACAAGAAGTAACTGTTTGCTATGTAGCAAACATATCAAAAACTAGATATGTATATTGTTAAGCAGTACAATATAGATTATATAGATTAATGTATATATATATATATATATATATATATATATATATATATATATATATATGTGAGTGGTTACGCAAAAAGGGACCTGAAGGGATTGGAAACGGTTTTTTTTTTTAAAAAATTCTGATTCTATGGTCCTTCATCTTTGTTTTGTTCTAATCAAAATAATTTTAGGTGCCGTAGTTTTTTTTAAATGATTTTTTATGTAAGCCGAGGCAGTTTTGAAAATATTACACCTTATACACAGCGCACACTAGTTTCTGTGATGTCAGGTAAGTGTCTACTATCAGTATTATTGTTTTACTTTAATTTAAGGTTATCTCACTGACGAAGTCGCTCACTAACGACACTAACATAAAACACCCCGCGCCTCTCTCCCGCACTCGTGGCGAAATGCATTTTGACTCAACATTTTAAACGTGATTTACTCGAAATCAATTATTTTCCCTTGAGGTCCCTTTTTGCGTAACCACTCACATATATATATATATATATATATATATATATATATATATATATATATATATATATATATATATATATATATATATATATATAGATTATATAGATTAATATAGATTAAAATTTATTTTGTTAAACATTGCCTCGCTCACATGAAAATAAAACAATTAACATACCTGGCCGAAATTGCTTGACAAAAATCATAACCTTTCTGGTAACATTAAATACAACTATTGCCACACTGTCGTGAACCTCCAGGAGATCCCATGTCTTCTCTTTGCCATTTTGTGTGTAATTAAATCTAAACGGTTTCACATATGGAGAATCCGGCAAAGGAGATATGTAACAATCCTTTAAATCTTCCATTTTACTGCTTAATGATAATAGAAATCTATTAAAACATAAAATTATTATAACCAAACGGGAGGAAATGTAAAAAAGTTACAATAACTTACGTAACTTAAAACGAAAAATACTCTCAATTTCAATTCAAGAAATTTAATTAAATTTACATAATAAATCGTAGAATATGTTCGTAAATTAGGTACCAACCAGAGTTCTCAAACAAAATTTTAAATTTTTAAATTGTATGTACGAGTAGGAGAAAAATATTTGACAATTGACATCTATCTAATCCGTGACATATGTCATATGTCATTTCATTTGACAGTTAACACCACAGAATAATAACTCCTGTAAACACTATCATATAATCAAGGAACTTATATAATATGATAACTGGAATTACTACGAAGCAATATTTGAAAAATAAAAATGTACTTTATTTCGTTATTCATAAAGTTGACATTTGTTTCTTACATAACAGATTGAAAATTAATTAAACAAGAGTGGATGTTGTCCCTTTCTTGCAATTGCCAGGGTTTAAATAAAACTACTGATGGTAGATTTTTATACATTCGGTAATCGTTAAATCCCATTTATTCATACACGTCGATAAATACATTAGCATAAAATGTATTGTAATTAACACAGTGAGTTCTAAAATGTGCTTATTTTAATTATTACGTAATTACTTATGCAATGAAAAACTGTTTCTCAAATTAGTAGAATTACTTAGTAGTAATTTGCGAACTACGCATGGCCGCACTTATATATGGCGATTGCAAGTAACTTATATACGACTAGCTGTGCCCGCGACTTCGTTCGCGTGGAAAAAATTCTAAAATAAAAACCGGCATATTTCCCGTTCCCGTGGGATTTCCGGGATAAGAACTATCCTATGCCCTTTCTTGGGTCTCAAACTATATTTGTACCAAATTTTATCCAAATCGGTTCAGTGGTTTGGCCGTGAAAGCGTAACAGACAGACAGACAGACAGTTACTTTCGCATTTATAATATTAGTATGGATAACTGGAATTACTACGAAGCAATACTTGAAAAATAAAAATGTACTTTATTTCTATCATAATAATGTTGACATTTGTTTCTTACATAACAGAGGGGAAAAACGTTCTGAGCAAGACAACGACATGAGTGGATGTTGTCCCTTTCTTGCAATTGCCAGTATAAATAAAACTTTCGGGTGGTAGATTTTTATATATATTCGGTAATCGTTAAATCACTTTTATTCATACACGTCGATAAATACATTAGCATAAAATGTATTGTAATTAACATAGTGAGTTCCAAAATGTGCTTATTTTAATTATTACGTAATTACTTATGCAATGCAAAAACTGTTTCTCAAATTAGTAGAATTACTTAGTAGTAATTTGCAAACTACGCATGACCACACTTATATATGGCGATTGACGCTTTATTTAGTAGAAAGAGACACACTCCACTCATGTCGTGGTACTCTTCGGAACGATTTTGAAGCGCGTGTAAGCATTCCGGGTAGAATATAACTTCCTTGGGCGATTGGCGCTTTATTTAGTAGAAAGAGACACACTCCACCCATGTCGTGGTACTCTTCGAAACGATTTTGAAGTGTGTGTGAACATTCCGGGTACAATGTAACTTCCTTGCTTATAATCATATTATGATAAACACAGTATTCAGCGTTATTTATAGGTTAGAATTCTTAGTTAAAATAGCGTAAATCTTTATTGAAGAAAATGATCGATAAACCAGTAAATAGTAGTTGTAGCGGTCGTGGTGCCATCGGCACCACTAAGCGCTCATAGCGGCAGGACGGCACGGCCGTTAGCAATTGACTCCTGTAAGTAGTTTTCAGAAGGTCTCACCAGTTGCAGACGATGCAGAGTGGCTGGAGGCTCGGCGAAGGTCCAACGGCAGCTGGCACGGGTGTACTTTGTGGTCAAATGAAACGCAGGGTTCTTATTTACAGTAGAAAATATGAAGTGATTTTATTTGTCGGATCGTCCTATATTTACACATAATTTGAATTGCACAACGGTTAAATTGAAAAGAGAAAGCCTGAGGATTTACAAAAAATGCAAGTTAAACATAATTGTTGCTAGAACAAAATATTGGCTGTGAACGGCTTGCCTGTCGCTAAAAAGGTCGATGTTTCATCTACGAGGCAGCCGGCGTACAGCGAGCGGCGCGCGCACGTGGGGTGTGCTCCGCCCAGCGCCCGGTCGAGAGCTCGTTTTCCGTACCGCGGCGTCTGATGTCATTCAGTCTGCGCTTACGCGGCGACGGCGTTGGGCACGGACCTATTTCGTTACGTCCGAACGCTCTTTCTAGATCGTTCGCCTGGTGTCAACGATTGCCATGTTGCGTTCTTTTAGGAACGGCATGGTGGTCGGGTCTTCATCATCGATAGTCCTTTTAAGGGCTGCTCAGAATCAGTGATCACTTGTCATGTTTGACGACTTGCCCGGGTTTGGTTCTACGAGTTGGCTGCAGTTGGGCGTCTTGTCATTCGTCCTGCCATGGCTTCACCTGGTCCTGGCCAATGCATCTGCGGGCTGGTACGGCTGCGCCTCTTCAGTGAAACAAAGTGAAGTGCAAGTTAAAGTGATACGGTGTCTGCCGTCACCGTTTCTTTTGTTTGTGTTTTGAATAAAGTGCGTTAGTGTTTTGATTCCAAATCTTCCCCGTAGTTCGTCTTCCTCTTGTTGTGTTTGTTTCTTCTTGTTGGTAATTTAAGGTTGTGAGGTACGGTGGTCTTCCTTCGAGGTAATTTAAGGTTGTGCGGTGACTGTAAGGTACCAAGGAAAATCGTAAGTATCGTAAGTATTATTGAAATATTATATTGTTAACCATCATGGTTAAAGATTATCAAAAATAACCATTATGGTTGAAATATATGGTGTGAGAATTTATATGTTATTAACCATCATGGTTAGAAACTATTGAATGTAGTAACCGTTATAGTTGAAACATATGGAAAGAAGGTTAGGAATTTTAGTAGATAAAAGAGATAACCATCGTGGTTAGAAACTTTAGACGACTGCCAAAGTCGCTAGAAGGTAACCATCGTGGATAGTAAGAGATAACCATCGTGGTTAGACATTTAGGACGACCGACATGGTCATTAAGAGATAACCCACGCGGTTAGTAAGAGATAACCGTCGTGGATAGACAGTTGATGGTGGTAGCTGACGGTAGTGCTGGCTACCGCCAAAGTAGTGAATAAAAAAATTTAATGTCAGTTGGATCACTCTATCTACACTACATCCCCATGTTGGTCCGGGCTCCTTCGAAAATAGATCAAATGAAGTAGGAAAAAATATCTTTGAATGAATTAGGAAAGAGCGAAAGGGTGTAGGTAAGGCGCTCCATAGACCTACAATAATACAGCGCAATATTACGTATTGTGCAATATTATTGACCGTTTAGGATTAATATTGAAGATTGCACAATGAACAAAAGTTTGAGCGGATTTAATTTTTATTGTGCAATATATTTTTCTTGCACTGTGTGGACTTAATATTGCACAATATTTTTCATTTCAGAGTTTGGAGCGGTCGCGTTCAGTCAGTCACGGTGTTTAATGTATAGTCGTGTCGTAAATTTAAGCAAAATGGCGAGCAAGAATGCAATAAAATATAAATAACGGGAGTTTTAGGAATCGAATTGTATAGAGATTTATTTAACAAAGTCACCAGCATAGTTGGCGCCAAAACTTCGTCGTCAGACATGTTTGTTTGTTTGTTTAATGGATTTTGACCATTGCTTGGGAGAAATAGGATTCCGCCAATGTCTACGTAGAGACTAAGACACGATGGAGATGCAAATGTGCAGTAGGCTTAGTTAAGTATTTTATTGAGCTTTCGCCACCACCTGAAACAAACACAACTACCCGAGACATTCACACAAACATAGAGTGTTAAAATAGACAGCACAAATCACATTTCACAATAATTAATAGTTATGCTATGTTAAAAGTAACTACAATTTAATATTAGAATGGTCACTAGGCCACTTTCTATGCAGTTTTGTGGTACCTTTTACTGAAAAATTATCGCACTTTTAGGTTTGAGCTTTGACATGGTAGTTTAAATTCATGTCTATATATGATATACCATTAAAATACCATTTTATAAAAAAAATAGAAGATATTTGTATTAGAATTTTACTACTACTAACGCCATCTATTATAAAACGAACAAGTTAAAGTGCTCCAAAGCTACACTAGGCGACGATCTTTGCCTTTTGTGGTATATTTTACTGAAAAATATCCCACTTTTAGGTTCGAACTTTGACGTGGTAGATTTAATTCCTTTTCATTCACTTTATTTTAATGCAATATTAATCTATTAATACACTTGTACTTTTTAACTTCCCGGTACGTATGTAGATAAGGAAGTTATTGATTTTGCTCCGATTTTCAAAAATCGAGTTTTCACCAGATGTCCACATTTTGATGTCCCAGGAACCTTTTCCGACTATTTTCGTGATGACGTCAGTGTGTACTCTGTATGTATGTGTGTGTATGCGTGTATGTAAACATCTCATAACTTTTGAACGACTGGACCAATTGAAACTCGTTATTCCTTGAAAACTTTTTTACAAGAAAGCTACCATAAACAATTGATTTCTACTAATATTAGATTTTAAGAGCGAAGTGGTGGCGCGAGGAGGTGGATCTACTACTATATTATAGCTAGACCAGAAAAAATGGTGTAAATTTTTAATAGATAACCTTTATATCTGTTCTGTGTAAATAACATTGATAGTAATAAAAATCGTGTTTTTAATAAATCAAGAAAATTTTAAAGAATCTTGTAAGTACCTACTAAAAGAATTTAGTCTTAGAAATATTATTTTTGTGTTATAGCACTCACCCCGTGCTTGGGAATCTGGAAAAACCTTAAAAACAGCAAAGAAAAATATCGACACGCGGGATTTGAACCTGCGACCATTTCCCTAAAGCCGGGACGCTCTTCCGCTGAGCTAGTGTCGACAGGCTCGAGGCGGCGAAATTCTTCTTTGCTATATGATCGATTACGTCGATTGTACTGATCGCCAGCTATACATACGTATAACTAGTTAAATGAGTTCATCGTTACAGATGAAATTCACATTTATAATTTTGATCAGTACTTTCGTATTTCTAATTATTTTTGTGTTATAGCACTCACCCCGTGAAATATGTTTTTTTATTTTGGTTTTATTTTCCTGCGCTCTCATAGACCAAAGCCTGACGACGCCTTTGATGCGAATATAATGTTTGGTTAAAAATACGCTGGATTTTTTTTTGGGTTAGATAATTATAAATAAAGTCCATACATTAAAAGATGTAATTCTCATAAAAATACTTTTCTAACAATATTACTAAGTAGTATAACTTTGCGAGCCCTTACAAAGGCTTTTTGCTAGTATATTATAAAGAGAAGTGGAATATTTGTGGCAGTTGAAAAAATATGGTCAAAAGAACCTTTGGTCAGACATGTTGTTCGCACGGAAATATTGATCAGATTGGTTTGTCAATTTTATTGAGTGAATTTATTGAACGTTTGAAACCAAAGGGGGTATATTATTGCACAATAAAAGCATTGCGCAATATTATTGTAGGTCTATAGGACACCTTAGAGATAAATTTTAACTACTGTTGGTCTCGGGCTCCTTTAAAGAATAGGTAAACTGCCGTTCTGCCAGGTAGGACGTAAAAGGTGACCGATTGGCTATTCATATCACTACCATCGTGACTGCTATGTGGTAAAGTTCCGCAACATCTCGCCCGAGTCTTTGGTACCACTGCTTTATTATTCCTGCCGGAATAGCGTCATTGTTGTGTTCTGGTTTAGAAGGTAAGGTAGCGAGTAGACTTCTTCATGTGGTACTGTCATCCCACCACATGAATAGCAACTCACCTTTCACATCTTTAGTGTCTATAGGCAATGGTTTCTCTTCCCATCAGGAGAGCTTGTTTGCTATCTATTGACGTAAAAACACTACCAGGAACTGGAGTGATGATAACCTTATAACTTCTTCATTTCAACCTTCTTCAACCTCAATTTTAATTTTGCATCGTAGCCCTTGGTTACATGACTATGTCCCGCTGACCTCTATTGGTCGTATTATAAGACGTCAGTGCTACGCCCACAAATCAGTAAATTGTAGCAAGCTAACTACGCCTCTGACAAACGCCCCTGTTTAGTTACGATATATGCCAAAAAGTATAAAAAAGCGTTATATGCACATTCCTATTTCTGAATCTATAATTTGAAAAAAAAGTATCTTCACGCCCGTATCCCCAAACGGGTAGGCAGAGGTACAACACGTGCACCCACGATTAGCTTAAGATACTTGGTCCCACAAATGTGATAAGTTGCAAGCCTACCGCCAACCGGACACTTTCCAATCCCGAGCAACTTTGTGTTTATTAGAAAACTGAAAAAACACATTTTTTATGTGCTCGACCCGGGAATCGAACCCATGACCTCATGTGGTCAACACCAACCCTGGACCACTACACCACAGAGGCGATATATTGACCGATAGGAAATTACTTCCACGTAATATCACTTGCAAAATGGATAATACCAGATGAAAATGTCGGGGAGATAGTTCTTTCCAACCGCCCAAAATATCTATCCTCAACCATCATTACAAAGCGCGTATGTACTTAGTACTACCATGATTAGATATCGATGCTAACATAGTATTAAAGGAAAATACAAGAGCTCCCTATCTTTATGTCTCAAAAACTAATAAATTTCGGAAAATCTTTAAGCAATTTTGCACCAATTTGTGGCATTATCATAGTAAAAGATGGTATCAAATCTGTATATTAAAATAAAATTTATAAAATCAGAAATTCGTATGTCTACTTGTAAGCGCCTATATATTTCCGAATTGAACAAAATACTAGAAATAGATATGCTTGCGTCTCTAAGTAGTCTGTGAAGTAGATTTACAAACATACACACACAAAATGTTCGGACTAACACAAGTGTTAAATAGTACATGTAGTTAGTATCACACCCACTATACGCCTACTGTGACAAAACGCGTATAGTGGGTGTGGTATCTACATGTACTATTTAACACTTGCTTTAGTCCGAACATTTTACGTTTGTATGTTTGTTAATCTACTTCTAGTACTTTGCATTAATCTCTGAATTCGATCGAAATCAGTTTTAGTACAAAATAATTCTGCAGTCTGACATGTTACGCTACAATTATTGTCCTTGACAGTATGAATTCGGCTATGTATTGTAATGTACTTGTTGCATAGTGTACGATATTGTTGTAAATGTGGTTGCAAGTTATAAAATTTTATTTAGGCAGATTATTATTATTTAAAGAATAAAAAATACAGTAATTCTAACTTTTCAAGTTTTCACTTCTACCACCTTTACTATCAGAAGTTACAGTGGTGGATTGGTGATGTGACATACTACGTAAAATGGCAGCATTGAACTGGTTCTAAGTAATTGGTATCTATAGTGTCACGATTTAAATCTTAGCTCAGAACTCTGAGTAACTAATACGCAAAACTTATTTCCGTTGACCACATAGACATATTATTACTATGGACATCGGGTTTCACACTAAAATCGCGATAAAAATGTCCTAGTTATACCTCACAAGAATAGATATGTTAACAAGGTAATTTAAACACTAAATAATTATATTAAGGTTTAATTTCGACTAATGCGAAATTGTAGCTCTTTTTGCGTTTTGTAGCTCATTTGCCTCTGACATATTTTAACGCGGACACGACGTCCATAGTAATAATATGTCGATGGTCGACCATGACATATTCAATGGTTGTATTAGTACCACTTCTTATCTTAAAATCTAAGTTAGATAATAAGAAAATATATTTTTATGCAAAACAGAAAAAAAATGCGAATGTGGAAGGATGTAGGCACTGGGGAAGACCAAGACTGACATACCATGATCAGATTGATCGAGTACTGTCCGAAGGTGGAGTCGAGTCTTCGCAACCGGCGTGTGTGCATGAAGAGAGTGATGAATGTGGAAGAAGTGAGACAAGCCAGCAAGGATCGTGATATATGGCACTCGGTTCTCTCTGCCTACCTCGTAAGGGATCTGGCGTGAAGATATATATGTATGTATATTTTTATGCCACAATTTTATTTTGTAAGTAGAAACGCTATTGTATATTTATTCACTTTAATAGGTTTTGAGATTTGAAAATAGAATCAAAAATTTTCTTTGTTACGTCTGATTAAGAAGTATTAGGTAAAGGTGGAGCAAGCACTCGGATTAATCACTTGAAACATAAACCTACGTTGTATCTCTGTCTATGAGGTCTCGCCGTCTCTTTTTATGCAGCTGTGTTAGAAAGAGAGGATAAGACCTCAGAAGATGACAGCAGTATTCAAAGCTGTGTTTCAAGTAGGTATTAGAAGTGCTGCCGCCAGATATAATACAGCTTCATGGTCTGATAGATGTCAGGTGAACAGTTGTTCTGAACCAAGGAAGTTATATTCTACCCGGAATGCTTACACGTACTTCAAAATCGTTCCGAAGAGTACCACGACATGAGTGGAGTGTGTCTCTTTCTACTAAATAAAGCGCCAATCGCCATATATAAGTGTGGCCATGCGTAGTTTGCAAATTACTACTAAGTAATTCTACTAATTTGTGAAACAGTTTTTACATTGCATAAGTAAATACGTAATAATTAAAATAAGCACATTTTAGAACTTACTATGTTAATAACAATACATTTAATGCTAATTTATTTATCGACGTGTATGAATAAAAAGGATTTAACGTTTACCGAATATATAAAAATCTACCATTTAGATAGTTTTATTTACACTGGCAATTGCAAGAAAGGGACAACCTCCACTCTTGTCGTTGTCTTGCTCAGAACGTTTTTCCCCTCTGTCAAGTAAGAAACAAATGTCAACTTTATGTGTTACAGAATAAAGTACATTTTTATTTTTCAAATATTGCTTCGTAGTAATTCCAGTTATCGTATATAAGTTCCTTGTTCTAAACACACACAATTTCGAATCACAATGGTCATTTGACAATTGACTCTGTTGTCAAAACTCAAATGTCAAACCAATCAAAATGAATATCAATTAAATAGTGAATTGTAATATTAATAATTTATAACTATTGATAACTATTTCCTTGAAATTTACTATAATTTTTGATAATGTGATTAGAAACTACTAATCGGTGACAGTTGCATATACTTAATAATGGATAAATCAACGAAATCGGGCTTTGTCATCAAACTTTCATGTGAAACTGTACAAAAATTGTCTGAGGAAGATAAAAAGGCGAAAGAAAATAACAGTAACAATTTATTTTCGAATGAGGCTGTCTCAAGTGAAGTCGAAGCAGTTGAAGCAGTCAAAACAGATCGAATTACATGTCCAGCGAAAAGTACTGTAAACTCAACAGAAAATGTATCTGATAAAAAATCTGAATCGGTATCGGATAACAGTGAATCTTGGGGCGAATATGCACCTTATGTAACATACGAGGGTGAAAAAGCCATATATACAGATCCAACTACACAGCAAAAGTACACATGGAATGAAGAGGATAATACATGGAAAACAGTATCAGGTGCTGAAGTTCCGGGTAGGGAATATAGTTACGAAAATGACACACACATATACACAGAAGCTGATGGATCAAAGTTCTTTTGGGATGAGGAAAAAAAAGCATGGATACCAAAAATAGATGATGATTTCTTGGCCTACTATCAAATGTCTTACGGGTTTGTTGACAATGCACCACAGGAAGAAAACAAAAAAAAAGAAATTCAAAAGAAACCAGAAGCTGGGGTGAAAAGGAAAAATGACCCACAGTGGTTTGAACCGTCTGATGAGAAAAATACAAAAGTATATGTATCTAATTTACCACAAGAATTAACGGAAGAAGAATTTGTTGATTTCATGCAAAAATGTGGCCTTGTTGAGCGAGATCCAAGCACACAGAAAATGAAAGTCAAATTGTACATGGATAAGGAACAAAATTGTTTTAAGGGTGATGCCTTATGTACATACATAAAAATAGAATCGGTAGATTTGGCTCTTAAGTTACTGGATGGCAGTGATTTTAAAGGAAATAAAATTAAAGTAGAAAGGGCACAATTCCAATTGAAAGGGGAATATAATCCAGCTCTCAAACCCAAGAAGAAAAAGAAAAAAGAATTAGAAAAGATAAAGAAAATGCAACAAAAGTTGTTTGACTGGAGACCAGAGAAGTTTATTGGAGAAAGATCCAAGCATGAAAGAGTTGTAATCGTTAAAAATTTATTTCATCCATCAGATTTTGATAAAGATGTGCAACTTATCTTGGATTATCAACAAGACTTGAGAGAAGAATGTGGAAAATGTGGAGATGTTCGAAAGGTTGTTATATATGATAGGCATCCAGAAGGAGTGGCACAGATAACAATGAAGGAGGCAGAACAAGCAGATGCTGTGATTCAGCTTATAAATGGCAGATGGTTTGGTAAAAGACAAATCACTGCAGAAACATGGGATGGTAGGACCAAGTACAGGATAGCTGAAACTGATGCTGATATCAATAAGAGGATTGACAAATGGGGAAGATTTCTGGAAGGTGAAGAAAACAATGAAAAGAAAACTGAAGAAATTTTTCAGTCTGATTCAGAGAAAATATCAAAAAAGATTCAACCTGATTCAGAAGCTACCTCTGAAAACATTAAACTTGCATCTGAAAAAGTTCAAAGTAATTTAGAAACAGAAGGTAAAAAGGAAGAAATTGATAAATCAATCATTAAAAGTAATGATGAAGAAGAAAGCAACAAAATTGTTATAAATACTGTAGACAGTGAAGAAACAAAGAGTATAGAAACAGATAATATACTAGACCATAATTAAAATTAGTATTGAAAATACTAAACCACTTCTTTTAATTTGATAATAACGGTTCTTTGTTTCCTTAACTAGCCATGGCCCCATACTTTTACATGCCTTTTAATTCCATTTGTCTAAATTTCTAAGAATAGCCAAAACGTCATCAAGTTATTAATCTTGTTGACACTCTCAGTTCATGTTAAATAGCCATCCTCAATTCCAAACCCATTCCACATCCTACTTTTTTTTATATCATAAGATAGCAAACAAGCAAATGGGTCTCCCGTTGGAAAGAGTCAACTATCGCCTATAGACACCAAAGATGTTAATGGTGCGTTGCTATCTTGTGGTGAGGTCTAATGCCACATGCATAAGTTTAACGGCTACCTTACCTTACTTATTTTATTTGCTATTCAGAGTTACAGGATATGTTCAATAACCAGTATCCTTAGCAAATATTGGGCCATCAAAAGCAAAAATAATTCTTCAAACCTTCCGAATATCTCTAGAAATTAGTGAGTTCAATTAAAACAACTTTTCATCTTTTTTATTCAACAAGTATGGTATAAAAAAATTACATTCACTAGTAAAGATAAATAATATTTATAAATATTATTTGTATTTACTTGTGAATCGATATCAAAGTCAATTATTACTGATATCATAGATACACCTCAAAGATTGATATCTATATATTAATACGTAAGGGGAAAGTTTGTACCACTTTTTAAGACAATTGAGTACAAAATGTGGCAAAGATAAAGTTTACATTGAAGGAGTGCAGAAACCTAATATTTTTAAATAAAATGCATTAGAAATATATATTAATTTAACAAAAGTAAAAATTACATACACTACATTCACGTGACATACATGACAATATACACACATGGATACTAAACTATTTTCTTTATGGCTAAAGTCAGTTGCCAAAATTAAAAGACATTTTATTAATCGAATTTTAGCCACAAACGATCGCTAGTATGTGGAATTGCACATGTGAAAAATAAATCTATACATATAATAAAATTGTAGAATAGTCAAAACTGTACATTGATTATTTTTTTAAAAGAATACTTGGGGCGTGATCTACAATCGATATCGAAGCCAAAAATATAGTTTTTAGAATTTTTGTCTGTTTGTATGTATGTCCAGGGTAAACTCAAAAAGTACTGTATGGATTTACTTTAAATTTTGCATGAATATTACTAACAGGTCGGGTCAACATAATATCTACATATAATCACGCTATCACCTACGGGGGAGGGGCAGTGCGGAGTAACCGAACTCCGCGTGGACGAAGTCGCGGGCAACGGCTAGTATATAAATAAAATTAAAGCAATCTCAAATGAAAATCTAGGCCTGATTTTGTTAGAAAACATATCACTTGCAAGTTTTGATAAAATGAAATTTTGTATTTAAGATATCTCTGATTTATACACTATATTACACTTTTTATTTTATCTAATGCTTGCAAAGATTTCTTGCTCTTATAACTAGGTTTATTTCAGTGCAAACACCGATTTTTCCTCTATTAGATTATGCTGAAATTTGCTGTGCTAACATCACTGGAAAAGTTCTGTACTTGAGTACTTCCAGGATGTTGGGTTTTGATGTGAGAAAATTTGACCATAATTCTAATTTCAGAACGCAGCTCAAATGGCTTACTATTTGACTCATTTGAGTGGACAGGAGAAGATATGCTCTTTGCTTTCTTTATAATGCATTATTTAACCTAAATTTTCTTTACTATTTTTTTCAATGCAAAACAAAATTCAAAAATTACCTTTCTCAATTGTGAAAAATTTTACAATGTCCTATGAACTCTCCCATTTTCTTAATTCTGCAGTAATTTTTTAACATTGTGTTTTTTTTTTAATTGTGTAAATTGTAATTTTTGGCTCTTCCGACTCAAAGGTTGCCGTCCCCTGTCTTACAGAGAGAAACTTTTGTTGTATTTAGACAAGTTCAAATATAATATGGATTTTCTACTTACAATAAAGTATTAAATAAATAAAGATACCCAGCTACAAGGGCGGATCCAGCCTTCGGGTCAGGAGGGAGGGGTCATAAATTTTAGGTTCAGTCAATATAGTCTCTAATCCTTAGTTTGCAATAAGAAATCCACACTTAGACCCCTGCCTAGGGGGTCATGACCCCCATGATCCCCCCCTGGATCCTTAATAAATATTTTCAAATTTTACTAATTTGAAAATATTTGTTTGTGTTTGTATCTCATTACTCAAGAGTCTTGATTAATTTTTGTGAAAATTTATATACAGAAGATGTGGTCATATTATAGGCCATATTTATCTGTATGTCTGTCTGTCTGTGTATTCTTAAAAATCAATCTCAGTAGCAGTTTGGAGTCTGATGTGCTGATTAAGATAAGTTGACGGGTAAGATGTGGCAGTTGGAATCACCCCCCATCCTGCTTGTTATTTTTACTTATTACATGCAGATGGCACTCCTGATGAAAAGAGTAACCATTGCCTATAGAAACCAAGATGTTGATGGTGTGTTGCTGTCTGGGATGATAATTCCACATGTGTTTACCGGCTACCATAACCCCAACCTGAAGAAGACAATGATAAGAACTGACACTATTGTGGCAAAATTAAGTAACGTGGTTGTACCAAATACTTGGTCGAAATAGAGTTGTCGAACTCTACCGCACAGTTGTTTGTCTTTCATGAATTGCGTGGCAGAATGGTACATAGTCTATTGTTTTAAGGGGGCCCAAAAAGTGGGACAAACCCGTGAGTCATGGTGAACAGTAAAGTCTATTGACGTTCAGCTTAATATTGTATCAAGCTGCTAGTTAAAGTTATGCTACTCACTGTAATCTATAAACTTCTTGTTAGTTACTTTATAATAGCAGCAATGGAGAACACAACTATTACTATGAAAACCACCTGATCGGAGCGTACATTACATTACTATGCGTTCCAACCTAGAATAGGATCGCGCTTGTTATTAACTTCATACTGAGAGTGCTAAATTGAGAGAAATGTTAAATTAGTAAACAAATTATTAATGTCAGCAAAAAAATATTTGTTCAAAAAAATTTGCTGATTTATTGAAGAACTAATAAACTTTAATAATATTATTTTCATCAATAAAAAAATAGTAAAAAACATCAGTCTAGCTGTTCAAATATATATTATATAAAAAAGTCGTGTTATTTACACTACTTATAAGTCAAAAACGGCGGAGGAAATTTCGTTGCGATTTTTGTGGGTTTTTGAATTTTCGAGATTACGCGCGCTCATACTATGACGTCACACCCTCGTTCGGCTCGCGACTGCGACACTGCGATTTCAGAAACCTTCCTAATGATTCATAATCAAAATTATTGAGCCTTTCAATATGCAAGCACGTTATTTATTTATCTTCTAACAAGTTAGTATTTCGTCAGGGCTAGGTATATTTTATGCATTGGTACTAAGTAATAGGTAAGATACCTATTTAAACAATGAAATGTAGACAAGTAGGTAGATAGGTTATTGTCAAATGTGGCAAGGATAATTAGAGAAGAAGAAAGGCTCCACTTTCCTTTCCCAGCTTCACTTTCTGGGTTAGCTGGAAGAAATCTCTGTCGTTAGGGATAAGCTCACCTTTTGTGCATTATTTTAAGTATCGTTTATTTTTTTTTTGTCATTATATAAGTGTACAATAAAGTATTAAATAAATAAATAAATAAATAAATAAACTTAAAATTAACAAATACTTTAACATCGAAATGGTCTTCACAGCAGTGTGCTTTAGTTTTAGGACCTATGGACCCGGCCCGCGTTTTTAAAATTCTTTGCCCGAAAATACGCACTTGATAGTAAATATCTCAGGCACTTCTTAAGATATGAAAAAAGTAAAAACACAGTTTTTCTCACAATTTTTTGTAGATTTATTTGACATGCAAAGTAAAAAACGTTTGTCAGACCATTGTAACTTGAAGCTGTAAACTGGCTTATGCTACTCGCCGTCCCCGAAATTTCCCGCTAAGTATATTAATTTTTGCTTAAATTAAAATTCTGATTGCTTTAAGCCTAAATTTTTTTTAAGCTTTAAGCTTAAAAAAAAATTTAGGCTTATTTTAACCAGCTTACATTTTTTTTTGATTGATTTATCAATCAAAAAAAATGTAAGCTGGTTCTGTAAATCATCCCTGAATCATAATATTTCTATACTCTTTGCCCTGAATCTTCCCACTTAGTTGAAATATTAAGCCTCCGTTAGGAGTACCTATATTGTTCTATCTATTAAGCTTAGAGCAAAGGCTACAAAAAGAAGACTCACAATTTATAACTTGTTAAAACTGGATGACTCAGAAAAGTTTGCCAAAGTAAATTATACAAACTCATTTTAATTACAATGTAAAATTAAGTAGACATAGAAAAACCTATATTTCTAAGTTTAATACTTATCTACTATAATTCGTATTTCGCGGCTTTCAATTTCTTTTTGGGTGCAAGTATATGATTAAACCCAGTAAAATTATAATAGCCGACATACAATCTCCTGTATACTGGGAACCATAGATCAGACATTCACTAAATTTATATGGGGTGAAATGGGAAGAACTGCCAAATGAAAAAGATTTTTCCAAATCCATACTAATATTACAAATGTGAGTCTATCTGTCCGCCACGCTTTCTCGGCTAAATCGCTGAAATTAAAGGTAAACATTGGATGCCAGATAAGACCTGGCACCTTGTGGAGCGCGGACGCGAGATGAAGGCCAAGGGGACATCTGTTCATGATTTGAATTCGTTGTAGCCAGAACAAGGCTGTAGGAGCTGGCGATATCCCAATAGAAGATTTTAAGGCAATGGGTGAGTACGGAGTTGATATGCTCCAAATAATTTGGAATACGCGTCTGGGCGACATGGAAGTGGCCTAGGGACTGGACACACTTTATATTCATACCATTACACAAGAAGGGATCGACGAAGAAATCACAGAGTACCTTGTTTAAACTATAAAAAGAAATGTAATAACTACCGACCAGTATTAGCAGATCCGCGATAAATTATTATTGGCCCGAGCTGTAAAATTATTGTACACTAATAAAGTCATATTGCAAGAGTCAGAGAGAGAGATTGATAACAGGAAACATTTACCCAGCATTCATGGCAGGATAATATATTATGTTTAAAAAACTAGTTATATATTATTTTATATAGAAAATACTATCATTCGAAATTATTGTTCTTCTTGGCAAGTTTGTACGCTTAGGATTGAGTAAATTATGGTACGCGTACAATAATTATTGTACGTCTGCTGACACTGCTACTGACTCATAACCTTAATTTCATACGCCAGCAAAGTACTTCTTCACATCATTTAGGCGCCCCATAGACCTACAATAATATTGCGCAATATTACTTATTCTGCAATATGATTGACCGTTAGGGTTAATATTGAAGATTGCACAATGATTGAACAAAAGTTTGAGCGGGTTTAATTTTTATAGTGCAATATTTTTTCTTGCACTGTGTGGGCTTAATATTGCAAAATATTTTTCACTTCAGAGCTTGGAGCGGTCGTGTTCAGTCAGTTCCGGTATTTTAATGTATGGTCGTGTCGTAAATTTAAGCAAAATGGCGAGCAAGAGATTTATTTAACAAAATCACCGGCATGGTTGTCGCCAAACATGTTGCTAGCACGAAAATATTGATTAGACTGGTTTGTCAATTTTATTGAATAAATTTACTGGACGTTTGGAATTAAGGGGATATTCAATATTGTTACGAATAATCTAGATACGTAAAGAGTTGGAACGCTGGAGAGATCTAGAAATAAAAGAAAGAGATAGCTACTCCTATTGACAAACAATTAATAGTTGACCGTTACCCGAATAATGGACTTTGTGATACAGGTCATAAGGTTGATAATAACGTGCACTAGGATTTGTTTACCATAAGTCGTTTACTGTTATTGTTTACTAGATAAATTTAGATTTTTCTGGATCCAGGTAGAACTGTACCCTGCATATATAAATAGTGATGTGTTGACAAATAGCAGTCTTTATTAAGCGATCGAGAGCGATACTTGAAACGACTAGTGTGAAGCGAAGTGACCAGTTTGAGTGAATAAGAGTAGTGTTTTCTTTAAATGTAGTCAGTTAAGTTTAATGCTAGTGCAGCGAGTGTGACCAGTGTGTTATGTTATGTATTTACGTATTACATTTTGTTGTTTGTGTACTTGTGTTGTAAATACACGGTTTTAATATAAGTGGCGTTTCCTTGCAAATTACGAACCCGAAGTACGTAACAATATTATTGCACCATAAAATAATTGTGCAATATTATTGTAGGTCTACCTTACATGTCTTTAAGAATTTAAGTAAAAAACAGAGAATTGCCGTCTCCGTGGAATGTTAAGAGCAAAGAATAACAAGGCCCAGGAAAAAAGCTGCTTACGGAACATTGTTGTCAAAAATTTTTTTTCAGCCATTCTGCAGATTCAACAAAATCACCAGAATGACTATCACCAAAACTTCGTCGTCAAACATGTTGCTCGTACGAAAATATTGATTAGACTGGTTTGTCAATTTTATTAAGTAAATTTATTGAACGTTTGGAATGGACATTGTAAGTCTATGGGCCGCCTTACATGTCTTCAAGAGTTTAAATAAAAATCTTATAATTTTGGGGAAAGTATTAAGAAAATTATAAGACGAAGGCAGCTCTTGAAAATATGTTGATCAGTCTAATTACTTAACCAGCGCTTCAGTAGCAAATAATAAAAAAAACTTTTTTCCCATGGTGCTTTTTATAGGATATTTTTATAGGCATAGGCAAGGTAATTTTTATAGGATATTTCTGACCTGGAGAGCTACGTACAATCTTTCACTATGGCACGGTGACCTACGTATAATCTTCCACTATAGCGCGGTGACCTCAATTTTGCCTCTTTGAGCATTCACCCGGCTTGCCCTCCCCTCCCCTCCGCCCCTAGAACAGACCCTGATTCATAGCATATAGCCATAGCACACAGTCAGCATCGACCTTGTTGCGCTGGCTAGCTAAAAATAAGTATTATAGTTGTACAATACAATACGTAGGTCACACTATAAGTTTTGCGTAACTTAAAAAAGCAACATGTTATAGCCAAAATATTATGTTTATTGCTTTTCAAAATAATCTCCCTTACATTTTAAACATTTTTTCATGCGATCGATCCATTTTTTAAAACAGGAGGACCACAGATCTGAAGGCATGTTTTCTACGTGCTGATTGAACGCTATAACTGCCTCTTCGGAGTTGGTAAAAGTAAAACCTCCATCAAACCTTTGATTTTGGGAAAAATAGAGAAATCACAGGGTGCTAGGCCGAGGCTATGCGCAGGATGAGTAACGAGATGTACTTTTTCGGAAGTTAAAAATGACTTTGTTTTGTTGGCCGTGTGTGAAAAAGCGTTATCATGGTGTAGGAGAATGCGGCTTTTGGGTCGTCTTTCGCGAACTTTTTCTAACACCCTGGGTAAACTAATGGTAGAATACCACTCGGCATTAACACTCTTTTGATCTTCAAGTAGAATTGTACAGATGGGACCCGTAGCTTAGAAAAAAAACGCAATCATTTTTTTACCAACGTTTCTCGCCTGTCTTACTTTTGTTAGCCTGTTCTCATTTTCAAACACCCATTCACAAGATTTCTGTTTTTTTTTCGGGTTCAAAACAATAAATCCACGTTTCGTCTCCTGTGACAATGTCATAAACAGCATTAGAATGTCCGTGGTCGTACTTCAGTAGCATCTGTAAGCACCATTCCACGCGAGCCCGCTTCTGCTCCGCTTTCAGTTCATGAGGGATCCAAAGACAACAAAGTTTCCGAACTTTCAATTCTTCGTGTAAAACTTTCTGAATTTGACTCACACCAATCCCCAATAGTCCTCGAATTCCGCTTCCGTCCGCTTAACAGTAGCTACATTATTTTCGTTGACGGCAGTTGAAGGACGCCCTTCACGAAATTCGTCATGTAAAGAAACTCGACCTCTCTCAAATTCAGCAAACCATCGCCTCACGGTGCTCAAACAAGGTATTTCTCTCCCAAAAGCATTTTGAAAACAAGCGGCACAGTCTTGCGGAGAAAGAGAACTTTTAAAATCATAAAAAATCATTGCTTTTAAAATCTTTTCGACTTAATTCCATTTTCGTTGCGTACGTAGAACTTTGATATGTGATAAAAAAACAATTGACAAATCATTTCCCGCACATTTTTTTTTTTATTACTAAGAAGGTTGCAACGTTTTAAAAATATAACATACAAAATTCAGATAGTGCCGATTAGCTAGAAGTGCAAAACTTTTAGTATGCCTCATGTACAATAACTCTTTATTGCGCACCAAAATATATGACAACATATAAGTTACAAAATAAATATTATGATACCTACACAAACGCGGTTTTATCACTAATAAAGTGATCTCTTCCAGACAACCTTTATAATAAGATAACAATATACTAGGAAAAGTGGTTCTAACCACAAGATAATTTATAGTTTTTATGCTCTTAAATGAAAAACAAAAAATTATAATAAAAGTAACATCCGATTACACACAAAAACAAAAGAAAAACAAAAATCGCAAATAAAACAGTGGTAATCATTGATATAAAATACCCAAAATACACAGTTCCGAACAAAACTGACACTCAAAACTGTCGCTAATTCAGTCTAAAAAGTTTATAGTTATGGCACAAACGTGTTTTTGCATATTCAACCTTAAACGCAAGATTTATAGTCATTTTAAAAACAACAACAATGTACAAAAAGCAATTAAATTTTTGACTTAAGTTAGCCGGTAGGACAAGGCACATGTAGAGTCGAATATAAATATTTTTATACATTGAGGTAGTATTTTAAGGGTTTGTAAAATTTACATAAAAAAAATCTTGTCGAAAATCTGTTTTTGCGTAGAACATTTATATATCAATAAAACAAATAATATCCATTAAAATAATTTATTTATATTTCAAACGTTATAGGTTATTGGTTCTATTACACAGAACCGACACACATAGGCAAACTGTGGGTTTATAGCCATGTAGTATTTGACGCTTGATATTGATACATTTAGTTTGCATAGTCTAATAGATTTAGAATATACTGAAATAGGAAATTTACTGCAATGGTGACTATGACTACGTTATAAAGTTCAAAGATTCTAACATGATAACAGACACTGTAGCGGCTCGGCTGTGACTATGATGCGAGTGAGTGCGAGGCTACTGTACTGTAGCGGCTCGCGTTACCACTGTAGCGGAGGTGTGATGCGTGGTGTGTGCCGTCGATACCGCTAGGCAATCATAGCGGCAGGACGACACGGCCGCTAGCAATAGACTCCTGTAAGTATTATCAGAAGGTCTCACCAGTTTTGCAGGCGATGCAGGGCGTCTGGAGACTCGGCAGAGGTTTTGCGGCAGCTGGCTTGATTATACTTTTGGAGAAATGAAACACTAGTTCACGTTTGATGAAAAATTACAAAGTGGTTTATTTGATCTCTTTGCCCTATATTTATACAATATTCAAAACGTCTAACGGTAAAATTAAAAAGAGAAAGCCTACACATTTACAATATTTCAAGTTAAATAATTTGTTGCTAGAACCGAAATTGTGTTTTTAAAACGGCTTGCCTGGCGCCAAAAATCGAGGCGAAATCTTTCATGCGGCGGTCGACGTAAGCGAGCGGTGCGCGCGGGGAGTGCGCTCCACCCAGCGCGCGGGCTCGCGCCGTAGCGCGGCGTCTGATGTCATCAGTCTGCGCTCACGCAGCGGCGGCGTTGGACGCAGACCTATTTCGTTGCGGCCGGACGCTCCTTCTGGATCGTTCGCTTGGTTTAACGGTTGCCGTGTTGCGTTCTTATAGGAACGGCATGGTGATCGGGTCTTCGTCATCTTTAGTCCTTTTCAGGGCTGCACGGTATTAGTGGTCACTTGTTAGTAGGACGTCTCACCGGGTTGGTTCACGAAGAGCCTGGCTGCTGGGCATTTCGTCAATCGTCTCGCCCTGGCTGCTGGTCCTGGCCGATACATCTGCGGGCTGGTACGGCTGCGCCTCTTCAGTGAATTAAGTGATTAAAGTGCTCTTAAAGTGAAACGGTGTACGCCGCCCCGTTTCTTTGTTCAGTGATAATTAAAGTGCGTGTTGTTGGTGTTTGATTGTGATTCTTCCCGTAGCTAGTTTTCCTCTGTTGTGTTTGTTTCTTCTTGTTGTGAGGTAAGGTAAGGTAACAAGGTTCATGGTTCAAGTTCATGGGTAACTGGTGGTGCGAGGAGGTACGGTATCAGGAGAATCGGAAAGGCGTAAGTATCGTAAGTATGCAAAAAATATAACTTATTTAGCCATCATGGTTAGAGATTAATAAAATAACCATTATGGTTGAAATCTAAGTGTGAGGTTCTATGTGTTATTAACCATCATGGTTAGAAGCTATTGGGTGCAATAACTTATGGTTAAAACGTATGAAAGGGAAGTAAGGAAGGTTAGGGATTTAAATGGACAAAGAGATAATTATCGTGTTTAGGCTTTGAGACGGCTTCCAAAGTCGCTAGAGGGTAACCATCGTAGGTAGAAAGAGATAACCATCGTAGGTAGACGCTTAGCATGACCGACATGGTCATAGAGAGATAACCCACGCGGTTAGAGAGAGATAACCGTCGTGGTTAAACATTTAGGATGACCGACATGGTCATAAAGAGATAACCCACGCGGTTAGAGAGAGATAACCGTCGTGGTTAGACATTTAATGGTGGTAGCTGACGGTAGTGCTGGCTACCGCCAAAGTACTGCCGGCCCAGCGAAGCGTACTGGTGGCTTGACCAATCTTCCAGATCTGGTCCGCTTCTCAGGTGGTACCAGAACTGGTGGTGATGGTGGTTCGCTAGACGTCATCGGAGTGTTATTGTTTGTGCAAGTCGTTTGCAAGCTATCAGTTGCTTCGTTTAATACGAAGGCTGGTTTTAGGCGATCAATTGAAATGCATTGCGAGCGCCTTTCAGGCAATAATATTATGTAGCATTTGTCGTCTCGCTCTAATACTTTGTACGGCCCTTCGTATGACGGTAGTAGAGGTTTCTTGACACCGTCATTTCGGATAAATACATAATCGCTTGATTGCAACTCCTTGTGAATGAATGTTGAGAGACAGTTTGAGTGTGAACTTGCTTCTTGTGGTTTGACTGCATTAATTATTTCGCGTAGTCTGTTTACGTAGTCGATATCCGTTTCTAGCCCCGTCTTAGGTTTTGTGTTGAAATAATCGCTGGGTAGCCGTAGGTTCATACCGTAAGTTAATTCGGCGGCGCTTACACCTGTGTCAGTGCGTGGCGATGCGCGTAGGCCGAACATAACTGTAGATAATTGATCTATCCACGATGTAGATTGTGATAGGCGTGCTTTCAGTGCGTTTTTTAGTGTTCGGTGCCATCTTTCTAGGATGCCGTTACTCTGTGGGTGTCTTGGTGTTGTGTGAATCCGTTTTATTCCCATTGTTTGTAATAATTTGTTGAATAGCTGTGCTTCGAACTGTCTGCCTTGGTCTGTCGTGATGGTTGAGGTGCATCCGAATCTGCATATCCAGTTTTCGTAAACTATTTTTGCTACCGACTCGGCTGTGATGTTATCTGTAGGTATGGCTTCAGTCCATCTGGTCACACGGTCTATCATTGTGACGAGGTATCTGTATCCTTCTTGCGTGGTAGGCAGAGGTCCGACGATATCTACATGAAGGTGTTGAAATCTGTCCGTCGGTGGGAAGGTTCCGGTGGGAGAACGTGTGTGTCGCTGTATTTTGCATTGTTGACACTTAATACATTGCTTTGCCCATAGGTTGATGTCTGTGTTCATGTTTGGCCAGAAATAGCGTTGAGTTATTAGTTTTCTTGTTGTTCTTATACCCGGATGGCTTAGGTTGTGTACTTGGAAAAATATTTCTTCCCTGAATTGTTGCGGGATGTAAGGTCATATGTTTGACGTAGACATCTCGCAAAATAGCTGTCTTTGCGTGTTGGGAATGTTAAGTTTTTTTATTTTTAGGTTTTCTTGTGCTGCTAATTGTTGAATTGTGGTTAATTCGTTGTTTTGTGCGTCTGCGATTTTCTCGTAATCGATTGTAGGTATAGTGTTGATTTCGTCGATTGGGGATCGGCTAAGCGAGTCTGCGACGACATTTAGGGTTCCGTTGATGTGTCGGATGTCTGTTGTGAATTCGCTTATGAACATTAGCTGTCTTGCGCGTCTTGGCGTTTCCGACGGTGATGATTTCTTCATCAGTGCGTATGTAAGTGGTTTGTGGTCTGTATAAATTGTTACGTGTTTTCCTTCGAATAGCTTGCGGAAGTGCTTGATAGACATGTAGATAGCTAACAATTCTCTGTCGAATGTGCTGTATCTGCGTTGTGTTGGTGAAAATTTTTTTGAAAAATAAGCTAGTGGTTGCCATCCTTGCTTTGTTTTTTGTTGTAGTACGGATCCTGCTGCTAGGTCGGAAGCGTCTGTAAAAATAGCTAACGGTGCTTCGTGCGATGGGTGAGCTAATAGTGCGGCGTTTTGAATAGCCTTTTTGCTTTCTTCGAAAGCGTTGATTGCCTCTTCGTTCCAGGTGATCTTTGTTTTGTCTTTTTTCTTGCAATTGTGTAGAAATGCGTGTAGAGGTGCTTGTATCATTGCTGCATTCGGTATGTGATCACGGTAGAAATTGATCATACCTAGAAATCTGCGTAGTTCTTGCACGTTTGTGGGCTTTGGGAACTTCGTGATGGCGATGACCTTTTCTGGTAAGGGTAGGATTCCATCCTTGCTTACTATATGGCCTAGAAATTTGACTTTTTCTTGTCCAAACACACATTTTGATGGGTTGATAGTTATGCCATTTTCTTCGAATCTTTTTAGTAGGGCGCGGAGATGTTGACGGTGCTGGTCTTCATCAGCGCTAGCGATTAAAACGTCATCAACAAAACAGAAAGAGAAGGGTAGCCCCTGGAGTACCTGGTGCATGAATCTTTGAAAAGTCATGCCCCCATTCTTCAGGCCGGGGCATATTCGTGGAAATTCGTATAATCCCATGGGTGTGATGATCGCTGTCTTCTGTATATCACTTTTGCGCACCATGACCTGTTGGTATGCTCTATTTAGGTCTAAAGTGGTGAATATGGTCTTGCCGTGAAGCTGGTTGGTGAAGTCTTTCAGCCTAGGGATTGGGTAACGGTCAGGCGTTGTGATGGCATTGAGTCTGCGATAGTCACCAACTAATCTTATTCCTCCTGTCTTCTTTTTCACTATGTGCAACGGTGATAACCATGGGCTCTTGCTTGGTCGGCATAGGCCTTGATCCATCATGTTTTCGAGTTCAGCTTTGACTTCCTTGTATAGGTGAGGTGGAATAGGTCTTGCGCGGCAATGCAGTGGTGGGCCTGATGTTTCAATGTAGTGCTCGACGTTTGTGTTCGGCGATAGCTTCATTGCTGTCAGTCTGGTGATGCCGGGAAATTCTGCTAGTATTTTGTGATATTCGTTATCATTGTTAATAGTTGAAATTGTAGGTAAATTTGATTGTGTGACGTAAGAACTTGTTGCGAGTTTCGTTGTTTGGTCGATAAGCTTCCTGTTTTTTATGTCGACTATAAGGTTGTGGTGGTTGAGGAAATCTGCCCCGATTATAGGCTTGCTGACCTTTGCAACGATGAATTTCCAGGTGTATGGTCTTCGCAGGTTTAGATCCAGAGTTACTGTTCGTTCGCCGTATGTGGGAATTACGGTGTTGTTAGCTGCGTATAAATTGAATTTTGTAGGTTCCAGTTTTGTCCCTTTTGGTGGTGGTAAAACTGATATGTTCGCACCTGTATCGACTAGGAATTGTAGTGCGGTCTTTCTGTCTTTAACGAATAAGCGGTGTGACTGACCTTCTGCTCTTGATCGTGCTGCGTCCAGCTGGTTTTGTGCTTGCCGTGTGCTGCTGTACGTGCATGGTTCAGTGCATCTGTATGCTGCTGCGCCAAAGCGACGGTGGAAGCGGCATGGCTGTGTTTGTGGCGTATTTGTGTTCATTCTGTACCTGCTGTATGTGCTGTGGTTGCTGCAGCGGGATCGATAACTGCCGTGGTAGTTGCCGTAGCGGGATCTGGAGTAGTACGGTGAGCTCTCTGCGCTTTTGTGGGTTGTAAATCTGTCTGCGCTGTGACATTGCTGAGGTGTGTGGAGAAGTGCCGAACGAGCTTTTTGTGCCTTTAGTTCGGCGACTGCTGCGGACAGCCTCTTGATTTCTTGCAGAAGAGTTTCTATGTCTTCTGACATTATGTGTAGTTTGATGCGAGACTTTAGTTCAGACTGGCGGATTTAGCTTGCGTTTCCTGTTCAGTCGTGGGTCACCACTGTGGCATGTTGATAGCTGTTAGTGGTGATGATCACGTCGGTGTAACCACTGTGGCGCCGCTGGTCCGTACCGCTGAAGGGTCATAGTGATGGAACCAGCGGGTCAGCTGCTTGTCAGGTGACGTCATTACTGTGGAGGTCGATGACGTCACACAAGGACAAGTAAGGGGAAAAGGAAGATCTTCCCAGCCAGGCAAGGTTTACTGCCTGGGGACCGAAGTCCATTTGAGAAACGTTGAAACTTGTATATAGTGTTACAAGATAAATAATTGTAATATCGCGATTCAGGATTTTATTTTGAATTTCATTTTTCCCATTTGTTATTGATTTTTATCCATTTTTTATTATTTTTTCTTGTAGCGTTTTTGATTGTTTTTGAGCCGCTACAATACTCTCCCCCAAGACCGAAGGTCGATCTGGTTGTGCCAGTGAAGCGTATGTGCCTTGAGTGCTCGAGTCTGTGGTGAGTCGAGACGAGCCGAATATGCGCGGGTCCTTGGTGAGTCGGGACGAGTGCGCCTCCGCTGTGGTTCGCAATGAGTCGGAACGAGCGGGATAGGGTTGCAGCATGGAGATCCAGTGAACGTAGGCAGTTCGAAGTGGATTCCGGAAAGCGTAGATGAGGCGTAGCTTGTGAAGCTGGCTGATGCTGTTGGAAGCAGAGGGGGGTATCAGGAGTCGCTGATGGTCAGAAGGCTGATGCGTGTTGTTTTGCCGAGGGTCACCACTTCAAATTTTGCATGAATGTTACTAACAGGTCGGGTCAACATATAGGCTACATATTATCACGCTATCACCTACAGGAGAGGAGCAGTGCGGAGTAAACGAAGTCCGCGCGAAGTCGCAGGCAACAGCTAGTTACATAATAAGTCTGAAAAAAAATCGTGTTTTGGCGGTAGCCAGCACTACCGTCAGATACCACCATTAAATGTCTAACCACGACGGTTATCTCTCTCTAACCGTCGTGGTTAAACATTTAGGATGACCGACATGGTCATAAAGAGATAACCCACGCGGTTAGAGAGAGATAACCGTCGTGGTTAGACATTTAATGGTGGTAGCTGACGGTAGTGCTGGCTACCGCCAAAACACGATTTTTTTTCAGACTTATTATGTAACTAGCTGTTGCCTGCGACTTCGCGCGGACTTCGTTTACTCAGCACTGCTCCTCTCCTGTAGGTGATAGCGTGATAATATGTAGCCTATATGTTGACCCGACCTGTTAGTAACATTCATGCAAAATTTAAAGTAAATCCATGCAGTACTTTTTGAGTTTACCCCGGACATACATACAAACAGACAAACAGACAAAAATTCTAAAGACTATATTTTGGCTTCGATATCGATTGTAGATCACGCCCCAAGTATTCTTTTAAAAAAATATTCAATGTACAGTTTTGACTTTCCTACGATTTTATTATATGTATAGATGTATCAACTAATATATATAGTAAGGAAACGCATTAATTTCCTAGAAATAAGTTTAGTAGAATTCTCGTTTTGAATTAGATTTCAGTTTTTCTGTTTTTTTTTGCAGTATTATGTAAACGAACATTTGTTTAGTTCACAGACTAGGTATTAGTTACTACGTTTAGTTATAGTATCTGCAGACGTACGAGCGAATACTGACCATAGACATTTGAAACACAATAGGTTAGTTACTAATGCGATGTCGGTTTCTGAAAATTTTATTGACCCTCGTATAAAAAAAATCCAGTAAAACAATTTAGAGCTAAAAATTGTGTTCAATGTTATTCAGAAGATCAAACTCGTTGATGATTTTGAAAAAATATGCATCTTTTCAAATACTACAAATACATCTTTTCAAATACAAATCTAAGTATCATTTAAAAAAAAAACTTTGGATTTTAGAACTTTTTTAATTCAATAGTCTATGCTTAGGCATAGTTTTTTTCTTTGAGGTTAAAATACTTAAATTTAGCGGGAAGTTTCAGTTGGCCTGTAGGGTCAACCAGCTCACAGATTTTTTTAATATAGTTACACTAGTTGGTTACATAGATGTGTTACATACACAGAAATCCTAATAGATACGTATATTTAGTTTGGAGTATAGTTTATTACATATAATATTATTGCCAAAGGTAATTTTAGATTAGATATTTCCTGTTAATTATAAATTCCTTTTATAATTACGTTAGTTTTTTCGATAGGCGTGTTAGTAATAGGTATTTTTAGTTTGAGGTATAGTTAGTTATGATATTAGGTATAGAAAATTTAGAAGTTATAGGAAGTTCAGGTCTTACGTTTTTTACTTACATTTTAATAACAAAAATGTCGTATATAAATAATTAAGATGAATATGTAAATATTATTTTTAACGTACTCGCGGCCCACCCGGCAATGAAGAGATTTTTAATAAAATAAAGAAAGGTTAAATAAGTTCTAAAGTAAATATGCGCGAGCAAAGCCGCGGGTAACAGCTAGTATGCAAATAAAACAACTCGTACATATAAACAGTCACTTAAAATTTATACGAGACTAGCTGCAGATCTCTGCATTAGGATAAAAGTATTCTATGTGCTATTCCAGGTCATCTTATATCCAAGTCCAAATCCAAATTGGTACAGCCATTTTTTACGTGATTGATTATCAAACATTCAACCATACAAACTTTAACATTTATAATATGTATAGTATAAGATATCCGCAATCAAAAACAACATTTTATTAAAAATAAATTATTGAATCAAAAAACAAACTTTCTTAATGCAACCTGTGCCTTCCACTTAAGAAATCGTTATCAACAACACGTGTAAACAGAACAAAATTCGATGCTACTAATGATTTCCTATTGTTATATTAAAAGTTTCGTAATATATCTCCAAAGTTCATCGTAAGAATCACAATTATATATATTCGTACAAATAGAATAAAAAGAATCACCTAACTTGGTCCTCAAAATAAGTAATCAATATAATCAAACATTTTAAAATCGTCAAATTGATGTCCTCTTCTCTTTTGACAGTTGGTTAACAACTATAAAAGGTATTCAAAATTATTAATGAAAAAAATTAATTTTATTAAAAAAAATAAACTAATTAATGAAAAAAAAATCGTATGTATTATTCGACTAAATTAAAAAGAGGTTGTAATGCACTGTCCTTTTACTGAAAAAGTGACCATTGAAATTTTGTCGTATTATATTTGGAGCGTCGAGTACATTTTTAAGACAAATGAAATGAAAATCATACATTACACCCTATATTTAGTAATATAAACGACAAAAATAAATCGATAAACTCTTATACTTACCGAAAATACAATATCTTATATTTTTTTAACGTTCATGATGTTGTATTTTACAATTTATCAATTTTATTCTTTAAATAAAATTCTTTTAAAATTACAATTCTGTATTTTTGACGCGCGGGCAGTGACGTGAGCGACGGGCTTCTATTTGAAGTGAGTGCACAATTTTAAATTGTGCACTCATTCTTAGAGGACGTTTTTGAGACACTGATTGTGTATCTTGGGTTTTTATATATCAATGGTGGTAATACATAAAACTAACAAGAAAAATTAAACAAAATTGCTAGGTACATAGAAAGTGACGTTTGACCATACCTTTGAAACAGTTTAAACTTGGCGCCTTTCTGATATCTACTGGAAGAGAATTCCAAAGCGTAATAGCTTGTGAGGTGAAGGAACAGCTGTAATAAATAGTGTTTTGCGTTGGCACTAACAGGGAACGATTAACAGCCGATCTAAGATATTTGTGCTGGTTGTCACGGAAAATGAATTTTTCTTTCAAATAAGATGGAGATTTCAGATCATAGAGAGTGGAGTACATATAGCTGTGAGAGAATATGAGTATTCCGACGAAGATGAATAGGCAACCACTTGAACTTGGCACGAAATTCGGAAACGTGGTCATATTTGCGCAGACCAAATATAAACCTTATACAAAGATTTTGAAGTCGCTCAAGTTTATTGATCTGGTCTTAAGAGAGATTTGCATAACTAGCGTCAGCATACTCTAAAATAGAAAGTAGTAAGAAATCTGCCAGCATAATTATGGTAGGAATGGGAAGCAAATACCTAAGACGTTTTAATGAACTCCAGGCACAGAAAACTTTTTTACTAAGCTCTTGGATCTGCTTAGTCCACGATAAAGTATTATCTATGTAAATGCCAAGATTTTTGACGTAATCGCTGTAGGGAATAGTGACGCCATCAAGCTCTACTGCGGGAAAATTACTCCAGTCAACTTTTTTAATTAGCCCGGGACTACCAATTATAATAGTCTGCGTTTTAATTGGATTAAGCTTAAGACCAAATGATTTGCACCATGCATCGATGTTCGCCAGGTTACTATTAATTGCTAGGACAGCATTTGACAGTTCAGAAAGCGTTGCTTGAGAATAAATTTGCAAATCATCAGCATAAAGATGGTACGATGTGGACAAAATAGCAAGAATAAAATTAATAAAAATCGTGAATAATAAAGGTGATAAAACGCCACCCTGTGACATACCGACATTTAAATCTGACCAAGCCGATGCGTTTGCTGCAGTTTGAATATACTGTCGACGCCCTCGAAGATAATTGCTTAGCCAGTCTAAACCGGATTGGGATACCTTAAGAGATTTCAAGAGAGCCAACAGTACGTCACGGTCAACTGTATTAAACGCATTGTTGAAATCCAACAACGCTAATACTGTAAGTGTTTTGCTGTCCATACCAGAACGAACGTCATCTGTGATCTTTATTAAGGCAGTCGTGGTGCTATGACCAGCACGGAAACCAGATTGAAAATCACTTAAAATCTTGTTAGTGTTTAAGAAATTAGAGAGTTGATGTTTAACTACGCGTTATAATACTTTAGACAGGAAAGGTAAAATTGAAATTAGACGATAGTCAGAAAGAGAAGCTGGATTTGTCTTTTTGGGTAGGGGAATAATTTTAGCATCCTTCCAGATTTTAGGAAAAACTCTTAGTGTGATGGAGTGGTTAAGAATATGAGTGAGGATAGAAGAAAAAATATAAAGTATGGGAATGATCATATTACGACTTACCTCATCACAACCAACAGCATTCGATGAAATGGACAAGATGTTCTTTTTAATGTCAGCCTCGGTAAACTCGTAAAAAGCATAGAAATATGAATAATATATAGAAGCGCAATAACATTCTATAGCTACTTTAGTTATACAAATATCGGTAGAATCGACATTGAACTAAGCGACATTTCTTTATCTCTTTTTAACAAATGGTAATTTGCATATGCAAAAAGAGACAACGATATTGTGTCTTGCTCACTTTCGTATAAATTAAAAGTTAAGTAATTGGCAATTCTATAAACGTGTCATCGACGCCATATTATGTACGTAAATAAGAGGTACATGATTTGTCAAAATATTAATTTAGTTTCGGATAAATACGATTTACCAAGTAGATATCAGTTTATTAAGTGCCATATTCTCCGTGGAAGTTAATAGACTATTAGTCAACATGCCTTCGTGTTGTATTTTGCAATGTGGAGCAAAAAAGGACAAAAATGCACCTTTAATAACGCTTCACAGGTATGTCGCAAACTCCTATGATAAAGCGTGCTGATTTTAAATAATATCCATTCTAAATTGTTGTATTTTTATATTGACTTATAAAAGATGTTCGTGTATTTTACGATTTCTTTGTAAACATAATTTTTTTGATTCCTACAAAATACGACTAGTGTTGGGGTATTAGATTTGTCGATATTTAATTTCATTAAATTTTAGGTTCCCCAGAAATGAAGATTTACACAGAAAATGACTAGATGCCATTGGCATTGAAAATATCAATCCCCGACATAAGAACTGGTTGGCCTGCTCACTTCATTTCAAGGAAAGTAATTTTAATAAAACATTGGATGTAGTCAGATTGCGTGACAATGTCATTCCTTCATTTTCTCTGGTAAGTAGGTAATGGTAATTTCTTACGTTTTCATAGTATGATATCCTGTGTCTTTTACCTATCTGCAGTCATCAGAAAGCTCGATTTCCTTCTACCACATAAAATATGATATGATGTCTGTCACCTGTATAACCCTAACACACAACACTGATTGTACCTAGGTATGGATCATTTGACAATAATTAACATATTAAAATTCGTATTAAATTTTTTAACAATTAACAATTGTTATTTATATTATCAAATACTGTTAAAAGTTGTTTTTATTGCCACTAAAGAGTATAATAGGGACTAGTATTTGTATAATGAATAATTTCAGTATTTATTCCTTTTGTATATTTTTAATAAGTTTCAGTAATAATATAATTAAATAGGTATTAAATGTTAATAAAAAATGGAATCGTCATTAAGAATAGTGACATCTGTTTGTCTGTTTGTGTAAGTGTTATTTTGTGTTTGTTGTTGTCGATGTTTTATTTGGTCGCTACCTTGATAGCTTCACATCTTCTGCCTAAGCTACTGATATAATATATCAAAAATAAATAACTATTAAATATAAATTTGATTTAACAACATACAAGTTATCAAATTTAACAATAATTTCCATGCATAATTGTACCTTTAAGTTCTGCTGATGGCTTCGGTTTTTTGTTTATTTTTATTGCTAAGAGCCTTAATTAAAAGATTTAAGAATTATTCAAATTGATCATAAGTTAATTAAACATTTTTAGTAGTCCTAATTACACTTTCAGTTTTTAGACAATAATGCCGACCTAAATATTTTTAGCCCGTTAATAAGCAGAAAATTAATGTTTGTGTGAAAGGCAGAATATACATGAATCAACTCGGACTTTAACATCATCAGTACTAGCATCCATTCATGTTCCCGTGATAAAGGAAAATGTATGTAAAAATAAGTTCAACATGTTAAATTACATCTGATTGTTGTATAATATTTGCAAATTAATGAATAAGTAGTGGTTACGTCATACAACTAATTGCAACATCAATGATGATTCATTTTATGTATAGGTGTTATGATGCATGCGGACTTTGTTGGCCGCAACGTTGTAAATGAATAGTTTAAATACTACGTTTTTTTTAAATATGTTCATACCTAAAATTTGGAATGTAAATTAATATTGAAATGTGTAAATTATTATATTAATTCTAATAAAATTCAATAAATTCTTTAACCATATAGTAGATGTTATGACTTATGGCAGTAATATTTAGGTGATTTCAATACAGGTAAGTGTTTGCAAGACTTAGATAATATATTTTTACAAATGTTTAAATGTTTATTTCTCAACTTATTTTACACTGATTATATAATATTACATTGTCCGGCGCATCCTTTTAAGCAGAAATGCTTGTGTCAGGATACACCGCTCTTCCAGAACATCATTAGCATTTGTGTAAATTAAGTAATATACGTGCCTATTGCGTGTGTGTATTTATGTATGTGTATGAGTCTGTACGTGTATATGAGTGTGTATGCGTGTACGAGTATGTTATGTCAGCATGGGTAATTGTAAGTACATGTGTTACATTAATCTTAGGACTAGCAGTTTCTAACAGACAGATACATCAGTTAATAGAGTTTTCTTATATTATCTTGCTAAAAATAATTGATTCAACATCGTCATAAGACAGTGACTTAAGCCAGCCCACTAAAACCTCTTTAAGGTTGTAGATGGTTAGTGGATAAATATTTAACTTCTTATTAAGTTTGTTATATATTATAGTAGACTGATTTAAGAACTGTCTATTGGCAAAAGGTGTTTTTACCGTTGAGTTTTGTAAAATAGCATCCTTCCTTGTTTTAACTTTTTGGTTATTATCATATGTAATCAACCTATGTCTTTTTTGTATGGCATAAAGTATATATAGTTTTCTAACTGATCGTAACTCGCACAGTGAGTATAGTTCAGTTGTGGAAAATCTACTGGTTTTGAAATGGATTACTTTTAATAATGCTCTTTGGGCTCGTTCTACTTGCAACATTTTAATTTTAGTGGCACCACCCCATACAGGTATACAATAGCAAATAATTGATTGAGCTAGCGCAAAATAGATTCTATTTAGAAGTGTATTGGATGCAACGTCTCTTAATTTCCGAAAAATCCAAATAAGTTTTCTGATCCTCCCAGATATCAATTCAATTTGAGGATGCCACGATAATCTTTGGTCTAGCATGATTCCTAAATATTTTACTACATTATTATCTACATATATTTAAATTTATGTGTGATTTTTATGATGTGGAAAAATATTTTGGTTAGCTTCTCAGCCTGATCATAATTCTACACATAAACTATTACTTATTAAAAGTGTAATCAAAGTTTTTATTGATTTAAGATATAGATATCATGGACGTCGAGTTAATGATAAGGTGTCACACAGTAAATATTTTAATAAACTGGTATTGTTTAGAAATGAATGAAATAGATTTTATTATTATACACTAGGCGACGAACTATGCACTTTTGTGGAACATTTTACTGAAAAATTGTCGCACTTTTAGGTTTGAGCTTCGACGTGGTACTTTGAATTCATGTCTAGATATGTTATCTACCATAAAAATACCATTTTATAAACATTAAAAAAATAGAAAATACAATTTTTATGAGAATCTTATTACTACTAACGCCATCTATTAAAAAACTAACGAGTTAAAATCTATAGAAGATACATTTTTTATTAGAATTTTTGAACTTATTAAGAGATTATTTCACAAAATGTTTATATTTGACTGGCGGCGCACGGGCATCGTACTCTTGTATAAAGGCAAGGGTTCACGACGTATAGACTGCAATAGCTATAGAGCATCAGTTTGATCAGCTTGGCAACCTGACGACGCCTTTGATGCGAATATAATGTTTGGGCGAAACACGCTGGATTTTTTAGGTTAGATAAAGTCCATACATTAAAATATGTAATTCTCATAAAAATACTTTCCTAACAATATTACTAGATAATATAACTTTACGAGCCTTTACAAAGCTCTGCTTTTTGCTAGTTTAGTAAGATATATTTTATTCATTTCTAAAGAATACCAGTAATTCATAGTTTGTGCAGGTCTAGCAGAGGTGCCTTAACTTTTTGTAAACAAGTAAATGTTTGTTCTATTTGTTTGTTTATCCTCGTGTTGGTTCCGGGCTCCTTTGAAGAATAGACCAACTGCCGTTCTGCCAGGCAGATCGTAAAGGGCGACCGATTGGCTATGCAAGTCACTGCCATCGTGACTACTAGGTGGTAGAGTTCTGTATTATCTCGCCCGGCTCTGGTACCACCGCCTATTCCTGCCGCAATAGCGTCAGTGTTTGTCACTGTCGTGTTCCGGTTTGGAGGGTAAGATAGCCGGTAAACTTATGCATGTGGCATTAGACCTCGCCACAAGATAGCAACGCACCATCAATATCTTTGGTGTCCATAGGCGATGGTTGACTCTTTCCATCAGGAGACCCATCTGCTTGTTTGCTATCTTATGATTTGAAAAAAAATATCATTTGTATTTTATCAATTTTGTGTCACCATTAAAAGTTTCTATCAGTGCAAGTGTCTCCACCGAACAAAGCCCTAGACTACCTTTTTGTGAAATAGGTCCTAAACAGAAAAAAATACGAGCAGAAAACTTTCATTTGTCATCGAACGAAATATAATATGCATATTTTGCGCAGTTAAAAGTAGATAGGAATGAGGAAATTGCTGAAATATTAGAACATTTAATTAAGAATCCACATGGTGTGAAAAAAGTAAAAAGGTGCGTATCTGTTAAAGAAACTAAACCTGCTTTTTCTCCGGATGAGGCTTTGGGGATATTTTTATCACTTAAGCTAAACAAATGGCAATACAATACATTAAGGGAAAGTGTTAAGAAAAATAATGCAATTATATTTCCAACCTATTATCAAGTTCAACATGCGAAACAAGAATGCTATCCATCGAAAGACGCTATCACAGTAACAAAAACTTCGACCAAAATAAAGATACAAGCTCTACTGGATCGCCAACCAGACCAACGCTAATTTCATCCAAAAAAACAATATTTTCACTATTTACCAGTTTTACTACAATACTCTATGGTATTTTATCGTTTTCGAACGAAACATTGTACAGAATAATATCAAATTGGCATTCTTTTTTCAAATACGCTCTTAGGGAAAAATAAAAGAACTTAGTCCGCCATTTTGATTCGTGCTGTGTGTGTTATGTGTTGGTTGCAGTTTATGATACTGGTTAATAATGGTGTGACTGATATATTAGTATTCGCTAAGATATTAGTAATATTGAAAGGATTCGTGGTAATCCGGCGAACTGTAATATGCTAATATTTCATATTCGCTTAATATCTGTAACGGGTATCCAAAATGAATCGGATAATATCATTCGATCTTCGGAATAGTTCGGATTCACTAGATTGGCGCTAGTTCGGATTCGTGAAAATATTAAAATATTTTCACGATACGCCGCGTCGTACGTACGAATGAGACAGACGTATTTCCTGCAGTATGCTGTTGTTTTAAGGTTCAAATTACAGTGAAATATTAGTTAATACTGATATATTAGTTAAGATATTTTCCTGCCGTATCAGTGTCAGATCTTATTACTGTTACTTTAAGGTCCAAATTACAGTGAAATATTAGTTAATAATGACATATTAGTTAAGACATTATAATATTTGAAAGTGAATATATTAGTATCACCTAATCTTGAGAAATATCGGTATTAACCCATCTCTACAGGTTAATTTAAAAGTGTTTTGGCGTATTAATCAACAAATAAACTTTATTTGTAATCAAGATTAGTTCAAGATCTAACAGTTTAGATAATAATCAATTAATAAAACATATTTTTCGTTAACGACCAACTCATGATACCAGCGCTTTGGGCATACCCAAAGCGCTGGTATCATTTTTATTTATTTTCGTAAATTTTAGTGTTGATATCTATGATCTCAAAATAAATCATATGATGTGAATGTGAAATATCCTAAACAATATTTAAAAAAAAATTAACATAGCTGTAAATTTGATAAAGAAATAAATTATTTAAAAATTTCGAAAAAAACTACGTATTACTTATGAAAAAAAAAAAATAATATTTATGTAAATAAATATTTTTGTACTATAATATATGTTGTTTATTTTTTTCCGTATGTATATGTTTACCAATTATATAAAAAAATATAAAAAGCATAAGCGATGACCTATGCTTTTTATATTTTTTTTATATAATTTTTGAATTAAAAATCCTCGACTAACAAATACATATTTTTCTCAAAGTGTCGTGTTACACCTGAATTATTTCGTAGCTTAAGCCATTTAAATTAAACAATTCTCATACCAGTTTATTGCAGTGCTCAAGGCCTCTTAAAAAATATACCCTTTACAGTATCTGATTCAATCCAAGCAACTCATAAATCATTTTTGTGACCACGGTCCACCGGAACGAACTCGGAACGTGTGCGCGTAACGGTCCGTGTTTTTTTAGAAAAAAATGCGAAAATGGCTGGTGGTGTGAGCGGTCATTAAAAACTAAAATTAGAACTAATTTGTAACTAAAATGTAACTTTGTGTTATTACACATTTTAGCTTTGCTTACGTCGATAAAAAATAATGAGATTCAGCGTTGCCTACAAAGGTGGCTCAAGAAAATATATGGTAACGCATAAGAATGATAATTATATAAACAGAAACACAAAAAATATTGCAACGTCATGAAAATATCGTTACAATAATCAACCTTATTTTTGTACGCTATGATTTAATTCTATTGCTACTATTGTTCCGCTTTATCGACGACAACTCGTAAAATTATGTTAGGCCCTTAGAAATATCCCCTATAAGTTAAGACGTTTTCGTAACACGACGCATGCGTACGTTGACTGTGATTGGACAAAATAAGACCACATATTCATTTCTATTCTTATCTTATTAGCCACTTTTAAAGTCGTAATCTTGAATCTGTTTATTTGTGATCGAATGTCACAAAATAACGAATTTACGTTGACATTTTGATTTGTCAACTAGATCTCTCTTTATCAATTTACTATTTATTTGAGTGAGTCCAGGGATCGTTTTGCAGGTGCTAATACGAATATAATCACACAACAAAGACGTCATATATACTGACGTATGAAATTGTCGGATGTGTCCTAGAACCTCAGAATTAGTCAACTAAAGCACAGAATACTGGAGACTAAAAGAAGTAAATCTAAAGCCATTAGGCTTATTAGTGAAAATACTTTAATTTATTTTATTGTCTAGCTTGATTAATATAAAATTTTATTTACTATAAACGTTTTAGTACGGACCTACTTTGCGTTTCAATATTTTTGGGAACGTTTTAAGCGTTATCAATATAGGTACTAGTAAATTATGTTTAGATTTTGTTCTTACACGTCAAAGATCACCTCTAATACAATAACATATTTTTTGGTTGAAAATACGTAAATCAGGAAACAACGTTTATCGATAAAACATAAATGTTACTTTCTGGACATCCTTAATAATGTTAACACGGCAGCCATATTGTGTCTATAAATGACACGTTTTTTCTGTAGCTATTTCATGTCCATATATTTAGAGGTCAATGGTAAAAAGTGACAGGTTTGTAGTCATTTAAAGGAAGTGAAGCAAGATGTTGCAATGTTTGTATTTTGGTATTAATGTCATAGTCAAGAGTTGGTTTGGAAAAATACTGATTTAAAGTATCGACATCAATACCTGAACCAGGGGTACCTGGGGCTGACACCTACTCCTAAAGATTTTAAAAATTTCCAAACTTTAGTGGCGTCACCATTCTCTACAGATTTGTGAATATAACATCGTTGAGCGTCCCTAAATTAAAAGTTGTACCAAGGGAAAAGAAGCTTTTACAGAAGTGCTTTATGTTACGCTTATTGAAAACATAATCATTTATTGCAACAAATATGGTAGATACATAAAGCTGTTCTTAATTAAGTTTGTTCACATATTTCACCTTATGGCGTGCAATAGCTATAAAAATACAATAAAATTTATATAAATAAAAAAAAACTATACATCATTGAATTAATTACATTATTATTATATTGTGTCCAATTTAAATGCCAACATGCTTCCTCCTTTGACTCATTGTAATTATTTCACTATTTGGTGATTTAATTGATTAGAAAACGCAATTCCGTGAAGCCGAAAACACCATCTCAGCAAAAACCTATCAGAGCAGAAGTCCCATAAGGCAGCTACCTTTTACCGTCGCTGTACTCCGTCTACTCGAATGATATCCCGATTGGAGACGGCTGCTCTCTGATATTTTACGCAGATTATGCAGCTTACGTTTCTACCTCCATGTCTGCCATTCATGCCACATAATTCAAGCCTCCCTAGATGCCAGCTCTACAGTTGGCTGTCCAAGTCACGCCTGTCAGCCAACACAGGAAAGACGCAGGTCTTACGGATCTAGAAGAGGATCAAGATTCCGAGTCTCACGCAAGAAGACCAACCAATCCAACGGTTCAAGACGATCAAATATCTCGTGGTGACCATTGATAAAAAGCTGAACATGTGAGCCCAAATCAAAGGAGCCGTAAAAAGAACTCGCATGGCGATGGCAGCAGTTCACTCAACCATTTCATCACGACTCCTTATCAAAATCAAACTGCAGGGGGTGTACAAGACCACCCCTTTACTTCAGAAAGTCCTACAGCAACGGCAGAACCTGGCACTGAATAGGATAGTAGACGCCCCCAGACACGTAAGGAACTTCGAGAGTATTGAAGACTTCATAAAAAGCCTAGCACAATTTATGTATGAACACGCTCATGCATCATACGTGCATCATACCAACAATTCATCAAGAACATAGCTCCTGACGCGCTTTTTTTCATAGTTACATTTCATAGTCACATTCTTTCCTAGTTAGCTTCTTCTCACCACTCACCACCCTCTCGTCAAAGTCATCGCCGCGATCGCTGTTCGGTTTTTGCTGAGCCTCCCCCAGAGGAACCCGTAGAGGCATGTCTCTCGCGGTGGCGTGAAGAAAGCAAGGGTGGGTGTACTTTCAAAATTATTAATCTAAAATCTTTATCATTTCAAGACATCTGATTTTCATCATTGATATAAATAACCAATTTGGTAACAATCTGAAATCCCAATGATCTAGCCGTATTCACGGCCAGTGTATGAAACTATGTCAAGGGGGCCATCAGTCCCGACTCCCAAAAGCTACCTTCCCATTTTGTTCTGAGTGTGTGAAGATCTACGCCGCATTTCGTAAATCGCTTAGGCAGGAGTCAGGACATAAAACAAGGGTGGCTAAGCTTTTTATTTGGCTTACAAGTAATCTTAAGATCCAGACAGCTGACGTCTGAATCGTTAAATTAAATAATTTCAATACTTTTAGACTGCATCCGTTAAAACTTAAAAGCTCGATTCAAGAAACACGTTAAAAATGATGCCGTGGTCACATTTTTAAAATTGAAATCTGGGTTTCAAAGGCTTGAAATGTATGATTTTATGCTTAATAATAAAGCATAATGGTATACTAGTCTGTGCTTAGTAATATAATAGCCCCTGAATCATAACTTTACACGTTTATTTATGTATTCGAAAGAATACTTAATTAAATGCGTCGTAATTTGTAAATTAAAAACTGTGTGTGACAAAAATAAAAGAATCCATGTCATAAAAAACAATGATTACAATTGATATATTCTATGAATACAATCGTCGGGCTGTCATTTTGTCTGACATGACATGACACCTGATTTGAGATTTCATATGTTGCTGTGAGAATTTCCTCTTGTAAATCGTTTATTTTGCGTTTAAATATACAATTGTCAGTTCAATAATTTAGTATCACAAGAGCCACTTTGGGTCAATATTTGTAAAGAATGGGAGAAGTCTATAGTCAGTTGAATTCGCGTACGGGCTGAGGTGTCAAGTGATACCAATCGGGCTTCCCAGGCGGTCTCGATGAATAATAACAGGATATGATAACATGGCCGTGCAATCTGACTCGGGCGGAAAGGACGATGTGAAGACACAGTTTGTGACACGAGAAGGGACGTACAGATTAATGACTTTGTCGGAATACTCTAGGCCAAATCGTGTGGGCTACACAAGTGGTTCAGGTTCCACCCAAGTGCGTGTATCTTTAGTGTCACTTCCACCGGGGCCAGAGGGCGGAGCGCCCGGCTCAGACGGGCAGGGCTCCGATGATAGAATATGTTTTAATCATGGAAAGGAGCTGTATGTTTATGTGTATAGAGGAGTAAAGAAGGTAAAAACTTATCATACATTTGTTATGAATAAAATGAAGGATGGTTGCTCTTATATTTTATGTTTTCTATATTTATGTATAGCTTATGAATCTCAAGAGCTGGCTTGAGAGGCACTTAAATCTTGCTCTTACTAGGTACATTGATGTCTCTATAATAGTATTCATAATAAAATTATTTGGTTCTTATTGCAGAAGTGGTGAAAACATAATTATCTATTACAGTGACTTTTCTGTAATGAATATTGTAGAATATTTGTCTTGAATTTGGCTGAGATTGTTTCAAATGATTGAATAATAATTATTATCTCTAATCAGGTTTTTGTGGCAGTTCCAGCAAAATACTATGTGTATCCAATATGTGTATCTAACATTCTTAATATTTAAGATGTTCTAGCAAAATCTTATAAACATTTTAAACTATACTGCTTATATATTATATATGGTCAATAATTTAAATTTACAGAATACAGATAAATAACTTCTTGTTCTCTTATATGATAAGATAACAAACAAGCAGATAGCTCTCTTGATGGAAAGCGATAACAATTGCATGTAGACACCAAAGATATTAATGGTGCACTTCTAAATATCCTTCAAAGCTTAACACACCAGGAACATATAACTAAAGTGGTACCAACAAATCTGGACAAGATTTTAAAGAAAATCTACCACTTTTTAATCACAATGGCAGTGAAATTCTTGGGCAATCATTGTTCTTTTACAGACTGCCTGCCATTGTGGCAGATTTTTTTTATATCATAAAATAGCAAACAAGCAGATGGGTCTGCTGATGGAAAGAGTCAACGATCGCATATAGACACCAAATATGTTAATGGTGCATTGCTATCTTGTGGTGAGGTCTAATGCCACATGCATAAGTTTATCGGCTACCTTACCTTCCAAACCGGAACACGACAGCGACAAGCACTGACACTATTGTGGCAGGAATAGGTAAGGCGGTGGTACCAGACCCAGGCGAGACAATGCAGAACTCTACCACCTAGTAGCCACGATGGTAGTGACTCGATAGCCAATTGGTCGCCTTTTACGACCTGCCTGGCAGAATGACAGTTGGCCTATTCTTCAAAGGAGGCCGGGACCAACACGGCGATGGTCTATTCTTCAAAGAAGGTCTGAATAAGGATGGTTAATAAATAATTGTAATTCATAAGATATAATAATTTGATACCATCATTCATTGACAATAATATGGTGTTAAAATATATAAATTAAACATTGATTTTTTTTTCATTATTTTTTATGTAATTAATTATCAATGTTTGTATAGTAGTTTTATGAAACATGAAATGTTATCAACCTGACAGTTAAACATTTATATTTTTTGTCAGAACAGAATATGTTTTTACTAGACCTAAAGGACTATCCATCAGATTATTTATTAGAACTCTACCACCTAGTAGCCACGATGGTAGTGACTCGATAGCCAATCGGTCGCCTTTTACAACCTGCCTGGCAGAATGACAGTTGGCCTATTCTTCAAAGGAGGCCTGGACCAACACGGCGATGGTCTATTCTTCAAAGAAGGTCTGAATAAGGATGGTTAATAAATTATTGTAATTCATAAGATATAATAATTTGATACCATCATTCATTGACAATAATATGGTGTTAAAATATATAAATTAAACATTGATTTTTTTTCATTATTTTTTTATGAAATTAATTATCAATGTTTATATAGTAGTTTTATGAAACATGAAATGTTATCAACCTGACAGTTAAACATTTATATTTTTTGTCAGAACAGAATATGTTTTTACTAGACCTAAAGGACTATCCATCAGATTATTTATCAGAATTGATTGGATCCAGATATACACTGTAAGAATATGGTATCACACAAATTAATCTTACCTCAAAATGAGCATATTATTTGCTTCTGATAGTGTTACATATACTATGAAGTGACATTACAGACATTTTGCTGCCAGAGAAATTTATGTAATAAACTTTGGAGTGTGGATAAACCAATGTCTGTTATACTTCATACACTAACAACTGAACAGATTTTCATGAAGCTTTGTAATAATATTGCTTACAATAACATATTGGCTAAAATTTGTATTAGAATTTAAAGGATTTTGACATTATTCAAACAAGGTTGAGAATCTTAAGTTTTACTAGTATCACTATAAGGTGCCCCAAAAACTAAATGATATCTATTTTTCTTTTTAATATTTGATAACAATATCTTATTATATAGGCCAAATCAAATGGAGTGGCCTATCTTTGTTATTGATATTAATATGTTTACTTGAACTGATAACAAATAATAATTTTGACCCATAATTTGTAAACTCAATATTATGATTTATATACTCTCAGAGTGTCTTTGTTTTAAATTTATTTACAATCATAGCGATTGGATAGCAGCACAATCAATTGAAATAGCTTATAGTGACATTGTTACTTGGTTGAATTTTAGGTAATAGTACCATAGACCTCTAGTTAAGAACAACATTGATATAATTTAATAATCTATTTCTGCAATTATGTGTCATATATGTATATATGTTTGCACTTGTTATGATATGATGGCAACCTCCACTGTTCATAATCTTCGTAGTAGTGTAGGGTATCTCCTATTAAATGGAAGCAAAATCTAATGTGTTAAAATTTATATAGATAACAAATAAGAACTTAGTAGATGTAAATTAGACCTAGTGGAATTTTAAGGAATAAGAATAATAATTACAATGGGAATGCATCTGATAGTATAATATAATGGTAGCATATACAGGTTAACTGGTAAAGGACATACTGAAAGAGGGTCTTCGGTACTCGATTCTGATAGCAACACATTAACAAACACATACAACGATTCTGATACAAGGACTGATCTAGTCTTCGTTTAGCTCCCCTTCCCTTCGGGGGGTCACATATTAGAGGTTCAGTCATGAGAGGCCCTAATCCTTATTTAATTCTAATAATACCTAGACCCCTACCCAGGGGGGGAGTCATGACCCCTATGACCCCCCCCCCCCTGGATGCGCTCTTGCCCTTCATATCCTTCAAAATTTGCAGTCTTTTACCAGTCAACATGTAACTATATCCCCATCGAAATATGATGTAACAGTTGTGGAAAAATTTTTCTTTTATCATTAAATTGTGTATATGTCTTATGGTCGGTATTCGAAACGAAATTAATTTTAAGAAGTAATTAAACTGTGTTTAACAGATCATTTGCTTAAAAATATAAATTAATAAAAATAAAAATTATGTTAAATACAGATTAATTGCTTGTTAAAATTAATTTGCATTTCGGAATCCAGCCATTATTCATATAATATTTTTTTTAATAAAATTAAGTGTAATTATTTATTGTTTTATGTTTTACTAGCTGTTGCCCGCGACTTCGTCCGCGTTGACATCGTTTACTCCGCACCGCTGCTCCCCCGTAGGTGATAGCGTGATAATATGTAGCCTTTATGTTGACCCAACCTGTTAGTAATATTCACGCAAAATTTGAAGTAAATCCATGCAGTATTTTTTGAGTTTACCCCGGACATACATTGACTTTCGTACGATTTTATTATATGTATATATTATGTTTCATGTTTAACAGGCAGCAGATCTCACAAAGCCAGTGGATAAGAAAATGTACAAAGGCACAAACCCAACGTGCCACGACTTCAACACAGTCACAATGACACCGGATAGTGTCTCATTAATTATAGGGTTTTCTACAGGACAAATACAACTCATTGATCCTATCAAAAAGGAGTTAAGTAAGCTGTATAATGAAGAGGTAAGTAAATTTAAACTCTTTGTTATATGCTAACCAATGCCTTAGCATTTGGGTCAGTCAACTCCCAAAATTCCTAAAATTTTAAGCAAGGCTATAGATGAAGTAGTTAATAGAAAACAAAAGAATATCAGTTTCCAGGATTATTAATACAGTAAAAGGGTACACAATGAAACTATTTGTATGGAAGGTTAAGCATTTCATCTGACTTTACCTCGATTATTTAACGTTATCTGTGAATCTCCAATTCGTAGCGGAATATTGATGGACTAAAGTAGCCACTTTAAGAAATACAGGATGTGCTAAAAATGTACAATAGCAGTAACAAATTTTATATCAATGGAAAGGACACATAATTAATTGTGTAAAGGCTCTGCTGTAGCCCTGTGGTTAAATAACAATGCTTTGATATGGATTACTATTTTCTTCTAGATTCATTTTATTGAAGATTTGGATTAGAAATAGTGCAAAAATCATTTATTATTTTCGGTCCGAGTAGCCTGGACTTGTATTTTCTCAAATGCAGTGCGAAACTGCTCTTAGTGTTATGTTTTTTTAAATTGATTTTTCTGTAATAGGTAACGCACCGTTAACATCTTTGATGTCTATATAGGTGATGGCTGTTTCATCCATCAGGAGAACCATCTACTCGTTATGATAATCATAAAATAGCAAACAAGTGTATTATAAAAAAGTTCCAATGATCACAAATAACAAGAACTATTTAATAAGAATCACTTCTTGCCATTTGAAAAGGTGGTGTCAAGCACTTGTATTGACATTAATATACTATGTTTAAGTTATAAGAAAACCGGTATGATATTTATTTATTTTAGGTGTTTTAACTGCACTGTTTAGTAATGAACATTAAAATAAAAAAATACCATATGCTTTCAGAGGCTGATAGACAAAACACGAGTAACTTGTATCAAGTGGGTGCCAGGGTCTAGCAACTTGTTTATAACAGCACACTCATCAGGGCAACTATATGTGTACAACGAGGAGCTAACATGTGGCACTGCTTCACCTCACTACCAGCTGTTTAAGCAAGGCGATGGATACTCCATACACACATGTCGGACAAAGTCTACACGGAATCCTTTGTACAGGTATAATTTTATTTTTAACTACTAACAAACTAACCCACTAATCCTTTGCCAAGAGTTAATAGATGCAGTTTAAAAAGTTTAAAAAAATGTAGATAAAAACAAAAAACAATGTAACACAGTGTGAATAAAAGGCTATTATTATCATATCTGGGCACCACTCGTCAAACAATTACTTCACCGTCCGTCACTAAAAAAATTTCCTTCTTTAAACATTAAAACATTACATTTAGGAAGACTTAACGCTAGTTAACTATAATCGGTAATATGTTAACACGTGATAAAAATGGCATTTTTTATATTGTTGTGTATTAACACAATATTATCATTACATCTACTATGAAAACCGTTTTTGAATTCTGGAAGTTAAAAGGTAAGAAACAAAAAATTATGTGTATAATTTAGTCACCTTACATTATCCACATTATGTTATTTTTCTCCTTTCTGTCTTTGCACTTCATCAACACTTAATATTTTCTGTTTAACACACACACTATGCAGACGTAAGACAATACACGAAATCTAAAAAGTATGTAGTATTTGTATACTTCACAAAAAACAAAACACTTGTCAGTCTAAGTGCCTCGCCGGTAGAGCTAAGATGGAATCGAGAGGCATCGTACCCTTAACCGTACATATGAATCAAAATGTTTTGCAGTTTCTTACTCACACGCGCCAGCAAGACTAGTTTTGATTCACTTGCGTTATGCACTACGCTGCATTTCTATACAGGTCCGAATTTACAAGTAAATTCTGACCCGTATAGAAATGCAGCAGAATGTGTTTTTCACGGTACGGCGTGGTACTTGGTAAATAGTAGATACTGGATTAACGATTTAACGGACGTGAGGAAATTCAACTAAAATGAATGAGTCCATTAACATTTTTTAAAGTTAACTTAAAAGTTAATCCTTTAATTGAACTGTTAACTTCATTAATTAACAGATTAACGAGTTAATGCCCAGTTATGATTATTATTATTATAAGGAAGTTTTTGGTTTCACCTGAAAAATTGAGTTTTTATCTGATCTCAATGTTTTGAAGTCCTAGGAAACTTTTCTATTTTTGCAATGATGTCAGTTTGTCTGTATGTATGTGTATTTATGTGAACTTTTAATGACTTTTGAATGGCTTAAATGATCGAAATGTGGTAGATAGGATTTTATTGGGTTCCACAAACTCAGACTTCCTATAAATTTAAACTTATTTGTACCCAGTAGATTTTGAAAAATTCTGAACTCTAAGTAGCTCTTCTTAAAAACAGCGATGCATGCTGCAAATTGGATCAAAATTGCTGTATTCTTTCGGGAGTTAGATTTTTTTTGAAAAGTTTTGTTTTGACACAACTATTTATGTATTGTTACTATATAGAAACAGCATAGTAATCGGAGCAGCTGGTTGAAGGGCTTAAAATAAAAGCAGACTTCAGCAACAATATGGTCTTTCTCAATCATACTAAAATACGAAATCTATGTATTTTATGCCTTCATGGCTAAATCGTAGAACCGATTTTTTTTTGGCTAGGAGATTTTTGAAGACTCGGAATTAAATCTAAAGTAATATTATAAATAGGAAATATTTTATTTTTTGTTTGTTTGTTACAGTTGAGCTCAAAAACTACTCGATCGATTTTAATTTTTTTACTTTAAAAATAAATATAAATTTTTAAACTGCGCGGGTCAACTAGTCACATATAATATTATATTGCATGATTACCTGTTCAACCAATAGATGTATTAAATGTTACTCAATAACCTTACGCAATGTGTATAATTTTAACGTTGTAACTTCTTTTAATATGCTTATTTAACCTCTTCTAATCTGTTTTTAGCAGATCGAATTTAAAACCATCATAAAGCTTAATATGTATGCAAAAACACGACCTCAAACGATCTAATAAATTTCAATGTTTTTCGCAAATTATAATGTGAATGAGCCATTGGAGCCAGAAACTGGATTTTTTCAATTACAAAAAACTTATTTCTCGTGCAATCAATTACGGGATTTTAATCTCGATAAAGTAATAACCGATAAATCTAAGACTAATATTGGACTATCTCAAAATCTAAAAAATGTATGTACGACAACAAAACATTCTTCAATAAATTGTAATATAGATCCCATATATAACCAGAAAAATAAAATCATAGTATTAGGGGACCAAAAACTACGTGGCCTATCTACCAAATTATTGGACTTTGGATCAAATAAATACACCATCGTGTCAACAATCAAGCCTAATGCGACCTCAATGGAAATATTACATAGTTATAGTGACTTTTCTAACTTAGTTAACAAAGACTATGTTATTCTTGGAATCGGTACTCATGATCGTGATCCTTATTCTGTTTTTACCAATTTAAGTAATACCTTAGACAAACTTAGGAAGTGTAAACAAGTGTTCTTGTTAAAAATTCAGTCCAACAGGTATTTAAATATAGGACTTCTTAATTATAAAATGAACTTAATTGTAAATCAATATAATAATTGTACTCTTATTTACTTGGATACCTATTTAACTAGATATAATCGTTACACACACAAAAATTATATTAACTGCTTGTATACAAAATTAAAAATTGAGATAGATTATCAGGAATATAAAAATAAATTTTTGTCATTTTCAAAATTAAAAGTTAGTCAACTAAATAACAATGTAACTGAGAATAAACTATTGAGCTCTAAAAAAATTACATACAGTGAATATAAAGAAAATTTGGAAAAGTTGGTATCTAATAGAATTAATATAAAAAATAGTGACAAATCTATACAAAAGCCGAAGAAAGGTACTATACCATATTTTTTTAGTATTAAACCAAGAATTAAACCGGAAAATAATTCAAATAATCTTTTGTGTAATAAAACAGTCAGGAAGGGTACAATACCATACTATTTTACTTTGAAAACCAAAATTCTAGAAAGTATGAACAACAAAAACCAGCTTTTTCGTCAATAATTACCAATTTAAGCTACTTCACCAAAACATAGCAGGTGCATTAAAAAAGCGAGATTATTTGCATGTAGCTGTTAGTGAGCTTAGCAAAACACTAGGTAAAATTGATGTTATATGTCTTTCTGAAACTTTTCTTAAGCAAGGTTCTGAAACAAACTTTAAACTGGACGGTGGCACTATGGCACTATGGCACATGGCATCTCATTTTTCTCGTGACAATCAGCGTAGGGGTGGAACTTGTATTTTAGTGAGAAATGAACTTGATTTTAAAATGCTAGATTTACAAATACGCTTACCATTTTCCTTTGAAAGTTGCGCTGTTGAAATTATTAATTATAAACTAATAGTAATTTGTATTTATCGTACTCCCAGCTCAAATGTTGATATATTCCTAAATAAATTAGAATTATTATTAGAAAATATTATGATAAATTCAAAAAAGAAAATTATTTTATGTGGAGATTGGAATATAGACCTGATGCAGGATAACTGTACACATAAAAATTTAACAAGCATTCTTTCAAATAACAACATAAATCAACATATTTTAAAACCTACTAGGAAGCATGCATGTCTGGATGTAATAGCAAGTAACATAAATAATGTTCAGTCTAACACTCATACACTTGCTTTGTCTGATCATGAAACTGCTCAGAGTATACAAGCCAATATAGAGTCAGTCTTAGAATTTAAACAAAAAAGAGCTTTTTGGTTTGAAACAAAGCGGATATATGGGCAGGAAAATATTAAAAAGTACTTATTAAATGTAAAAATAAAAAAGACTTGGTAAATTAAACAACCGAAACCTTATTCCAAGTTTCAGACTGGTTAATTAATAATAATTTAAAAGTTAATGTAACTAAAACAAAATTAATTGAATTTCAGAACTACCACAGTAATATTACCAAAAACACAAATATATTTTTAAATAAAGTAAATATAGATGATGTAGATTATACAAACTTTTTAGGAATAATTATTGACAAAAATTGTAATTGGAAAGCACACATTGAATCTCTATGTAATAAGATTGATAGATTTGTCTATGTCTTGAGAAGACTAAGGGAAGTAGGAGACGCAAAAGCCTCCCTATTAGCATATCATGGATATGTCTCTTCTAATTTACAATATGGAATTCCTATTTGGGGAAATTCTGTTGAATTGGTACGAATTTTTAGAGTCCAAAAGAAATGTATTCGAGCAATATGTGGTGTTAATCAGTTACATTCCTGTAAACCACTTTTCAAGTCTCTTAAGGTACTTCCCTTACCATGTTTGTATATTTTAGAGGTATGCGTATTTGTAAAAAAGCACCAAAAGTTATTTAAAACAAATGCTGAAGTCACTGGTAACTCATATTTTAGGAATAGTAAGAAATTATATGTGCCTAACCAAAAATTAAATATTTTTACAAAAAATGTGTATTGTATGTCTATTATTATATACAATCATATTCCTGATAGTCTTAAATCATTGCCTATAAATAAATTTCGCAAAAAGTTGTTTGATTTGCTGTTAGATAAAACTTATTATGATATTAAAGAATTTTTAGCCGATAAAATTAAATGTTAATGGATAGAAATATAAGTTTGTTGAATTGTCCTTAAAAAAATTTCAATGTCGTAAAAATTTTGTAAATGGTGAACATTATGTAAATTATAAAAAAAAATAATTACTCAAAATATGAAACTTGTAATTATAAAAATAACTTTGTAATATGGAATCATCCTTGTATATTTATAACAAGAACATAAATTAGAGAAAAAAAGACCAGCCCGCTGAGTTTCTTCCGCCGGATCTTCTCAGTGTGTGGCCGCGTTCCGATCCGGTAGTAATTCTGAAAAATCGATACAATTTATAGTTTTAAATGTAATATTATATAATGATATTTTTTTTAAATATTTGCACACCATATATTGGTAGAATATGTCGGTAACTTAATTTATTTTTAACAACATGTAACACCCATATTCTTGCAAATAAATATTTTCTTTCTTTCTTTACATTTTTCACGATATATCAATTGTTAGCAACTGTCTGTAATCCTAACGAGATTAGGATCAATTCTTTGCATCCATGTATATTTTATCATGAATATAATCCCTCATGGTCCAGTAGTTAGATGTCAGATATGAGGTATCTATAGGCGATGGTTGTGAGATGAAAGATATCTGTTTGTTAGCTATCTTATTATGTAGAAAAGAAAGAAATTGATATAACTAAATAGAGTGATACCATTATATATATTTCTAGGTGGGTAATCGGTGCAGAAGGCAGTTGTATCAACGAATTTGCATTTTCTCCATGCGGAACAAATCTTGCCGTGGTCTCGCAAGATGGTTTCCTACGAGTTTTTCATTACGATACGATGGAGCTCATAGGACGGGCGAGGTCCTACTTCGGAGGGTTTTTGTGCGTGTGCTGGTCACCGGACGGAAAGTACGTCGTCGTGGGTGGTGAAGATGACTTGGTGACAGTGTGGTCGTTCTGTGAAAGGCGAGTGGTCGCACGCGGACAAGGACATAGATCGTGGGTTTCAGTGGTTGCGTTCGATCCTTACGTGGTGAGCTTTACAGAACAGGACTCGGAAATAGAAGAGGACAAGAGAAGTGAGAGTGCTCAGTGTTATAGGTTAGGTAGTGTATCGCAGGACACACAGTTGTGCTTGTGGGACCTCACGGAGGACGTTCTAAGGCCGCCGGTACGGGCGCGAGCGTCCGCACACTTATCTCCCAACAGTCAAAATTTTTCCCCAAACGGAGTACCCGGTACTAAAGTCCCTATTAAATGTACGAAGACTAATAAAATCGGACAGAAACACGCAGAGCTAAGTAACAACGCATCGGGTGAGCCTTCAGGGGCTAAACCGGTTGCGAAATCGAAAGCGAATAACGTCTCTACGTTGAATATCAGTGTGGGAAAAGCGAAAGAGGAGAGTTCCGGATCCCTCGGCGTGAACTTTACGCAGAGGCTCGCGGGGTTTTCTTTCGGAGAGCGGAAGTCGGATCACAGACGGAACTTCAGTCTGACGAAGCCGGCGGAGAAGTCGTCGAGCTCGGTGGCGCTGCGCGGCAAGGCGGAGGGCTACGACCCGCTGCGGCTGATCGGCACGGCCGCGTGCCCGCGCTTCGACGAGTGCCCCGTGCTCGAGCCGCTCGTGTGCAAGAAGGTGGCGCACGAGCGGCTCACGGCGCTGCTGTTCCGCGGCGAGTACCTGCTCACCGCCTGCGCCGACGGCTGCGTCAACACCTGGGCGCGCCCGCACCGCGCGCTCAACGGGGACGCACGCCCGCACGGTAACTACACACACACACACACACACACACACACACACTACTATACACGCCAGACCGCACCATAACTACATACATACACACACTACTATACACGCCAGGCCGCACCGTAACTACACACACGCTACTATAGACGCCAGACCGCACCATAACTACACACACGCTACTATAGACGCCAGACTGCACCATAACTACACACACACTACTATAGACGCCAGGCCGCACCGTGGGTACAAGACACATACACTTCATAACCCTTCACACACATACTACTATAGATGCCAGCCTAAGATGTTAAATGGGTAGTGACTCAAACGTCGTAGGGACCTATTGGATTTTGTGAATTAAATTATAGAAAAAATAAAAGGTTATATAATTATTTCCATTTCAATGGTGGGGAAAAATCTACAGATAAAAAAATGTGAAAAAAAGAACTGTGACATGGAAACACTAAATCGCGTCAGATTAAGATATGGTGGGTTAATTTCCACCTGAAATTTAGAAAATCTGCCAATTCAAGTGTAGCGTAAAGGAGTGGGAGGGACACAAAGTTACAAAGAAAACGTTTATTTGACTTTCTCGAGCGCGTCTGAATTTTGTTTTATTACAAGTACAGGAAATTATGTAAGAACAATGAAAAAATATAATCTGTCAATTTCCAAAAGCCAAAGTTATTGGAATTCTGTTTTTTTTATTTCCTAGTTACCCACCTCTAAATAAAGGGCTTATATTTGGTGAAGAGGCTTAACAGTATGCAAAGTACTTCCCCTATGTTAATCTGCCATGCTCGAATACCTTAGTGCAGAAATTCACTTCCTTGACTCCCCTACTATAATCTTATGTCCACTAAAAATTAATAAGATATATTGCAGTTTTTTATTATTAATTCGTCTTCTTGGTCAAATGGCTAGCGACCCATGACTATGCAATTAATGGGCTCGGGTTCCATGGGCTGGGCCCCAACAGGAATGGGTATTTGTGTGATGAGATGTTCGTATTTCTGAATTTGAGTATTTATTAACATATCTGTCACGGTATGGTTCAAGATCGTTTTGGCATTGAGTAGGCATTAGTTACATTCCCCAAATACATGACATTTATACTTGTATTGTGTATGTGACTAACTTCGCCATACCAAAATAAATAGTATTTTAAATGTGGGAAGATTTAAAATCAAATGGATGTGAGTAGCCGGATACCAAACGGAAGCTGAGCGAAATGCATACATACGTGTGGTGACATCCGGCTTTCAGGCGAGGGATATAGAAGTTAAATATATTTCAATATTTAATATTATATATTAGTATCATGGAGTAATACGTATAACACAAGCAAATAATTTGCTTGCTTTGGGGTTAGATCAATTTGTGTAATTTATGCAGCAATATTGATATTATTTTGTGGAGATAATAAAATTAAAATATTTGTTATAGAAGATAGGATTAGTTTTTGACATTTTCATAGAAACCAAGAAGTATGTAATGTACTTATTAAAGGTCCTTCCAAAATAGGTGATCATATTTCAACACAGCGTTCAGTACGTCTAACGAAAGATATTCACACAAAAGAGTGTGATTCAAGGGACTTTGATTTTTACGAACAAAATAATTTTGTCTCGTAACGCTTTATTCCTTTCTGCATAAAATAATCCACTTTTAACGTAAAAGTGAGTAGTAAGGTAAATAACCTCGCGCCATATCATAAACCTATGTATTTGATATTTTATATCTGCCACACAAATAGCAACTCATCATTAGGCTCAAGTTTGATAAGCCTTACACAAAGGCTTATCAAACTTGAACCCCATCAATTTGTTACCTGGTTAGCATCACTAATCACTCAAACTGGTAAGTCCTATATAAAATATAATATTTTCTCTGTCGTTACACTCTTGACAGAATATTCGTGGTCATCATGACAGGAGTGGTGGCAAACTTCACAATTGTCGTCATTCCTCTCGTACTTTACTGCTTGCTTCTACTTTACTACTCGCTGCTTGCCTCGTGCATTAGTTAATATAGCTGGACAAATTAGATAAATTCATAAAACCTCAAAGTAAGCAAATTATTTGCTTCTGTTATGAGTGTTAGTCAATGATATTAAAACTACAAAAATACATAGACTTATAAACAAACCAGTCTCCAAACATTAATTTTTTGATTCAGACATTACTTTGTTGAATTCCATTATTATGAAGGTGAAATTAATTAAATTTGCTATTGCACACAAACTGTTCTATGTATCTTCGGCGATGACACCAAAAAGAAAGATGTCGGTTTAATAAATTGATAAAGCTCACTGACGGTCAGGACAAAAAGAAGGTCCTATTATTCACCCACATCCACCACACTTTTCCACTCACGTCCCACGCTGGCACCAAGCACAAAGCACGCAATTTATGTACTTAACGCACGTTCCACTTCGATACCGAAGCATCTTCAGGAGAAACGAACTACCTCACTCTTTTTTTTATATCATAAGATAGCATACAAGCAGATGGGTCTCCTGATGGAAAGAGTCAACCATCGCCTATAGACACCAAATATGTTAATGGTGCGTTGCTATCTTGTGGCGAGGTCTAATGCCACATGCATAAGTTTACCTACCTACCTTACCCTCCAAACCGGAACATGACAGCGACAAGCACTGATTAGCCACGATGTTAGTGACTCGATAGCCAATCGGTCGCCTTTTACGACCTACCTGGCGGAACGGCAGTTGGCCTATTCTTCAAAGGAGTGTAATACTGCTCATCACACAAATACTTGTTCTAGTCGATAATAAAACAAGCCCCATCAGTTGCGTAGTTTCGATCACTAACCAATTACCCACGAGGCTGTAAACAAGTTAGAATAAGTGGTAGTTGCAAACCCTTGTTACAGTAACAATCCTACCAGTAGGTTGTCTACTAGAGTAGCTATAACAACAAGAGTATGGTAAAGCTGCTGTTACATGTATTATTTTCTTCATATTGGATAGACCCCTATGAGTAAATAACTACTTACTTGCTGGTCAAGCAGCTCGTAAAAAGTGAACAAAAGCTTCTTGTGTTAAATTACTAAGAAATACAATTCTGCAACAACTCGCCTGGGATTAATACTGTCAGTTTCACATTCCTGCTGTATTAACATTAATTAATACTTGTCACTTGTCCGGGTGACTGGGTGAAGTAACAGGTAAACATGTGTATTGTGTATGCACCATTATACCCTTAATATTAATGGTAAGTGATAGTTTTAAGCAATGGTCCTATCTTATTATCAGGAGAGTCGTCTTCTTATTTGCTATGTCATGAGTATTCTTTATGTGTGTTAACACAACTAAGAGTTCAAAATAAATTGAATTTAGTCCTAGTTATAAAGGTAGGGGATTATTTATATTGTGGTTGTTTTATAACATCTAATTATATTTGTTTTCAGATTGCACAATGTGAAATAGACTGGAATACAGATAAAATTTTATTAGTAACACTAATTTACAGGATAGGGAATTCATTATGTGTATTGTCATTTGTAATGAATTTGTGAGGTATACTATATCTATTTCAATGGGGTGGTTGTCGATTTTGTATGTGTGGTGCTTTGTTGTAAATAACAATATAATTTAATGAGTATTTCATTATTATTCCATTATTTAAAAAGATTCTTCACACCCGTATCTCCCAAGAGGTATACAGAGGTACAACCAGTGCACCCACGATTAGCTGAAGATACTTAGTCCCACAATATGATAGGAGGCCAACCTATCACCAACCTGGCAATTTTTTCAATCCCGGGCATGGTTGTTTTGTCAGAAAACTGAAAAAACACATTTTTTTAAATGCCCGACCCGGAAATCGAACCCAGGTCCTCATTTCTTTCACTCCGTCACTGGAGCACTAGACCACAGATGTGATATTTCCATTATTAGTTTTATTTAAATATCATTTGAAGCCACAAACACTACATAAACTTATGTATTTATTATTTAGATTTCATTACATATATCATTGATGATTATATTGATTTATAACTTTTATTTCAATCATTTTAATAGTATGAATACTATACAACAGAGGACAAAATATGTATCCTTGCGGGATACCTTTCGATCAAGTCAAGGTGTCAGAAGCAAGAAAGCACCAACGTACGATACTTTTAAAAAGTTAACATGAAAGTAGATAGCAATAGTATTGAGATTGGACTGTATAGACAAGTGTACATTTTATTCTAAGACTTCCTTTGATCAGCTCACACATGTAAATATAGTATGTAGTTTCCAGCAATCCAAGATTGCAAGCTGTTGTCTCACTTGTTTAATATTTCATAACTATTGAGTTTTATTCTTTTTAAACTTTACTGGGACAATGGCATACTCTTTTGTGAGCTTTTCGATGTCGTCGGTTATTTATTATTTTTGATCAATTTATATGTTGTTAAATCGAATCATCTATAAAACTCGATTTGTTGTCAATATTTTCGATTGTTAAACAGCTTTTTCGTGCGGGTCTACTATTTATGCAAACTTTTATATGTTTACTCCGCTTATCTAAAAGTTTTGAATTGTGCAGAAAGTAAATATTACACATATATCGTAATAATATTTATTTTAATCAAAAAAGAAAGCATAAGATTTCCCTAATTATTCTGCATTAAAAATGTAAAGCACAAAGAAGAGGGCCAAGTTTTTGGAGGGCTACAAGGCCTCCATCTGGTGACACAATCACATAGCCAGGCCAAAACATAGTGTAACATTGAAATTTGAAGTTCGAACTTGTGGCCCAATCCTGCTTTTTTATCTCATTCCTATTCTTATCTCCGCTGGTTTATTTATTTCTTTTTTTTTATATAATTGACTTATTGGTAATAATAAAAATATATTGGAGTTGAAAAATTACAATATGTTTTTGTAAATGGTAAACTAAACGTTATTTTCAACTTTGAGTTACTTGTCAGCTATTTTAACGTTTACCTGTTACACAATAATTGTAATGAAAATTTTATCTAAAAAAGACGCAATCAATTAAGAGCTATGCTTTATTGAAATTTAAATTATCGTGATACTTTATTATAGTAAATGCATTTACATTGTTTCATCCATAGCCTTGGAGATGAGTGAAAGTTTTTGTAATAAATGACAAAATTTGGAAACATAAATTATAATTTTTTGCATTTTGCATTTTGTATTTTAAAAGATAAAGTTTTCTGATAGATATTTAACCAAATTAATAAAATCCAGTTTATAAATATTTATTTCGGAGATATTTAACACTACATCCAAGAACATTTAATTCGTTTATAAATTTTCATTCATCTTCAACGTTAAATAAGTTTTGGGATGATGTTGTTTAAGTTTATGAAACATTTTTATAATCTCTTTTATACTATATATTTTTTGTATATTTGTTAGTGGACTTAGCTATAGCTAATGTTTTGTGGGAGTTTTTTGGGTGTATGATGAATTAAACATATAACAAATGAAAGAATGTAATGTGCAATAGTTAAGTATTCAATTTGTTAGTGAATTTATGCCAGCAAAAATTGCTTTTACAACAAAGTTTCGCCGTTATGTACATCACTACAAGATATTTAGAAGACAAAAGTAAGAAAATTGCATTAGAGTTTTATCATACATTTATATTTTCAGTGTTTATTGCAGTAAAATTGCTTACAGTACAATAGTTTAAATTTCTATTGGACTCCTAACTAGGCAAAGTCTGTGGCGTGGATACTATGCAGTGATTTCCGTAGATACAATTAACAAAAAATTTACGGGAGGTAATAAAATTATAATGTCCTCACTGGCTGCACATCGAAGCCCACTGCGTTATAAAAGTTTCTAGCGAATCCCACAACTTCTGTTTTTGCGTAATTAAGTAACACACATACAAACTTTCATATTTATAATAATTATGGGATAAGAAATCTCTTATACAGTTCAAGTCAATTCTAATATTGAAGAAGAAAATAGCTTTAAAATTCATATTTTTTAAAATGTCACAGGCTATTTTTATCTGGTATATGTTAATCTTTATATAGCTTTTACAGCTGTAACTGCTAGTAGCTTTATGGTTCAATGTATTTCATAGTACATTACACGTTTAGGAGCCTCGCTACTTTCAAGCGCTTAATTTGATAATGAACAACGTAAGTCAGACGTATTGTATACATATTATTTTATAGCTCCTAATGATTTAAACTCGTACTTTAGCCACGCTTTTCAGAGTAAAAAAGACTACCTAGGCACAAAAAAGTGTGCGATTGGATCACATTGTAATGTAACAGTTATGAAAGTATTTTTATTGAGACATCGTCCCAAAACATATTCCACAAACTTATTTAGTATTTGTTATGTTAGTTATAATTATATTTATGTAGATATTGCTTTATTGGTCAAATTTATAGCCATACACTTAGTTATAAATTGTATAATGTTGTTATAATTAATTTTTTTCGTGTCTGACTATAAATTTGATTTACATGAATTTTATCGGTCGAACTGACCCATTGTGTATTTTTAGTCTGTGGACCTAAATACTGTTATGGATACATTTTTATATGCTCATTAGACACTTTTCAATTTGTAATAGTAGTTTTTTTCTCATTGAGATTTGTGTAACTTTGATAGTTTACACAAAATTATCGACGGTGTGTTAGTTTATCGTCGAAAGAGGCCCTAATATAGATTATCTGATTTAAGAGTCTGTCCCACTGGCACGATTTTTCTGTTGATATTATTTATTCTTATCTACATATTAATATGTGTAGGAAAAACTTTGTGCCCATTTTTTAGGGTTCCGAAGTAAACTAGGAACTCTTATTTCACAGTGGAGTGCGAAATTTTGCACACTTTGACTATAGAAACCTAATACTTTTAAAATAATGTGCATTAAAAATACATTAATTTAATAAAAATAAACATTATACCTACTACATTTATATGACACACCTGATAATAATATACACATGTGTACAACATTTTCTTTATGGTTAAAGTCTGCTGAAAAACTTAAAAGAGATTTTATTGTTTAGTGTATGTTCTAATTTCGGGCACTAGAGATTTCTAGTATTAATCTTAGTATACGTTTTATTAAGATTATTAATAACGACAATTGATAATTAATAAAGCACAAAAGTTTTGTTTGATAACGAGGTTCCAAAATTAAACATTACACTTACTACATTCATGTGACACACACGATAAGAATATACACATGTGTACAGCATTTTCTTTATGGTTAAAGTCTGCTTACAAACTTAAACAAGATTTTATTGTTTAGTGTATGGTTGAATTTCGGTTACTCGATATCGCTACTATTTATCTTAGTATTCGTTTTATTAGGATCATTAATAACGACATTTGATAATGAACCACAAAGGTTTTGTTTCATAATGGGTTCCGAGGATCTACTAAATCATCTGCAGTGTTATTTCAATTTTGTTTTGATTTCGAAGTTCTTATTTCCTTGAAATAAGCAAAAATAAAAGCAATATTAAAAGAGTGCTTTGTGTAAAGGCTCAATGATATAGTGCTTTTTTTTTAATTTCATGATTAAAATATATTTTTACATAATTTTAATTATAATTTTGTGTAATCAGAATTGAGAGAAAATAATGCAATTATTTGGATAAAAGGTTGAAAAGTTTCTGGATAAAGACTATATTAATCTTAAGATAAAAAGGCTGAAATTCATCCAAATCTGTATAGCTGTTAGCTTAAAGAAGTAACAAACACATAGACCTACACGCACACGCGTGCATATGCACACAAGCACGCACATACACATACCCATGCGCGCGTGCACACATACACCCAATAGGGTTGAAGGACTTACATCAACATTACTTTTATGTTCTTATTGTGACATACACATGTTAAATAAAAGTACATGTAACCAACCCTATTTTCTGCAATAAATGATTGATTGATTGAGTACATAGTACTGTTACGTACTCGGGGTTCGTAATTGTAAAAAACACCACTTATATTAAATCCGTGTATTTAGTATGCAAATACACAAGACAACACAATGTAATATTAAAATACTCTTTACTCACTATACTATCACTGAACTACACAATAAAACACTTCTCGCTTCGCGCTGTTCACTTTAAGTATCGCTCTCGATCGCTTAATAAAAACTGTATTTGTCAACACATCTGTATTTATAGCCAGGGAAAAGTTCTACCTGGATCCAGAAAAATCTAAATGTCAAAATAAATAAACAATGAATCACTTCTTATCGTAAACATGTTATGAGTCATAAATCCTAGTACACGCTTCTTTCAACCTTATGCCATATGCCACAAAAATCATTATGGTATAGATTAGATCAACTATTTGTTTGTCAATAGGAGTAGCTATCTCTTTATTTTATTTCTAGATCTCTCCAGCGTTCCAACTCCACACGATTCTAGATTATTCGTAACAGTACATATATATGACGCCATAAACTGGGTCATAACCAATAAACGCGATTGGCGCGAATTCTTTCAAAAAATCGCAATTAAATCTGAACGATGCAATTATATCGCCCGAAACTATCGTGTCTGTGGGATTTGAAGCCTATAATTTTAATTATCAAACTTACTTGTACATCATAGAGTAAATACAGATTTTCCCCCTTCTAGTTTTGTTGTATTCTAACGTTCCAATATTTATTTGATACCGGTGTACCATTATGCCAATCCACAACTTGCTTATAGTGTGACTTGCATTTGTAACTGCAATTTGTAATTGATCTGCCTCGAAGCGAGACATGCTTTTTTTGCTTTGATGACTCTTGGTACTAACATCGAATATCGCGTTTTTCGTAAAATTTGTATTTATTCAGTGACTATTATTACCTTATTTAAAATTTATTCAGTGAAATTATTAATTATTTATGTTAATCATCCTTATAGTCCAATTTGCTCTGTGCAAGATATAAGTGATAAGCAATATCGAGTTTCAGATTTCTCTATGTATTCCCATACTAGAGAAAACTTCCAAAAGTTTAAAACGATTCCACCGGTTGTAATCGCCAGTTATATCTATATATCTAGCTATAATAGTTAGACATGTGGTATCGGAAGACATTTTGCAGATGAATTCGACTGAAAACGATCGTTCAATGCAATAAATGTCAATTTTGAATTCACACATTTTGCAGATAAATTCGACAAAAAACGACTGGTTGAGTAACATAATAAATGTTAATTTTGAATTCACATTCACTAGTATTTCTTTTTCAAACATCTAACATAATAGTTAGCCATGCGGTATCGGGAGATATTTTGCAGAAATCGCCAGAGAACGACCGGTTGGTTAAATGTTAACATAATAAATGTTAATTTTGAATTCACATTTATTGTTTTGACTAGTCACTCTTTTTTTAGGAATACATACATGTGTTTTAACTCTATACATGTGCTGGAGAAAACTTAAAAATATTTTAAATCAAATTCCGACACATCTGAGAAATATCTCCCGACACCGCATGTCTTAACTATTGTAGTTATCGCAAATTTTTAAACTAAAACGTAGGTAGAGACAGTTTTTTTACGTTGTATAAATCTTTAATTCACTTTCTATTCAAGGCTGTTCAGTAAAATTTGTATTTTACTTTTTGAATTCCGGTGGGATATTTCATTTTAAATGTATATAAAGTTCAAACATGATATAAAAATCAAGCACCTAAAGCCCTACGCAGTGGGTGTGTGACCAAGGTGCTGGTGATAGATGGTAAGTTTTCTGAATAAAATCCCCGTCCTTATAATGCGCGAAAAAATTCCGAGTCACTTGAGTTTTTGAATAATACCTATCTACCATAAACTTGATCTCTTGTTAATTTTATGGAAATGTTTAAATATTTAAAATATCAAAAGGAACAAGTTCTTACATATCATATTATAATATGTTAAATGTGGATATTTATAATCAAACTTTTGTCTGCTACTATTGGTTATAACGTATGGGACAGTTAAAAGCTATTCTAAAACGACCATGTTATTTATAATTTTAAAATCTTTTATAAGCAATTGAAGAAAATGTTTAGATAATACATAAACCAATCTACCATTTAATTTTTAACCAATGAAAAGAGTGCAGTTATGTTTCTCTGTTAAAAACTTATTTTTGATGTGTCACTTTATATCTTGTACAGAGTATGAAGAATGTTAGTTCCACATAAAGTTACTAGAGGTCGCAATAGCGACGTGTACATTAATTTATTGAGGTGATGTTTGTTCAAAACTAGTGAGACACGAATTATGAGCCTATAATGTTAATAATGAAATAAATAGATGATTCTCTTTATACTTAACCGGTTTTCTTCTTTATTCATCACCTATGGCCTGTGATTGGCTGAAGTTCTACACACTCTAGCTTACACCAATGCTGTGGCTACATTGTCACTGTACGGCAAACATTTGCGTTGCTAATTACTTCGCTAGATCGTGAATATTCGGGCCACCCTAAACGACTACCGCGACTAAGTTCATCTCCCTTTTGCATCGGTGTGCATCACAAGTAAAAGCGAGATAGATTATTGCTGACGTAGTACATGTGGTCATGTAACACGCTATAGTATAACCAAAGACCTACAAAAAATATATTTTTTGTAGGTCTTTGAGTATAACGAAGTTTTGTTGCTTCACGAATGGCAGTTGGTAACGCCTATGCCAAAAAAAAAGTTTTATTGTAACAGCACACCAACCAATCTTCGGATGATAATGTGGTCTCAACATAAGGTTTTTATTAGTAAACAAGTTCGATCCCATGTATAAGCCACCGGTCATTCTGTCTCGTTCATTATCACGTATCGCTACGTCGTTGTTGGGTATGCTTGTACATGGTTGTGTTCCGAGGTAGTCATTGTAAATTCAATCCAAAGTGACCAGTAATTATATGATGCGGTGCGGAGGTGATAAAGATCGAGGCGACTGGGACGGGGCGAAAAAGGCCAAGCCGCAACCCAAAAATCCGCCTAGATCGCTTTCGTACATTTTATAAATTATCGAATGCAAATACGTTACATACACTTTGATCGAATGCTATGACAGGGCACAGCGGGTCTAATTTTTGCGCGGAAAATTTCCGTGTGGTTTTACAGTGACGTTTTCGCCAGCGCGGTCGGAAAGCATCGCGGGCCACGAGATATGCATCTCTTGGATCGTTACATAGTTTAACCAACATGCGCTCACAGTAATTCGGTCGCGCTTTTCAATCTAGTGGCATTGCCAGGATGTACTTGTGTACGTCGTCATTGTTGCTCTTTTTTCCAATGTAGTATAGTGTAATAATGTCTTATCACGACTGTATTAGGCGGCAACCCAATCACGACTGTACGAGCCAGCAAACCGCATGACTCGTTTTATAGTTTCGAGCGGGTCATCCGCGCGTTTATGGCCCGTGCTTACCATCCGCGCTGGCGAAAGCGTCACTGTAAAACCACACAGTGAATTTGATGAGGTCCGATAAGTCGGCAGGGCTGCTGTAGTAGCCGTGTTTTCCTTTACGCAATATCCGGATGGCTACTCTAGAAGCCATACGGGCATTGAGCGGATACATTATTACCTACCGATTTTCTTGAAAATCGATTACTTAGCAGCAGCTGGGGCTCAGTACAAACTATTTACTTCCCATGACTTCTTCAGCGTTACAGTAAAAAACAGCGTTATATGATACCTTTAGATGATCACTAATCCCGCCAACCGAGAAACCTGGAGAATCGTGAATCCAAATTGTTGACGTTCGATTCATTCTGTCTAGAACCGGATGATGACACGATCCATGGAAAGGGGGGGGAATCGGGAAATGGGTACAATTTATTACTTATTTTATGTTATGTCCAATTCTCCAAATTATTGGAATCGTCTGAGATTTTTTATTTGTCAGGTGAAATGAGCTACGAATTGCCCCGTGTTCATCCTAAGCTCCTTTGAAGAAAAGACCAACTGCCATTCTACCAGGCAGGTCGTGAAAAATGACCGATCGGCTATGCGAGTCACTACCATCGTGGCTACAAGGTGGTAGAATTCTGTATTGGTTTGCCCGGGTCTGGCACAACTGCCTTTAACTTTAGCCGCCGCCGATAAACTTTAGACCTCGCCATAAGATAGCAATGCACCATTAACACCATTGGTGACACTTTCTCTCTTTTTCTGTTTAAAAGTGTCAAAACCTATTGGTGTCAGAATTATATAATGGTGCCGTGGCATATTAAGTAAAATGGCGCTATTACAAATGTTTCTAAGTATATATAACGTATCTCAGCCAAAAACTTTGTTCAGAATTATGAGTAAGTACTAGAGAGAAGTGTGGGTGAGTGAAAGATGTATGAGATCTGTCCTTACAGAAGTAAACAATGAGAGGCAAGGTAAGGAATCTGTAGGCATGTAATAATATGTAAACGGGATGGCAGATGAAACACTGGTAATATGATATATAATGCAAATGTTGATGAATGTAGGCATGAAGTTTTAGGTTAAGATGGAGCAAACACTCGTATTATTCAATTAAAGAAACATTTACATTATATATCTTAGTCTATGAGGTCTCGCCATCTCTTTTTATACAGCTGTGTTAGAAAGAGAGGATAAAACTCAGAAGATGACAGCAGTATTTAGAATTTGGTTTCAAGTAGGTATGACAAGTGTTGCCTCCAGATATAATACAGCTTCATGGATGTAGGTATCTTGGAAAACTGTCGTACCATGACCTAAAATAATGCGTGTTGTCTAAGTGACATCAGGAGTTTAGGCGATCGGTGTGTTCAGCGTCGGATTGCCCATATAGATGAATTATATACACGAGGCTGGCTGGGCCGCAGGCCAGGCGGTACGTAGAATCTCTTGCGACCCAAATGTGAACTAGATCAGATAGTTCATTCACACAATTAGAGAGAAATTAAATTAGGAAGAGTGGATAATAGTATCCTATATACCACTATACAGTCAAGGGCTGATCCAGCCTTAGGTTCAGGGGGGTTACACATTTTAAGTTCAGTCATGATAGGCTTTAATCCTAATAAATCCATACCTAGATCCCTGCCCAGGGGGGGGGGGATCATAACCTCCCCTCTGGATCCGTCCTTGTATACAATTTAGGCTCCAGGCCTATGGGGAGCGGTACTTCTGGCCCAATCTGACCTTGGGTGTGTTTAGATGAAATGTTATGTGCAAGAAACAAAATAAACCCCCCTGCACTCTGAGTAATGTTTCTCAGGATGATGCTGATTTTTTTCTTACTAATATTGACTCCTATAATCCTTATGAGAAATAGCTGTTCATATCATACATATTTTAGTGTGAGAAAAAGCTCGATTTTGACTACTCAAAGCATATGTTTTTTAGTTGTAATCGAAGGAACTGTAAGGGGGAGAGAAGGGGGAGTTTATTTTACTGTAAGTATAGGCGTATCTTACCCTCTAAACGGAAGTACAAAGCAACAAACATTGACATTGTTACGACTGGAATAATTAAGTCTAAAATAAAATCCTATCATTTTTTCTCATAAAATTTTAATAACAAATATGTACAATAGTATGTAACATCTACCTAAATTTTAATACATTACACTTATACTTCATAGTCGTACAAGCAAGTGCACTGAACGCTGAGATAGCCTGAAATATTCTGATTTTAGAGTGTTCGCTAAAAATAGAAAGGAATATCTAGTAGTTATTTAATCTTTTTCTTTGACTTCGACCTTTTTTTTTCGACGCAAGCCAACATGGACTATTTAAATTGGATACTTTCTGTCGTCGGCACTTGGTGAAGCTGCGTTTTGAAATAGATATTACAATAAGCTCACTTGTACTTCCAGTTCCCTGTATTTCGTATAATTAATAAATAATCATCATATCATCTCATATGATAATTATAAAAGAAACCGGTTGGGTGTATAAACACCCAACCGGTTTCTTTTATTATAGCATCATCAGGGATGCTTTACACAGTTAATAAATTATTACAAGTTATATAATTTAAGTACTAATCTTAGATAGCGGACTCCACTGTGAGTACTTATATGAGTGGTGGACTCCACTACCCATCTAAAATTAGTACTTAAATAATATAACTTTGTAGGCTAGTTTTGCGGTGAGATCTTGGGTTTTGGGTTTCGAGACTTGAAAAGTTCTTTACACAGAATTTATTTATTCTGCACACAAATGTCGAGACACAGGGAAAGTTGTACATAAGTTTCTTATTAGAATTCACATGACAATAAATTATGTAGGTTTTTTTTCACACTAAATATCTATGGGCTATTTAATTGAAATGGTGGACAGGTATACTAAAGTTTGGCAGTTGGAACGAAGTTCCTTCTCGCGCGTTGTGAAAGGGGGCTAGACGGAAAAAATTCTTACGAAAAGTTGTCACGACACTTTGCTATAGTAAGGTATTGTAAGCTGTGCGGCGTGCGGATGTTTCTCTGTCTGTCTGTCTCTCTGTCTGTCTGTCTGTCTCTCTCTTATAGAAAGCAAGCCAGACATTTTCATTTCTATTTCGCATGGAACGGTGTGGTGTCGCGACGATTATTTTTGTTGAGTGTATACAGGTTTTTTGTAAATAATAATAAAAGGAACTTCGTTCCATCCGGGTGTCCCTTGACACCTCTCAAGTTTTTTTTTAAATTTAAATTTTGAAAGTTGCTGCTTAAAATAGGAGGCTCTCCAGGTATAATGATGATTGATGCCATCGGAAGCGGTGTGGTGGTGGTGGTGGTGAGTGGTGGTGGCTAGAAGCCGGGGTCCCAGCCGGTGTTGTCGGCCACGTCCACGAGCCGGTAGCACACGAGCGTGTCTCCGGGCTGTAAGAGAATCGCGGCGTCATCGAGCCGGAGCCCGCACTCCATGTCTCGCTTTACAGTACTCACTTCGTCTTTCAAATGCTTCATGGAGGCTAGTTTACCTGAAATACGATCAAACATCCATACTAATATTATAAATGCGAAAGTGTGTTTGTTTGTCCGTCTTTCACGGCAAAACCGAGCAACGAATTGACGTGATATTTTAAATGGAGATAGTTAAAGGGATGGAGAGTGACATAGGCTAGTTTTGTCTCTTTTTAACTCCCCACTTCATTAAAATGAATTTAACGCGAGCGAAGCTGCGGGAAAAGCTAGTTATGCGTAAAGTACATTACGCCCGGTTTTCTTTGCAAAGTAGACATTCTAATAAATAAAGCGCCAATCGCCATATATAAGTGCTGCCATGCGTAGTTTGCAAATTACTACTAAGTAACTAATTTGAGAAACAGTTTTTGCATGGCATAAGTAATTACGTAATAATTAAAATAAGCACATTTTAGAACTCACTGTTAATTACAATACATTTTATGTTAATGTATTTATCGACGTGTATGAATAAAAGGGATTTAACGATTACCGAATATATAAAAATCTACCATCAGATAGTTTTATTTATCCTGGCAATTGCAAGGAAGGGACAACATCCACTCTTGTCGTTGTCTTGCTCAGAACGTTTTTCCCCTCTGTTAAGTAAGAAGCAAATGTCAATTTTATGAGTAACGAAATAAAGTACATTTTTATTTTTCAAATATTGCTTCGTAATAATTCCAGTTATCGTATATAAGTTTCTTGGATGTATCACAATTTTTTTTATAAGGCTTACAATATCGGCAAAATCACCAACGTACCAGGAAAATTGCGCTTTAAAATAGTCGGGTGTTAAAGTGTTAAAATGAGTACCGTCATATATAATTTCTCCGGCTCTGAGGAGTCTGTAGTTGGCGGCTCTGACCAGCGCGCCCTTCACACAGCGACATCCAGCCACTGGGACTTTCTTCTTACCCTCTGACACCATGAACTGCTGCAACACGTTGGCTTCACCTGGAAAATTACAAGTCCGGTTTCTGGTTTGGTTCTAATCAATGAGCTCTTGAATTAATAAATTTCAACTTATATTTAAGGGCGAGAAATATACGACAAAATATTTATTCGTGTTCATCTGGGTTCATTATAGTAAGTAAGGTGAGTAGAATTCTACCACTTGGTAGTCATGGTTATACCACATTTGGCTAATATTTCGCCTTTTATGAACTGCCTAGGGGAATGGCAAATTGCCTGTCTTTTACTAAGGGCTAGGATAAGATGGTATCTTTACTTAATGATATAAGTTGAGTCCGCTGTCCGACAAAGACGCATCTTAGCATACAGAAGCTTAATCACGTTATTTATTGGACCGCCCCGTTGGTCGAGTGGTTAGCGACCCTGACTACGCAAACGACAGAGCTCGGATTCGATTCCCGACGGGGACAAGTATTTGTGTGATGAACATAAATGTTTGTATTTCCAGGTTTGAATATTTATAAAATATAGTGAACGCAAGGGCGGATCTAGGGGGGCGGAGGTCATGAGTCATGACCCCGCTGGACAAGGGTCTAGGTATGGATTTATAAGGATTAGAGCGCATTATGTTGAAACCTCAAAAAAATGTGACCCCCCCTAAACCGAATGACAGCTTAAGATAACAAACAAGCAGATGGCTCTGTAGTGGAAAGAGTTAACCATCACTTATAACCAAAAACAAAGATGTTAAATCATGCGTCTCCATCTGTGTGCTGGAGTAAAACGCATTGACTAACCGTAAAACATAGTGATTGTATACTCTTTGGTTGTAGCTGAACGGATAAGATATTTTTTGGAACGAAGTTCCTTACGGCAGGCTTGGAGGGGATAGGGATTTTGCTGCGCGACCGAACTGAAAAAAATGTGATAGTAAAACCGTAAGAAAAATGCGTGGAATAAAAGCGTTAAATGAGACGTGCGCATGCGCGACAGTCGCGTACACAAGCGAGTAGTGCCGTTTAGTCGAAGGAAGTTCGTTCCTACCTGGTGTCCCGCGACACCACATCATTTTTTATATCATAAGATAGCAAACAAGCAGATGGGTCTCCTGATGGAAAGAGTTAACCATCGCCTATAGACACCAAAGATGTTGTTGCTATCTTGTGGTGAGGTCTAATGCCACATGCTTAAGTTTACCCTCCAAACCAGAACACGACAATGTCAAGCACTGACGCTATTGCGGCAGGAATAGGTAAGGCGGTGGTACCAGAGCCGGGCGAGACAATGCAGAACTCTACCACCTAGTAGCAACGATAGCAGTGATTCGCGTAGCCAATCAGTCGCCTATTGCGACCTGCCTGGCAGAAAGGCAGTTGGCCTATTCTACAAGGGAGTTCGGGACCAACAAGGGAAAAAAATTGAAAAAAAAAGACGTGTGGCACTCGGAGACTGCCGCGGTAAAGCTATTGCATAGCATTATTTATCAACTTATGCAATTACAATTATATATATGTTTACGGTAGTTTTCCAATACAAGCAATGCCACCTAAAGGCGGGTTGCTGTACTAAAGAGACAAGCGTGATATTTCAAAGTCATTAAAAGTTCTGGTATTTATCGATAGATGGAATGGATGCTGGTCGGAGTGGGGGGTGTTAGGATTTTTTCGTTACGGAATTTCTGGATTCGGTCTCCACGCTCAAGGCCCGCGATAGAAGCTATGCAATAGCTTAAAGAGATTTTAAAAAAAGTGTTTTCTTTGGGCTTGTATACGTCTCTATCGGTCGCTAACTTAGTAGAACAGAGAGAGAAGGCGTCGTGTATTGAGTGTAGTATCTATACATATTGCTAATATTTGCTTTAGCCCGACCGTTATATGCTGCCTTTTATGATATGCTGTAATGGACAATTTTGATCTACATTAAATGCCGATGTACATAATGTTATTAAATAAAATTATAAAGTTCAAAATACCTTTGTAAATAACCCATTTTTGTGGTATGATACGAAATTTTTGACTTTTTTCTACTATATAATGCATATAAGGACGGCCACCCATCAGTTGGATAGACAACCTGGTCAAGGTTGCAGGAATTTGCTGGATGTTGACTGCCTTTAAGAGGTCGCAATGGAAGACATTGCAGGAAGCCTATGTTCAGCAGTGGACGTCATATGGCTAATACGATGAGGATGAAAAAATAGCAGTGTTAGGACACCAATCAGTAGCACTGACCGAGCACCTCCTCCTCCTGTCGCACGGGAATCCTGTCGCTGATGTCAGCCTTGAGGTCGTCCACCAGCTTGTAGATGACGTTGTGCCGCTTCACCACCAGCCCAGCGTTCTTGGCCTCTGCGGCCAGCGCGGGCGGACACTCCACGTTGAACGTGTATATTATTGCGTTGAATGCTTGTGCTATCTGGATTACGAGGAAATAGTTTTTTTGTTTTTTTTTAAGTTTTACAAGCATTTGTTCATATGAGCGGCTACACATTCACCACCCAACATCGTAAATATTAGTATTTGTGTGGTCTGTAAGCGTAACAGTGACGAAATTGAAGTGAGGGAGGGATTAGACTTGAGAGCAAGCGTCAGTATAAAAATAAGAAATAACATGCTTCGATGAAACAATGACAGATGAACGGTTAACAACAAAAGATATACAATGCGAATGTGTAAGGATGTAGGTACCGGGGAAGACCAAGTCTGACGTGCCATGATGAGATTGATCGAGTACTGTCCGAAGGTGGTGTCAAGAATCTTCGCAAACGATGTGTTTGTATGAAAAGAGTAATAAATGTAAAGGAAGTGAGATAAATATTCAAAAATCGTGACATACGGTACTTGGTTCCCTCTATCTACCCCGTTAGGGATCGGGAATTAACGTATGTAATTTCTTTTGATATCATAAGATAGCAAAGAAACAGATCGCCCTTCCGATAAAGAGATGAACATCGCATATAGACATTATAGATAATAATAATAATAATCATTTAATTCAGGCAACATGGCCCATATTATAAATACCTTATCGACTAACATACATATTAATATAATATACTTAAAAACTACACTTTGTTTGTGGGTTGCTATTTTGCTAGTGGAATGGCAATGCCACAGGCTTATGCTTTTCGGCTGTTCGTCCTTCAAACCGGAATACGACAATAACAAGCATTACGGCAGGAATTGGTAAGGGCCACGGTACCAAATACTCGAAGGAAACGTTGTAGAACTTTACCACCTGATAGTTTAGATGGTAGTGACACTTGCAGCTAATCATCCGCTTTTTATTGCTATTACGTTGGTTAAATGACAATGAATTTATTAAACTGTATTTTAGTGTGCATTTCGTTCACCTTATATACTAATCATTTAGCGTATGGCCGCGTGATTTAATGTGGTGTGATAACACGTCCAAGCATGAAGTGTTTTGTCGTGCCCGGTATAATTGCTATAGCAGATTATCTGTTCTTCAAATGGAATCCATGGCAACATTATAAATGACTAATATTCAAATGGAAAAGTTTGTATGATTGCTGAGTATCAATCATGCGAAAAGTAGGCATTGGACCGATTTGGATGAAATTTGATATCGGTAATTTATAATCTGGAAAAATATCCCATCCTATCAATATCCAGGGGATTTACCAAAAACACAATATAATTCAGCGAGTTTTCGGCCACAGTAAGTACAAAAATAAGTTTGCCGTCATTTGTTTACATAAGGTCAATGGCGAGTGTAATAAGTGTATCAGTTTGTTTGGTGTAGGGTGATGACGACAGAAGTCTATATCGTCGTATTTCTCCGAGGTAGTGAAAGTCAGTCTATTTGATGTGGTGAAACAATGTCTGACCTGTATATCGCCGTATGTTTCCAGTGTAATGAGCGAGTCAGTGTATTTTTGATATGGTGAGACAATGTCAGACACCTGTATATCGTCGTATGTCTCCAGAGTAATGAGGGAGTCAGATCTCTTTGATGTGGTGAGACAGTGTCAGTTCACTATGCGTCTTATGTCTCCAGTGTAATGAGCATGTCAGTCTATTTAGTGTAGTAAGACAATGTTAGACCTCTATATCGTTCGGTGTGACGGGCCCCACTCCGAAGGAGACGAGCTCGAGGCGCACGCGCTCGTGCTCGTCGTATGTCTCCAGGATGTCCAGGATCGCCTCCACTGACCCGTCCACATCACCTACCGATACGTTTTCACATCATTATATATCATAAACGTTTTCATATACATCGAATGTATTTAAATGAATAATTCTCCTATACGTTTAATGGTACATTGTTGCAAAGGCTAGGAAATAGGCAATTGCAGATCGAATTTTAAGACGGAGCCGCAGTTGGGCACTTCAATGATACGAGTTTTTTTTCGCTGAGAGTATACTTTGCATTTAGTCCCATAAATATGGTGATCTGATCCAAGGTTTTGTGACAGGAAGTTGGAATTTAGTTGTTGCAATTTCACTCCGTTAGGCCAAGAGCTCATGGAGCGGTTTCTACCCGCGCCCGCAACTTATATGGAATGCGAAATTGTGGACAATCCACATTAGCAAATATAAAGACGCGGTTTGCGTCCTCCTTGTGGTCGAAACTGTGCGGCCCGCGTTGCGGCCAGTAGTGTCACCCGCAGCCGCGGCCCGCACTCCGCGGTTGGACTGGCCTGAACACTTCCTCCGCCAAGCTTACGAGCGGTTCGCATACTGAGAGTATGTGACTTTTGAAATAAAACAGTTCTCCCGTTGCCATGACATGCAGGTGAAGATTGCTCCGTGAGTTATTAATATCATACGATAGCAAACACGCAGATCTCTTTCCTGACGGAAAGAAACAAGTTTCGCCGATAGACATCAAACATGTTAATGTTGCGTTGTCATTTTAAAGGCGGGGCCTTAGTGGTACATGTGTACATTTACTGACTACCTTACCCTTCAAATCAAAACACGACAGTTACAAGGATTAACGTTATTAAGAATAAGCAAGGCGGCGATACCAGATCCTGGTGAGACAATGCAGAGTTCTACCACCTAGTAACCATGATGGTTATGATTTTCATAGCCAATTGTTCGCCTCTTGCGAGCTGCTTGACAGAACGGCTGATGGTTTATTTTTCAAAAGGGGTCTGGACCAACATGGGTGAAAAGTTCTTAGCTTTACGGTGATAGTTATAGAGCGCAATCCCGTAAATTAATCTATACAAATAAATAAAATTGGAGTGTCTGTTTGTAATTATAAAATAACCGCTTTGTACTAAATGCATACGGATATGCAAAATAATATTTTTTACAATTTTTGTCTGTCTGCCGGTCTGTCTGTGTGTATGTTTGTTACGGGTGATCTCTGGAACGGCTGGGCCGGTTTTGACGGGACTTTCACTGACAGAAAGCTGATGTAATAAGGAGTAACTTAGGCTCCTTTTATTTTCAAAAATGTTCACTCAACTCAGCTAGTCTACTATATAAATTGTTACTTTAAAAGATATAACATGTATATATTTAAATAAAATATAAACGCTTTTGCTCGGGTTTCGAACCACAACAAGTTAGAGAATAGGCACAGAGTGCGGCGGCGGTGCGGCGGCGGTGCGGCGTGGTGGGCACACGAGTTCCCGGTCCGGCCCGGCGCCGCACAGCGCGTGTGTACGCCACTGAGGCATTATCTCTGTGCTGCGCTTTCATACCGCTTCTCTAGTTTTTTTTTTACATTTATATGCAATTGGACAATTACTTTCACTTTGGCCGCCCATAACCAAAATGGTTGGCAATTGAAGATGGGATTTTGTTACAACACACCACAATGCTTGTCATTATCGTAGTCCGATTAAAAGAATAAGGTAACCGGTAAACATAGCACTACATATAATGTACGGAAACGCACTATACACGGTGTACTATGTTAAAACTGAAGTGTACCCAAAGAAGTTCATTTCAATTTTAACATAATACAGTATGTATAAGAATTCACTGATTCTGGGCCTCCCTTTTGAATGGCATCTAGCATACATGCCTTGTTTGTCCTAACCTACATACTATAGTAGTGATGTTAACTTTTTCTAGCTTCTATGTTTGTCGTAACATGTTTAACCTTTTCTATCTTCCTAATTGTCATAACATGTTAAAACCTTTTCTAGCTTCCTACATTTACCGTAACATATTTAACCTTTTCTATCTTCCTAATTGTCGTAACATGTTAAAACCTTTTCTAGCTTCCATTTACCGTAACATGTTTAACCTTTTCTATCTTCCTACTTGTCGTAACATGTTAAAACCTTTTCTAGTTTCCTACATTTGCCGTAACATGTTTAAACTTTTCTAACTTCCTACTTGTCGTAACATGTTAAACCTTTTCTAGCTCCCTACATTTGCCACATGTTTAACCTTTTCTAGCTTCCTACATTTGCCGTAACATGTTTAAACTTTTCTAACTTCCTACGTTTGTCGTAACATGTTTAACCTTCTCTAGCTTCCTACATTTGTCCGTTTTAGTGCATCTTTCCTAACTAACCCTCCCCTCGAACTCACCCTTGAGCAGCAGCCGCAGCGTGGGGTGTGTATCCTCCTTGATCATCTTCTCCCTTGGCCCGGTGGGACGCAGCCTCATCCTGCCCAGCGCCCGCTTGTGCGCCAACTGCCTGCGGTACTGAGCTCGGTGCTCTTCCTCTTTCTCCCTCATCACTTCCAAGTCTGCCTCTTGCTTTTCTTTCATGTTTTGTGCATGACGGTATCTCATTACTTCATTTGCGCGTTTCTGGATGAACAAACATTATGACGTGCAACGTTCACTATTAAAAGAGACTTAGTATTAAACTATATAAGGTCTTCCCAAAATATGTAAACTTATTTTAACACAACGCTCGGTACGTCTAACTAAATATATCCCACCTAAAAAATAATAAAATTCAAGAGACTAAAACGTTTTGATTTTTACGAATAAAATAATTTTATCTCAAAATACTTTACGCCTTTCCGCATAAAATAATCCGCAAAGTTATTTACCTTACTACTCATAGCATTCTTACATTGTGAGTAGTAAGGTAAATAACCTCACGTCATATATGTGGGTCAGATGCCATTATGCTTATACGTCATATAAATATGTCAGAGCCAGAAGCCATAAGCTTATACGTCACATAAATACCGTGCGCGCTTATCAGCTGACAGAAATGACTTGTACAGTACTATAGGCCATAACAGTTATTATTTACTCATGGCTATTAAGAGCGAACATTAAGGGCGAGAGAATTAAAAAATAGATATTTCTAAAATCCGTAGAGTGCGATAAAGAACACTGTGTATGAGTGTATCTGTTATAATATTAGTTTCTGACGAGGGCGACGAGAATTGTCCAACTTCAAGAGTTCTTGTTATTATTATCACACAGATTTGTAGCTAATTATTTTTTTGGATTTTTCAGTAATAGACATTATGTTGAAATTTATTTTTAAAAGTTTAAATCGTGTTGTCAATCACTGAAATAAGAAATGACTACGTACAACAAATAATAAGTAAGCAAATAAATGAAGGTCCGATAAGACCCCCATTTACAGTTAAGGATTAAATAGATGACAATGAATACATAATTTGCTTTGTTTGAGGTTAAATGATTTCGTGTAATGGGGCTAGTGATAGTCATTATTTCATGAATGAATATTTTATTTGCAAAAATATGGTATTACTAAAAATAAACTAATTATTAAACCTTGTAATCCCATTCGGTACGATAAAACAGTACAACGTGGCTTACTTCTAGTTTTTCACGATATAATATATCTACAAATATATGACACTTTTGACAGTGATGGGAGCGTTTGCTCATATGCGCGGCGACACGTTTCCTTCCCAATGGCGTGTCTATTAGTATTCATGTGGGCTGAGGCTTAAACGATGAAACCAAATAAATCAGTGTGTAAATCTAGGAGCCATGAAAAGTGGTGTACAGACCTCGGAGTCAACTTGCAGCACCAGGTCCCCGGCCGAGGGCAGCTCCTTCCAGCCCAGCACCGACACCGCCGCCGATGGCAGAGCTTCCGACACCTGGGACCCATCAGGGCCCTGCAGCATTCTCACCTGCACCAAACCATAAATACAACCAATTTACACACTACACTTTTCCCCGTGTTGGTCCTAGGCTCCTTTGAAGAATAGACTAACTGCCGTTCTGCCAGATAGGTCGTAAAAAGCGACCGATTGGCCTATAAAAGCTATATTTACCTTTCCCCATCCATTCCCAGCTACGATAACACAACCACGGCGCAGTGTCCCCCGTTGTACCAGCACTGTTGCTTGTTTCCTGTACAAAAACAAACAAATTAATTGTGAATAAATACAAAAACGTCGTCTAAAAGTTTGCCGATGAAGATCCGGCCTTGAATAAGTTCTATATTAGCTTTTCAGTTAATATGGATACTATAAGGACTAGGACTGGATGTATTTTAATATCAAAGGATGGGACAAGCCTGGTGGAAATAAACAATTGTTGCGTATAGACACCAAATACATACTAATATTAAAATGCGAAAGTAACTCTGTCTGTCTGTCTATCTGTCTCTTCTTCACGCCTAAACGACTGAACCGATTTAGATGAAATGTGGTACAAAGATAGTTTGAGACCCGAGAAAGGACATAGGATAGTTTTTATCCCAGAAATCCCACAGGAACGAGAGCTATGCAGGTAGAAATTTTTCCACAGGACGAAGTCGTTATGTAGATATTGTAGTAGTAAAATAACCAGTATAACAATACAGTGAGGTTGAACGTGCAGGTCATACTAATCCTAACTAACATTATAAATACACATGTTGTTTCACGTCTAAACCATAAAACTGATTTTTAAACCTATAGAAAGCTACATTATCAGCAAGTAACATATACTGTATTTTCTATAATTAAGATCTCTACGAAAATTGCAATAATGTAATCCAAAGTATCAAAAATTTGGTTATAGAAGTCATTATTTGACATACGTTGCCTTCTTGTTATTTGTTAAGAAACTGAGGTTACTATGGAGATATTTTTGACACTTTATTTAACACTAGCTGTTGCCTGCGACTTCGTCCGCGCGGACTTCGTTTACTCCGCATTGCTCCTCCCCCGTAGGTGATGGCGTGATAATATGTAGCCTATATGTTGACGCGACCTGTTAGTAATATTCATGCAAAATTTGAAGCAAATCCACGCAGTACTTTTTGAGTTTACCCCGGACATACATACAGACAAACAGACAAAAATTGTAAAAACTATATTTTTGGCTTCAATATCAATTGTAGATCACGCCCCAAATATTCTTCTAAAAAAAAATTCATTGTACAGTTTTGATTTTTCTACGATTTTATTATATGTATAGACTATAGATACTATGTCTTAATACCACATTCACAAGTCTACCGGCCACTTTACCCTCGAAACTGGAACACAACAGTGACAAGAAGCAAAAAAGCAGAAGGGTCTTCTGATGGAAAGAGTTAACCATCGCCTACAGACACCAAAGTTATTAATGGTGCGTTACTGTCTTGTGGCGAGGTCTAATACCACATGCATAAGTCTACCGGCCACCTTACCCTCTTAACCGAATCACGACAATGACAAGCACTGACACTATTGTGGCAGGAATAGATAAGGCGGTGATACCAGACGCGAGCGAGACAATGCAGAACTCTACAACCTAGTAGCTAAGATGATAGTGACTCAGATAGCCAATGTTTTGCCTCTAAATATTTTCCTGGCAGGACGGCAGATGATATATTTTTCAAAGGGAGCCCGGACCAACAAGGGGTAAAGTTCACTATGACGGATCCGGTTAGTGACATTTAACGCAGGTTCTTTAGAAAAGAAATTATTAAGATTTTGAAAGCAATCGGTAAATTAGTCTAGAAGTTATTTAAATAAAACATCGTTTTAATGACTTTTTTTGAAGTTTTTTTAACATTTATCATTATCTACTGGGCCGAGTCTTCCGGATTTTCAGGAAGTCAAAATTTGGCGCAATATAATACTTGTATTATAAAACGTTTACACACACATACATACATTCACGCCAGACCCCTTACGGGGTAGGCACAGAGAACTGAGTGCCAATGTCATGATCCTTGCAGATTTGTTTTGCTTCCTCCACATTCATTAATCTTTTCATACAAATAAGTATTAAGTAATTTTCATGACGTAATCTCGACTTTCAAAAATCGGTTTGAAATGAGTAATTCCTTTTAGTGGGTAAATACAAAAATACATCAATATAAGTTAAGTTTAGATAAGTTTATCAAAAAATACTCTTCCACTTACCCCATCTTAGGATCGACTTTGGACTCTAAGACCACTCCTTCCACATGTCCGAGTGGGGTGGCTCTAAGTTGCAATAGCTGTGCTTGCAGCCCTAGGGCTTCAACAAGGGCCTCGAGACCCTGTTTCTTGAGGGCAGACACTTTCACGGCTTGCACATCACCGCCAACTTCCTCACACACCACCCCGTGTTGAGCGAGCGACCGCAGTGTTCTCTCCTGCAAGAAATGTTTTTTTTAAGCAGAATTTCTATCATTCTGGCAGCCAATTTGTAAAAGGCGAAAGACTGGTCAAGTATCACTACCATCGGGACTACTAGTTGGTAGAGTTCTGTAGCAGCTTGCCTGTATTTGGTATAACCTCTTTATCTATTTATGTCGCAATAGCGTCAATGCTCATTGCAGAGATATTCTCATTAGAAGGGTAAGGTAGCCGGTAAACATGCACGTTGTATTATCTTCCGTCACAAGGATAGCAACACTCTGTTAACACGTTGTCTATAGGCGATAGCTGTCTCTTTTTATTAGAACTATATGCTTGCTTGTAATTATATACAAAATAGGTCACCTCAGTGGTTTTAGGGGACCCTCTTCGGTATAGATGTATGATGTCCTGCGTACGAATCACGGATTGAGCAATTGTTTCTGAATACATTTATCAGTTTTTTTGGAAAACAATACTTTCTGGAGACTAGATATATTCTCTCGATTTATTGATTGGTTGACCACATATTGGCTATGATATATATCAAAATTTTAGATTGGCAAATATCCAACGGTTAGGATTGCAACGTGAGATATTTTTTTCACTTGTATTATTGTTATTGACACTACTACACTATTTCCATTTCTTTATTTTCTCGATGACAGTTCTAATTTGATAGTTGTAGTGTTGTGACCAAATAAGTAATGATATTGATCGCATATATTTATTATATTTTGAAGAAAGACAAATATAACAAAAAAATTCAAATATATTTTTTCGAGGTGGGAACACTCAATGGCCCAGCGCCATTTTGTGTTTGTTTTAATCTGTCACTCGCAAGAACACGGTCGTGCAAGTCACTACATTTCTGTTTGCTGAGTTTTTTCACATTATCCATACGTTACGTTGTGTATTTTGTGTTCCTCTGTGTTGATTGCTGCCCAGCTGTCAAATATAAAAATGCCGAAAGGATCTGTTCTAAAAAGGCAGGCGAGAGCACTGAAGATCAAGGTTCGTAATTACTTTGAAACGGAGTATTAAAATGGTGGTCCGCTTTTACCGCTGTCGCAAGTGAGAGAGCGTGTTGCGGCTGCATTAAGAATTAGCGGACCTACTGCTTTAAAACTTACTACCGAAGCTTACGGTACAAGCGGCATGCAGGAAAATAAGCTTCGTACGCGGATGAAAAAACGCCAACTAGGTCGTGTGACATCGTTTGACAATTTTGATGCTGATGCTATTCGCCGTCATATATATGACTATTACTTGCGCAAAGAAATTCCAACACTTAAAAAAATTGTTGTTTCTTTACGTGAATGTGGCTTGTTTCATGGCCAAAAACCGTCATTAAGGTTGGTTTTTAAAAAAATACATTTTTTTTATAAAAAGTCGGACAAACATAAAATATTGATGGCTCGCTGCGAATTTTTGAACGAAACCAAAAATATATCAAATTGGTCAAATGTTATTTTTACTGACGAGACTTGGTTAAATCAAAACCACACAGTATCTAAGATCTGGACTGATGACACCGCCGTTTCCACTAGTTCAGTGCCAATTGGAAAAGGTGAACGCTTTATCATATGCCATGCAGGGTCTATATGTGGATTCGTGTCAGATGCTTTACTGGCCTTTAAATCCAAGAAAACAGTGGACTATCACGAAGAGATGAACGCGGAGATTTACGGAGGATGGTTTAAAGAAATTGTGCAATCTCTGCAAGAACCGTCCATAATTATTATGGACAACGCTACATATCACTCCAGACAAAATGCCGACGCAGGCCAATAAAAAACAAGAGATAATTGACTGGCTCCAACGTCATGGCGAATTGGATTCATTGGACATCCACATTGGATAGTACTTTATTAAAAGAAAAATTAGTGAATATTTTAAAATCGAAAAAAAGCCTCTCTAAAAGATATGTTATCGACGAAATAGCTGTTAAATGTGGTCATTGGGTTCTTTTACTTCCGCCGTATCATTGCCAGTACAATACTATAAAACTAATATGAGCACAAATCAAAGGACACGCCGCTCGAAACAATACCCATCCCCCTTTTACGGTAAAGATGTTAAATTTATTAAAAAATGATTGTGCGGAAGTAACTGCCGAAAACTGGGAAAAAGTTGTGAAAAGAACTCAAAACATTACAGCGTCGGATTGAGAAATTCATGTGGCATTCGATAATATACCAGAACAGGAACTTACATAAATGTTGGCTCATCGAGTGACAGTGACGATTCATAAAATTTTGATTAAAATAAATAAATAAAAATTACCTGTCGTTATAATTGTTTCGTTTCATTGTCGAGTACTACCTATACCTACTTATTTTATAACAGCTCCGAAAATTTTAAAGAAGTAGGCATTATCAATCAAGAATTTATAAGTGTAAAATCTTGTAATGAAATATAATATTATACTTATATATAATATAATATTATAGTTCATAAATTTGTACAAGTATCCAGCAGTAGTTTAGTTTCTTACATTTTGTAAAAAAAAAACGGGTCTGTTATCGTGTTACGTTTATCAATATAGCTCCTATAGTAATCATTATGTGTAGCACATCACTACCCGTCCATGAAGTACAGTATTATTTGTGAGACATTTTAACGTAAACAACATAAAATTACATGTGCGTCGATCTGTCATCGAGAAAATAAAGAAATGGAAATATTATAATCTACTGTAGCTAACATGGTTGTATTGTATGATTTGACTTAATACTTCAAAAATACAGGAGATAATAACTTTTATTTGTCAGTAATCATTTTGTCTATTAACCTAAAAATGTCACTTTTTCGACACATTTGTCTAGCGGTATAGCTAATATTATTATTATTAAAAATATCATCGTCAGTTATGATGGAGGTCGCTGATTCAAATCAAGTTAGTGGCTGAATTTTGAATGTGTATAAAATATGAGACACGGATAATAAATCACCATTATACCCTTGGTATCTATAGGCGATGGTTGTCTTTTCTATTCGGAAAGCCATAATATGTTTTTTTGTTATTCTATGACACAAAAAAAGAAAAAAATGTTGAAACAAAATACATCAAACATTCGTTTTTTTTTAACTTAAAATATAATAATACACAAAATGAAAGCATACCTACAATGTTTACACCTGGTTTGTCGACCTTGTTGATAGCCACCAGTATTGGAACTGAAACAAAATTACATTGAAGAGATTAAAGCCACAAACTGAGAGATACGGCTTGAACAATTAGTCTAAGAGCTGATAAGCATTTTTGGTCATAGTTTTATACGATATGGTAGCGAATAATCAGATGATTCCTCTGATGGACACCAAAGATGGTACTGATGCGTTGCAGCAAATTATATTTGGTTTAATAAAGGGTCGCTTAACCATAGATAATGGTGTTGAATTGCTGAAAAATATCTATGAAGCCTGGGAGGAGTCACAGGATGCACTTGGGATATTCTGTGATTTATCGAAGGCATTCGATTTTATAGATCATAACATCTTAATCAGAAAATTATGTACTTCACTACGGAATTAGAAATAAACCACTCGACCTTCAGAATTCTTAGTCAAATGGAAGAATACAGAAGATTGATATTAGTGGTATGTCTAATGGTACCACTGTAACTATGGGTGTACCACAGGGCTCCATTCTTGGTCCATTTTTGTTTACTATTATATTAATGACTTACACTGTTACATAGGGGATATTTGCGGATGACACTTCACTTCTTGAAAAACAAATTCATAAGTATGACGAAGTATTTGATGCGATTTCAAAAGTTGTACTGGTTCAATTTTAAAAATTTTCTCTTAAACGGGAACAAAACAAAATGTATTAAATTTTTAATACCCAATGTAAGGCAGGTAAATACCAATGTACAACTTAATGGAAACAATCTGGACCTAGTAGACTCCACAGAGTTTTTAGGCATAAAACTTGATAAAAAATAAATGGGGCCATAGATATCTATATAAGTTAGCAAGTAGATTTAGCTCAGCTGCTTATACAGTAAAAAAATGAGACAACTAACTGAAGTTGATACTCCTAGGATTGCATATTTTAGTTAGGTAGTTTCACAAGATATAATATTTGTATTACAAAAGAGAGTTGAAGGGCAATTTACAATCTTAGCCCTATAGTTTCCTTGAGATAAATATTCAAAGAAACCAATATTCTTACTGTTATATCAATACAATACAGTATACAATTTGAAAATGTAATGCATGTTCGTAAAATATTGGCTCATTTAAGAAAAAATGCTGATATTCACTCACTAAATACAAGGAATAAAAACAATCTAGTTGTGCATGCATCTCATCTCCACAGACTAAGAAACTCATTTATAGAGCAGTGTATATGCTTTTACAATAATATTCCCGAAAATATAAGAGATTTATCGATAAATAAATTTAAAAATGTATAAAACATAATTATGTACAAAAGGTTATTATAAATTTTCAAATATTCGAAGGAAAAAAACCTAGGAATAAATCTCTGATAATAATTATGATTAATAAAAAAATCGTAATTGAAAAAAAGACAAACCCACTGATTTTTTTCCACCTGATCGTCTGAGTGTAAGTAAGGCCGACCCATCAAAAGTGTGGGAAGACAGTGACATCAAAAAAGGGGGAATCTGGTGATAGCTTCTCTTGTTATGGAGATACTCTTCCTCCATCCTCATAAAGGGTGAGGTTCTTACGTTATAGCCCCTAGCCCCCCAAGACCCACTACAGTATTCTTACATATTATAGCACTTAGTGGAATATTAGTGGTGAATGATACAAAGGCAAGCTTGTGTGAATCCATGTATAGATTAAATAATAAAATTAGTCTCTATTTGACTTCTTAGTGATTTCTAATTATACTGCTTTACAATTAAGGTAAAAATATATACAAAATAAAAGGTTATTTAAGTGCTGGTAGGGTAGAAGGTTATAACTAGACCCTGTTATCTATGTAGCATATTGTTGAAAACTGGATTTAGGGATGGGGTGATTATAATTAAATAAATCTTTGTTTTTTTTTATTTACATAACAAAATAAATAATTACAATAATAAATTATTGACATTGATTATAATTTTTCATGATTTTAAACATTGTTTTTTTATTAATTCATTTATCCTAAGTAAGGGTGAAAGTATGATTTTCTTAGATTTATTTTTGATTGAATGTATGAAAATTTAAAGATTTTAATTTTTTAGGACCGTAATAGATCCTAAAAAATTAAAATCTTTAAATTTGCCTTGACTTAAGCTTATTTTTTCTTTATGTCAATTTTTTATGTAAGATTTCTATTATTTTTATTTTTAATTATTGATTTATAAACAAATATAAATTTAAAAATGGTTGCAATGGATTCAGCAGCTATTTCTCAACTACTTCTCGCTTTTACATATAATTCTGTGACAGGTTGTATATAAAAAAGGTTGTATTGGGAGAGATGTATATTACCGTCGGCCTCCCTGGCCATCCGTATGGACTCGAGGGTCTGGTCCATGACGCCGTCGTCGGCGGCCACGACGAGCACGACGATGTCGGTGGCGCGCGCGCCGCGGGCCCGCATGCCCGCGAACGCCGCGTGCCCCGGCGTGTCCAGGAACGTCACCTGCTCGCCGGACGGCAGCTTCACTGCCGACCACACGGGACGGAAAACAGGGATTAAATGGATACACTTTTCAAGCTCATTTCCTAGTTTTTCAGCGTAGCTTGCATTCACACACAGAAATACAGAATTATACTACTTACCAATGAAATAAAATCACTCCAAGGGTAATTATTAAACCTTTTTATCTCATTCAATATGATAAAATAGTTAAATTTATTTATATTTTTTCACAATATTAGATATATTAAATGTATGACAATTTGGACAGTGCTAGGAGCGTTTGCTCTTTATGCGCGGCGACACGTTCCCTTCCCAATGCATGCCGTGTCTGTTAGTATTCATGTGGTCTGTGATGGAGAATGGTCACATTCAAGTGAAATCTTCCATTAGCATGTTAGATTATTTTGGGTAGGGGAGACCTTAAGAGTTCGCGTCAGCAACATGCTAATATTTAAGGTATAATTATAGAATTTTAATTTTTAATAATAATCAGTTTGAGAATTCATAATACAGTTTTAAATTTTCACTCCTGTCGACAGTCCTAATGACTATACGACGGTGGCGCCACCACTATTGGATGCTTTTTGATAGACACTTTTATCCACAGAGACTGCACTCCTTACCCTTTAACTCCATGCTAGTTGTATACAGACAGTTCTTTAATTAAAACTGTTGGAAATTTATGAAACTAAAACTTTTAGCAGTTCGTTGGTAGTAAGTGTATTCCTTATTACCAACAGGAATATTCTTTAATATAAATTAATACTATTACCTATAGACACTAAAAATGGTAATGGTGTATTACTATCCATGTGGCGGACATGGCGGCACATCAAATACATGACCTCTTAAACCTTATTAAAATAGTAAGAAGCACTGATACTAAACTTGAGAAATAATTTAAGCTTTGCGCGCCATAAAATATTTTACTTCATATTAAAAAGTTCACTCCTATCATCACCTAGTATAAAAATAAATAATAGCACAATAAAAAGAAAAGAATCCGTAACATATTTAGTTTTGGTCTTTTATTGTATCGGTGAAAAGGCTAAATGGAACTTCTTATCCTTTGCCGGCATATCAACCTCGACATGAAGTTTAACGTTTAACACTCTAAAGATAATTTACAACGCAACGTGTTTAGGTTGTATTTGTTACGCTTGTTCAGCGTGGGCTGATAAAGTTACGGGTGCTGCGATCCAGCGCAAACTACTTGAATCACTACATGAAAAGCATATCGCACTGTAAGCTTCAAAGGTTTTATCAGGTGTTATACCATTAGATTTAGAAATCAGCGTCGGGCTTCAATGTACTACAATTCTAGGAATTTTGCCAACCCAGAATTTATCAACCCGCAAGCTCTAACAAAAATACGTCGCCTCTTTAATCCTGTAACGTCGAGTTGCTAATGAATTAATTGATGAATGGCAGTCGCGTTGGTGTTGTTCAATTAAAGAACGGCATTTATATAACTTTTCCCATGCGTCTGGGATCGTTTAAATAAAATGTGGATAGAAATAGACCATTGTGTTGCGCAGTTTCTCACTAGTCACGGTAATTTTAAAGCTACATTATTCTCGTTTAAATTAGTTCCTTTCCCTTAATTGTAAATATGAACAAACTGCACACCACATTCTTTGGGAGTGAAATCATTGGCAAAATGGACGCAGTCAAATGCTCGATAGTATCCAATGTATATCTTAGAGTAATTTATTACTCCGACCTTGTGGGAACATATGCAAACTTGCCGTGCCTTCAAGCGATTTTGTCATATTTACTACTGGAAACAAAATTAAGAAGGTCATTTTAGTAGGTCCCTAATTTTCAAACTTCCGTGGTGCAACAGCAATCAGGCTAAACCTGATTGTAAAAGTCTCATTTTGTAGAATTTTTATGCTTTTAATATTTTGCTGTCTCCTGCTTTACATGGAGGTAAACAGGATGTATTTTCCTACTCCTCCTATATACTTCTGATTAATTTCATTGCGGGTTCCAAGACAGCTTAGTTTTTCCTCAGGGCACCCTGAGCTCGCAACTCAGTGGTTATCAGGACGGTTGCCGCTGCTAATTCTGGTTTACAGAATTTACAGTGGTAGGAACGGGAGTTGGGCCAATTGCCCTTAAAAGCACTGATACTATTGCGGCAGATATAATAGCAATGGTACCAAACCTGGGCAGATGATGAGATGAGGAAAACGTGTTACTATCAAAATGACTACTAAACTATGCTACCTAGTAGTCATTTTGATAGTAACACGTTTTCCTTTTACAAACTATCTAAGAGGAAGACATGTGGTATATACAAAGGGGGAAATTATTTAAGGCAAAAACCAGTTTTAAAAGTAAGTAGCTTTGTACTGATGATCACTATCAAGTGTCTTACCTTTTAACATTTATCAAAATATTAAATGTCTGATATGTTTCTGAATGTGTTAAAAGACAATTTTGGCAATTTAAGTAATTAGGAACTGTGAAGAAATAATAAATAGTATAATTTATTAGCACACCTGTACCATACACTTAACGAAATGAATGAATGTAATTGTACTGTACGATTGTGTATTGTATAATAATTATTGTAATTGTTGTTTTGTAATTTTAGCAAAGAAAAAATTAATTGCTGTCCAAAAACAGCCTTAATTATTAGCGTATTAAGAACTCACCTTCAAATGCACCAATATGTTGAGTGATTCCTCCAAATTCAGTATCAACAACGGACGTGTCCCTTAGAGCATCAAGGAGTGTAGTTTTTCCATGATCCACATGACCCATAACACACACAACAGGCGGCCGAGGCTTTAGCTCAGATTCTGGTGCCGGCGGTGCAGGAACGGCATCTTTCATCTGGAATAAGCAAGAAATCCTTTGCTGGATAGAGGACAGAAAAATGAAAATAGTTTTTATAAAAGATGAGCATATGAGCATTTTTGGAAACCAAACATTTTGACTGATGCTATGTTTACAGTCACTTCAAGTTGGAAGATAATGACAAGCTGCCATTTTCGTCTTCTGAAAATAGAGTTCTACTGTCTATTGAGCATCTATCTTTGTATATTCACTAATATACTAATATTGACTAACACCCATATCATAAAGCAAATAATTTGCATACTTCGAGGTCAGATCTGTTTGATCATCATCATCATCATGAGTTTTCATAATAGTTATGATTACAATAGATGATAAAAAATTACTTAAAATAATCCATACCTCCTCTTCTTTGATTTCCTTGTCTGGATTGGCCACCAGTTTAAAACGACACCCTGATATTTTCACCACATCTCTTACGATTTGATGATTGTATATTACCGTATCTTCTTTATATATAGTGTTGGAATTTTTATCAGCAAATTCTAAGGCATTGTATACATGGTCTAAAACAAATAAGCATCAAATTGTTTTGAAATAATATCTCATAATATCAAAGCAAACAAATACATAATCTAAACTTGCAAATTTGCAGCTTTCTACAGAGAAATTTATCACTATCTTGAAATATAACATCATCTACTCTGTATAAAAATTAGGTAAGGATTCCATCCTTGCCTTGATCTGCATCAGACTAAGCTAATATTTATATCTAAGCATTGTTAATTTATCACAATTTTATAATATTATACCACTTACCTAGATCTTTATCTAAAACTCTAGCAATATCTTTAACTGTCATGTTCTTCCAAATTCCTACAACCTGGGTTCCCGCTTTAGGTGCATATCTTATAACTCTTCTGCCTTGATTTTCTACAGCCTTAAAAATTATTGAGCATAAATATCAATATTGAACACCAATGTTTGACTACTGTAAAACTTTTCCCTTTCTCTTCTTCTTACTATTTCAATATATTGACAAGATAATAACCAAATTTTAAGCTTTATTTTCATATCAGAATAAAAAATAACTGTTAAGTATTTGAAAGCTGCATAAACATAATAGTGTGCATATACATAATAGTCGGATAGGAGCATGTCAACGGAGCTCCGCTATGCTGGGCTCAGTCGACATGCGCCTACCCAACTTGACACTCGACATGCTCCTTGTAATAAAAAAGGTAGTATCTTCTTGCAATTTTAAAAATAAAACGTGTGTTATGAACTTATGAAAAATATGTTAAGAAAGAATATTTATGTTTTTTTACTATATGATATATATTTATAAAATGCCATATTTCTCGGGAATAATTTTATTAATATTTAAAACTAACTGTTGCCAGCGACTTCGTCCGCGCGGACTTTGTTTACTCCTCCCCCGTAGGTGATAGCGTGATAATATATTGACCCGACCTGTAAGTAATATTCATGCAAAATTTGAAGTAAATGCATGCAGTACTTTTTGAGTTTACCCTGGACACACATACAGACAAACAGACAAAAATTCTAAAAACTATATTTTTGACTTCGATATTGATTATAGATCATGCCCCAAGTATTCTTTTAAAAAAATATTCAATATACAGTTTTGACTGTCCTACGATTTTATTATATGTATAGATAAGACAAATAATGATTATGATTTTAAGTTAGACAAAATAAACTTATTACAAATATCTCATAAAAATCAATGCAAAATAATTCAAGATTGATATTTAACCTTTTCACCGCCTGAGTCAGATTTATCCGACAAAAAAATTCGGGCTTATTCTGCCTGAGTCGGATTTATCTGACACAAAATCCTGTGTATTATTTACTCAATTTCTAAACTTATTGGGATGTTTAAGCCTAAAATACATTATTTTTTGAAAGTTTACATATTTAACCTTTTATTTAATCTTATAATTCAGATTTACTGTACCAAGAAACAAAATAAAAACTATTTCAATAATGGTAAATTTACTTATATTATCCCAGAGAAAGTATATGTATTGACTTCCAACACCTATGTCGTGTTTATCCGACAGTAGTGATGAGACGTAATGTTAGAATTTCTTAGATATGGAATATAGCATAAACAAAAATATTATATTATAAATACTAAGTTACTAAATTAAAAAAATACATAAAGTAATTGTTATTTAATAACATGCTCTTTTTGCTCTGTGTAAATTTATATTTTGTAAGAAATTGGTGGTTTTGTTATTTTTGTACGGACAACTGTAAATGCAAATTCCCATCCCTAGATTGTGTCCTTTTTGCCAGTACAGTCAGCGCCTATGTCGGATAAACACAACTGTTCATGACGTCATATTGAGTTGAGCGGCATGGAATTTTCCATTAGTGTTGCGCGTGTTTTTGTGACATACTAATTAACCTAGTATTGAAAAATGTTATTTGTTATTATTAGACTGATTAGGTACTACTGAGAATTTTGTTTTCATAGAACAGAAAAACAAACAAGCAGACGGGGTTCCTGATGGTAAGAGGCAACGGCCGCCTATAGACACCAAGGATCTTACTGGTGCGCTGCTAACCTCGAGGCAGGGATGTTATGCCTCATGCGCAAGTTTACTGGCTACCTTACCCTCCAACCGAAACGCAACAGCGGCTAACACTGGCTTTAACGGAAGGAATAGGTAAGGCGGTGGTACCGTAACATATTTACGCCTGGGCAAATCGTCCCAATTAAAAAAATGAAAAGGCAAGGTTCATTCGGTATATAGTTCAGTATAAGAATACTTAATTTAATTAAATACATAATAATAAATCTTTCGATGTTTTATTTGCTTATAAAACCTACAACCCTATTTGTTATAGGTATTTATTTTGGATTCAATGTGCCAGGTGCTGGGTGCACATCAACTGATAAAAAGTTGGGCGCTTAAAAGGTTAAAGTATTATTAAATATTTGCACACATTTTGAGGTTACTTTAGGCTATTTTTTGGCCTACAATTTTTTCATAAACAGTTCCGTAGGGGGGGGGGGGAATTACTGGGGGAAGTATATCTCTTCCCCTCCCCCTCCTCCCAAAATTCGTGCAGTCCATTTCACTAAAAAAATATATTTCAAGTTGTGTTTACAAGACCAATAAAACTGTGATATTGAAAATTACTCCATGTCAGAGCTTACGATAGGATGAACATGCTAAGGCATACAAAACTATTAATAGCAACACAGCTTTGTAAGTGCTTTAAAATGCAAATCATGTAGGATAATGAATAAAAATATTAATCTGAAAATATATAAATGTTTAGCACTTATATGGTGTAAAATAAAATAAAAGCATAGAATAAAAAATATATTTTTTTATTACCCTCTCTTCAACCGTTTTTCTTTTTTTATTACAAACTGGTGATACAGCTAAGCTTCTTCTCCAGTGAAAAATAACCTTTTTTGTGTTATTTTTGTCTGTCAGCTGATGAAAGTTTTCAAATTTAAAATATGTTGTAAACACCCTGAAATTATTACAAATTAAGTCTAGTGATGTAGTGAGTATCTTCATCCAATCACGTAATTTAATTTTACAATTAAAATACAAAAAACATGAAACTTACTGCCTAAGTAATACATTTCTATACATTATTGTTAACTTTTGCTATTGGCCCGATTACATTTATTTTAATAATTCTCTTATACACGAAGAAAATAACTATTTTATTAGTATAGCCATAAAATGTGTATATTTTGTGTTAAAATTTATTTTCTTTATTATATTAAAATTCAAAATAACCTATAACTATTTTCAAGTTAGTCCTCAGTTCAGTACCACAGATAAATATATATGTCCCACAGACAGTAGTAGTCACAGAACAATATACTCCTACCGGGAAGAAGTGAACCTTTATAGACCAAAAATGCAAACACAACCTTACACACCACATATGGCAGTAGTGCCATGGCGGATTAGCAGTAGAAACTTATAGGAGGGAGGGCTACTCACAGAGGGGAGGAGGGCTACTTACAGGGGGGAGGGCTATTCACAGAGGGGAGGACGAATATGGGCGGGAATTTTTGAAATCTAGATAAAATATTTTTTTATTGATAAGGAGTTGCTTTGCCCCAAAAATACTTGTGAGTAAAAGTACACACTTGAGTAAAAGTTCAAAACTTGTTGGAATTCTAGGATAATATGTCTTTTTAACTTTTACGCCGCACTTTAAGATAGAAAACGCCCTGGCTTCACGACACTATATATTATGTCCTTAAGTAACATGTGAAAACTATGTAATATAGTCAAATGATAATTGGTAGTAGTATATGTTCTGTGCACAGACCACAGTCCACAATCCACAGATTATTTATGTATAAAATGCTCAGTCAGTGTTGCTAGTGGTAGGTAGTCAAATGTAACATGAGACAGCTCAAAAAGTAACATTTTCACGAGAAAAGTAACATTTCTTTATTTTATGTGGAAAACGACACTAATACTACAATATGACACTTTTATTACACAAAAACTAAAAAGTGTTTGTCCCATTAGTTAAACTTCGAAAGAATCGTAACAATTTTTTTACAAAAAACTGATTGGTAATCCTAAAAAAGAAAAACTTTATAGTTAATAATGTGTAAGAATATACCAACTAATTAACAAATATATTTCAATAGCCACAGCTTACCATATATCTAACTAAAGATAACTACCTGATCAATTTACCTATGTAGGTATAAGACAATTATACTCTAACTCTTTGTCGTCGGCACTTGGTGAAACTCCATTTTCATTCAATATTTTGAGTGATACTCCTATATAAGTTACAAGTTGTAATTGCCCAGATGATGCTTACTTATCTAGAGGCAAAACCGATTGGATAATAAATAATAATTTATTGTTAAACAGCCCACGTGTTTTCCATATAAAATATTGATTGATAAGACAATTAATACAAAAATAAACATATTTCAGTTGCAAACGCGACTTTGTTGTTGAGTTATTGATTTCCTAAATACTTATTAAATTAAAACTATATAAATACAACAATAACATACAAAGAAAAAATAAAAAGTCTAAAAGTAACATATAAGCACAGACCATTTAGAGATCCAAGCATCGTATCGTATAAGTATTTTTGAGCCGTGTAACATGGGAGTAATATGAGAGGGTTAAAACTAACGTAAAATGTTACAAAAGTAACATTCTGGCAACGCTGCAGCTCAGTACTACTCACAGAACCTCAATATAACCTAAGGCGGCCCATAGACCTACAATAATATTGCGCAATATTACGTATTGTGCAATATTATTGATCGTTTAGGGTAGGCTTGGGCCTAACCGGTCACTACAGAGAGCGCTCAATTTAGTTCATAATCCAAGGATGAACTAGTTCGCTCTTTTAGTTCATTAGTTCTTTTTTTGAAATAATTTAGTAAGAACAATAAATAAAGAAAAAAATATAGTTATGATTATTGTAAGTTTTGTTTATCGTTATTTAAAAAATACAAAGTATTACATGAAAATTTTACACGTCCATTTATGTAATATGAGATTTTTTATTTAAATAATGAAAAATAAAATAATTTATATTAATGATAAGTCAACAGCTAGGCTAGTTCCTAGCATAATGTGGAATTATATTAGAATACTTAAAAAGTATGAATTTTTACAATTAAAGTTGACTTTTTTGTTATGGCACATAAAATCTTTTATCGAAATAAAAACGAAAAAATAAAATGATTTATCATATCATAATGAAATCATGGAACTTATATACCTACTACTTGGAAATTAGAATGTCACTATGCTTCAAAAACGCTGACCTCTAATATTACCAATATTAATATAATTAAGTGGTTAATATAGACGTCGGGGTTCAAAAAGAAAAACCTTCCGAAGACTAAAGTGACATTGGTGAATCGTGATTTGAGAATGGCGGAGTGTGTTTATTAACTATTTCTACTAGGGTGTCCATACATATTTCCGCAATAGGACAATTATTTCATTCTAAACAACCATAAACTTAAATTTTGTCAATATTTTCAGGTACTGCTTGCTTAATATGATTAAAAAATACTAAATACATTTTTCTAAACAACCTATTTACCTAAATTCTGATTGATCGTTAATTTTAGGCCCTAGAAATTTTGAGGTTTACTTTTACCACAGTGTACAAAAGAAAACGTTCATAGACAAGTGACAACTACTATTTATGTCCGCCATTCATTCTTTTGAGTTGATTTTTCGTTTTACGATTTCACAGAGCGCGATTTGTCACCAGGGTTCGACGCAACATCATAGCTTGGAAAAGAATTACGTTGTATTCGTATAAACGGCGAAATCAACATTTTTAGTCAAAATACGTTCGTTTTATAGCCTTAGCTACTCAATTTAGTGCAACAGACAGTCCACCTGTAAGACTTGATCCAAGATAGTATCGTAGTTTCAGTAATGAGATTTTGTGCTACAAACAAATTTGGTTACGAAGAGAATTCGAGAGCCTGATGGTGTGGAAACTATGTGCGATTAACAACATACTGCAGAGGGACTTAGCATGGGGGCCTTTTTAAACAAACCCGAAACCAAGAAGTACAACGAGAGCGGAGAAGGTAACGGTCTACGCTATGGCGTGGCGTCGATGCAGGGATGGCGCGTGGAGATGGAAGATGCTCATCACGCACAACTTACTTTAAACGGAACATTGTCTGACTGGTCGTATTTTGCTGTATTCGATGGCCACGCGGGAGCAAGGGTATCTGCGCACTGTGCAGAAAATTTGCTTGAATGTATATTGCAGACGGATGAATTTAGGCGTGAGGAAATAGCGGAAGCAATTCGAGCTGGTTTTTTGGATCTTGACAAAAAAATGCGAGAATTGCCAGAGCTCTCTAATGGACAAGAAAAATCAGGATCTACAGCTGTTTGCGCATTTGTATCACCAAAACAAATCTACATAGCAAATTGTGGTGACTCTAGGGCGGTTCTTGCGCGAAATGGGGCTCCAATATTTGCTACACGCGACCATAAGCCTGAATTACCATCTGAGAAGTCTCGTATAGTGGAAGCTGGAGGGACTGTTATGATACAACGTGTAAATGGCAGTCTTGCTGTGTCAAGAGCATTAGGAGATTATGAATATAAAAAAGTTCTTGATCGGGGTCCTTGTGAGCAGCTTGTATCACCTGAACCTGAAGTTTCCACTCACGAGAGGTCTGAGACAGAAGATGAATTTTTGGTGTTGGCTTGTGATGGTGTTTGGGATGTCATGAGCAATGAGGCACTGTGTGCCTATGTTCACTCATTACTGCAGCTGACAGATGACCTTGTTACCGTCACCAATCAAGTCATTGATACGTGTCTATATAAGGTAAATAAAATTGAAACAATATTATAAATAATATAGTTCATAGTAAATAGTATAATCTATATTACCAGTAAGTGAATAAGCAGGTTGGGGTTAATGTATATAAAAAGATGTGTTAATCTAGCAATAATAGCAGGTAGGATTAGGCCAAAGTATGTTTTACATTCGGTTTATTCGAATTTCGGCAGCTTGAGCTGAACTTCGACATTCGGCCGAAATTCGGTTTAAATGCCGAACATTCGGCAAAAAAGTACCTATTTGCACTATTTTGACTGAAATCTACACTAATATTATAAACAGGAAAGATTTGTATTTTTATATGTATTCCATACATACTCAAATTCAAAAACTATTGGACCAGTTTGAATAATTATTTCACCATTTGAAAGATATTAAATCATCCCCGAGTAATATAGGCTATATTATATTTTCGAAAGCATTAGAGATCCCTGCTCCTCCTGGGAGGAGGATTCTCCTCCTGGAAAATATAACTCCAGTATAAAAATTTTGCTGTTAAGTCGTTATTTCGTATGCGCTGCGAAAACCATTAACAATACATGAAATAAATTAGGTAAATTCATAAAAAAGTCACAACGTATCACTCTTGAGGAAGCGTGCCAAATTTATCTTTACTAGCTGGTGCTCTCACAGGCGAAGCTGAGTGTGTCAGCTAGTTCTTATTATATCCAGATACTCAAAACAGCTATTAGAAAAATTGAGCTTTCTTAATTAGTGTGCGTTATCTCAGTGGAAATGTTTCAAAATGAATTATACAAGTTTTGTAGTTTCATTGTATTTCTAATGCATATTATTTAAAATTATTAGGTTACTGCAGTTCTCTACAATGGAAACTATTTATGCCAAATTTCATATTCCACCTTTCGTATAATTGTCTAAAAAGTTTTTGCTTCACATGTTAATATATACATTAATATCAATGACTAACATATTGCAAACATATAATAATTTGCTTACTTTAGGGTTAGAATTAGATAAACTTGTGAAATTTGTTTAACAATATAATACTAGTATTTTTGGGTCATTCTATAATGAGTTTTTAATTAAAGATATCATTTCTCAAGCTATAAACTCACGTAAGTCGTAATCCCTCTGTATATTTGGGATAAAATGTAGCTTTCTACTGGGTGAATGAAGTTCTGTAGTTCTAGAGATTACTTCTTACAAACAAACTTAAAAAGTTTACCTCTTACATATTAGTATATTGATCTTATACCACAAACTGATCATTTATATATTAATTTATGAAGTGAAAACTTTGTATCCCTTTTTATGAAAATAATGGAACTGAGGAGTATGTAATTTACTTTTTTCACTCTCTCAAAAAAGTAAATTTCATATTCCTTTCACTAATTTCACTCTCTCACACTCAGTTACACATATACACTCACACTCAGTCATACACACATACTCACACTCAGTCACACACATTGAGTGTGAGTGTGTGTGTTACTCACAATCACACACATACACACACACTCACACTCAGTCACACACACACACACACACACACACACACACACACACACACACACACACACACACACTCACACTCAGTTCACTTTTATATTCTGCGGGTTAAAAATGCAAATAAAAACATCATGTGATTAATGGACGACCCGTAATCTATATTAAGAAAGTAGAATTAAACATTTCTGTAACTGTAGTATCTTGAAGGCTGAATATTATATCATTTTACTTACCTAAGAGTTGCTTAGTGGTGCTAATTTAATTCTCACATATTTAACAAAATTGATAGCTGGTTAATTTTATAGACGTGGCGGCCTGATTTAATTTCACATGATGTTTAAGAACAAGATAAAGTTCAAAATTGATTAGCTCCTAAACATAATTTAGTACATTTTCTGTTATACCTAACTTGAATTTCCTTACTGTTGACTATCTTAACCGCCCCATTAGTTGAGTGGTTAGCGACCCTGACTGCAGTCAATGGGCCTTGGGTTCCAATCCCGATGCAGACAAGCATTTGTGTTATGAGCATTAATGTGTGTATTTCTGAGTTTGGGTGTTTATTAAATATATTCTATGTTCTATTATTTATATATGTATTTCTATGTATTAGTATCGTTGATTATGTAACACAAGCAAATAATTTGCTTACTATGGGGTTAGATCAGTAAGTGTAATTTGTCCTGTAAATATTTATTTATTTATCATTGGTCATGCTTTATCTAGGTATTAAGAATATCTATTATAGCATTTTAATTATATTATTAATGCAAATACTTTGGAAATGGTTAGATGTGTTCAAAATATAACAGATGAATCACACTACGATTGCTCGATAGATTTGCACAAAATTTTATAAATACTAAATAGCTATATAGGTGGGTCATCCTTTCAGCATATATCATAGTTATATATTTTATCCTGGATAAATAGCGGTAAGCATGGAGCTAGAATAATTGTAAAAGATATGTTACGTCTCAAGTTGTAACAGAACATGGCAAAATATGTATTATATTGTACACATATTTATTAATACTCTGTCTGTCATTCTATGGTTTAACCAAGTGAATAAAGGTAATTAAGGGAATATAGTATAAAATACTTTTTGGTTTTGAATGAAAACCCTTTCTAAAAAAGACTTTCTGGCTTCCCGCTATGTATTTTGGAAGCAAAACAACTAGCCAAATGCGTTACTGTCATTGCAATTTCTTGGTGTTAGTATGGGAGCGCTTAGTACCCACCATTAAATAAAATAAAAGATATTAGAAAACGTCACATTCACACATGATTCATGAATTATTGTTTTATTATTTAGTTCCACAAGATCTTAGCACTAACACATACACTAAAAGGTAACAAACATTCACGCCGAGACACAACACGGGTAATAAGCGTGCTCGCGTGACACAGGGCAGTAAGACTCCGTCCTGCGATGCATATTCGGCGCCGCCTATTGTGACAATAAGGCGGCTGTATGCAACATTATTTTAATTTTAATAAATTATACATATTGTGAAATAATAAATAAATTAATAATAAATGTAAGTTTAACGCCACTCTCTCACCATAGTAGTTTTTGCGTTTTTTCGGGTTTGGTTTGGATTTTTACCATGGCCTTACCTAATCCTGCCGCAATAGCATTAGTGCTTCACAATACAGTTGCAGATGATTGAAGGGTAAACTAGCCTATAATTTATGCAAGTGGCATTTTAAACCCCTACAAGATACAACCCACCAATTAATGTTTGTGTCTGATTATGGGTCTATTACGGAGTCATTTGTATTAAAACTAAAAGTCATTATTGTAGATATTTATTACTCATAAATATAAATAATTTTGTTACAATTAGTAAGAAACGATGTTGCATTTTGAGTTTTGCATTGTCATATTATTTAAATTAGGGCGAAAACATAACTAAGGCAGTTTTTGAGCTGAAACCAGTCATAACTGAAACAATTCTATTATTTCAGTTATTAAAAATTTTGAAGTGTAATTGAATTATTAAATTTTAGTATTGTATTTTCACATCTGTATCGCCAAAGAGGTAGGCAGAGGTATAACAAGTGCACCCATGATTAGTCGAAGATACTTGGTCCCACAATGTGGTAAGTGGCAAGTCTATATCCAACCGGGCACTTTCCAATCCCAGGCAATGTTGCTTTTATCAGAAAACTGAAAAAAACCCATTTTTGAATTCCCCCTGGAAATTTAACTCAGGATCTAATGTGGTCAACATAAACAGACCACTAGACCACAGAGGTGATTTTATTATTGTGAAATTAAAAATAACTTTAACCTGACAAATGCTGTAACAACTGATCCCATTTTAGTTTTGGGTTTCAGTATAAATATAGTCAAAAACTGAAACACATTTATAAATCAAAATTTAAGGTACGTGTACCACTATGTACCAAAAAAGAATTTTGGTACATAGTGTTTGTTTTGAGGCTGAATCCGTAGTATTATGAAGCTAAAATAGTTAACTAAAACTTGATAACTCAGACTGTCTACATTCTAACTAGCAGTTCCTTTAAAAGAAACGATTGGCCAAGCTTGTTACTACCATCTTGACTGTTTACATTAGTAGTAAGAGTTCTGCATTGTCTTGCCTGGGTCTGGTACCACCGTCTTACTTATACTACCACAATAGTGTTAATCGTGTTCGATTTGGAGGGTAAGGTATCTGATGAACTTATGCAAGTGGTGAAGACTCTGCCACAAGGATATCAATGCACCATTAACATTTTTGCCGTCTATATGTAATAGATTTCATAATAATCATAATCATATTCATTGCAACAAATATGGTACATTAAGCTGTTATAAATATCATTTATTCACATATTTCAATAAAAAAGAATTAAACATTTATAAAATTTAGTAGGATCTCTATAAAAACTTTTTGTTTTCATTGAGTTTACAGTCTACTTAAAAGTTGACGTGTTCTTCAAATATACATGATTTAATATATATAATTATGGTAATATAAGAATTTTGTGTTTAAAAATCGACTTATAGGAGTGTCTTACAGATTGTTTCTTTGAGATCAAGAGAGCCATCTGCTTTTACCTTGGGATATTAAAAAAAATTGAAAAAACGAAATATTAATGTCACATAATATTATAAGATATAGAAATGTTGAGTACATTAGTTCAATGCTAATATTCAGATAAACAATCAAAGATGTACGCGAAGTAAGTTCTAACATTTATTTCTAAATACATACAACATAAACTTTTAAAAGTGTTATGTCTTGAAATGCTAAGTCAATTAAAAGTGACACTAAAACAATGCACTAGCTAGTTGAAGATATAATATATTATTATTATATAATACATTTACCACAAATATGATACTAGAAGCCTGTATAAGTACTAACTAGGTCACTAAGAAGAAATCATGTATATTATATCAAGACTAAACCTTGAACTCTTCATACACAGAGGTAATCCATATAATATTATAAATGCGAAAGTAACTCTGTCTGTCTGTCTCTTCTTTATGCCTAAACCACTGAACCGATTTGGATGGAATTTGGCACAAAGATAGGTTGAGACCCGAGAAAGGATATAGTATAGTTTTCATCCCGCAAATCCCAGGGGAACGGTTTTTATTTTAGAATTTTTTTCACGCGGACGAAGTCATGGGCACATCTAGTAAATAATATTATCTATTTTATACCTATTTTATATTTCGACCGTATATTTAATTTTTCTTTAATACAATGCCATCTGCAGCTGGGTCTATTCTGAGCGGAAGGGCTCAATTTTCCCTGTTTTGTTGCGGCTCCCATTGAAGTATAGATCATTTGCACTTCTGCCAGGCAGTTCGTAAGAGGCACATGTATGGCTATGTGAGTCACGTCACCAATGTTGCTACTAGCTTGGTTGCAGTTCTATGTTCTCCAAAACATTATGAAGCTAACATTCTGCAACAGTTTTCGGCACTATTGAATTTTTTCAGATGTCAAAAGCAAATTAATTTCTCTTCACATCGGGCATTCACAACAAATGTGCGAGCTTTTTGATATGTTTAGGTTATAATCCCACAATATTTAAAGTAATACAGCGTTTTGAATTTCAGGGAAGCAAAGACAACATGAGCATTGTGCTAGTGGTGTTCCCCGCGGCGCCGAAGCCTAACCCCGAAGCGCAGCGAGCCGATCGCGAATTGGACGAGACACTCCGACGAAGGCTCACAGGTTGTTATTACTCTCTACTGCATGTGTGCGCCCCGAAACGCGAAAAACAGACGGACAGACATGCTAGCCATAGAACCATAGATGGTGACGAACCTTCTAGGGGTGGTTAAAATCCTTCTGTCTTCTGAAAATGCCAAATTTATATTAGGTGAATTTATTTAGTATATTTCTTGACTCGAAGGACCAATTACTATAGTCGCTGCTGGACTCATTTCAGTTTGAAAGATTGTATTCTCACTCCACTTATAGAAATATAAAATGGATTTTAAGCTTTCATTTGAAAACATTAATTAACTTTTATGGCATTGATTTTATATGCGCAACTAAACTTTTAAATATATTTATTTATTATATGAGTAATAATGAGAGCAATAAATTGTATATACATTATACATATATCTATGTGATAATGTTCATGTGCCATCCTTGAAATAGTGGATTGTGCTATTTTTGCTTTGTCTACTTTTTTCGGCCTAATCTTTTATTCGACATTAAATTGAGGTCTACTAAAATTGTTATTCGAGGCCTAGTAAAGTTCTATAAATGAGACATCTAGGAAAGATAAGAATAATTGGTGCTTTTTTAATTTTTTATTGGTTTATTTGCTTATGGTAGGATAATTGATTGGTAGGATAAGGTAGCATATATAGGATAAGGATTTTGAGTGGTAATGGTAGGATATTTTTTTTTTAAAATCACTACTTATTGGGAATAAGTCACGCATAACACACAAGTAAATTCCAGGTCAGCTTATAATTCATACATTAGCCAGTTCATTACAACAGACTGTAATTCTGCTAAAATAAGTTTTATTTGCAGAACTCACCAGCAGCCAATTCACCTGAGTAAAATCAATAGTATTATTCCCATATTCACTAGTCATATAATGGTTTTGTGTTTGATATTATTGAGGCTCATCGTGCGCATATTTATTGGTTCATTCCCCAGTATAACTGTATTGAATATGTTGAGATATATCCATTACAAGTCTCAATCTTTAGAAGTAGGACCCCCCTTGAAATTTTTTTATTTAGTAAATTTAATAAATTGAGTATTACTTACTACTCATCTTGCAATGCATAAACTTTGATAGGCTCAATATCATAAGTACAAAAATCTCAAAGTTTTTTAATTGCTGTAGGCTGGAAACGTAAAGTAAAAAAGCGTGACGTGAAATATTATAGATAGGTTTGGCTTTGAATGTTATATTTATTGTATTACTAGCTGTTGCCCACGACTTCGTCCGTGTGGACTTCGTTTACTCTGCACCGTAGGTGATAGCGTGATAATATGTAGCCCATATGTTGACCCGACCTATTAGTAATATTCATGCAAAATTTGAAGTAAATCCATGTGGTCCTTTTTGATTTTACCCCATTACAAACATACAAACGAAAAATTCTAAAAACTATATTTTTGGCTTCGATATCGATTGTAGATAACGCCCCAAGTATTCTTTTAAAAAATTATTCAAAGTACAGTTTTGACTTTCCTACGATTTTATTATATGTATAGATAAGTTCAATTTGCTGCAAAAGAAAAAGAGAAAAGACGAAAATACATAGGAAAGAAATGGTAGGGATATTCATAATCACATGCTGTCAACTTCAAAACTTCATGTAGACACAATCTGTAACGCATACATAACTGAGTCAGATCCATTTTTGAAGTTATACTTCTTTAGGCGCGTTATGAAAAAATGATGAGAGTGAAATTTTAAGATGCGCGCGCATCTGTGACACAAAATTAACAGTATGAAGCTGTCTGCTTAACTGCTCATTAAGTCTCGAAAAAAAAGCTACCAACAAAATAGAAATTGAACCTCAATATTAGTCGCGCATGCTGGTACGCTTGTCACCTCTGATCACAGTTTTCATATTTATAATATTTATCAACATGTTTCTAGTTTATACATTCACAACACGTGTTTTAGTTTCATACAAGTGCGAATTATATATGTGCTAATAAATTATATTCAGTAGTGATTTAAATTGAATATTTTGATTGATATTACTAACTATTTGTGAATATTAGTGAAAAAAATTGTGCTTATATACTTTTTCAAGTGCTCTAATATAATTGAGGTTAACTATCCGTATGTATTATTTATTGATATAAATTAAAATACTTTTATTTAATATAATTAACACTAAATATTATTTATTTAATTTTTCAAATTTAAACTGAACTTTGTTGATTATCCTTTTCCAATCCTTCTATTATTTAATTGTAATTAATTATTTGCATGCAATTAAAAACTATTTTTTAATGATGCCAAAGAAGTATAACTTCTCACGCGCGTACATAAGTACATGCACCCATTTTTTTTTATTAAAGTTAAACTTTTTTTAGTATTAGTACTGTGCTCACCTTATGGCTCAGTATATGGCTATAAAAGTCTATATAACTAATAAAAATTATTTCAAAAAATCACCATCTTTATGCATTTAAAAAAATATATTGAATTAAATTTTTAACAGATTCCTTTTTGCTGTAGGCTTGCATGTTACACATTTATTTAAATAACATTCAATAAAATGTAATGTACAAATGCATTACATGAAAATATACATCTCTGCTACATCTATTTGCTTATACTTATAAAAAAATAATAGTAGTTGTTTTGTTATTTTATTCATATTTTATGATCTACAAGTGAAGTGTAGAAAATGATATACTATCAGGGTAAATAGGTTACCGTATTGTTAAAATTTAGTATTGTAGGCGCATTATGTATTTAGAAATTAAGAAAGAGTTATAGCTGATTACTGTTTTCAATGATATAATTTTAATATTCAGCAACAAGCAATTGTCGAATAAGTTTCGAATATATTTAAAAAATAAAATACAAAATATAATTCTGTATTACTTTTTATAATTACTATTTACTTGGTTGTTGAGCTCTAGATGACTAGTTTGGATTTGTGCCACAACTTGCTAATTCCTTAAGTATTCATTGTTCCGAGATACTCTTAAAGGATAAACATGGCCTTTCAGCAAGGCAGTTACAGACGAAAGATTTAGCTTACCACCTTGAGTGCTAGATAGAGCTCTGGGGCCTAATTCACGTAATTACTAATTAAATAGCAATCGAATCGAAGGCTTTAATTAAGGCTCTTCCACATTTTTCTACGATTATGTCGCGTTGTAGCACGTCTCGACGTTCTATCGTGGTTTATGTATCTGAGAGCCCTAAGCGCATTGAATCAATTACGGGAATTGGGGGGGGCTGTAAAGTCTCGCCAACGTTTAATTCTACCGCCATACTTGTGCAGGAGCCTCATTGCTTGTCTCTGTAATGTTCCAGTTTAAAGATGATAAAGTTAATGATATATTTTATCATATTTAATTTTTTAATTATAATATTATGAATAATTATGAATTATATATTTATTTTCCTCACGTGGTATTAAATTTGCCGCAAAAGCAATAGCAGCAGATTATATGGTATATTAATTTAAAAAATGCATGTGACATTACAACCTTTCCGCAAGGATGGCAACACCATAAACATCTTTAATAACTGTGGCCAATGATTATCTTTTCTTCAGACAAGCCATCTTCTTCACTACATAGTGTAAAACAAAGTCGCTTTCTCTGTCTGTCCCTATGTGTGCTTAAATCTTTAAAACTACGCAACGGATTTTCATGCGGTTTTTAATAGATAGATTGATTCTTGGGGAAGGTTTTAGTATGTAAACGTTCCCGATATTCCCACGAGAACAAAAGCTACGCGGGTGAAACCGCGGGCAGGTCGCTAGTATCTTATAACATAGAGTTCTGTATCTGAAAAGGAAAAATGGGGCACTTACAATATTTCATTATTGCAATCGTTTTAGTAGTTGAGGAATCCATAGTGGACAAACGTGACACGTAATTTATATATATTAAGAAGATATAGGTAATATTTTTACTATATTTATTTTTATTTTTAACATAAAATCCATATCATACATCCAACAAATACACCAAGTTAACAAACCAAACATTAGCCAATTACGGATTTTCATTCACGGAATCACATTGCTGTCGCTATTACTTCATGCTGCTGAATTCCATCATCGGACATCGCGTCAAATTTTAAAGTTCCACCCTCACCATCTCCATGTCTTGAAATCCACAACCGTGCAGTTCTCCCGGCACTTTTTGCCTCGCATTACTCTTTTGTGGAATCAAGGACATGGGGACCTTTAAGAATAGAGCTCATTTTTAAAAGGTCGGCAACGCAACTGACCTCTGGTATTGCGGGTGTCCATGGGTGGCGGTGATCACTTTACATCAGGTGCACCTCCTTCTCGTTTGCCCCCTATTCATTAAAAATTTAAATACGAAAAAAATAATTTATTATAAAAACTGTATTTAATCAGTCTACTTGTTTGAAATAAAAAGTAAAGAAACAACGTTGCGACATTTAAAAATCTATGTTAGCGTTATCGTCCATTAATCTGTGAGGTTATTAATATCGTGGTGTGGTTGATTTTATACCGGCGATAACATCGAAATAAAGTTTCATGGTTGTGAAACATGCCATGCCAAATATATTTGCGAGTTTTGTTTGTGTCGATTATGAACCAACGCCTGCCAACGCGACAGTCCGCGAATAGGATGTCTACTTTCTGGGAAATCTACAAAAGTAGACAAGTTACAGAGATGATCTTAAAAGTTTATAATATTTTACCCGTTCAAAAGGTTTTATTGAATAAACTTTTAAAAGAGTTTAATTGAAAAAAGTTCTGATTTCTGATTTCACTTCACATAGTTGTCTTTAAGCTCATTACACACATATCGCCTCTGTGGTCTAGTCGTTTACGATTTTGGTGTTGATCACATGAGGTCCGGGTTAGATTCCCGGGTCGAGCAATTCAAAATGCGTTTTTTCAGTTTTCTAATAAAAACAACGTTGACCAGGATTGGATAAGTGCCCGGTTGGCGATAGGCTTGCTATCTATCACATTGTGGGACCAAGTATCTTCGGCTAATCGTGGGTGCACTTGTTGTACCTCTGCCTACCTTATAATTACAATATACACACATAAAATACTAGCTGACCCGGCAAACGTTGTTTGGTTAAATATATTTATTACAGTATTTCTCTACTATATAATGGATGTTATTATGCATATAAACCTTCCTCTTGAATCACTCTATCTATTAAAGAAAACCGCATCAAAATCCGTTGCGTAGTTTTAAAGATCTAAGTATACATAGGGACAGACAGCGGAAAGTGACTTTGTTTTATACTATGTATTGAAAAACAATTTTGCTTACAAGATTTTATTTAAGACTCATTGAGATTAGTATTTAATCTTCAATTATAGAAAATCCGAACTAATATTATAAGGAGGAAAGATTTGATTCTTGTTTGTTTGTTGCGATTTAACTCATAACTGCTTGACCGATTTTAGAAATTATTTCACATTTAAAAAGCTACAATAATTAGGAGTGACAGGCTACATTTTCACCCGACTGAGCAAAGGGGACGCGAACAGTCACAAATAACTGCTAGTTGAATAATAAAATACTTCCTGGTATAACAGGATTAAGCCATATTTTTTGTGGAGAATCGTGTTTTACTTAACATATTTTTTCTCAGTTTAATATTATTACTTACGAAAAAATTAAACAATATTTGTTGAGTCGTTTCACCTCTCCCACGCAATATTTGGCTCGACCCACTACCCGCACACTAAACAACTCACGTAATTACTATTTCTTTTAATCTAAACCACGTACCTAACTAAATATCCAAATACTATAACTGTAAAACCATGCATTAAGTATAGAGTGTTAGGGAAGAGTGTATGGCAATTACCTTGATTTTTTAACCTAAACCATATGACTAAATACCTAAATACTATAACTGTAAAAACTGTATAAAATTGTTTTGGAAGAGCTTTGGAAGAATTTGGAATTGTTTTGGAAGAGATACCACTTACATTTTTTTCTTAAACTTAAATTATGTAATTAAATACTTTTACAAACACTAAAACTATAAAACCATATATTAATGTATAAGTGTGTTAAGGAAGAGTGGCTCCTTCTGGCACAAGTGTTTTTATTACACTCAAAAGAAGGAGTCAACCCTTGGCTAATTAACTGTCATATATGGTCATAAAAGATTATTATTATTATTATTATTAATTTATGGACTCCCTTACTAGTTACTTATCCCCACAACTGAACACGATAGAGATAGTCACTTATCAACTCTATTGTGACTGGAAAAGTAAGATAGTGGAATAGTATTTATTATATTTATTTACCTATACATTTTATCTTCACGCCCATATCACCGAAGGGGTAGGCAGAGGTATAACAAGTGCACCCACGATTAGCCGAAGATACTTGGTCCCACAATGTGATAGATGGCAAGCCTATCGCCAACCGGGCAGTTTCCAATCCCGGGCCACTTTGTATTTCTCAGAAAACTGAAAAAAACACTTTTTATGTGCCCGACCCGGGAATCGAACCCGGGTCCTCATGTGGTCAACGCCAACGCTGGACCACTAGACCACAGAGGCGATTTTTGACTTTTTACTTTTTACTTTACATTTTTACTTTTTACTTTACATTTTTCTTTTTTTTAATGGTGTTTATATAAAACTACAAAGTATATGCAGTTAAAAGATCAAAGTGAAAACTGTGTAAGTCTAACTTAGTCATCGTGAGAAATTTCAATTTAAGGAATTCGCCGTCAATAACTACCTAAACCATTATTTGTTCAATTTATACATACGCTGAATATTTCTTATATAATTATTACGTTTCATTATAGTATTTTTCGGTACACTTGTTAACACAACACCAAGCGTGAATTATAACAAATTATATTCGGCGTGTAAGATCTTTTCTTTTTGAATCTTTTGACCTCAATTGGTCTACGATTATCATAATTAACAAAGTACTTTTAATTTTTTATGCAGTGCTTTTTGCTACTTATTTTTTTATAAGCCGATTCAGTGGCTATAGCTAGGTTTAATTTAGATTACACTAACTTCAAATTTAAAAAATAAATAAAAATAATAATATTCACGGGACAAATTACACTAACTGATCTAACCCCAAAGTAAGCAAATTATTTGCTTGTAGCATGGGTGTCAGTCAACGATACTAATACATAGAAATACATATATAAATACTAGAATATATTTAATAAACACCCAAACCCGGAAATACAAACATATATGCTCATCACATAAATGCTTGTCCTCGTCGGTGATCGAACCCGAGCCCCGTCGATTGCGTAGTTAGGGTCGCTAACCACTCGACCAATGGGGTGGTCAAATTTATTAGATACAACAAAAATAAACGCCCCTATATACAAATTTATTTATTTTATTAATTCTTATTGCTGGTGAAAATACAATTGCACATATTGCTAGGTCATATGTTATTCCCTACTTACGTTCTTAGCAACTTAAGTATACAGGTTTACTTTTAAAGGCCCGGCCAAATTTTAAAATTAGGAACTATATATTGAATTGAATTATTATTTATTATTATAAAATTATAATTAGAAATTTTAATTATTATTATTGTAAAATTATAGCAAGATAATATAAAAATATTCCAATAAATTCATGCACTGGATGTACCAAGTCTTGTGAATGAACTTTGTAATGCTGGCAATGTGTCATTTTACTTTTACCTATAGTTACTATAGTAAATATTATATAATCTGTCGGTCTAAGTACATTTTTCCCAATCACTTTTAATTTGGTTGAAGGCACTAAAATATTTCTGTTCGAATTTTGCGTTATGGAAATTATATCTATGCATGTTGTTTCTTGTGTTGGATCAAAATAAAATTTTGAATTTTTTAAATTTTATTTTTATTACATATTATCAATTCTGAACAGATTCTGAAAATTTGACCGGAACTTTATATTCAATTTTAATATTTTGGTGGGGTACTTGACAGGAGGGGGGGGAGGGGGGGGGGGATAATTTGAGATAAAAACTATCCTATCTTTTAAGTAATTAGACTAAACAGTAGATATCTACAAAATTTCATTGAAATTGGTTTTGTAGATTCGGAGTCCATTGCGGACAAACAAAGTGACACATAATTTATACATATTAAGATAATTTTATCAAGGAAAGAAGGTATTTTCAGGGTATTTCATTTGAATACAATTATTGCTAAATACGGAACGAAAAAAGTATCGCAATTAAGTAAGGTCTTTTTAGGGTTCCGTGCTTAAAAGGTAAAAACGGAACCCTATTACTAAGCCTCCGCTATCTGTCTATCCGTCTGTTTGTCTGTCACCAGGTTATATCTCATAATACGTGATAGCTAGAAAGTTGAAATTCTCAAAAATGTATTTCTGTTGCCGCTTTAACAACAAATACTAAAAATAAAAAAAATATATAATAAATTATAATGGGGGGGTCCCCATACATAAAACGTAATTTTTTTGCCGCTTTTTTTATAGATGATGATACGGAACCATTCGTGCGCGAGGCCGACTCGTACTTGGCTGGTTTTATTAATTTAATAAACACTTTTTACTATTGAGTAATGTAATTAATTAATTCGCTTTGAATGTTGCTCAATATATGGCTCTTTTGTCATCCAATAGAGCTGACTACAAAAAAGGGTTGCAATATAATTTGGCGGAGGGTTTCTTTTTTATACCATTAGATAGCAAACAAGCAGATGATTCTCCTGATGTAAAGAGAAACCATCGGCTATAGACACCAAAGATACTAATGGTGTATTGTTCTTGTGCCAGGATGGCAATGCCACATGCACTAGTTTATTGGCACCTTCCTCTCCAGACCGGAACATGACAATGACAAGCATTGATACTGTAGCTGCAGGAATAATAGGTAAGGTGGAGGTACTATATATATAAGTACACAGAATGTTGTGGGGCTCTACAATTTGATATATATCCTATTTATCAATATAAATGAAAAGATTAAGGTTATCAGTTTGACATGTATGTGTGCAATATTGTTGAAAATGGATAATATTTGAGTATGAAGATCTACTTAGATGTCCAAGCATGTGTACTAAATTTCGTGTGTATGTATGTTTATGTGTTTGCATGTTTGTCCACAAATTTCTTGGCAGCTAAAAGGCATATTGAGATAATTCCTTTTAATTTAAATTAGGTATATTTCAACTTGGGGAATAATCCAAGTTTTATCAAAATCGGTTCAGCAGTTTTGAGTTATGAATATATTGTGTAGTTGATATTTGAAGTTGGTTTAATTCTTTTAAATTTTTTATTATTTATAAATAATACATCAATAAGTTCTGTTTATTTTTATTTATAATTATATTTTGTTGATTTTCAAAAGGTTTTATTACGACATTTCATTGAATAGTAAAAAGTAGATGTATAGAACTATGTGTGTAGAACTATATATATTTATACAGTTGTATGCAGGTAAGTAGGATTATATGTAGGACCTTCAAGAAAAGCGCCTACTCTTTCTTAAAAGGCCGGCAATGCAACTGCAAATATTCTGATAGAGTGGTTGTCAATGGGTGGCGGTGATCACTTACCATCAGATGAGCCTCCTGTCCGTTTGCCCCCTTTTCTATAAAAAAAAATGTAGGTGTTAAAACTCTTCAGAGAATGTTTAGTATAGTACAAATTTACTATGACCACATTAATATGTAGTTGTAATATTTTACACAAATAGGTATTTCTTTTAATATACAATCTCGTAATTACCTCAATTTAAACCTCACAGTTTTATTCTTCGAAATAAATATTTAAAAATAGTTTTAATAATAACTGTACTAAATAATAGTTATAAGACATATATTGGCATGTAACCTTGGATTGTGGTATAACATTTTTAAGTAGTAACTTGTACAAAATATGGCACATTTTTTCTTAATATAAAATATAACAAGCTCGGGTAGCGTCAGTAACCCGTTTGATAACATTTTCAAAAGCTTTTGACATACATTTAAAATTGTCAAAGGAAATATTTATTAATTTTCACGCTTTATCAATAAATTACTTTTTTTTAATCTGATCAACAAATTTTAGATATTTGCATTTAAAATATAACTATTTTTTCCCATACTAACGTGTCTTTACAAATGTTCTTCCATTTTTCTATTCTTCCAGCATACAAATTAATTAGTAGTTGTAACGGATGTAATAGGTGTTATTATGCAATTATGAATTACATTGTTATTCTGCCCTGAGTCCCTTATTATTATAAACTAGCTGTTGTTAGCAACTTCGTCCGCGTGGACTTCGTTTACTCTGCACAGCTCCCCCCTAGGTGTATATATAGCCTATATGTTGACCCGACCTGTTAGTAATATTTATGCAAAATTTAAAGTAAATCCATGCAGTACTTTTTGAGTTTACCCCGGACATACATACAGACAAACAGACAAAAATTCTAAAAACTATATTTTTGGCTTCGATATCAATTGTAGATCACACCCCAAGTATTCTTTTAAAAAAAATATTCATTGTACAGTTTTGATTTTCCTACGATTTTATTTTATGTATAGATATTGCTTATGAGTATAAATGTTGTAAATTCAAAAGACAAAAAAAAAATAGAATTTTTGTATTTCATTGTTAGTTTTCTAACAATGAAATACAAAGATTGTATTTTTTGAGTATATATTTTGAGTATATTTTTTGAGTGATTCGAATCATTTATTTTAAGAAAATATGTGCTATATAGAATAACTTTATAAATAAAAGTTGCTGTATATGTAAATATATATCCTATATTACATTTAAGAATACACATTCTCGAAAGACAGTAGGTGCATGTAATCATTGTTATATGAATCTTATAGCCTTATTTTTACAAAAAAGTGATTAAAATTGTGATATTATTGTATTGTTAGTAAACTAATCTGTCAATACATGTACACTTATTTCAGTATTTAATAATTTAAATTTATGTTTTTTTAATTTAGGTGTATATTTATTTATTTATTGTATAAAAGGCGAACAAATATGTTACTATAAGTTATTTTCGTTATCTCATATATTCTATCTAAAGTTTTTATTTTATGTTTAATGATTTTCAATTATATAAAACAATTCTATTGACTATCAGTGCCTATGTAGTTTATCTAGTTTAAATAATACACAGTATTAATAGATATTTGACTTTTCAATGTACTATTAAATTTTAACTAAAAATATACTGTCACATTTTAAGAATGTAAAAAACTTCATAAATTATATGAGCCAATCAATCAGATAATATTAGGTTTGACATAGTAAATTATAAGTTATTATGATTATGATTATAAATTATAAGTTCTAAATATTTTAAAAATATCTATTAATAATCATATAAAACATTAAGGAAGTTTTACAAGGCAATATTCCGACAATCTATAAAGAAGTTCATAATTATTGAGTTAATATTTTTTGATACAGATCGTTAGAGTTTCTGTAATCTACTGTACTTAACATGTTTTTTGCTTTGTGGCATCTGTATGGCACATGTGACACAATTGATTTTAACGTCAATATAATAATTTAATATATTTTGGAGTCAAATAAAATTATTCAATTGCTTGGATCTTCAAAATGCCATACAGAAGCACTCAACGTGATAACAATTACTTATTAATTATAATATTATTAAACAATTTCTTGTTAACTAGATATTTACATTAAATAACTTAAAATACACAAATCGTTTCATTGCTTTAGTCCTGGCCCTATAATTTTCTTTTGTTTAGTTTTTAAATGAAAGGATTAAAGCAATGAACGCGCCTGCGTTCAGCCAACACAGTTGCGAATATAAACACTGTCTTATTTTATTATTAGCTGAAGCCGTATAACGCACATTTAATCTTTTCTTTTATCAATCCTATTTGCTGTTTGTCATGCGCTTCAATGAAATTACATAGTTGGTGGCTTCCCACAGTCTATATTAGTATTCATTTAAGGCTTCGTAATAATTAAACAGTCGTAACAGATCAGGTAATCCCCTTTGCAATTATTTTTAGCGACATTTATTCTCGTTCTTTTCCTGAATGTAAATTTCACGATTGTACAAATATAATTCGGCAACTGTGTATGTCTTGAATTATATTTGAAAAATTGGTTATTAAAATTATATTCAATGTAAGACAAAGTAGAGTCAAGACTTAAGAATTAATTTACCTTATATTTTTGATTCCTTTGATCAAAGCTTATTGAAACGATAACATGAAAGTGTTAGCAGTATTATTTAAATACTAGCTGTTGCCAGCGATTTCATCCACACGGACTTAGTTTACTCCGCACACCTCCCCAGTAGGTGATAGCGAGATAATACGTAGCCTATATGTTGGCCCGACCTATTAGTAATATTCATGCAAAATTTGAAGTAAATCCATGCAGTACTTTTTGAGTTTACGCCGGACATACATACAACAAAAACAGACAAAAATTCTAATAACTATAATATTTTTGGTTTCGATATCGATTGTAGATCACGCCTCAAGTATTCTTTTAAAAATAATAGTTTAAAAAAACTAAAAACACGCTTATAAAAAAAAAAAAAACTGAAAATAGAAAATAAATTTTAATACATTTAAATTAAGAATAGTGTTAAAAATTTCAATAAATATAAATTAATAATAGTGTGAATAAAAAAAATATTTTATTTAAAAAAAGCGTGGGGTGCTTTTTAAGATGTTATCGAAATGATAATCACTCTACTCATATCTGTCAATAAAATATTTATAATTATTGACACCATGCACCCCACGCTTTTTTTAAAATAAAATATTTTTTTTATTCACACTATTATTAATTTATATTTATTGAATTTTTTAACACTATTCTTAATTTAAATTTATTAAAATTAATTTTCTATTTTTTAGTTTTTTTTTTAAAAAAGCGTGTTTTAATTTTTTTAAACTACTATTTATTTTCTACTTTTTAGTTTGGTTTATTTATAATACCTTGTTTTTTTTAATTTTAAACTATTGCACGGCTCATGTTGCGAAGTATCAGAGAGTGTTTTACGATCGAAAATTTTTTTCGCCTCATTTTGGCAACTTTTTTTAGTATTATAGCCTTGTTAGTTAAGGGAATCAAGATATTTTGCATACTATTATCGAGATAATTTAATGGAGATTAATTATATACTTTCTAAAAATTGACTTAATGCAATAGAAACGGAAAAAACATCAAAATAGGTCAAAAAAATTTCTTGTCCGTCATGTATGAAACTCCGGAAACACTGTAACTTGTGAAAAAATCAATTATTTGAGTTAAATTTTTTTTAAATTCTTATCCGACAATTGTAGGTCACCGAATGTGAATGGCTAATAAATTCAGTGTCGTTTAATTACAATTAATAAAAAACGAAAACTACAAGACTGTATATCTATATATTCCATGTAAAATTAACATGGATGGTGATATATCTATATCTATAAATATTATGTACATTTATTTTACCTAATTCCACACTAAACGCACCTTACTCATTCACTCCCAAACTCGCGTACTTTAAGACGGCGAAATTTCAGTTGCCCCTCCGGGGTAATCACCACTGTCCAAGGGGCTGAAACTCGCTTTCGTAACTGATCGAGCGACACACTACATTGGCCACTTTTACGAAGTGCAACTCGACATTCTCGAGGCAACTAATTTACCAGCTGGCACTTACCTTCATTACCCTGCTCACGCAACCTAATTTCGCATTCTTACTCAAATACATCACTACTGCAACGCTACATGAAAAGGATTATCATTTTGATAATATCTTAAAAAGCCCCCACTCATAAATTAACATCAAGTCCTGTCTTATCGACTGTAGAGAAAAATTATAAAAAAATTAAATTAAGTTTCTTACCTTATCGACTATAGATGAAAATTATAGAAGTTAACAAGTGTATTGTCATCGGTCCTCGGTAAATATACAAAGTTTGAACGAAATCTGGCCGTTTAAAGTGGGTCAAAATCGCGCCCAAAGAAGTCGGTTACAAACAAACATACAAACATATAAACATACAGGTGAAGCTAATAAAAAGCGTGTAAAAAAAATATTCAATGTACAGTTTGGTCGATTTTATTATATGTAGATAAACATCCCCTATTTCAGCCCCTTAGGGCTTGATTTTTGAAAAAAGTAGTTTGACGTTTTAAACTCTGGATATTTAACTATATTTATGCTAAATTTTATCAAAATCGATTTAGCGGCTTAGCGGTGAAGCCTGACTGTCAGACAGACTCGCATTTATAATATTACCTTCTAGCTAACCCGGCAAACGTTTTGCCATACAATATACAAATTACTTGTATTAATTATTGTGGTGGGGTATCTATTTGAATGGGGGGGGGGGGGGGGGGGTTAATTAAGATAAAAACTATCCTATCTTTTAAGTTGGACCAAACAATAGGTATCTACAAAATTTCATTGAAATCGGTGCGTCGCGGATAAAAAACGTGACACGTAATTTATATATATTAAGATGGATTAGTAAGGTTTAAAATAGGGCAGTATGTCGGGCTTCAAAAATTTAATTCAGGATGTTATCCCATTATTATAATAAATACGAAATTTTTTGTGTCTGCGAGTATCTTCTCGACGGATGGATATTTGGTATTTTCATAGCCTTTGTTCAGATATAACACATAGGAATCTTATCATGCCAGAATATATATTGTTTTCGTTAGATTCACAAACTTAATGTGACTGTCAACCATGAAGCTGTATTACATCTGGAGGCAACACTTCTAATACCTACTTGAAACCAAATTTGAAATACTGCTATCATCTTCTGAGGTCCAACCCTCTCTTTCTAGCACATCTGTATAAAAAGAGATGGGGAGACCTCATAGACAGAGATATAACGTAAATATTTGTTTCAATTGATTAATACGAGCCTCTCTCACGAATATCGCCTCTGTGGTCCAGCGTTGGCGTTGACCACATGAGGTCCCGGGTTCGATTCCCGGGTCAGGCACATAAAAAAATATGTTTTTTCAGTTTTTTGAGAAACACAAAGTTGCCTGGGATTGGAAAGTGCCGGTTGGCGATAGGCTTGCCACCTATCACATTGTGGGACTAAGTATCTTCGGATAATCGTGGGTGCACTTGTTGTATCTCTGCCTACCCTTTCGGGGATATGGGCGTGAAGATACTTTTTTTTAAGACGAGTGTTAGCTCCACCTGTACCTAATATATCATGCTGCGAACAGGGTAGAACTGATAATGAAGTAACATTGTCGATTTTAAAATTTTGCGACAATGCGCATCGCCACCGACATTTCGATAAATCGTAGTGTACCGGCATGTCGCACAATGCACTCACAAAACTTAAACATTTTTCATCTATACATATAATAAAATCGTAGGAAAGTCAAAACTGTACATCGAATATTTTTTAAAAGAATATTTGGGGCGTGATCTACAATCGATATCGAAGCCAAAAATATAGCTTTTAGAATGTTTGTCTGTTTATCTGTTTGTCTGTATGTAATGTCTGGGGTAAACTCAAAAGTACTGCTTGGATTTACTTCAAATTTTACATGAATATTACTAACAGGTCGGGTCAACATATAAGCTACATATTATCACACTGTCACCTACGGGGGAGGTGCTGTGCGGAGTCCGCGCGGACAAAGTCGCTGGCAACAGCTAGTTTAAAAATAAAGAAAAAAACAATCTTAAATTCTGTCAATACTACTGTTTGTTTTACGTTGTATGTTATGTTGTATGTATGATGTGTATGTTACACATCGTCACGCTCAACTCTTATGCAGTAGCCAAAGTATACTACAAAAAATGAAATCCTTTTTAATCTAAACCAGCTGTTCCCTGCAGCCCGTTGCATTATAAAGTTTTTGGAGAATCTCACAGGAAAACTTACTTTTCCAAAACATAAAGTATCCTATAGGTTATTCCAGGTCGTAATCTATATGTGTGCCAAATTTAATCCAAATCAGTTCAGCCGTTCTTACGTGAAAGTGTAACAAACATCTATCCACACATCCAAGCAAACTTTCGCATTTATAATATTAGTAGTAAGTAGGATAAGTAGGATTATCAGAATGTAAGTAGCTGTAATGGATAACGTACAAATGACGTATTTCAAAAGTAAGTCTTACCTACTAAATATTAGTAGTAAGTAGGATAAGTAGGATTATCAGAATGTAATTAGCTGTAATGGATAACGTACAAATGACGTATTTCAAAAGTAAGTCTTACCTACTAAATATTAGTAGTAAGTAGGATAAGTAGGATTATCAGAATGTAAGTAGCTGTAATGGATAACGTACAAATGACGTATTTCAAAAGTAAGTCTTACCTACTAAATATTAGTAGTTAGTAGGATAAGTAGGATTATCAGAATGTAAGTAGCTGTAATGGATAACGTACAAATGACGTATTTCAAAAGTAAGTCTTACCTACTAAATATTAGTAGTAAGTAGGATAAGTAGGATTATCAGAATGTAAGTAGCTGTAATGGATAACGTACAAATGACGTATTTCAAAAGTAAGTCTTACCTACTAAATATTAGTAGTAAGTAGGATAAGTAGGATTATCAGAATGTAAGTAGCTGTAATGGATAACGTACAAATGACGTATTTCAAAAGTAAGTCTTACCTACTAAATATTAGTAGTAAGTAGGATAAGTAGGATTATCAGAATGTAAGTAGCTGTAATGGATAACGTACAAATGACGTATTTCAAAAGTAAGTCTTACCTACTAAATATTAGTAGTAAGTAGGATAAGTAGGATTATCAGAATGTAAGTAGCTGTAATGGATAACGTACAAATGACGTATTTCAAAAGTAAGTCTTACCTACTAAATAAAAAATAGTTTGGTCTAAAAATAGTCTAAATAAAAAATAAAACATGGTCTGGTATTTTTCGAGAATTTTCCAAAAATTTTCATTCTCAGTAGTTTGGTTTTGGAGTCTGGCGAGTGGTGTGTTACCACTTATCGTGCCTCAAATGAGCACGTGAATCTGTCTGTGGCGGTTATCGCTAGAAATAGGCGACAATCGTTATCAGGTCGGGAAAAGTTCGGTCGGTGCGGCCACAGAATACTGGAGACTAACAGAAGTCAATGTACGTACAAGTAATATTCGAGCAATGCACACATAGACACCTCTCACGGACGCGATATCTCGGATTGGTTCGGGATAGTTTGTTCCGCACTAGTCCGAGATATCGCGTCCGTGAGAGGTGTCTATGGGTGCTATGCTCGAATAATACTTGTATGTACATTGACTTCTGTTAGTCTCCAGTATTCGGTGATGTGGCGATGGGGATCACCGTATTGCCAACTGAAAAAACCTGTGAACTGTGAAACTCTGAAACCCTGACTCTTTACAAATTTTAAATTAGGTTTAAATGTGTCTAAAACTAGCTGGACCCTTCAAACGATGTTTTGTTAAATATATTTATAACAGTATTTCTCTACTATATAGTGGATGTTATTATACATATAAACAGTCCTCTTGAATCACACTATCTATTAAAAAAACCGAATCAAAATCCGTTGCGTAGTTTTAAAGATTTAAGCATACATAGGGACAGACAGCGGAAAGCGACTTTGTTTTGTACTATGTTGTGATTGTACTAAAATTTCGAAAGTCAAATTTTACGAACGTCTATGATAATTTGTTTCAGCTCTGATAGAACAATGCGCTGGCTCGGATGACGGGGAGGACTCCTCAAGCCGATTCGCTCTGGTCCTGAAGCAGCTGGTCCAAGAGAATATCCCAGGGCTTCCACCTGGCGGGGGACTTGCGGCTAAGTGAGTACATATTTTACATTTTCCATCTTCAATGCAAGTTTCAAGATAATGTGTGAGGTTGAATGCAGTGGACCGTTGTGTTATAAAAGCTAGTCCCTACATATTTAACTTAACTATTCCGACGATCCCAAAACAAACACACACACACACACACACACACACACACACACACACACATACACACACACACACACACACACACACACACACACACACACACACAAAATGACACTGTCATCGCTGGTCTCGACGACGGAGTTTTCTTTATCGGTCCGCGCTTAACTCAAAATTTAGTCCGAATGTTGCAGTAAGCTGAGGTCCGGTCTCACAAGAGACGGCCCTTAGCGCGGGCGTTAGTAGCTCTTTTATTTCAAACTCTGGCTGAGCATTCTGTTCGCCCCATAAGTTCGGTGACGCAGTAACATCCCGCAAGGTTAACTAAGAAGACTAAGTCATTATGTCGGCATGATTCTTCATTGGCGAGAGGTTATAAACGTTAAGCGATATCAGTAAACAAAAACTAGCCATCATGGGCGTCCCGAGGGTGGGGGGGGCAGGGAGGGGCAGCTGTCCCCCCCATCTGGAATTTCTTTACCTCCCTACAAGCTATCTACTATTGTAGATATTAAGATAAAAATAGTCTTGAAATGTTAAGGTTGTCCCCTCATGGTCCAGAGCCTGGGTATGCCCATGCTGAGATATGTGTTTAAAATAAACGAAAAATGCCAATAGTGTATTAATTTGAAGGTAGTTTGTTACAATCGGTTAATGGTAATCGAACATAATATCATGTCGAATTTATAGATAATTGAAATGATATAACAAAAGTGATGAACTTACAAGTTGCAAAACCACACAAAAATTATATATTGATAGAGTTTTGTACTAAAATTGAACATTGTATGTAATAGGTATGTAGTTATAATAGTTAATCATAATTTAATTAGAAACTAGATAAAAATTGTATTAATTATTTACTATTGCACGCCAAATGGTCAAATATGCGAACTACATATTATTAATAATCCTAATAAATTTATGTACCTACCATATTTGATGCAATAAGTTATGATTGATTAAATAAAAATACCCGCTAATAATAATAATAAAAAATAAATAAATGCATATGGTTGTATACACGATACATACACCAAAATAACATTTTTTACAATTTTTGTCTGTCTGACGGTCTGTCTGTTTGTTCCGGCTAATCTCTGGAACGGCTGGACCGATTTTGACGGGACTTTCACTGGCAGATAGCTGATGTAATAAGGAGTAACTTAGGCTACTTTAATTTTCAAAATTTTTCCACGCGGACGAAGTCAAGGCTCAGCTAGTTTAGATATATAAATTGACATATTCTTTTGAAATATAATATGTACGAAATATCATAAAGTTCAAATCAACGTAGTTAGTAACAATAAAGAAATATAGTGCTATAGATGACCACCCTGTTGGTTGAATTGTTAGCGGACCTGACTACGTAATCAATGAGGCTCGGGTTCGAGTCCCTACAAAGACATACACTTGTGTGACGAGCACAAATGTATGTACTTCTGGGTTTGGATGCTAATTAAATATATTTCAGTATGTATGTATGTATGTCTATGTATTAGTATTGTTGACTAACACCTACACAACAAGCAAATAGTTTACTTGCTTTGAGGTTATATCCATTTGTGTAATTTGTCCATCCATATACATACTAATATAAATGCGAAAGTAACTCTGTCTGTCTGTTACGCTTTCACGACTAAACCGCTGAACCGATTTGGATAAAATTTGGTACAAATATAGTTTGAGACCCAAGAAAGGACATAGGATAGTTCTTATCTCGGAAATCCCACGGGAACGGGAACTATGCGTTCAGTATAGTAAAATACGATTTAACCATATTTTGGTGGACACACATGTTTCACTTAATTTAGCCAAGTTTTCCTTTAAATTTATAAACTGTTTTTTGCGCCAAAAAATTACGTAATGTTTGCGAGTGAGATTTTGGTGAGTTTTTGCTCCACCCCGCCCATCCCTTGAGTCAGTCCTTGTATTCCAGTTTAAAGGGTAAGTTAAAACACGGCAAACTTATGCACGTGATATTATTATGTATTTACAAGTAAAGTGGCGGTAATAAACGCAGGAGGGACATTGCGATATTCTGCTATCTAGTAAATAGCCCAATGTGTCAGATTTTTACATATAAAACCGCTAGGCCGATTGTTTCCTTAGCCATATCACTAATAAATATTTATTTTTGTTACAGGCAAGCTCTACTAGATAAAATTTACAGGGAGTTTTACCCAGAACACTGCGACAGTTCCGAGACCTTCGACTGTCAAGCTGAACTTGCGGATGCTTTTGGGAGTAATTAGAACCCCTGGCGTACATTATAACCGAGTACTTACTAATACGAGCCTTAAGACTGCGAACATAAAGTCTAATTTTCGGCTATAGATGAAAATACTAATACATATCTTTATTCTCTTACTCATATACTATGAAATGGCAATATTTTAACGTTGGAAACTGATGTCTTCTTTATATTTCTTCTATAGTAAATTAAGGACCAATAGTTAGTCAATATCGAAATTATTTATAAACATTTGAATATATATTTAGATTTTATACACATAAGAAACACAATCCTTTGATCGACCTCAATATAGGCCTCTCATTAGTAAGTAAACGGTTCTGTTCCCCTGAGTTGTATTCAGAAAGTGTTAAACAAAATTCGTCTTAATGGCATTATAATAAGAGCTTACTTTATGAATACAATTATGGTTACTTCACAGAATACTTAGAGACTATCAGAAGTCAATGTCACATACAAGTATTATTCGAGCATAGCACACATAGATACCTCTCACGGGCGCGATATCTCCGACTGGTGCGGTACAAACTGTGCTGAACCATTCCGAGATACCGCGTCCGTGAGAGGTGTCTATGTGTGCGTTGCTCGAATATCACACGTATGTAGATTGACTACTGTTAGTCTCTAGTATACTGTGGTTACTTGTTGCAGAATTGTACTAGTATTTTATATGTAAGTTGACAACTTATTTGTACATATATTGTCTCGAAATTCTATCGTAGAAGTACAATTCTGCCTTTTTTGGTTCCTTCGCCTATGTCGATTGTCGTTAGATTAAATCGCTTTGTAAAAAACTCGCTTAGACCACAGTATACTGGAGACTAACAGTAGTCAGTCTAGATACATGTGATATTCGAGCAACGCACACATAGACACCTCTCACGCACGCGATATCTCGGAATGGTTCAGTACAGTTTGTTCCGAACCAGTACGAGATATCACGTCCGTGGGAGGTGTCTCTGTGTGCTATGCTCGAATATTACTTGTATGTAACATTGACTTCTGTTAGTCTCTAAGTATTCTGTGCTTAGACTCTGTACAAGCTCGTCCGTGGATGAGTTTCTCTATGGTAGCCTATAGCGGCAACAACATAGCCGAAGAATTATTGTGCAGTGTCTAATACTCTAATAGTACCGCCGTGGAATAGATCTTAAAGGTTTTTTTTTATTCTGTGTCACTCCATGGCGGTTTTAACTGGTTTTATCAATGGGTTTGTCATGAGACTTGCACAAATTTTCCGTTTACCCTCAAGCCAGCAAACCACAGTAGTTCTAGATTTTGTATAGCGATGCAGGGGTTTTTAAATTTGCGGCGTTTAAATTTAATTATTTAGAGTTAGTTTCATTTTTTTTATTTGTTACATTGACCTCGTTTATACATGTCATAATATTAGATGTGTAATATAGATATTTGAGTAAATATATTAAAAATTAAATCTTAATGCGACCCATTTTATTTTGTGTTGTCTATGAGTCAACTTTTTAGTCTGTGGAGAACGGCACTATGACATTGGCAATTACAGAAATTTATTATCTGTTATACTTTTTCATTTTATATGAAGAATCCTATTGTTTTTGAATGAACTTTCTTAAAAAATATGGTGCATTTTAAATGTATTTATAGCGTAGGGAAGTCCAAGATGCAAAATGGGTAATTACTTGAGCATCTTAGGGTCTTATTGGATTTTGTGGACTAAATTATAGGAAAAATAAAAGATTATATAATGTTTTTCATTTTAATGGTAAGGAAAAAATCTACAGATAAAAAAGTTTAAAAAAAAACTGTGACAAGGAAACACTAAATCGCATCAGATTAAGGTATGGTGGGTTAATGGCCACCTAAAATTTAGAAAATCTACCGATTCAAGTGTAGCATGAGGAAGTGGGAGGGACACAAAGTTGCAAAGAAAATGTTGTTTTGACATTCTCGAGCGCGTCTAAACTTTCTTTTATTACATGAAATGGTGTAGGAATAACGAAAAAAATATCTGATAATTTCCACAAGCCAAAGTTATTGGAATTTTGTTATTTGTCTGTCCTAGTTACCTAGTTATATAAAGGGCTTATATTTGGCGGAGAGCCTTAACATTATGCGAGATATTGCCTCCATATTAATCTGACGTGCTCGAGTAAATGCAAAAATTCCCTCTTGGGCTCCGCTACTGTAGTATGATATCGAGGATTTTTAGTTTGTAGCGGTTAAAAACTAGTTTCTCTCCTGTCTAGTAATTAAAATCATGTTTTATTAGAAAAACTACATGTGTTAGTTATTACTGATTTGTTCTGTTGCATCCACATTAGGGGTGAAGAAATATTTTTTATATAAATTTATGTGAATTAATACAACATTATCATTATTTGCTTGAAATGCACACAAATGGATTTAAATAACAGCCAACTTCTAAAATACAAGAGTGGGGTTAAAAAATATCTCTGAGTACTAGATTTGAAAAGTGTTAGTATGTTCAGAGAAAATTTGGGAAACGGACATACCAGCATCATATGAGGATTTTATGTATTCAGATGTATGGATTAAAAATGTGAAAAAGTATCTTCACGCCCGTATCCCCGAAGGAGTAGGCAGAGGTACAACAAGTGCACCCACGATTAGCCGAAGATACTTGGTCCCACAAATGTGATAGGTGGCAAGCCTATCGCCAACCGGGCACTTTCCAATTCCGGACAACTTTGTGTTTATCAGAAAACTGAAAAAACACATTTTTTTTTAAGTGCCCGACCCGGGAATCGAACCCGGGACCTCATGTGGGCAACGCCAACGCTGTACCACTAGACCGCAGAGGCGATTAATGGAACGCGTTATAAATGAAACTTTTATATACTATTAATGATAATTACACATAAGTTAATTGTAAAGCTGCACATATTTGCGATTTGTATGTAATGGTCATGTTCCCAAAAAAAAAACTTATTGAAATTTAATAATTATTATTTAAGAAATTAAATTTAATAATTAATTTTTTACATAAATCTGGAACAGCTTACCTCACAGAGTTGCTTTGTTATTGAGATATTTAAGAAGCGTCAACAAAATTATTAGAAGTCGGCATTGCATAGGCAACGACAACGCAACTACAAGACACCTGGTAGTGTAGTTGTCTATGGGCGGCGGTAATCATTTACCATCAGGTGAGCCTCCTGTCCGTTTGCCCCCTCTTCTATAAAAAAAAATGCAATTGTTCATGGGCAGTGGTGATTGCTTTGTATCAGGTGGCCCACTCCCTCAAATAAATTCACGTACATAAATACAATAAAAAATAATGCCGATATTAAGAAGAATGGGCACTTGCTGCTCTCACCCAACACGCAGTCCACATGCTCCAAGTGGCTCGCTTGCTTAAAGGTTGACTGCATCTATGCAATGACCTTAACGCATGACCAAACTCTACGATTAGGTGTCTTTGTTGCTGATAATACCATACCATACTTTTTGTGACATTTGTTAAAAATATTTTTTTGGTTATCTTAATTTTGTAAAATGAAAATTATAAATAGATTTTTTTTTATTTTAGCCGCCATTTTGTAACTCAGCCAATACAAATGTTTTGTAGGCTTTCGTTCAAGTACAAATTCTTATCGACAATAAAGCGTATTTCTAATATTGATATGCATATTTTAAATGTAAATATGTTGTATATCTTATGCTTGCACCGCCCGAATCCACAGACTTGTATTAACGAGCTCGTAAACGGGCTACAAATGTTTTTCATACATTTTTTCAATACCTTGCAAATTTTGGGTATGGTAACGAAAGCGCAATATGGTCAGTGTCTCGTCGGCTGCAAATAGAAAGTAAAATCTAGCCTGTTTACGAGCGATCAAGTGTACCAGAATCTCATAGCAAAAACGAAAAAAGTTAATGTAAGAAAACCTGTCATCTGTCAATCTGTCATCTAATAGTCGTTTTAATATGACCACTTATGCCAGACTCTACAAAGGTTTCATTGCACCGCCTAAGTATTGGTTCATATAAGCCATGTCAAAGCCATTGAAACAGCTAGTCATTGGCAAAATCATCATCCTTCTGATGAAGCCATTCAACCAAAAAGATTGATTAAATATGACCACAATAAAGAAACCCGACTGATGGAGCCATACCTCCTAAAAGAAAACTGTATCTATCAAGTTGTCGTCACCAAAGCCATATTGTGCATTACAATGACAAGTCAAAAGGCCGATTAATGTATTTTCAAGACATTCAGTATTGATAACCTATACAGTTCACCTTTTTAAGTCTTATTTAAAAATAATAGAACGTTAATCAGAGATGAAGACGTGGACAAGGCTATCAGCCTGATTTTGCAAATAAATAAATAAAATGCCTCCGTCTTTCAGATAAAATTGTCAAATTTCACCAATGAACACAACGTGACATGTGGCTAATCTACAATAGTCAATAAAAAAATATTCATTCATATTGGTAGACATTGGCCGTATTGTCTCAGGCATTTGAATAAAACCAAGACAAAGGCTTCCAAGACGACGGTAGACTATTCCCATTTTTTTTATGCGAGATTTCCGCACCTTTTGATGTATCCATAGACAAAACTACTTGCTTTGACATTGACAGGTGTCATTATTTTCTTTGTTTAATATGTGATTTTGGGACACATCTATGGGAAGTGTACGTATTTTGTGTGGATGCACTTATTAGAAATCATCTGTAAAGGAGTAGTAGTCAATTCCTTCATGTATATAACGATACATTTGTACCTGCGCGACCGGATTTTCAGACAAATTGGTATTCAAAATGATGTTCAGGTAAAAAGGGAAAAAAGGGAATTCCTTTTTTTGCTTCAACCACTAGCTTTTACTCTTATTCCCTTGGAATAAGGTTGAATTTAGATATTATACTTTTTGTTTAAGAATTTCTTGTGATTTTTTCCGATGAGTTCTTTCCGCGTCAAATCTTTAAATGCTTTGTTTAGGTGTTTGTATTTTGTAAAGTAGACCAAATATATCTGGCAGTGGGTTTAATTGGAATATTTCTCGTCGGTTACGATGAATTGTAGTAGGTTTTGTCCGATATTGTTTCGATTTCTTAAGAAAGTCGACAAGTGTGTCTTCTTATATCTAGTAGACGCTTGAACAATAAATAATTACCTGTACGTACATTATTTTATTTTATTTGTTTCGGATTTATGTACCTTAATTCAGTGCACCAGGTTGTTAGGTTTTTGACAGATAATACGAAGTTTATGACAAATTACTTATATAGTAATTCGTATTCCAACTCAAGAAACTCCTGGAGTTGGAGTCCAACTTGAGTGTTTATAATTTAAATTCATTTTAGGGAAGTGGGGAATTAGAAAGAGACAAAAAGTAGCCTATGTCACTTTTCATTCCTTCAACTGTGTCCACTTAAAAATTCACGTCAATTTGTCGCTCCGTTTTTGTCGTGAAAGACGGACAAATAAACACACTCTCCCATTTATAATACTAGTGCAATGGACTAGCTGCAGCGTATAGCCCGCTTCGTTATAAAAGTGTTTTTTTTATGAATCCCGCGGGATCACCTATTTTTTCCGGGATAAAAGTAGCCTATGTGCTATTTCATATTATCATATACCAAATTGTGTGCCAAATTTCATTTTAATCCGATCATATCAGTAGTATTTGCGTGATTGAGTAATAAACATCGACCCATCCATCTAAACTTTCGGATTTATAATATTATAGATGAAACTAATGTATCACAACCCAGCAGTTATATCATAAAATCAGAACTTGAGATTACAACTCATTCGTTTTGAAACATTCTTAACAATTATATCATGAAGCATAACTGCCTTATTATATTAGTGATCTGTTAACTTATTCAACCTATAATTTTCAACTTTTTATGCTAAATTCAGCTAAATATCAGATCATAAGGTTTCGATCTCGGGTCAGGCGAAAAATGTTTGCTTTGTTGGATCCATGGTTGGAGTAATCTTGTAGCAGATGGAAGGGTGGCGGTACTTTGATAACTCCCTGTGGCGGGTAGCGCGGGAAGCTGTTAGTCACAGCTGTCGATAAAATCAAGCGATAGTCATCGAGTCGATAAAATGTGTCAATGGGAATCACCATTCATCCCACCAACCGGCAAGCCGGTGAATTATGGTGGAGCGAAGTGGACGTTTGCTGTTTTTTTTTTCTGTGGACGTTTGTTTTATTTGGCCAAGTGCGCAAAGGAACCGACATAATGATAATTGATGACGATAATATTCAGTTTTATTCTAAAGTACAGTTTTAAGCAACGTCCCACCGCGTTTAACCGCCGCCATATAGTTAATACTTGTAACTTTCGTGCTCTGAAAATAAACTAAAGCGGGGAATTTACTAGACTGACATGCCCGCGGGCTAGTCCGCAGACATGTCCGCCAGACTTTGCTACTATACATAGATCTGTGCAAATGTCAATGGGCTTGCTCGCGGGCTTGTCTGTCTAGTTAATTCCCAGATCTAAGGCCCATAAGATAACTAAACAGGTCTTAAAGAATGGGTTGTCTTTGCTCGTTAAAAAATATCTATAAATAACAAAGCTTGCTGTAAAATTTGGTGGCATCAATCAGAAAATCTTCATTTATTAATAATCATTGTCGAAATAAAAAAATATCGATGTTGATCTAAAGGAGTTTTAGTAATGTTAGCTAAATTAATATTTTATCGTAATATAAAGTAAGGTAGTTACATTGTTTCCAGAAAAAAATGCAATGTTGCTCTATGATTTTCTATCACAGTTCAAACATTTTTATTGTTTTCATGAAGCACGCTTGTGGCTGATATTTTCGTCAATTTCTGTTACAGTTTTCAAATATGTACTTACTGATGAATAAAAAAACACAATTTATTAAAATTTATTAAAAGAAAGGAAATTTAGATAGCGAAATTTCTCTGGCATCGATTACGTCGATTATAATACACTTTTTTTACGTGTATGTAAATACTTTGCTACGTTGTATGTAATGACGTAAGCGCTCATGTAATCTTTTAAAAACAACACAAAGGCTTCAAGCGTACAAATAATTTCCTTGATTTTTGTATAATTTGTAAAACGTTAGTACAATGTCATTCACTTGATATTCAGTATTAAAAATCAAATAACCTGGTGGATATAATAAACATAATCAGATCATTATACATTATTTACAGAAAACTCATAAACATACCAAACAGAACAGCATTTGTGTGAGAATATTTTAACACATTTGTAGGTGAAGAAATTTACCATAATCTGTAATCAAATTTCAATGTACAGAGTAGTAATAGATGGATAATCTATTTTAGATGTCGGGGGTTAAATAAATTATATTAAAAATATTAAATGTTTTTTAAATCTCCAGAACATACCGTCGTAATTATCAAAGAGTAGTAATTCATACCATGTTTTTACACAAAACGTCAGAAGTGAACAGTATTTATATTATTAGTAACTCTATCGATATTTTAATCATTTATCGACACATTTTGATAAACCAAGTAGATGTAAATATATTAATACAGTTTTAATTTTTGGTCCTTTTAGCCGGATTCTAATCATATTTTTTTCTTCTTCTTCTTCTTTATACGAATGGCAATTATCAGAGAATTCTGCCAGTGTCGAGTAAACTTAGGAAGTCACACGTGTTAACCATTCTAGAAATGGAATTAAGGAGGCTTCTTTTTGGATCGTAGGCTTCTTCTAATAAAAGCTTAACAAAAACAACACAAAAATATACGGTACTTAAAACAAGAACAACAAAAATCTAAATACTACAAGCAAATGTTGTTAGAATCTGTAATCATAATCTGTAACCATAATCTGTAATCAAATTACAATGTACAGAGTAGTAATAGATGGATAATCTATTTTAGATGTCAGGGGCAAGGAACTTATATACTATAACTGGAATTGTTACAAAGCAATATTTGAAAAATAAAAATGTACTTTATTTCGTAGCAAATAAAGTTGACATTTGTTTCTTACATAACAGAGGGGAAAAACGTTCTGAGCAAGACAACGACATGAGTGGATGTTGTCCCTTTCTTGCAATTGCCAGTGTAAATAAAACTTTCAGATGGTAGATTTTTATATATTCGTTAATCGTTAAATCCCTTTTATTCATACATAAAATGTATTGTAATTAACATAGTAATTTCTAAAATGTGCTTATTTTAATTATTACTTAATTACTTATGCAATGCAAAAACTGTTTCTGGAATTAGTAGAATTACTTAGTAGTAATTTACAAACTACGCATGGCAACACTTATATATGGCGATTGGCGCTTTATTTAGTAGAAAGAGACACACTCCACCCATGTCGTGGTACTCTTCGGAACGATTTTGAAGCGCGTGTAAGCATTCCGGGTAGAATGTAACTTCCTTGGTCAGGGGTTAAATAAATTATATTAAAAATATTAAATGTTTTTTAAATCTCCAGAACATACCGTCGTAATTATCAAAGAGTAGTAATTCATATGGTATGAATTACTTTACGTTTTTACCCAAAACGTCAGAAGTGAACAGTATTTATATTATTAGTAACTCTATCGATATTTTAATCATTTATCGACATACATTTTGATAAACCAAGTAGATGTAAATATATTAATACAGTTTTAATTTTTGGTCCTTTTAGCCGGATACTAAACATATTTTTTTATTAATTGATTGTATAACCAATTGACATCCGATTTATTGTATGTATGCTATATAATACAATGACATAATATACAGAACTTATTGTCAAACGCACCTAGATGAACAAATTGTATACTCTTTGATGAACACTAGCCTATATACAGTTTACATGCATTTCATAACTTTACCACTTACGACAATACTGATAATGAATTGCGATTTTTTAAATAAAACATTTTGAAAGAATTTAATTTCTATAACTATTAGAGATGTGCCGGATCGTTAAAAAGCTAGATCCGTGGATACGGATACGAATGCCGATCATTCCTAATTCCATTCCATTCGCAAATACGGATCTTAACTTTCTTACAATATTTTTTATTAGTCAGTCGGACATTTAAATACTACGAATATTAAAAAATAATTAATATAACTTTCTTTAATAAATATGATGTTATGTTTATAAGACGGGGCCGTCTCGGTCCGGGCTCCTTTGAAGAATAGACCAACTGCCGTTCTACCAGGCAGGTCGTAAAAAGCGACTGATTTGTTATACGTGTCACTACCATCGTGACTACTATGTGGCAGAGTTTATATTTGTGGCAGAGTTTTCAGAGCCCGGATATTTGGTAGCACCGCTTTACCACAAATTAACTACAGAAGACAATCTAGATACACCTAGTCTTCGAGCGACGCACACAGACAGCTCTCACGGACGCGAAATCTCGGTAGTTTCGGTTCAGTGCGAGAGCGGATGCAGCTAGTTTGGAATGTTAATGACATTCTCCGCCGCCGTTAACAAACTGCCGCGGCATATTGTTTAAATTATTTTTGGTTTGTTTGTAAGTGGGTTATTTATTTTGAACTTCGATTTTATTATTATATACTTATTTAGAACGCCATTTATGTCATCAAATCAGCAACAAATAATATACTTACATTGTTCACAGTTTCTGTCTGTCTGTTTGTTCCGGCTAATCCTTGAAACGGCTGGACCCATTTTGACGGGACTTTCACTGGCATATAGCTGATGTAATAAGGAGTAACTTAGGCTACTTTTATTTTAGAACTTTTTCCACGCGAATAAAGTCGAGGGCACAGCTAGTCTATACATACAAATATATAAAATTGGAGTGTCTGTTTGTAATATTAAAATAACCGCTTTTTACTTAATGCATATGGATGTATATGTCGGAAGTGGGTCAGATATGATAAATAAAATGCGGATGTGGTAATATAACAACTCTTTATATTTAGATCAGAATAACATTAGATCACTATTAAAGCTTTCCATCACTAATGACTAGTTCTGGTTTAACAATTCCAAGTAACTTAATTATTCCCTATTACAAATAAGTCATAATTTAAGCAATAGATAGTCCATTATAAATTGTACTGCGACTAATTTATAGTTGACAATAATAATTAACTTGTTTGCACAAATTAATTATCCGAGAGTCAAGGATAAGCTACTAGCAAGATACAACAAGTGTACCGAGCCACGCCAGAGCCTAGACTGCCCGAACGGGGGGCGCTCAGAGCCTTTTATACAGGTAGCAAAACAATTTGAGTAGTAGGGATATCGAACGATGCGCTCGGTGACTCAGGCGTACACCTGTTGTTTACAATATTCTTGGACTTGATGGCGCGGACGCCGTCACGGCCATACTGACATGCACACGTCCTCGTGTGCGAATCTTTATTCATCTGAGGACAATGAACGCCTCGTTCATCCTGACATATCTTTTAGAAAACTAAACATAATCTTCTTTGTGCTAGACCGGAAATCCCTTTAGCTTATGTGCTAGACCGGAAATCCCTTTAGCTGACAGTGCTAGACCGGAAATCCCTTTAGCTGACAGTGCTAGACCGGAAATCCCTGTAGCTAATGCTAGACCGGAAATCCCTGTAGCTAATGCTAGACCGGAAATCCCTTTAGCTAATGCTAGACCGGAAATCCCTTTAGCTGACAGTGCTAGACCGGGTTGCAATCCCTGTAGCCAAAAGGCTAGACCGGAATGAACCCCTTTAGCTGAGTCATTGGACCGGACACTCCCTTCAATGACTCCAATCTTCCTACATTTTTTGTGTCAATCCTACATTTTTTGTGTCAATCCTACATTTTTTGTGTCAATCCTACATTTTTTGTCAATCCTACATCTTTTGTCAATCCTGCATCTTTTGTCAATCCTGCATCTTTTGTCAATCCTGCATCTTTTGTCAATCCTGCATCTTTTGTCAATCCTGCATCTTTTGTCAATCCTGAATTTTTTGTTAAATTACTTCTTTTACATATTTTCTCCATTGATTTCTTTTCATAGTTTTATAAGACTCCCATTTCCTTTAATTATTTTTTTTCTTCGCTTCTTTTTTTTTTACTTACATTTTTAGTGATATTTTATCATCATTTTACTACATTTTTTTTTTTCGTTTACTTAATATCGTATTTTTTTTGCTGATGATGTAGCCTCATGAATAGTGGCATTAGTTATTACAAGATTAGAGAATCTCCTTCGCAGGTAGATATTAAAAACTCTGACTGTTATAACTATTTACAATATACACTGTATCTCTATCAATATTGTTTGGACCAGTTTTATGAACAAGATCATTATCATGAGTATACGCCGTCACGTCATCCTTGTTATAATTTTCATATAGGTACCTCAAGAAACCCTACAGGAATATGGGGAACTTCGCAGAGGCTATCATGGGCGCACTTGTTTTCTAAAATTGCGGTAACTTTTAAGGAGCCCTTATATTTTGAGTCAACAATAATTTTCGTTTAGTGTCGTTCTACATTCCTAACAAAGACAAAGTCACCTACACTAAAAGGTTTAACCTTTCATTACCTCTACTCAACCATAAAATGTCCGATTGGGCTGATTTTTTTTTCAAAGCTTGTAGATACTTTCGCGAGTTTTTGTTAGTTGCCGAATGTCAAACCTAATGCTGCTGAGCGCGTGTTAAATATTACCTAACCGCTTTTGCCATGATTTGTCAGAGAATTATACTGCGCTATCATTATTAAACCCTACAGGAATCGCATTACATATTCGGACCGACTGTTAGCTCTATATGTGCCTGTCGCAAGAAGATGTAAATCTGTATTGTTTTCTCTTTTTTTTTTAAAAAAAAATTAGTTTGAGTTTAGTTGGTAATAAACTTTAAGATTGCTTATTAACGATCTTCAAAGGGTCAACTAATTCGATTTCAGCTCGACGAATTTAAGCCCGACGGTTTTAATTCAATTGGTTGTCAATTGTTTTTTTAAAAATATCTACCAAGCGCTCTCTATCTTTACCTACAAAGTCAGTATTTACCATACTCTCGCTAGCAGATTTTGAAACTGAGCAGGATTGTTTTTTTTTTTTATATATCATAAGATAGCAAACAAGCAGATGGGTCTCCTGATGGAAAGAGTCAACCATCGCCTATAGACACCAAAGATGTTAATGGTGCGTTGCTATCTTGCTATCAAGATTGTGTTTAAGTATTGCTAAGCATTAATCTGTTTTCGCTTACTTCCTATTCTACATTGGTCCAAATTTTGCGGCCTAACGAAACATTAAGACTTATCAGGTCAAACGTGAAACTACCTCCAAATTTAAATTTTGCCTTGTGGTTAAGCATTTGATTTGTTCAGTGGAAACTACATCAAAACAAGCGACTATTTATAGATTCTTGTTCATAAAACCGTTCTCTTACAAAGGAATCACAACAGATTTGTTTGATATGGCTACATTCTAAACCAGACTCAAATATAAAAGATAATTAAATTCTACTTAGTGTAATACACCATGTAACGCTCTGGAACAGATGTTGACTGGTTTTCTGTTTTTCGGAACTCGAAGTGGCAACTTCTTTCTTCTTGTAGCTCATCGGAAAAATGGAAGCTTTGTGGCTGGGCCGGGGTCACAACATACATAGCAGACCACTGGTGGTCGGCCACTGGACACGTCACCAGAGATAGTGGTAGATGACCTGCTTTCGCTTCAAAGAATTCTATAATACTTCGGCCACATATCTAGAAAGCAAGGAGACAATCTCGAAAAGCTAATCGTGACCGGAAAAGTAGAAGACAAAAGACCACGTGGACGTACTCCTATGCGATGGTCAGACCAGGTTTGCACCAATCTCATGTCTAAAAAGTTTTATGATGCTCTGCACGCCGCTGAAGATAAAGTCCAATGGCGTAACATTATCAAGAACTATCCAATGAGGAGGTTACGACCCTCAGTAATGAAGAAAACGAAGCAAGGAGGAGGACACCAGTCAGTCATATCGGAGTCTGCCTCATCAGAATCAAAGTATATCAACTTAATGGGAGTAGATGCTTTTACAGAACGTGAATTAATATTTTCTGCTATTTCAAAGAATAGTTTCCACACCACAATCGAAAAGAGTCATTTACTGTCCTACATAATTAACCGAAATAGTTTGATGCTGAAGTGGGAGTGAATCCGATCCCACTTCTGATGTCGGAAGTGGGTCAGATATGATAAATAAAATGCGGATGTGGTAATATAACAACTCTTTATATTTAGATCAGAATAACATTAGATCACTATTAAAGCTTTCCATCACTAATGACTAGTTCTGGTTTAACAATTCCAAGTAACTTAATTATTCCCTATTACAAATAAGTCATAATTTAAGCAATAGATAGTCCATTATAAATTGTACTGCGACTAATTTATAGTTGACAATAATAATTAACTTGTTTGCACAAATTAATTATCCGAGAGTCAAGGATAAGCTACTAGCAAGATACAACAAGTGTACCGAGCCACGCCAGAGCCTAGACTGCCCGAACGGGGGGCGCTCAGAGCCTTTTATACAGGTAGCAAAACAATTTGAGTAGTAGGGATATCGAACGATGCGCTCGGTGACTCAGGCGTACACCTGTTGTTTACAATATTCTTGGACTTGATGGCGCGGACGCCGTCATATACACAATACATATACCAAAACAGCATTTTTTACATTTTTGTCTGTCTGTTTGTTCAGGCTAATATCTGGAAAGGCTGGACCGATTTTGACGGCACTGGCAGATAGCTGATGTGACAGGGAGTAACTTGGGTTACTTTTTTCGAAATTTTTCCTCGCGGACGAAGTCGCGGGATCATATCCATTTCTAGAATTTATTTATAAATTGTTAGTTTTTTTTGTCGTAAACATTAGAATTTATGAGGTAATTAGTTTAAATCATTTATTACGACAAAAAAACTAACAATTTATAAATAAATTCTAGAAATGGAGATGACACGGTACTGACATTTAAGTGATATATGGTAAGTTTTCTGTAAGTGGCAAGTTATATGAAAATAATGTTGAAATATGTTTATAATTTTCCAATAAGCACATAAATTTCATAAATTAATTATTAATTAATGACCTGTGAGAACAAACAATACAGGACATTGAATATCGCAGTTAGAACAGAATCACCCATATATTATTACACTGATAGTCACTACTGAGTGCTAAGTGTGAGTTTTTCTTTTCGCATTCGATCGTGAGCGCGGTTCGAGTTTACTAATAATTTGTATGTGATTTGTACAGCGCCACCTAGTGGTAAACTGGTTTCTCACGTTTACCACTAGGTGGCGTTGTAAAAATCACATACAAATTCCTAGTAAACTCCAAACGCGCTCACGATCGAATGCGAAAGAAAAACTCACACTTAGCACTCTGAGCATATAATCACCACGTTTAACTAGTCACCGGAGGTACGCAATCGAATTCCAGGTTGGACAATTATTGATTTCTAAACAAGTTTGGACTTCTGCTGGAAAGAATATCTAACATTTCAATTTTTACCATCAATGACCGCAGTTTTGATGTTTCAAATTTGGCGGTCGTTCCGTAACGGCTTCAGTTCCTTGACGGTTTACCAGCTTTGATATTTTTTGTGTTAGTAGGTAGGTACCACCGCCTTACCTATTCCTGCCGCAATAGCGTCAGTGCTTGTCGCTGTCGGGTTCCGGTTTGGAGGGTAAGGTAGCCGGTAAAATTATGCATGTGACATTAGACCTCGCCACAAGATTATGCACCATTAACACCTTTGGTATCTATAGGCGATGGTTGACTCTTTCCATCAGGAGACCCATCTGCTTGTTTGCTATCTTATGATATATAAAAAAAAAGTTATTTTGTTAGTTTAGTATTAGCTGTTGGTCTGGGCCTCATATTGAAGAATATACTATACTATTCTGCCAGGTAGTTCGTAAAATGCGTATTATTGGCTACACGTATCACTACCATCGTGACTACTAGGTGGTAGAGTTCCGCGATGTCTCGTTTGGGTATATGGTACTTATTCCAGCTGCAATAGCGTCAATGCTTGTCACTGACGTGTTTTAGTTTGGAGGTTAAGGTAGCCGGTAGACTTTTACATGTTGCATTTTTACATCGCCACACGTATAGCAATGTCCCATTAACATCTTTGGTGTCTATAGGCGATGGTTTCTGTTTTCATTAATAGAGAGACATCTGCTTTTTTTGTTCAATTATATAAAAAAAGACTAAAGAGGTCCGAGTAAGATTATATAAAAAAAAGTATCTTCACGCCCATATCCCCGAAGGGGTAGGCAGAGGTACAAGTGCACCCACGATTAGCCGAAGATACTTGGTCCCACAAATGTGATAGGTGGCAAGCCTATCGCCAACCGGGCACTTTCCAATCCCGGGCAACATTGTGTTTCTCAGAAAACTGAAAAAACACTTTTTTTTAAAGTGCCCGACCCTATATGTTCTGGACTACTATAGTAAGACTATATGTTCTGGATAATGGGATTTATGGAATACACATCTTACTTGAGATTGGATATGTGCTCGATTTTATAGATAGAGTGGCCACTAAACGCATGGGAATTGGGACTAACTATTACCATTGGCTAATAGTGGGTGCTATGCAACTCGTTGCCATTTTCAGGGATATGGACGTGACAGTATTTCAGGGGCGTAGCTACCGCCGCATCGATTATACGGGGCCCCCGGGCAACGGGGGCCCCCAACGTGCGTAAGCAAAAATTAATAAAAACTTCCCAAATGGCAAAAGTCAAAAAAAGCAATTTCTGTTTTTCAAAAAAAGGCAAGGGGAGTGTTTATTAATTTTAAATAGTTTGTAAAAAAATTTAGAAAAAGTGACAGATAATTATGATGAATATTTCTTTTAATTTTATACAAACATTTTTTTTCTTTTGTGAGAAATCTCTATATTTCCTAAGAACCCTCACACAATTTTTATACAGGACCCCGCCAAGGCACGCTACGCCACTGCAGTATTTATTTATAAAAAAAAAGAAAAAACGTACGGAGGATTTAATTATCAATAACTAGTAAAATTAATTGTCTTCATTATTCATGGATATTATTAATTGCTCGCGGTCCTTGTTAGCGTCATAAATGCTTCTCTCCCATGCGTCGTCGGATTCTTCTGGTTTACGCGGCTTGACTTGCTTCGATTTCCAGTCCTTATAAGCAGCATTAGCTGCCTGCAAATAAAAATAATTTTATATTTACACTGCTAACGCGGCTCCGTTAACTTATTGGCAATAAAAATCGAAATATGTATTAACACTTTAACTGGCCATGATTACATGAAATGCACTGAAGACCTTGCTCAATACGCCCGTGCATTACGAATTATAATACACTAGTGTAGTTATCATTCTGTATTATCTGTAAGTAATACTTGAACGGAATAAAGAGATGTAGTAAGACTGTCTGTAACTGAATTAGAACGTATAGATGGATTAAAATGTATAAAAGGATAAAACGTATTAGGTAGGGACGTTGATCTTGTATTAACTTAAAATTTAATATAAGTAGTTATTGGACATTTTGGTGATGGAGAAATATGCTTGGGATAGTTAGTGTTAATAATACGTGAAGAAAAGACTTTGTACCCCTTTTTAAGACAATTACGTGAACGGTGGTGTATGAAATTTGGTGCAATTGAAATTTATATTACGGAGGAGTGCAGAAACGCAATATTTAAAAAGTATACATTATAAATAGGTACAACAAATTAATAAACAAACATTACGCGCACCGAATTCATGTGGCATACATGATATACATACATGTATGTACTTACTATTTTCTTTACGGCTAAAGTCTGTTGACAAACTTAAGAGATTTTATAGTTTAATCCAATGTTTTTTAATCTTTTTCAAGACGCGACTCACTTAGCATGCTACAAAAAATTGTGATCCCCTACCCACTGCCGCATGCCGCCTAGATTACATAAAGAAAATCATTTTTTCTTTATTATCAGGTTATATTTTGTCTTTGAACCCCTTGCAAGGGCCAACCAGTGGTTTTCTAGGTGTGGGTCGCGGCCAACTAGGGGGTCGCGACCCACACCTTGAAAACTACTGGTTTAATCTATGGCCAAATTTCGGTTAATTATAGTAACAATTAAGTAATTGAAATTTAAGACCGGTTAAGACATTCCGGGAAATAAAAATAGAGACAAAAATTATATACCTAGTGCAAACGAAATTTTCCTCGACCCGAAAAGTGCAGAACATAATGGTCGATTACATTAGCAAAAAATATTATTAATAAATATAAAAATATTCTGGTATTTTAAAATGTACGAATTTACCTTCCATTTCACTGAAATTTAGCGTATCATTATCAGGGTAGGCAGAGTAAACCGAACGTCTATAGAGGACTTTCCAGTTCGTTCACCATGATTCACCGGGTTGTTGGTTGGCGAGATGAATGGTGATCGCCAACGCCGCGTTTTACAAACTTATTCCTAGCGATAACCGGAGCCGACGGCTTTACGTGCTTACCCACCACGGAAGTGGTGACACACCACCCGTTGCTACAACACCATCGCCGCCATGGGCGTTAAAAAGTGCCAAGATGGCCATAGCTTTCGCCATTCGCAAATCGATTTATCTGCTTTATTTTATTGAAGCATGGGCGTTAACAACAGCCATTTGTCAAGTTTTTGATACCACCCGGGTATTTGGTACCACCACCTTGCCTATTCCTGCCACAATAACGTCAATGCTTGTCATTGTTATGTCTGGTTTGAAGGTATGGTAGCATGACTTATGCATATGGCATTGCCATCCCGCCACTCGAATAGCAACGCACCATTAAAATCTTTGGTTTATGTAGGTGACGGTACTCTTTCCATCAGGAAAGTCATCTGCTTGTTGTGAAACGGATAGTTATCAATCGATTTTCCATAAAAGATTTTCAATTACGCTGTATTTTGTTAAAGTGAATCTTTTCTTCTGTCTCCCCAAAATACAGGAGATTGGAAGTGGGTTGTTGCAGGGTTACTGCGTTTAAAATACGCTTTTAGGTATTTTATTTCCAGACTTAAGTACCACTATATTTTTGAATCATCCCGGAATATGCATTGTTTTCGTAAGATTCCCAAAAAAATTTAAATTACTTTACAGCCTACATAGCAAAGGCAGTAGGTACGTTAATAAATAAAAGACGTTACATTTTTGCGATCCTGATAGATTTTTTCACGAAACTGCATCGACTCAGCTTTTGCATTCTCCAGTTGCGTTTGTGTCTTTCTGTACCTTTAGAAGAGAAACACTAACGTAATTCATTTACATTATCTCAAAGAAGTGTGCAGAGCTAAACTTGTTTCGTCCACAATTAGTCTGCACCCTACGGTATAAGGCGTAAGTAATTTATACATAAGTAATCTATGAGTATAATCTGTGTCTAGAGAGCACCTATATGCGTGTGTCACAGCAGGTAATGGCGGCCGTGTGCATTGTAATTTTTAGGATTAATGTTTACGGGCCGTTAGTCTACTACACATCAAGACAAATCAACATATATCTGGTGATTTTTAGTACTTCTTAAACAAAGTATAAACTGTTCTGGGTTCAGTTAAGAATTTATTGTTTTTTATTTTATTTCCGACTTTGGGATCCAATCCAGGGTCTGCAATCTGAGTACATAGAATAATAACGCATAGCAACCGAGTCGACCCGCGCAATATTAAGCCATTTCAAAGAAGCCTGAAAAGGCTTCTTACGTTCGCCGGCCCCTCAGGCATGCGACACGTGCCACGCGGAGTACAGCTCTCGCAATTTCAAAAAATGTGAGTTACTGTGTGGTGAAATGCTGTCACCGTGCTTCACAAAAGCGTATTTAGGACTTGAAGATAACATTTCACCGATAAAAACTACTTGGCATCGGATATTTTTGTATAAAATCCAAACAAATAAATCATAAATATCTAAGTAGAACGATATTCAAAATGTTGCCAGCCAAAGGGAAAAATATTCTACCACGTATTTGTTTTTACCTATTTTCATTATAATTAATGATATGTGTATTCCTATTTTATGTGCGATATTACATAGCCTGAACTTTGCTTTTGCATAAAAAATAGTTTTTAAGTGTTGAGACTCACCCATTATACTGGCACAAATATTACAAATCCGTTTGTCAGACCAATATTATGAAGCATTTATTCGTATATAATGAGGACTTTTAGAAGACAAAAAAAATGTTCCAACTAGCATTCTAGATGCCACAGTGACCATCAGAAAAAAACTCTGTCACTACCAAAGTCATTTTTTTTAAATTTTCTTATTAAATAATATGCCATCGTACTGCATTATTTCGTATTGCTTAGTGTCAAGTAGTTTTATTTGCGATATTTTCGACTTTTAGCCACGAAAACATGTAGGGTAACGTGCCCTAAAATCGGTCTGCGCCTAATGTTGACCTCCTAATATGTTTATACTGATAATTAAGCTAATATTCCACATAACTTTTAAGAACGCGGGTAAGACTTCATACATCGTTTTTTAATTATTATCTTAAAGTTTAATGTGTTTCTTAAGATTCTATATCAACTGCTTAATTTATCCGCATTTAATAAATATTTTTTTAACTTGGGGAATAGTAGTTATATAAAGTTGGAATTTAGGTAAGGTTAACGTAAGCAATCAGTTCTCTCCTTAGTAGTCTGTGGTTAGATATTTATCTTGTCATTGGGTGTCTTCAGTACGACAGCTGTTAATCTCAGAAATCAAAGTTAGGTTGACAGAATTCTGAGCTAAGTTTTTGCGAAGACACTTTATAGGTACTTAAAAGAACAAAAAATAAATTAGCTTTAACTATTCTTTAATACAAAAACAGGGAGAATTTTTATTTGATACTTATAATGAAAATTATAATATATAAACTTATTGCTGTTTTAATGAAAATGTAAATTAAGTTTTATACAATGATAACACTTAAATTTGATGATAGAATTCAATCAAATTAAAGTCTCAATATTTTTTATATAATTGTTCCTAGCGATATATTTTATTTAATCGATTTAACAATCGTAGAAAATTATTCTAGTTTTATTCTAGTAGTGAAAAATAAAACTTTGAATATCAAGTGCCTTTAAATTGTTTCCTTTCTTTGACTACAACTTAATAAAAATAAGTACCCTAAAATAGTTATATTGAAGATTATTTGATATAGACAAAAAATAATTTATATAAATCGTTTTATTTAAAAAAATATCACAATATTGAATATTTAATGCTCATTTATCTTAATTTTGAGGACCAGCAAGTAACGATTTAATGTAATTTTTACATATCAAATTTTTTCTGCGTAGTTTTAAAGAGACTAAAATATCAATTTATTTCATTTATTTTATGTCTCAAAGAAAGAGACTCAATCATTAAAATTGGTGACCATTTAGATTTTTTCTTTGCAGTTTTTATCAAATTAAAAAGATCATTTAAATACATACCATAAAAAATTGAGGGCATATTATGTTTACAAAAGTTATTTAATAAAATTAAAGTAAATTTTAATGCAAAGTCAATACCTTATTTCAATTTCAAACATCCTTTACTGGCTAACATTAGAGAAAAATGGGGCTGAAATTAGGGAAACATTGACCGACAATAGAAAAGAAACCAGGATAGAGAGGGTCAATCATTTAAAACTTAACACGTTTACATATTTTTATTTCGTTGTTGAAATCAATTCGAAACATCAATAGTGTAAAATTTAAATATTGATTAACACGAAAAAAGAAAATAAATATTTTCTTCCCGATAACGGTTTAAGCCTAATAGGGTCCGAAAGTTACGTATTTGGTTAGGCGGCCGAAATTTGGCTATTTTACCCTATAAATTTCTACATCACTGAGATAAATTTAATTTTTAAAATTTTAAATAAATAATTTGATTATTAAGTGTACATATTTTCGTGTCACAATTTGCACAAAAACGAAAAAAATCCAAGGTGAAATAGCTTTGGAACGTAGAATTATAACACGTAGAAACCGAGTGGGCCGCAATGTTTTAAGCCATTTCAAAGTAGCCTTAAAAGGCTACGCATGCGCTTGCCGTCCGCTCAGAATCGCGATACATGTCATACGGAGTGTAGGTCTTGCAATTCGAAAAAAATACGACTTACTGTGTTGTTAAAGGCAAAAAAAGACAAAATAAATGTTGAATTATCAAAAAGTACCCTCGAGCTAAATTATTTTCATAAGACTTAGTATAAATAACAGTTAAAGCAAATACAATAATTAATTTTCTTAACATTAAGGTCTAACTAAAAATATTGTGCGCAATTTTTTTACCACAACTAGCAACTGTATAGTGATAAGTTATGTGTTTCAAATTATCTATTTTTAGTCGATTTACATAACAGAAAAAATATAAATTGTAAGTATGTGAACCTGTGAAATGTTCACTTTTTTGTTTTTTTAAGGTGTTAGAACACTTCTTTATAATGCAATAAGTCATTTCGAATTATTTTTCGTGAACTGTGTCCGATATAACCTGATCTTATTAAGCATTGACAACTCGCAAAACGAATTGAGCCGTTTCTGGCTCAGTTTTATTTACTCGTTTTTTGTGGTTTCTAGGCGTTATTATTCTAAGATCAGAACCAAAACAGTTGCGGACGCTAGGTGGTGCTCAAGTCGTGCACAGAGCCAATAGTAGCCAATATAGTACGTTTAGCTTAAAACATTTTAATTTTTTAAGTTGATTTAAATAAATACTTGATTAATAAGTATCTTATTAATTTTTACCTTAAAACGTTCGTCTATAACGTAATTGTTTCTGCTTGCCCACCCATTTGCTAATTTTCAAGCTAGTTTAAGGTTTAGAACCATGGCAAGATTTGTATGAAAGTTAAAATAAAAAAGGTTCCAAGGTAATAGCTTTGAACAAACATACATACACATATACGCACACAGACATATACATAATAACACACAAGTATTTGCCAAGCAATGTATTTCAAACATTTGTATGATATAGGATAATATATTAGTAGATACATATCAATAAGGTTTTTTTTTGTAAGAATTACTTCAATCACTGTTTTTATAACTTAAATAACGTAAATTCGTATTGACAATATTTTTTATTTACGCTCGGTGCCGGTTGGTTACCGCTGTTTAATTACTGAAATTAAAAAAAAAATATTGAGAACCTCTAAAACGTTTTCCTGTAATTCTACTCATTTTACCTCACCAGAATAAAAATTGTAAGTTCTAAATTTTCTATATGACTAATAATACTATTGGAAAGACAGACAATCTTTATTTCAGTGAGGTAAAAATATTTTAAATCACAAATAAAAGCACAAAAACTAAAAAAATATAAGGTTAAATAGCTTTGGAATCATCTTGAGAACATCTAGAATATTTCCCGGCATTTAACATATTTTACCTAACCGAATAAAAAGTGTAAGTTTCAAGTTTATACTAAATGATTAATAATGTTATAGTATGAAAGATTATTTGTACACCGGTCAGGTAGATATATTTTAAAACCGTCTTGGGAAAATATTTATTTACTTGCAACACTATTCGAGTCTTTGAAGTCTTTGTGTGCGTGACGACGCAAGTGATTACACGAAGCTTACACGGACATTGACACGGTTTTGGCCTAAAATATGAACGAAGCGTTGAATGCAATTATCACTCTAAAGCGTTATTACTCTATGTCTGAGTAGAAATGGTATTACGCCGTAGAGAAATGAAAGGCGTTGTAATTAAGGGCTCTGAATATCAAATATGTTTATAGTCCTTAATTATATAATTTTAAATCAAGCAAACTAATTGATTGGCTTAAATTTTACAATAAAAAATATTAAGACAAAATTAGGGTACATATAAGTACATAGGTTCATTGAGATGGAGTAACAAGTTTTCTTAAAATAAATATCCGTAAATCAGTCAATATTTGAATATGCCTGCGGTTTCATACATTGTCATTGCAGTGGAAATCGACTAAATTAACGTTGATCCGTGTTGAACCGGGCCCCTTTTGAAAAATAAGTTAATTACCTAATTGCTAGGTACCTCGTAGCAGTCAAGAAACTTATGTCGTCACTACTAACTAGTGGATTGAATTCTGCGACGTCTCGCCTGGGTTTTGGTACCACCGCCTTACCTATTTGCTTGTTGTTGTGTTGTGGTTGGATGATAAGGTTTGCGGTAAACTTATGCATTTGAAATTCCATCCATGCCACGCGAATAGCAACTAACCATTAACATCTCTAGTGTCTGTAGTTTACGATTAGTTAGAAAGACAAATAATTTGCATTGTTTTAATGTGTTAAAAATATGACAATATCTACCACGTTTGTGTGCAAATGTGTGCCTTCTACTTAAAGATGGGCGATTGTGAATGACATTATTCGAATAATTCGATTGTAGCAGTCATTCAAATTATTCGAATAACCTTATGACTCATTCGAATTTGAAAAGAAGCGAGAAGTTAATACGTATGTATATATTGCGTCGTCTCATTCTTTCCGATTCAAATTTCATTACTACTAGTTTATATATTCGAATATCCGTAACCTCATCTATAAGTAAACTCTATATGCTGAGAAAAAGTACTTATTTTCGTATGGCAAAAATCATCGAACTTAACGATAATTAGGTACTAGTTAGTATTCGCATATCGTAGTTTTTTATTGCACCGATATAAAAATATTTTGATTGTAAAACCTAACTTAACTAATTATTGTTATCAAATAAAACTTAAAAGTAATCTTTATAGTACGAAAAAACGGTCAATTTTGTATTGTAAACTGAATGAATAAACTAGCGGCTCGCAAATCAGTTACTATTTAATTATTACTAGTACGAATGTCAATTAAAAGTAGACAGTAATATATGACAATACAGATTAATTTTGTATGGAAAAGCGCAATGAATGTACTAGCGGTTTTATTCGAATTTGCAAACTAGCGATCGATTGTTTTTGTATTCGAATATTAATATTAGTAGTATCAAACTGTTCGATTATTGGAATCAGTAACAATTGCTCATCTTTACTGAGTCTACTTGTTCTGTGGTCAGAATTATAAAATGGCGCCTTGACTTACAAACAAGGAACTTATATATGATAACTGAAATTGTTACGAAGCAATATTTGAAAAATAAAAATGTATTTTATTTCGTTAGTCATAAAGTTGACATTTGTTTCTTACTTACCAGAGGAGAAAAACGTTCTGAGCAAGACAACGACATGAGTGGATGTTGTCCCTTTCTTACAATTGCCAGTGTTAAAATAAAACTGCTGATGGTAGATTTTTATATATTCGGTAATCGTTAAATCCCTTTTATTCATACACGACGATAAATATATTAGCATAAAATGTATTATAATTAACACAGTGAGTTCTAAAATGTGCTTATCTTAATTATTACGTAATTACTTATGCAATGCAAAAGCTGTTTCGCAAATTAGTAGAATTACTTAGTAGTAATTTGCAAACTACGCATGGCCACACTTATATATAGCGATTGGCGCTTTATTTAGTAGAAAGAGACACACTCCACTCATATCGTGGTACTCTTCGGAACGATTTTGAAGCGCGTGTAAGCATTCCGGGTAGAATGTAACTTCCTTGCTTACAAAGTAAAATGGTGGCATTGGAATATTTTTAATTTTAAGTATCTACCACAGACTACTTAGAGATGGAAGCAATACTTGTTCATGCTTGTCTCTAGTAGTCTATAAAAATTTCCGGCAAAATCCTAGCTTAGAATTGTGACTATCTAAAAGTCAGATTTGTGAAATTAGAAGTTGTTTGAATTAGAAGCGGAATGTGACAAAATAATTTTGTAGTGACGTGCTTTATTGTACCTACTATCAAATTACACGACTGTTAAATATTATGTTACTTGTGGAAAAGTAGTTTGTGCGCTAAGACATGTATCGGGTTCTTCGGCTGTAGTTCCCCAACGTCGAACAGCGCTTTAGGTAGAATATGTCCTACACTGTTCCACAGATACTCCACTGTTTCTGGGTCCAATGTTCCTTGGATATTAAATTTATATATTAGTCCGAGTAGGCACATATAGCCCAATACGGCTGGTCATTATTATTTCAAAGAAACGAACCTAAAACTCTTGTAATGGTTGAAATAAAAAATAAACTGGCATTACTATTCCTTTGGTAGCTAGTAAGTAAAAGATTATTTCCGCCAGTCGGGTGGCGGAATACTATTATATTTCTTTCTTTGGTATCTATAGGCAATGGTTATCTCCTTTTATCTGGAGAACTATCTCATTTTTTGTTGTATTATTATACAATAAGTTGTAAAATACTGACCAACCCTAAACAGGGTAAAGCCAATGACAATATAAATAAAAAAACATTAAAATTTATTTATAAAAATTAAATATTATCAAAGAAAATGTCCCCGTTTAGTACTAAAACTAAGTAATTTTCCCTTAAATTAAGCAATAATTGAAAATCAATATCCAAATGTTTTTAAACAAGAGGAGACAAACATACAGAAGACTCACCAGATGGTAAGTGTTCACCGTTGCCCATGGAAAACTACACCACTAGAGCTCTTGCAGTGGCGTTGTCGGCCTTATAAGAATGAGTAAGCTGTTTTGTTGAAGGTATCTATGTCGCATTTGTACGGAAAAACTCCGCCTACAACTGGCTCCATGAAGGATTAAGGCGATGCAAAAATATCTCGAGAATCGCCCAGTTGTAGAATTCTAGACATTGTAACGCCGAGGACGAAATTTTGAATTTGTCACGATATGGGGTGATGAAATCCAGCGGAATCAAAATAAAAATCAGATTGTGTTTTTGATATTTACTATATACCTATACTTTAAAACATAATAAATAAAAAATAAAAATGTAATCTGTCATGCAGTCCCATTTGCACACATAAGTACTTAACTAGCTGCAGCGTGCAGCCTGCAGCATATAAAAGTTCTTGATGAATCCCGCGGCTACGGTTCATTTTTCCGGAATAAGCAGTAGTCTATGTACTTTTCCAGGTTATCTAACTGTGTGCCAAATTTCATCCAAATCCGTTTAGTTTTGGCGTGATTGAGTAACAAACACGCATTCATCCATCCAAACAGCCAACTTTCGTATTTTGTAATATTAATATAGATAGTGACAGAATTACCTTTAATTTGAACAGTTTTAGTCAAAGGCAAAACGGTTCGGTCGTGGGGATCTTTTATAGCCATTCTACAAAGTGTATTCTTTGCTTCAGAGTCTTGAGTCTGTTTGACGAAAATATCATTTTCTAACTTGTAGGTACTGCAACATGGCGCCACTTGGTATATCTTCTCGTCACCTTTGATCATGTACCGACCGCCGGCATTATCGTAATAATAATTATTATGTTCGTCTACCTACAATGTGGTTTCATGTATGTAAAACAGCATAAAAAAAAAATAACGCAGAGTGTAAGCATTCTTAGCCAACCCCAGTGTTGTTAATAGTCGTAATTCGTACCGTCGTCTAATACAAAATTAACGGTGTAAATGTGGTTTTTTATTATTATTTATCATCAATTACAATCAAGCTGTCTGCACATGTATCATATCATAGCTATACGAGTACACAAACTCTTATGGCAGATATTTGCAACCGCTAGACTGGGTTGGCTGTTTATATGTACTTTTCACACTATAGAAATAATGTGTCCACAAAATTTCAGCCTTGTGGAAACAGTTTATGAATTACAATCCCAAAGACAACTTTATTGTCTTCTGGCGCATACTTGCAAACTTCAAAACAGGTCGTCAATTTTTTTAGACTTAAACATATGTAAATTGCTACATATTAAAATTGTAGTCTTGTGCGAACAGGTTATGAAAAAAATATTTTACATTTTTAAAATTTTAAAAGATGGTGATGCAACCGCAAGGCACCTGCCAGAACGGTATTTTCTTATTGGAGAATACAAAAGGGTCAAAATAAAACTGTCAAATACACCTAATATCAGTAAATATGTACTTACTTCAAAGAATTCGTTTTCACAATTGACATGGTATACGTCAAGCCCGTAATTGAAGATGTAAACCTGGTGACCGTAGGAGTCCACGAAGTAAGATCCGATATGATCCGTGTAGTACATCCTGTCCGCACCTTACAACGTGTGGAATAGTTTTAGTATAGTTAAATTGTGATTTACAATATATCTGTCCCTTTGATATCTATAGGCCTTGCGGAAGGAGATAACCCTCGCCTATAGATACTTATGATGTTAATGTTGTGTTGCACCCAGAGAATTAAATGTACTAAGTACTATAGAAGCTATGCTTAATAGAAGTCGTATTCCATTTCGTTAACACTCGCTGCTGCGCTGAAATAATAACAAATCATCCAACCAAAGTCAAAATTAAGCAGCGCTACAGCGTATAATTGCGTAATTTTATATTCGAAACTAAAAAGTCGTAACTGCCACGAATTTATTGGCGCTTTCGCGTTTCATTCAACGAGTACTGACGTGGGTGTGGTCCATGGACTGCACTTTAGTGGAACAAAAGTTGAGTGGCGTGTGCCTTGTCTAGTACGTTAGTACAGTAGCGGTACGAATAGGTTCGTCAGTTTTCAAATTGATTAATTTAACAAGCTGCGAGCACATATGATCTTTTGAACATTTGTCACATAATAGACTGTTGCATAGAAAATTATGCTTAGCTGTTTGATAACATGGTTCAGACTTGCTTGCATCAACAATATTTCCTTATTTTATCTTGTGTAAATGATTATTATCTAAAGAGATGCTAATGTTTTTTTAATTACAACCTTTTTATTGATTTGACCTGCCATTAATATTTATGATAAAACTATTGTCATGGTTAATGTCAACGTTGTTATTTCTTTTTTTTATATATAGATTTAGATTTATTAATATAGATTTAGATTTTTAGTGTTATTCAATATTTTATTGTTAAATATATTTGCCATAAATATAATATCCTTTATTTTCATAATGTCATATTAATGCCGAGACCTTTAAGAATTGAAGAACGAGCAGCACTAATTTCCGAACATGAAGCTGGCTACATCAGTGAGATATCACGTCGTCTGAATGTGACCAGGGATAGTGTGAGATTCTGGATAAGGAGACACGGTGAAGAAGGTGTACTCGTAGATCACCGTACGTCCTATTCTCAATGCTGCACAAAAAGCTGACATGAGAAGGCAATATGAAGCAAACGGCTTTACATCAACTACTACAATTGTATGGTGTTAGTCAAAAAGTGCTAAAAATGCATTACACTCAATGGGATTACGTTAGAGGCGACACGCAAAAAAGTTGCTCTGACGCCCGCTCATAAGCAAGCAAGCTTAAGGTTTGCAGATACTTATTTGAACTTTGATTGGAGCACCACTATATTTATAGACGAAAAAAGCTTTATGTCAAGCCAACATGGAAGGCTGCATTTGTGGAGATATAACGGTACGAGATATACCGAAGGCCATGTAGTGCCGAATTTCAATTCTGGTTAAATCTCGGCCGATATGTGGGGGTGAATGTCAGCGGAAGGAGTGGGCGAGCTCGTTCTTCTTCCTTCAAGAGCAAACATAACACATTATCTGTCTGTATTGGAAGATAGCATGCTACCAAGTGTTCGCACCGTGTATCCAGCCAATGAGGTGCCTCAGATCATTTATGTTCATGACAATGCTCGCACGCACACCGCTCGTATTGTAAAGGAGTGGTTCATCCGGCATGGTGATATAGTGGTGATTCCCTGGCCAGTAAAATCTGCAGATATACCTAAACAGCATAGAAAATGTATGGGGTTTAATGGTTCAGCGATGGGAAAACGAAAATGAAAGGACAAAAGAGGCCATAGAAAACCATTGCCGAACTATTTGGGAAGGTACAAGAGGGTCAGATCTATACTCTCGTCTCGTAGGCTCCATGAGAAATAGATTATAATGTGTCACTGACGCTAATGGTGGCTATATCCGTTATTAATTAGGGCGAGCGAAGCGAGCCCTACACTAGGGCACTTTCTATGCACTTTTGTGGTTCATTTTACTCAAAAATTATCGGACTTTTAGGTTTGGTGCTTCGACGTAGTAGTTTAAATTCATGTCTAGATATGTTATCTACCATAAAAATAGAGAGGGAGGGGGAGGGGGAGGGGAGGGAGGAAGAGGGAGAGGGAGGTGGAGAGGGAGGGGAGTGGGAGGGGGAGGGGAGGGTGGGGAGTGGAACGGGAGAGGGAGGGGAGGGGGAGGAGAGAGGGAGGGGGAAAGGAGGGGGAGGGGTGAAGGGGAGGGGAGAGAGAGGGAGAGGGAGAGGGGGGAGAGGGGGAGAGGGAGAGGGGGGAAGAGGGGGGAGAGGGAGAGGGAGAGGGGGGGTTGAGAGGGAGAGGGAGAGGGAGAGGGAGAGGGGGGAGGGAGCTGGAGGGGGAGAGGGAGAGTGGGGAGGGGGGAGAGGGGGGAGGGGGGAGAGGGGGAGGGGGAGGGATATGGAGAGGGGGGAGAGGGAGAGGGGGGAGAGGGAGAGGGAGAGGGGGGGGGCTGGCTGGCTGGCGGGGAACAGTGTGTGAACAGAGAAAAATATGTCGCGTAACTCACGTGGACGTGGACGTGGAGAGAGAAGTTATGCTTGAAAGAAAGTGTTGGTGTAAAGATGAGAAAGGGCATGCTCCGTTGGTTCGGACATGTAGAAATAATGGTAGGTGAAAGATTAACAAAACAGATATACAATGCGAGAGATACTTTATTATTTATACTACACCTATTCGGAAAGCACATTAGTTCTTACTTGAAAAACGAGAAGAAAGTACCTAATTCCAAGCGAACCATATGCGGGCGGCAAAAATGTATGGAATTTCTCCCCTCCTTAACTTTTTTAAATTCATAAGTTTGTATCTCGAAGCACATCAAAATGTTACTGGCCACTAGTATTTACTAAGGAAACTTGGCAGTATGTGCTTTATTTCATTTGCCTCCTCAATATTAAAAAAAAAAGATTGTACGCGCGAATTTTCTTTTTTATTGTATCTTCTTCTTACATTCTGTTCTGATGTCTATGTCTAGTAGCGAGAATGAAGATTTATTTACGGCGCCTGAATTAAAACAAGCTGCTCAAACAGTCATTTTAAACCGTTTGCCAGAAAAGTCCAAGCATAAGTACAACAAAACATATGAAGAATTTATGGAGTTTCAATAATTGTAATAATTTGAATATAAATTTTAACTAAAATATTTTTATTTTCCTCATTGGTGTAGTATAAAGCAGTATGTATCACTCGGGAGAAAATGCGATACCTAACTCGTAAGGTATCGGTCATTTTCTCGCCTTGGTGAACAAACTACTATTATTTTTCTATACATTAAAAGACTTATAGACTTTATTATTATAAATAAAGTCTATACATTAAAAGATGTAATTCTCATAAAAATACTTTTCTAACAATATTACTAGATAGTATAACTTTGCGAGCCCCTACAAAGCTCTGCTTTTTGCTAGTATATTATATTTCTTTGATTGTAGCTTTTATAGAAATTTGCCATTGATATAAAAAACCCAAGATGCACAGTCCCAAACAAAACCGACACTCAAAATTGTCCCTAATTTCATTTAAATAGTTATAGATATGGCAAAAATATATATGTTTTTGCATATCCAACATTAAGCGCAAGATTTATAGTTGTTTTCACAACGCAATGTACAAAAAGAAATAAAATTGACAGTGTCGCGGTCGATTCGATTCTATTTGAAAATGAGCGCACAATTTAAAATTGTGCGCTCATTTTTGGAGGACGCTTTTGACACACTGATTGTGTATCTTGGGTTTTTTATATCAATGAAATTTGCTTGTTTATTTGGCTAGTTGTCAATTCAATATATGATTTTTTTGTTTGACGATAGAACGTCGAGACATCGACGTTCTATCGTATTTATGCGTGTGAGAGCCCTAATCGCATCGACTGACGACTCAATTACGTGAATTGGGGGACTGTGTTCCTTAAAAAAAGTTCGTTCGTGTGTTAAACACAGATCAAATGTAAAGATTTTTTACATTTGATTTACAAAATGAAGATTATTTCAAGACTTCTGCCAATTCCTCTGCAACGAAGTTTAAATAAAATATTAAAGATTTTGTTAGAAACAATGCCGCTTGAGTTTTATCTTCATAAATCTGCGTAAAAAAGTAAGTCCAATATTATTGATGATGATAATTCTTAAATCAAGAAGTGGCAGGTGGCAACTAATGTTAAGTTGCAATCTATGTAAAAACTTTTTAATTTATACAATTAAACCTTTTATATACAATACAACCAATACAAGGATTTAAATACCGCTATTTTGTGGTAACGTTACTGCTCACGGCACGACATAACGTTGTATTCTAACATAACGTTATCCAAAAATGATACAGATTTTTGTTACTGTTTAATAACGTTATTCATTGCGTTCTGTTATACACTACGAATTAACGTTATGGTATAAGGTGTTATATGACATTGTCTTGTAGCGCTAGTTGGCGAACCAATCATGAAACAGCATGAAACGCGGCGACCCAATCACAAAACTGCATGAAACGCTATATCATATGTAACGTTATTTAGCGTTAACAATTTTGTTCCGTTATTTGAGTTGCGCTACATATAGTGTTTGAAAATAATTTTGTTACTGAGATATCGCTACAGTAATAACGTTACGTATCGTAAAATAAGTTATGTTATCTGATAACGTTTTAAATCCTTGCTTAGCAGGTGGCTCTAAAGAAATAAACATGTTCTTTCCCACTTACCCCGTACACTGAAAAACGTAAACATAGCTTTGCCTGCTTTAAGTTTTAGTTCGTTCAGCCTCCTCCACTTTTCCTGAAATCTGTCTTCCATACTTTCCCAACATTTTCTTTTAGATGGTGGTATTTCTGTATCTCTAAACAGAGGAGAAAATATATTAAAAAGAAAGCACTCTAGAAGAAAAAGATTTAAAAAAGTGAGCTTTTCAGTTCTGCGTTAATTTTTTCGAACTTCTTGATACATCTCAGTGCAGTCTGCGATACAGTTGTAGCGTATTCATACACTTGTTTGGAAAACTAGTCAAGTTTTAGTTATTCAGTATTCTTTTTATGAATAAACCAATTACATTCCTGCCAGGCAGTTCGTGAAAGGCGAACGATTAGCCAAACACATCACTATCATCGTGACGTCACGACACTAGCTCTGTTACGTCTCGCTCGGGTGTATCTTACCACCGCCTTACCTATTCCTGTCATAATGCGTCAATGCTTGTCACTGTCGTGTTCGGGTTTGGAGAGTAAGGTTACCAAACTTAGCACGTGGCATTATCATCGTGCCGTAAGGATTACAACGGACGGTCGAAATTCTATAGGCGACGGTAGTCTTTTTCCATCAGGGGAGCCATCTGCCTGTTAGTTATCTTATAATGTTAAAATAGCTAAAGAAATTAGTATTTTTCATTCTCATAAGATTTTAGTTATTTATGATTACGAGTGATCGGCTTGTGGCCGAATTTCGACCATAAAGTAAACAAGAAAAATCTCTTTTAAATTTGAGAACTGACTTAGTCGTAAAGAAAATAGTATTTGTGTGTATACCTATCACCTATCGTGTATGTCACGTGAATGTAGTGCGTAATGTTTATTTTTATAAATTTATTGTACTTCTAATACATTTTATTTCAAAATATTAGACTTCTGCAGTTCTACGTAATCTAAACTTTAATTGCGCCCTTACTCCACCATTCGTGCAATGGTAAATAGGTTATTGTAAATAGGTTATTGTAAATAGGTTACTGTAAAAACGGGGTGTGTACATTGATATAAAAAAAAACAGTAGCAGTCGTGGGACTGCCGATAGAAGTGAAAACGGAACTATTAAGTTGAGAGTAATTAAAACTATATGCAAAACATAGCTATAGATATATTATTATCATTAGCATGTCGGTGACGCGAACCGAGGATTTTACCCTCTACCAAAACGCTCAACGCGCCTAAAGAAGTTTTCACTTCAAAAATCCAAGATGCACAGTCCCGACCAAACTGACGCTCAAAACTGTCGCTAATTTCACATAAGTAGTTATAGATATGGCAAATATATGTTTTTATATATCCAACATTAAGCGCAAGATTTACAGTTGATTTTAAAAAGCTATGTACAAAAAGTAATAAAATTGTCAGTGACGCGATCGACGCGATTCTATTTGAAATGAGTGCACAATTTGAAATTGTGCGCTCATTTCAAGCACCTTTGAGCGTTTTTGAGACAATGATTGTGCACCTTGGGTTTTTTATATCAATGGGTATGTATATGTTTTTCGTTTTCATCAATATTGTTATATATTATTAGAACAACAGTAGCCAAAACAACTTTTAGAATATCGTTGACTATCACATCACAAACAAGCTACCCATATCACAAGGAAATAAATTGCTTTTTATATATCATAAGATAGCAAAGAAGCCGATGACTCTGCTGATGAAAAGAGAAACCATCGCCTACAGATTAAAAAATGTTAATGTTGCATTGCTATAGTGTGGAGGGATGGCAATGCCACATGCATAAGTCTAATTGCGGCAGAAATAGATAAGGCGGTGGTACCGCCTGTATATTTCGCGCATCACGAAAAAACTGCTACATGGAATTGAATGCTATTTTTATAGGATATTGCTGAAGGTCTTACTTCGATCCCGATACTTATACACACACAACATGATATCGCCGTCGGCCTCGACAACGAAGCCTTCTCTATCGCCCCGCCTCCGCCTTCCACATTAGTCCGAACTCCCGAACGCCGCACTAAATGTAGAAGGCAGGAGACAGCAGACAGCCCTTAGCGCGGTAGTTAGTAGACTAAGTTCAAACTCGCCCCATAAGTCCGGTCATACACTACAGTACAGTAACGACCGAATAGTCAACTTTAGTTTGTCATTTCGAAAAAATCTCCACTTTAATACAACTGCCTTTGAAAAGTGTGTAGGGAGCGGCACTCCGTCCCTATCTAAGTAGTAAGTGGTGGATTTACTCATGGGCTCATGAGGCCCGGTTCTAGGGTGGCATAATTTTAGGGGCGGCAAATTTTTGACACGACAAACTTTTAAAGGTGAAAGTAGTCAAGGGTTATCCGAACTCAAAAATCGATTAGATTGGATTTTTCATCTTTTCTTTAAACGTGTAAATTTTTTTAAAATTTTCCATAAAATATCTATATCTATACATATAATAAAATCGTAGGAAAGTCAAAACTGTACATTGAATATTTTTTTAAAAGAATACTTGGGGCGTGATCTACAATCGATATCGAAGCCAAAAATATAGTTTTTAGAATGTTTGTCTGTTTGTCTGTTTATCTGTTTGTCTGTATGTATGTCCGGGGTAAACTCAAAAAGTACTGCATGGATTTACTTCAAATTTTGCATGAATGTTACTTATAGGTCGGGTCAACATAAAGGCTACATATTATCACGCTATCACCTACGGGGCAGGAGCTGTGCGGAGTAAACGAAGTACGCGCGGACGAAGTCGTGGGCAACAGCTAGTAGTGAATAAAATAATAATTGAATTTACTTTTTACAATTTAATCTGTATGGAAAAATGGTCAAATTTAAAAAAGAAATAATGCATTGAAATTTAAGATGGTTCTTTGGATTCGTTTAGGTTTATTGTATGTTTCGTAATACTTTTAAAATTCCTTCCCAATAAAGGAAATAACTGATTTCACTTCAATTTCCGAAAATCGAGTTTTCACCAGATCTTCACATTTTGATGTCCTAGGAACCTTTTCGGACTTTTTTACGATGTCGCCAGTTTTTCTGTATGTATATATAAACCTTTCATAACTTTTTGATTTGATCGATCGAAACGCGTTTCAATTGGGTTAACACATTAATAAAAATAAACATTACACACACTACATTCATGTGACATACATGCATTATACATGTCAATGCATACATGATACACACATGTATACTTAAGTAGGTACTATTTTTTACGAGTAAGTCAATTGTGAAATTTAAAAGAGATTTATTGCAGAGTCTATGGTCGAATTTCGGCCAGAGGCGATCGCTAGTTATTATAACAAGATTTCATTCATTTACTTCATCGTTTTGAAAAGATTATGTTGTTCACTTAATTTGGTTTCTTCTTCCTTTATTCTATCTAATGTCTCCTCAATTTTTTTGTATTCTAACAACTGGTTTTTCCAAAACTTATTTTGTTCTTCCAAATTATCTGCTAAATGATAATCAGTGTTCACAATTTTGTCTTTTATTATCTCCACCGCTTTCTCCACCTTCGAAACATAACTTTAATGTTAGAGTAAGGTAAATCAAGGATATTTTCAAAAGTAACAACAATTTAGACATATGTTTAATAATGTCCGCTGATATTGAGTTTTAAATGTAGGTACTGTGGTACTGTAGGTCTAGTGAAGTAATAAATGATCGGATATTTTTTTCGCGTTTAGAAAAAAGGCGTGATACGTTAATAGAATAGAAGCTATAGACAAAAATGTTTGTCAGCTAGTAATGGTGTTATCAATGTTTAGAAAGTTTGGATTTTCGGTTGTCTGGATGGATGTTTGTTACTCAATCACGCAAAAACTTCTATATTTATTATAATTTTATGCAAACATTTTTTTCTTTTGTGAGATATCTCTAAGCTTCATAAGGGCCCCCAAATTTTTATACGGGCCTCGCCAAGGCATGCTACTGCTTAATACCACATGCAAAACTTTACAACTACCTTCCCATCCAAACCGGAACACGACAGTGACCAGCACTGACGCAATTGCGGGAGGAATACGTGAAGTGGCGGTATTAGATGAGGGTGATATAATGTAGAACTCTACCACCTAGAAGCCACGACAGAGGTGACTCATAGCTGATAGTTTGCTTCTTAAGAAATGCCCGACAGAACAGTAGATGGTATTTTCTTTAAAGGGGGTCCGGACCAACACCCTACTATGTAGTAGATATTTGCAACGTCTTGCCCAGGATTGGTATCACGGCCTCATTTATTACTCTCGCAATAGCGTCAGGGCTTCTCACTTGTGCTGGTAAATTTTGCATGTGGCATTAACTTCTCGCCACACAGATATCGGCGCACTATTATCTTTGGTGTCTATAAGCGATGGTTTCTCTTTTCATCAGGAAAACTATCTGCTCCTTTGCAAAAAACTCTAAGGTTACCTATGCACAGACAGGCGGCTTGCTTAGCACTTAGACCCTAGCGAGTAGTTTAATAAAACGAACATTTTAGGATGTTGTCGATCGGCCGCTAGCGATAATTGCTTAGCGACCTATCGAAATAAATAGTGCGGACGGTCGCAAATATTCTAGAACGTTCGTTTTACTAAACTATTCGATAGGTGGTTCGCTAAGCTCTAGGTGCTAAGCAAGCCACCTGTCCGTGCGAACGTAGCCTAATCAAGGCCTAGGGTCAGCGCTAAAATGACTTATTCAATATTATTAGACTTGTTATTACTTCTGCAAGCTCTATTGATGGACGTCGATCTTTCCTCGTCAGGTGGAGGCGCTCTTTATTTTTTTCATAAAGTTTTTCATGCAAACCAGTCAGATACTCGATTCTTTGACTTTCGATATCGTTTAGATTACGTGAAACCCGTTTCAAAGTTTCCTCAAGGCTTATGCGAATTTTAACCCGCTGTAAATATAGAAGACATTAATTTGGTTTAAAGCAAAGGCTAAATAAATATTCAAGCTGATTATATAAGGTCTTAGATCAGTAAGTGTAATTTGTCCCGTGAATATTTATATTTATATTTACAGGAACATTACACAAGTAATCAATAATTGTATTGCAGTAATCACCAATGACGCAATAAAATTCTATTTATTTGCTACGTCATAAAAATGCGCAGTTTTGGAAAAGCGCGAGCGAAGAGACCTATTCTTATGGCGATGAATGATTAGAACCAAAGTTCATAACTACTAATATAATAATTACTATCCTTTTGTGAGTAAATACAAATAAACATTTCTAAAAATGGTTACTTTGAAAAAACAAACATTCAAATGAACAAAACGTGTACTCATGTTTTTCTTTAGAATCTTACATAATAAACATTAAACAGGGGGAATAGACTTATTCTTATTTTTTCTTATTTGCTAGCTGTGGACTCCCTCCCCCAAGAGGAGTCAAAACTAGCAATTATAGTTTTACGTAAAAATTGAAGTGCTTAAAATATTCGTTTACTTTGAAAATAACAGAACTGAAGATGCTTCGGTTACGAAGTGTAGCGTGTGTTGGGGTCGTGTATACTACCTATATGTTTCTGTTTGTGCGACTGACGTCAAGGAAAGTATGGTTGACGACGGAAGACAACCATGCCACTGTGGTATCCTTTGTTTTGCAGACTTCGGTAAGTTTGTTCAATTCCTTACATTAACTTTTATAGCTTCATTGGGATTGCAACCCGCTTAGAGTAAAAACGGTGTAATATATCAAGCGCGATAAAAGAAAGGTTTAACCAATGTAACAACTTATATATTTCGTTTAATGCCATGACAAATGTTTTTTCATTGTGTCGCGTAGCGTTGAATAAAGGAGATACCTATAAGTTCTCTTATTGGGCAACGATTTTTTTATCGCGCGTGAGTCGCGTCATATCACGCACTGTATATCCTAAAAGGGAAGAAGTCATATAAGATTTCACGAAAAGTTACAAATTAAGTTATAGTATTTATTCCATCGGTAGTAGGTACACAATGTTTTCACAGTATTTACACAGTTTTACCATAGAATAGGCTTGTACGCACTAAAAATGAATCCGATACATTGTATTTTTTAATGATTAATCTATACATATAATAAAATCCTAGGAAAGTCAAAACTGTACATTGAATATTTTTTAAAAGAATACTTGGGGCGTGATTTACAATCGATATCGAAGCCAAAAATATAGTTTTTAGAATTTTCGTCTGTTTGTCTGTATGTATGTCCAGGGTAAACTCAAAAAGTACTGCATGGATTTATTTAAAATTTTGCATGAATATTACTCTCTTAGTAGTAAGTCGGGTCAACATATAAGCTACATATTATCACGCTATCACCTACGGGGGATGAGCTGTGCGGAGTAAGCGAAGTCCGCGCGGACAAAGTTGCGGGCAACAGCTAGTTTTATATAAAAATATACATGAGATAACAAAAAACTAATATATTTTGCACAATTGCACCAAAATGCTTAAATCATTTTACGTCACTAAATACGTTTAAAGTGACAGCTTTTAAGGGGATTTGACATTTGCTAATCATGTTTAAGGGACTAATGCATTTAAGCATTTTGGTGCAAGCCACCCTTGATGTACGTTATTTGACAAAAAATAGTTTTTTTGGATAGTATAACTAATAAGGTAAATTATAATCCTGTTATTACTGTGGATTAATTAAAGAAACACTATGAAACCACTGCAGATTTCCCGTAGATTCTGATTGAAACGACTGGGAATTGATTGTGTAAACACTGTGGATACTCTTGTTTTTGGATTTGGTGTATGAGTGCCGTGGGTTCTGCGAGAAATTACTGCAATAACACGGTGTTTGAATGGAACAAAGATTTTGTACATACATGTAATAAAACTATTTAAGTTACTAACGTTTTGTATCAAATAATTTGATATGATCTTATTTGTGAATTCAAAGAATTTGTTTTTCCGGGCCACCGACAATGGGAAATTTTTAGTAACGAATTCTTGTATTTTTTCTTTCTTATCAAGTCCTCTTATGTCATCTTTCATTTTTTGTAATTTTCCTATATATATTTCGAATTCTTTTTCAAAATTCTCGAACATTTCCTTTTCTTTATCGTTTTTCACTGGAAGGAAATCTTTGTGAAATTCGGTACGCATGCTGTGATGCGAAAATATAGTTTTGTCAACCATGCCCAGAAGTTTTTCCCTATTTGCAGTGTGAATTAATTCATCTGCTTCTTTACTAGCGGCATCCATCATTTCAGTCCAGTGTAGCGAAAAGCTATCTATAATTTTTTTCATTTCGCCATAATATATGTGGTACGCACCATCCTTAAATTTAACATTAGTTACAAGAATGAGATAATGTTTTAATTTCGGTATAATATTTTTACATAAAATGAGATAGGGCACTTCAAAAGCAATAAATATTAATTCATATATGTATTCTTTAAAAATATCCATAATTTATTCTATATCAGCAATATATAATGATTAGTTTTTGATATTTATTTCAAAGAGTATACAATATTATTTTAATATTTGACATTGCTGTTGGTCATCAAATATTTAAATGAAAAAAAAACAAGTAGGTACACAGGCGTGTGGCTAATAAACCTCCTTATAACCAACATGTCCGCTTAGGAATAAGATATTTTGTAAGCATGGAAATTTGATAAAAATAAAAACTGTTGTGGGCTAGTTTTGTGGTGAGCTTCTTGGGGTTTTGGGTGTTCGAGACGTGAAAATAATTCTTTACACGGAATTTTTTTATTCGGCACACAAATATCGAGACAAAGGGTTTCTTATTTTTTTTTAATAATAATTATTAGATATTAGAATTCACATGACAATCAATGATGTAGATTCTTTTGTTTTTTTCTCTTCGCATTAAACATCGTACCGACTAATCAGCAGCGTCGCGAATCGCGCGTAAGGCAATCCCGGCACGGAAGGGCGATTTGGTGGGACGAGGGCGAAGGCTTACATATGTAAGCGCTTAACAATAAAAAAACTTATTGTACTAGAAAACTTATTGTACTAGATCGTGCTCCTAGGCACATTTTTATTTTTGATTAATAACAAGTTGAATTTCTCTTCTCTTTTCTAAAAATATATTGTAGTGTTGTCTATATATTGTTATAATTGCATATGTAATAACTAGCTGTTGCACGTGACTTCGTCCGCGCGGACTTCGTTTACTCCGCACAGCTCCTCCCCCGTAGGTGATAGCGTGATAATATGTAGCCTATATGTTGACCCGACCTGTTAGTAACATTCATGCAGAATTTGAAGTAAATCCATGCAGTACTTTTTGATTTTACCCCGGACATACATACAGACAAACAGACAAAAATTCTAAAAACTATATTTTTGGCTTCGATATCGATTGTAGATCACGCCCCAAGTATTATTTAAAAAAATATTCAATGTACAGTTTTGACTTTTCTACGATTTTATTATATGTATAGATTTTATATACTATGCGTTTCAACTTAGAATAGGGCTGTCAGGATGACATATTGCGCCGCATTTTGCAAAAACTTCTTAAGTGATGAGTAAAGTGTGCAAAACAATTCTAACAAAAAATGCGAAAAAGGTTGACCTTACGGGCCATCCCTGAAACTTCCCACTAAATTAAGGTATTTTCAGTTCAAACATCTATTTTGTTAAAAATGGCAGTATATTAATTTTTGAAAAGCTGAATGTATATTTGAAAACTTAAAATATTGCTTTAGCTAAATAATCGATAGGTTAAAAAATTTCGATGCTATGTCAAAAAACATTTTAATTTTAATTTTCTTCATTAACAACAAACAAATTGACCGATTTTGATTAAATTAACGATATTTGACGCAGTTTTTAAAGGAGAAAAGCTGATAAGATTTTTAAATCAATCGGTGAATTAACTTGAAAGTTATTTAAAAAAATTAAGTAAGTATGCTAAAAACAATGTAATTTTAATATTTGAAAATATAATATTTGAAAAGCTATAAGTTTTGAGAATTAGATTCGATTTTGTTTTTTGAAACGGCACTTGACATAGTTTTTTTAGTACTAAAATATTGTTACGAATAATCTAGAAACGTGTAGAGTTGGAACGCTGGAGAGATCTAGAAATAAAAGAAAGAGATAGCTAGGTACTCCTATTGACAAACAAATAGTTGACCTGGGCTATGCCATAATGGACTTTGTGGTATAAGGCATAAAGAATAAGGCTACATTGAAAGTAGCGTGTACTAGGATTTATGACTCATAACATGTTTACGATAAGAAGTGATTCATTGTTTCCCGATACATTTAGATTTTTCTGGATCCATGTAGAACTTTACCCTGGCTATAAATAGAGATATGTTGACAAATACAGGGCAGTTTTTATCAAGCGATCGAGAGCGATACTTAAAATGAACAGTGCGAAGCGAGAAGTGTTTATTTGTGTAGTTAGTGATAGTACAGTGAGCGACTAGTGTGTAAAGTGTATTTTAGTATTACATTGTGTTGTCTTGTGTATTTGTATACTAAATACACGGATTTAATATAAGTGGTGTTTTCTTACAATTGCGAACCCGAGTACGTAAAAATATTCAGTTTCAGTAGAACACCAAAAAATAATTGGTTGAAAATTTTCGAAGCTGTGCCGAAAAAACACTTTTTTCAAATTTTTTTGTCAACGATTACTCCCAAATGGATAAACCGATTTTGATGCAATTTATGTATTAGACGTAGTTTTTTGAGGAATAGAGCTGATTAATTTTTGTACTCAATCGGTACATAAATCAGGAAGTTATATTAAAAAAATACTATTTCGTCAAAATTTTTTGGTGTTTTTTCATAATTTCTCAAAATCTCCTGGACCGAATAGGTTCAAATTTTCAGGAAATCTAAGTTGAGCGGAATCAAATCGAATGCCATCAACCGCGTTTCGATCGATCCAGCCGTTCAAAAGTTATGAGAAGTTTACATACACATATACACACACGCACACACACGCACACACACAACATACATACAGACAGACATACTGACGTCATCGTGAAAATAGTCGGAAAAAATTCCTAGGACCTCAAAACGTGGACATCTGGTGAAAACTCAATTTTCGAAAATCGGGGTATAATCAGTAACGCCCTTATCCACGTACGTAGTAGGAAGTTAAAAATAATCATTCTTGTGTTATAGCACTCAACCCGTGCTTGGGAAACTGGAAAAACCTTAAAAACAACGAAGAAACATATCAACACGCGGGATTTGAACCTGCGACCATCTTCCTAAAGCCGGGACGCTCTTCCACTGAGCTAGTGTCGATAGGCTCGAGGCGGCGAAATTCTTTGCTATATGATCGATTACGTCGATTGTACTGATTGCTAGCTATACATACGTATAACTAGTTAAATGAGTTCATCGTTACAGATGAAATTCACATTTATAATTTTGATCAGTACTTTCGTATTTCTAATTATTTTTGTGTTATAACACTCAACCCGTGCTTGGGAAACTGGAAAAACCTTAAAAACAACAAAGAAAAATATCGACACGCGGGATATATAGCGGAATCATATAGTAAAAAAGAATTTCGCCGCCTCGAGCCTGTCAACATTAGCTCAGTGGAGGAGCGTCCCGGCTTTAGGAAGATGGTCGCAGGTTCAAATCCTGCGTGTCGATATTTTTCTTTGTTGTTTTTAAGGTTTTTCCAGTTAAAAATACTTTAAAAAATATTTTCGTTCTAATTGGTATATTTTTTATGTAGATTCCTATCAGATCACGTTATTAAATAGCTAACACAACTTTTATATATGTATGCATATACTATAGATAAACATCTATACTGCAGTATTTTATTGTTTTTTTATTGATAAATATTACATTTTAATACTTTTTAGCCTATTCTAGATAAAGACAACGACTCACAAAAATCACACCAAAATTGGCCCTGTCGTTTTTGCGCAGGATGAGTGACGAGATGTACTTTTTCGGAAGCTAAAAATGACTTTGTTTTGTTGGCCGTGGGTGAAGAAGCGTTATCATGGTGTAGGAGAATGCGGCTTTTGGGTCGTCTTTCGCGAACTTTTTCTAACACCCTGGGTAAACAAATGGTAGAATACCACTCGGCATTAACACTCTTTTGAGGGGTGTACCTACCTAACTAGCATGATTTTTTAATATATATTATAGATGAACAGCTAGACTGGTGTTTTTTACTATTCTTTTATTGATGAAAATAATTTTATTTATTTATTTATTTATTTAATACTTTATTGTACACAATTAAAAGAGAAGTAGTACATAGAGAATTATTAAAAACAGACTGTACAATGGGCGAGCTTATCCCTAAAAAAGAGATTTCTTCCAGCTGACCCGAATAATTTAATAATATTATTAAAACATTATTTGTTCTTCAATAAATCAGCAATATTTTTTGAACATATATTTATTTTTATTCTACATGATACAGTATCTATTATTATGATTAGGAGCTGCCACACGCTGCGCCATTCTGCGCCATCTTTATTTCGAAACTTCTGAGTCGCTGTTTATAGTTGTCGACCTTTACCATTATAACATTAATTGGAAGCGTATAAACAAGAAGTAAATTCGAATTCCAAAATAAAATAAGAAAAGGCCGTTGTATGTTGGGTTTGCTCGTACAAGTTCTATTTTGTGAATATTGTGCCTGATCTCTCTATTTCATAGCGAGCTTACTACGTCCTCAATTTTCTTTAAAATTTGCACACATGCCTGGCGTTTTGCAGAGCCGAACTATCGACATAATGGAATTATAAAAAAGATCTCTTGGAAAACAAATTTTAAATGCTTATTTAATTTAATCCAAAATTTATTTTTGGGATCTTCTGTATTTATTTTTTGCTATAAGAAAAAGTTGACCTAAATTACCCAATACTTGTACTAACGTACTAGACAAGGCATGCGCCGCGCCATTTGTTTTCCACTAAAATGCAGTCCATGGACATCGTTGAATGAAATGCGTAAGTGCCATGAAATTCACGGCATTATATATTAGTAGCTGTTGTAGTACTACTGCGACTTCATCCGCGCGGACTTCGTTTACTCCGCACTGCTCCTCTCCCGTAGCGTAGTGATAACGTGATGATAAGTAGCCTATATGTTGACCCGACCTATTAGTAATATTCATGCAAAATTTGAAGTAAACCCATGCAGTACTTTTTGAGTTTACCTCGGACGTACATACAGACAAACAGACAAAAATTCTCAAAACTATATTTTTGGCTTCGATATCGATTATAGATTGGATTATATTATATATATTCGATTAGATTATAGATTCGCCGTGTTGGTCCCGGCCTCCTTTGAAGAATAGGCCAACTGCCGTTCTGCCAGGCAGGTCGTAAAAGGCGACCGATTGGCTATCGAGTCACTACCATCGTGGCTACTAGGTGGTAGAGTTCTGCATTGTCTCGCAGGGGTCTAGTACCACCGCCTTACTTATTCCTGCCGCAATAGCGTCAGTGCTTGTCGCTGTCGTGTTCCGGTTTGGAGGGTAAGGTAGCCGGTAAACTTATGCATGTGGCATTAGTCCTCGCCACAAGATAGCAACGCACCATTAACATCTTTGGTGTCTATAGGCGATGGTTGACTCTTTCCATCAGGAGACCCATCTGCTTGTTTGCTATCTTATGACATGACATAAAAAAAAACACCCCAAGTATTTTTTAAAAAAAATATTCAATGTACAGTTTTCACTTTCCTACGATTTTATTATATGTATAGATACTCTATTATTATTTCAGCGCTGCAGCGAATATTTACGAAATGGAACACTGCTACTACTTCGTATAGCCTTTCCTGTACGCAGTACATTAAACCCTCTGTAAATAACATTTAACCACACCTAATATACATCTTAGAAAATGTTAGGAGTATTTATATATCAATGATAGCTACTTTAATAGTTGTAACTCAAGTTATAAAGTTGTAAAGATGAAAATCCACGCAAGATCTTTAAATAATCATTTAGTACACTTCGGTATCTATCTTTGGATGTGTTCTTATTAACTTCTCTAACTTATGTCTGTCTGTCTACCAAAGAACAATATAACTAACGGAACTGTCTACTAAACTTATTAAGATATGTCAAAGTAAACAAAATTTTACTCTTTGTAAAGTTTTACTCTTTGAAAGTGTGTCCATTGCATCTGACTTTAGCTGAAACCGGCTAAAATCAGATGCAGTGGACACACTTTCTATCTTCAAGTGTCGAAAATCGAAATCATAAAAAGTGTTAGAATTACGCAATGGCACCTTGACTTGCAAAGTAAAATGATGGCACTGGATTATGACTTACTGTCTATAGCTTTAGAGTCCTGGAAAAATCCTAGCTTAGTTAAGTGATCTGTCAATTTTGTTAGAAGTCTGAATTTAGACATTTGTTAGGAACACGCTCATTAAAACGTACATGTTACTTTGATAAGTATCCTTCATCTAAGACATATCGTCGTTCGGCATTCATTACCGCGAATGTGAAATTGGATAACTTTTCAGGAAAGATATTTAAAACCGAATTGTATCTAATTTACAGTTAGATTTTCTTATTAAAAAATATTAATATTATCATACTTTGTTGCTAAGTAACAGTTAAATAACTTTGATTTATACATTTTATATTAATGCAAACATTAGATAGGTACAATTCGGTTTTATATCTCTCCTGATAAGTTACCCAATTTCACATTCGCGGTACCTAATGAATGCAGAACGACGATATTATTATTTAACAAATAATGATTGTATCAAGGAAACTACATACTATCTGGAATGTTCACATGCGCTTCAAAATCGTTCCGAAGAGTACAACGACATTGGTGGAGTGTGTTTCTTTCTACTAGGGTGTCCATATATAATCTTTGAGTGATGATAATTTCATTCCAAACAAGTTTAAAATAAAATGGCAAAGTGCGTGTCGAGCCACGCGCAATGCAGGGTTTCAAAATTGTCCCTCTTATAATGAGGGCTAAGAAGGGGACTTTTATTCTTTCATATTACACTAGCTGTTGCCTGCGACTTCCTCCGCGCGGACTTCTTTTACTCCGCACTGCTTCTCCCCTGTAGGTGATAGCGTGATGATATGTAGCCTATATGTTGACTCGACCTGTTAGTAATATTCATGCAAAATTTGAAGTAAATCCATGCATTACTTTTTGAGTTTACCCCGGACATACATACAGACAAACAGACAAAAATTCTAAAAACTATATTTTTGGCTTCGGTATCGATTGTAGATCACGCCCCAAGTATTCTTTAAAAAAAATATTCAATGTACAGTTTTGACTTTCCTACGATTTTATTATGTGTATAGATTACATTTAACCTATTTAACGTCAATGATGAATATGTCCGCACCACAGATTCACCGCTAATAAATACTCCTCCAAGCACATTTTATGGTTTGGTCGAGCTTTTCTTTAAGCCACCGTTGCCGAAGATTCTCATTTCTTGGTGAAGCTGCAAGAAAAATTTTACAATAGATTAGGTACATACAAGTAATTAGCAGTTACTACAACACACTTGACTATTTTAGTAGGTATCTATTATAGAAGAAAATTAAATAAATTAGGTTCTTATTTAATTATGATGACCTTCCTTACTAGATTTAATTGTGATTTCTTCGTATTCTTATTTTCGTAACTAATGTTTCGTCAAAAGACCTGGTTCTTACGACCCATTTAATTGATTGAATGATATAGTTTAACAATTGAATTTAAACATGGGTTGTGATTTCATGTGATTTTTGGTTTCTAACTTCAATACACTTTATTCCTAATACGAAAAGTAGACAGTCCTGATCTTTATTCTAGCAAACAAACTAAATGTTTACCACGCTGAGCGGAACAAAGACAAATGAATGACATATAACGAAATTTTGTGTTGTTATTGCTAGATATTTTAAATGTTGTGTTGTAATTACTAGGTCTACACCAGAAATTTGTAAATAAAATAAAAAAATCCACGAACAGCATACGCTTCAGTATTAGAGTACTTAACACTACAATTTTTCACCATTTGCAATAGAAAAAACTTATTGTAGCAAGCAGAAAGACAACTTTAACACACTTTTATATAAAGTATCAGTCATATTGTTAAATGGGTGTTTTTCAAAAAAGATGACCGTTACGGAACCGGAATGCTATTTTTTTTAGAAACGATTTCGCACTTTTTAATTAAATTTTTAGATAGCTTATTAAATAACCTTTTTAAAAATACCAATTGTTCTATAATTGAACTAGCAGTTAAGCCAAAAAATGGGATTGTAAGAGCATTCAGGGTACAGGTATTTCCAATTAGTAACACTTTTAATATATCTTTTTTTAATAAAAGTAGTCTATATTTTTTTATTTGATTATCTTATTATTTAGATCAGTTCCATTCATTATATAAGACAACGAAAACTATTTTAACCATATATTAACAGAATATTCATGAAAATACTTCTAATTAGTAACATTTGTTCAAAAATGTCGTCAAATTATACTCTTTTATGAACAAAATAAAAGGTATAAAACTTAATCTCTTAAAAAGTCGGGTAAAACATATCAAAATAAACAATATTTAGTTGTTACATTGGTCATGTTCTTATAAAATTAATGAAGAAAATTACATTTTTTAAACTAAGTCAACACTTTAACAAATTATTAATTGGAATTCTCAGTTACTAATAGGAACGTAAAGTTAAGTTCATAATACAAACTTTTATATTAAATTAAATACTTATTTCAGCAATTTTAATAATCGGTCTTAATTTAAATCACAATAATCACATATGTGAGTAGGTTTCATTTTCAATGATTCCGCTTGTTGCAATATCGAGGGTTCGTTAAGATTTTGTAGGTATGTTTTATATTGTTACTAGCTGTGCTCGCGACTTCGTTCGCGTGGAAAAAATTCTAAAATAAAAACCCACATAGTTCCCGTTCTCATGGGATTTCCGGGATAAGAACTATCCTATGTCCTTTCTTGGGTCTCAAACTATATTTGTACCAAATTTTATCCAAAAAGGTTCAGCGGTTTAGCCGTGAAAGCGTAACAGACAGACAGACAGAGTTACTTTCGCATTTATAATATTAGTATGGATAGTATGGATTTTGATTACTTATGAACTCAGTTATGAACAAAATTCACAATCATAACAAAAATAGAAGAAATATTGCACAATCGATATTGAGAAAACCGGGCTTGTTGAAAATTACTAATTTTAAAAACAATTATTAAAAACATAATTAAAAATCAAAATATAATTAGTCCTAGTCAGTCTATTAAATTTGTACCCTGTAATATTCACTAATACTTTGGTTCTTAATTTTATTGGCCGGTTTAATTTCTTGATTTTTTTTATTTGCTGTTTAAATCTTTGCGAGTTAAAAACTTGTCAATGTCCAAAAATGTTACCATTTTTTCGGTAAGCGTGTATATACTACATATCTGCATTTGTTATGTCAAAGACTTGCAATGCAACCCAAAATTTGTTCTCACGAAACTATAAAATATCATAAAAATTTGAACAGCAAAAACCCCATCTAAATCGGATCCATACTATTTAAGATATTTTCTTTTTAAATTTTCAGGTGTTCTTATTTCTACCATCAGCCCGGATTATGACATGATGACTATCATTTTTTTTTTTTTTTTTTATATCATAAGATAGCAAACAAGCAGACGGGTCTCCTGATGGAAAGAGTCAACCGTCGCCTATAGACACCAAAGGTGTTAATGGTGCGTTGCTATCTTGTGGCGAGGTCTAATGCCACATGCATAAGTCTACCGGCTACCTTACCCTCCAAACCGGAACACGACAGTGACAAGTACTGACGCTATTGCGGCAGGAATAGGTAAGGCGGTGGTACCAGACCCGGGCGAGACAATGCAGAACTCTACCACCTAGTAGCCACGATGTTAGTGACTTGCATAGCCAATCAGTCGCCTTTTACGACATGCCTGGCAGAACGGCAGTTGGTCTATTCTTCAAAGGAGCCCGGAACCAACACGGGGAATCAGACACAATATCAGACACAAATATCTGAATTGCGTTAGAAAGTAGATATACCAGGCAAGTCGTAAAAGGCGACTGATTGTCTAGGCAAGCCACTACCATCGTGGCTACTAGATGGTAGAGTTCTGCATTGTCTCGCCCGGGTCTGGTACCACCACCTTACCTATTCCTGCTGCAAATCGTCACTGTTTGTCACTGTCGTGTTCCAGTTTGAAGGGCAAGGTAGCCGGTAAACTTATGCACGTTGCATTAGACCTCGCCACAAGATAGCAACGCACCATTAACACCTTTGGTGTCTATAGGCGATGGTTGACTCTTTCCACCAGGACACCCATCTGCTTGTTTGCTATTTTATACTAAAACTTAGTTTGTCACAGTTCACGAAATCTGATTTCGTAACAATAAAACTATCTCGGGAGTAATAAGCTTTCGAACAAAAGAATAATTTAAAAAAACGGTCCAAAATTAGCAGAGAAATCAGTAAACATACTAAAACATAAAATACATTTACGTACGTCCCCTCTATCAAAGTCGGTAAAATGTAGTTTCTGCTTGCATACTTTCAATACATATAACAAATTGAATTAACCCGTAAGTAGGCAAATTATTTGCTTGTGTTAGGGATGCTGGACAATAATCCTAGTATTATTGTCTTATATACATAGAAATATACGTTATACATAATTCAAACATATTTAATAAACACTCAGATCCAAAAATACAGACTACGGGTACCCGTAATAGGTACCTGCCTGCCTCTGTCGGTAATCGAACCCGAGCCCATAAACGCTATATACGCTAACTACTCGATCAATGGGGCAGGGGCGTCTAGTAAGTGTACCTAATTTTAACATAAGAAATACAAAAATTTGATTCAATGAAATACTTAATTTTTAGTTTACTGAGTACTCAGCCTTATGATTCCAGTTAGTAACAAAATGTATTCCGGCTATATGTAACGATACTCACCTGACGTTACGAAAGTACATTTTATGACTTCACATCTCAATATTTTATATAAAATACACTAAAAGTTAAGATTCCAATAAACTTCAGTTATTTTTAGATAATTGGCGCAAAACTTCAAACAAATTTCGTGTCAAAACAATAATATTTATTCTTTCAAAATCACTTTACTAATCGGAACATGCTTTTGTCGACACACTGTTCTGAACACTAAGTAACGGAAAATAACCAATTAAAGAAGTCCGAATTTAAAGGAAAACGATGTTTAATTGTCAAAAAATGGTTCCCAACATCACAAAATATCTGAATACAAATTCTTTTCCTTTTAAAGTAGATGAAAATCGTAGTTACTAACTGGGAATTCCGGTCTATTCAAAATTCTAGGACAAAACAAAATTTGATTTATTTACTTATTTTGATTTAGCAACCAATCAAAAGACATTAAAAAGTAATTTAATATTGTTCTACCACAAATCAAGTGATTTGAGTATGAGTATGATAAGAATATTTGAGGATTATCACACTTCAAAGTAAGGAAAGTACGCATGGGACATCGTGAAATTGGGGAACATGTAGTTAAATTTTTCGCTTTTTCTTGAATTAGGAATTAGGAGAAAGAATTTGAAAAATGCCCAAATAACACGCCATATATATAAGTGCGGCCGTGCGTAGTTTGCAAATTACTACTAATTTGAGAAAACAGTTTTTGCATTCCATAAATAATTACATTATAATTAAAATAAGCACATTTTAGAACTCAATATGCTAATTACAACACATTTTATGCTAAGTTATCTATCAACATGTATGAATAAAAGGAACTTAACGGTTACCAAATATATAATAATCTACCATTCGGTAGTTTTATTTATACTGGTAATTGCAAGAAAGGAACAGCATCCACTGTTGTCGTTGTCTTGCTCAGAACATTTTCCCCCTTAATAAGTAAGAATATCTACCTACCAACTTTATTTGTAACGAAATAAAGTACATTTTTATTATTTAAATATTGCTTCGTAATAAATTCCAGTTCTTGTATATAAGTTCCTTGGATTGTATACATAGATTACTTATCTACATGTTTTCTGTGTTGTATTATTTATAGTACCTATACCTATTATATTAGGTACCTACATGGTACCTAATATAATAGATGGTACCTACCTACATGGTACATACATGCTTGCATCTCTAAGTAGTAAGTAGTCTGTGGTACCCAATCCAAACTTATATATGATAACTGGAATCTTACGAAGCAATATTTGAAAAATAAAAACGTATTTTATTTCGTTACTAATAAAGTAGACATTTGTTTCTTACTTAACAGAGGGGAAAAACGTTCTGAGTAAGACAACGACAAGAGTAGATATTGTCCCTTTCTTGCAATTGCCAGTGTAAATAAAACTATCTGATGGTAGATTTTTATATATTCGGTAATCGTTAAATCCCTTTCATTCATACACGTCGATAAATACATTAGAATAAAATGTATTGTAATTAACACAATGAGTTCTAAAATGTGCTTATTTTAATTATTACGTAATTACTTATACAATGCAAAATTGTTTCTCAAATTAGTAGAATTACTTAGTAGTAATTTGCAAACTACGCATGGCTGCACTTTTATATGGCGATTGGCGCTTTATTTAGTAGAAAGCAAGGAAGTTACATTCTACCCGAAATGTTCACACGTGCTTCAAAATCGTTCCGAAGAGTACCACGACATGGGTGGAGTGTGTCTCTTTCTACTACTACGCCTAGCCATAGAAAAACGCCCTACGCGTTTGCTATCTTATGATATCTAAAGGAGTTTTGAGAAGAATTTCTTAACTACTTGAGCAAGTATTGAAATTCTCAGAGTTGACATACCAAGCAAAGTTTATTTCTAAAAAGAAGGTTAAACTGGCTTAAACGAACTTCGGTGGGCTTTATATTTTGAATTAGCTAGGTTATGTAATGAAATCGCTCTTTATCACCTGTCGCATGGGACATGTGTCGAAAAATATTCGGATCATTTCCACCACTGAATGTTATCATGAGATATGGCGCCAAAATTAATCATTTCACCTCGTTATATCGTTATATGGACCACAATCATGCAATTCCCGAAACATATATTTTATTGCCTCGCATTACTAATCTATAGATCCAATTGTTGCCAGGCGCTTTTTCAAACGTTTATGTGTTAGAACTTAGGAGGATTATTAAAAGACTTCCGCTGACGACGATCATCACTTGCCGTCAGAGGATCCTCCTGTTTCCTATTCTAAAATAACCTACCATTAAATGTCTAATTTTGCAACTGCAACAACATCGAATAATCTGAGAATTAAACAATTTTCATGCTTCCAAGCTATTTTGTTTAGACGTATTAAAGGCAATTTCTTTTTAAATGTACACAGTCTGCGTTGTACGAGAAAAACTTAGTACTAGCTACTACAAGGAATTACTGTAGTATGCAAATAAGTTTGTCTAATCACTATATAATAAATAAGCAGTCCAGAGGATTATAATACAGACATTATGAAAATCAATACCCAAGTCTAGCAAAAGTATTATTAAGGTTTTAGGTGCTATCCTAGAATATAAAATTCTTAGAAGCAGCTCAAAGTTTGATGGTTGGAAGTTAGCACAACTGTGCAGCAAATAAGCGTATACATAATTGTGCAACTCTTCAATTTTCAAGCGACTTTTCAATCTTCATCGGGTCGCGTGCAAATGTTTATTTAATATTCAATTGAAAAATACTTTTTTACTACGCAAAAAAGAATTTTTTTATGGATCTCAAGCCATTTAGTTTTTGGAGGGAACAAAAGTATAATTTTATCGTTAAACAGGTATGTAAGCGATTAGTTATATCATGATAAATTTAGTTCAACTCTCTAACTTTTTCTCAAATTAATTGTATACTCAATGATATTGTATTTATTATTAGAATATCATTGGGTACACTTTCGTAATAAAGTGTGTAAAAAGATGGTAGAGTAGACAAGGAGATATTAAATTCTGTGCCAATATTCATTTAAATTTTATAACTTCTATATTACCATATGTATGCAAAAATTATTAAAATACAATACTTTATTGTTTTGATAAAGTCACGTTGGCAAACGACATATCCAAAAATTTTATATGGGAATTGCATTGATATATAAAAACCCAAGATGCACAATCAGTGTCTCAAAAACGTCCTCTAAGAATGAGTGCACAATTTAAAATTGTGCACTCACTTCAAATAGAAGCCCGTCGCTCACGTCACTGACCGCGCGTCGAAAATACAGGATTGTTCTCTGATAAATTGTAAAATACATCATGAACGTTAAAAAAATATAAGATATTGTATTTTCAGTAAGTATAAGAGTTTATCGATTTATTTTTGTCGTTTATATTACTAAATATAGGGTGTAATGTCTGATTTTCATTTTATTTGTCTTAAAAATGTACTCGACGCTCCAAATATAATACGACAAAATTTCAATGGTCACTTTTTCAGTAAAAGGACAGTGCATTACAACCTCCTTTTAATTTAGTCGAATAATACAAATTGATCCTGTTATTATTAGTGGAGTCGATTTTTTTTTCATTAATAAGTTAATTTTTTTTAATAAGATTAATTTTTTTCATTAATAATTTTGAATACCTTTTACAGTTGTTAACCAACTGTCAAAAGAGAAGAGGACATCAATTGATTATATTGATTACTTATTTTGAGGACCAAGTTAGGTGATTCTTTTTATTCTATTTGCACGAATATAAAATTAACAATATATAATTGTGATTCTTACGATGAACTTTGGAGATATATTACGAAACTTTTAATATAACAATAGGAAATCATAAGTAGCATCGAATTTTGTTCTGTTTACACGTGTTGTTGAAAACGATTTCTTAAGTGGAAGGCACAGGTTGCATTAAGAATGTTTATTTTTTGATTCAATAATTTATTTTTAATAAAATGTTGTTTTTGATTGCGGATATCTTATACTATACATGTTACAAATGTTAAAGATTGTATGGTTGGATGTTTGATAATCATGTAAAAAATGGCTGTACCAATTTGGATTTGGACTCGGATATAAGATGACCTGGAATAGCACATAGAATACTTTTATCCTAATGCAGAGATCTGCAGCTAGTCTCGTATAAATTTTAAGTGACTGTTTATATGTATTGTATGTATTATTTAACCTTTCTTTATTTTATTAAAAATCTCTACATTGCCGGGTGGGCCGCGAGTACGTTAAAAATAATATTTACATATTCATCTTAATTATTTATATACGACATTTTTGTTATGTTGTAAGTAAAAAACGTAAGACCTGAACTTCCTATAACTTCTAAATTTTCTATACCTAATATCATAACTAACTATACCTCAAACTAAAAATACCTATTAGTAACACACCTATCGAAAAAACTAACGTAATTATAAAAGAAATTTATAACTAACAGGAAATATCTAATCTAAAATTACCTTTGGCAATAATATTATATGTACTAAACTATATTCCAAACTAAATATACGTATCTATTAGGATTTCTGTGTATGTAACACACCTATGTAACCAACTAATGTAACTATATTAAAAAAATCTGTGAGCTGGTTGACCCTACAGGCCACCTGAAACTTCCCGCTAAATTTAAGTATTTTAACCTCAAAGAAAAAACTATGCCTAAGCATAGACTATTGAATTAAAAAAGTTCAAAAATCCAAATTTTTTTTAAATGATACTTAGTTATTCAGTATTTGAAAAGATGTATATTTTTTCAAAATTATCAACGAGTTTGATCTTCCGAATAACATTGAACACAATTTTTTAGCTCTAAATTGTTTTATTGGAATTTTTTATACGAGGGTCAACGAAATTTTCAGAAGCCGACATCGCATTAGCAACTAACCTATTGTGTTTCAAATGTCTATGGGCAGTATTCGCCCGTACGTCTGCAGATACTATAACTAAACAAATGTTCGTTTACATAATACTGCAAAAAAAAAAACAGAAAAACTGAAATCTAATTCAAAACGAGAATTCTACGAAAAGCTTAACTTATTTCTAGGAAATTAATGCGTTTCCTTACTATGTTGTCGATACATTACATAATAAGTCTGAAAAAAAATCGTGTCTGTTATCATGTAAGAATCTATCAACTTTATAACGTAGTCATAGTCACCATTGCAGTAAATTTCCTATTTCAGTATATTCTAAATCTATTAGACTATGCAAACTAAATGTATCAATATCAAGCGTCATATACTACATGGCTATAAACCCACAGTTTGCCTATATGTGTAGGTTCTGTGTAATAGAACTAATAACCTATAACGTTTGAAATATAAATAAATTATTTTAATGGTCATTATTTGTTTTATTGATATATAAATGTTCTACGGAAAAACAGATTTTCGACGAGATTTTTTTATGTAAATTTTACAAACCCTTAAAATACTACTTCAATGGAACATGGAACATAGAAAATTGTTCTATGTTCCATGGTCCTACCGGCTAACTTAAGTCAAAAATTTTATTGCTTTTTGTACATTGTTTTTTAAAAATGACTTTAAATCTTGCGTTTAAGTTTGAATATGCAAAAACACGTTTGTGCCATAACTATAAACTTTTAGACTGAATTAGCGACAGTTTTGAGTGTCAGTTTTGTTCGGAACTGTGTATCTTGGGTATTTTATATCAATGGGGAATTGGGAAAATCTTAAAATATATTTTTGTAAGTAGAAACACTGATTCCAGATGAAATATTAATAAATTGACATTTGTACGTAGTACTCTAATTTGTCTGTGACATTTGACAATGTGTGTGTTGTTTGGACTATGTTCTGTGGTTTGGACTCGAATAATCTGGATAATAATTGTAATATTTGACCAAAAATACATGAATTTTGAATGAAAAAATGTGTGTTTTCAACAAAACATTACATTGAGTGTGCGTAGGTGACTTTAAGGACACCAAACAAAAATAAAATTTAAACAAAATAATCCGGCAAACTCAGGTGATTATGTGATTCCAATCTCGTTTACAGCTAAATACATTCTTTCACCTCTTCTTTCAACTCAGAACTTTTACTATAATTAAAATTAGATTAGAAATAAAAATTAGTGTCAGAATAGCAAAACGAGATTTACAAAAGTTAAGTGTGTTGACTATTTGATTTGTTTACCTAAACCATAAGCACGGAATTAATTAAATTGTACGTGACTAAAGTCACAAACACATAAACAATTCCTTTGTGTTTTAAACGGAATCTTTTGTGTGTCTTAGTAAATTTTGTAGAAATAAGAATTTATCTATTAAAAGTTATTGACCCATTTAAAGGTTTATGTAACTACGTAAGTTGATAGAAGTTGTTCGACTTTAGTCGATCGGTGTTAAGTAACTAATGTTACTGTTGTGATGTTTTTGACAGGCTTAAATCAAGGACTAGAATGGCGCAGTGAAGTTTTTGTTTACAAACATTCCACTTGTATAAAGTAAAAAAATTAAAAAAAATGGCAAGATATTTTGAGCACTCTACTACTTATAATTTCAGTTGGGACCAAGTAGCCCGTGGATACTGGCGAAGATATCCTAACCCACAAAGGTAAGTGTTTTTATTCATTTTCCTTATGAATTAGGTACTCCAATTAAACATTTTCTTTTTTATTTGTTAGTATTTTTTGTAGTATTTTTTAATTAGTAGATTTTTTAGTAATTTTTTTTGTTGCTATTTTATTGGTAGTTATTCCTTTTATTGGTAGTTATATTATTCTAAGTAACAAAACCTATTAGTTTAACAAGAAGTATGTACCTTATTGTTAAACTTTTAATAAAATAATATAAAAGGTTTTATTACTCTATTTCACTAGTTTTAATTTATAAATTGTGTCTGTAATTGGCATGTAAACTAGACGTGTACCATAAGTTGTGTCTATAAATTTTATTTAATGTGTATTTGCCAATATAGATCCATTAAAAATAAACTGTTTCTAATTTAGCTTCCTTAAAATTTAAATAAACCATACATGTTACTTAAAAATAGAGACTACTAGGTGGTAGAGTTCTGTAATGATTTGCCTAAGGTTGGTATCACCGCCTTACTAATATCTGCTAAAATGTCATTTGTCACTTGGGTTCCAGTTCAATTCTGTTTCCTATGTAGCTTGTTCACTGGTATATGTGGTATTACCATCCTGGCACTGGCATGGATAGTAAAGTACCATTAAAATCTTTGTTATCTATAAATAAAGGTTATCTGTTTTCACCAGGTGAGCCACAACCTGTTCCTTATCCTATGAAAACAAAAAATAATCTTCCTAAATATTACTTTGTCTAGTCTCATGAAAGATTTCTTTTTGTCTTGTTTTATTTTTAAATTTGTACATGTGTAACAAGCTTTAATTTTTAAAGTAGGTATCATCACGCCCGTATCCCCCAAGTAGAGGTAGGTACAACAAGTGCACCCATCATTAGGCGAAGATAGTCTCAAAATGTGATAGGTGGCCAGTCTATCACCAACTGGCCACTTTTTTCAATCCCGGGCAACATTGTTTTTGTCAGAAATCTGAAAAACACATTTTTGAATTGCTCGACCCAGGAATTGACCCGGGGCCTTATATGATCAACTCCACACCGGACCACTAGACTACAGAGGTGACAGCAGTAGTTTAATTTTTAGTTATTAACAAATGGTATTAATTAAAGGCTGTAAGATACAAAACTTGTTAATGTGTTGTTGTCTGCGTGGAGGGGATGTTCCATATAGTACAACATAGGGGGTGTTAGGGGTATCCCCATGTAGATATCTTACCCCCCCAATAATCAGTCCAGTTCTGTCCAAAAGGCAAACTCCGTGTGGTTTACGTCGTGATGATACGTCTTAGACCATGAGGTCTGAGTTTTGAACATCAGTTTGAATAAAATCATTATGGAGGGTTTTTTTGAGATTATCAAGGTATTATCTTAATGCTTCTCCAATGAGCACATAATGTTGGTCCCGATTAATACAAAGAACATTATCAGGTCTATCTGAATTTTTTTTTGCTTGTTTGGGTAATTGCCAGTTGACATGTGGATGTTTTAGTTGCTCATCTGCGTCACTTATAGTTGTGGGTGTAATGAAGTTAATTCTTTTATTTGTTTCAGCACACATGTACTATCTGAGGACACATGGAGTAGACAGGTGAAAGATGGATGTCTTTACACAAAGAGATTGATGACAAAGACAAACAAAATACCCAAATGGGGAGAAAGGTAATTACACTAAATATAAATTACTTTTTTTAGCCCGTGCTAAGACACTTGCGTTAGATTGTTTTCTCAATGAGATCCCCACAAATAAAACAATGTGTTTATAGCTTTCACGGGATTTTTTAAACTACCTTCATGTTAAATTTTATCATAATTGTTTCTGGTTTTGCCGTGAAAGTGTAGAAATTGATCTACGTACAAGCAGATGGGTCTCCTACTAGAGTCACCCATCGCCTATAGACACCAAAGATGTTAATGCTATCTCGTGGGGAGGTATAATACCATGTGAATAAGTTTACCGGCTACCTACCCTCCAAATCGGAACACAACAGTGACAAGCGCTGACACTATTGCGGCAGTAATAGGTTAGGCGGTGGTACCAGACCCAGGTGAGACAATGCAGAACTCTACCACCTAGTAGCCACGATAGGAGTGACTCTCATAGCCTTTACGACCTGCCTGGCAGAACGGCAGTCGGCCTATTCTACAAAGAAGCCCGGGACCAACATGAGGAGTTTGTACGTTCACGCAATGAAATCCCGAGAATATACGCCTTGAAGCTTTCGTAAAAATAAATCAGAAATAATTTTATAAACTTGAATAACGTAACTAGTACCGGAAATGTGGTCATACACTTGATCCAGTGGAAGAAACTTAGCAGGCTTGTCTTTTTTATATATCTAATTATTTAATTAGGATTTACACAGTTTCTTATTCTATGGATATGATGTATTAACTCAGAATATTTACTTTTAACCTCCTATAAATAAGAAGTGTTAGTTTTGACGAGTATCTGTGTGTCTGTCTGTGACATTATTGTGCCAAAACGGATGATCCAAATTGGATGTAGTTACTTTAAATCGAATGGTTTGTTGAGATGTCTATTAGCTATGTTTGGTGGGAATAGAAGCAGCCTTCTCAAGAATATTCTGCTTTTTAGCAATATCGAATAAAATATTCAAGGTAATAATTCCAAATTTTGGTTATATGTTTCAGTAGCATTTTCCATACAAAGTCTTAAATGAGGGTCTCATTATGATCAGCTACTTATGGAAAGATCTGTCTGTATGGAACTGGCTCGCCTTTTATACTGTTTTTGTTAGAATAAGTAGGTATATTTAACTTCCCATTACATTAGTCATTACATAGTATAAAACAAAGTCGCTCTCTCTGTCTGTCCCTATGTCCCTATGTATGCTTAAATCTTTAAAACTACGCAACGGATTTTGATGCGGTTTTTTTTAATAGATAGATTGATTCTTGAGGAAGGTTTAAGTGTATAAACCTTTCCGATATTCCTACGGGAACAAAAGCTGTGCGGGTGAAACCGCGGGCAGGTCGCTAGTAATATATATAAGAAAGTCTGCGTGTGTGTGTGTGTGTGTGTGTGTGTGTGCGCGTGCGTGCGTGCGTGTGTGTGCGTGCGTGCGTGTGTGTGTGTGTGCGTGCGTGCGTGTGTGTGTGCGTGTGTGTGTGCGTGTGTATGTGTGTGTGTTTGTGCGTGCGTGCGTGTGTGTGTGTGTGTGCGTGCATGCGTGTGTGTGTATGCGTGTGTGTTTGTGTGTGCGCGCGCGTGTGTGCGTGTGTGTGTATGTAAAACATATCACTTTTGAATGACTTGACCTGATCGATCAGAATGAGGTTGATGGCAACCATTGGGTTTTGCCAAACTTTAGATTTCCTAAAAAGTGAACCGATTTGACCCAAAAGATTTTGAGAAATTACTGCAATATTTTTATTTCATTAAATAAATTTATTTCATTATTATTTTTGATAATGTTATCGACATACCTAGAAATCCCTTTTGGGTCAGAAAGGGTTTTTTACCGCTCTATACATTCATGAAATTGTCAAATTGTTGAGTGGGATGCTAACACTTAACGTGCAGATAAGATGAGGCTCCTGATGGTAAGAGTCAACCATTGCCTATAGACACCAAAGATGATAATGGTGCGTTGCTATCTTGTGGCGAGGTCTAATGCCACATGCATAAGTTTACCGCCTACCTTACCCTCCAAACCGGAACACAATAGCGACAAGCACTGACGCTATTGCGGCAGGATAAGGTAAGGCGGTGGTACCAGAGCCGGGCGAGACAATGCAGAACTCTACCACGTAGTAGCCACGATAGCCAGCGGCCGTTCTGCCTGCCTGGCAGAACGGCCGCTGGCCTATTCTTCAAAGGAGCCCGGGACCAAAATGGGGGATTTGTACCGAAAGATAAATGACAGTCTTAATTGTTTTTTGAAAGATTAGATTGTAGTAATATTACAGATGTGACGTAGAAACGAGTTGCAAAGTCTTATAGCAACGACACTAAACAATGAGAAAAGATATTGGAATTGTGCATGAGAATATGTAAATAACGGAAACAGACGGACAATATTAGATTCGTCAGCACAAATATGATCAGGTTTTGAATTTCCTTACTGCTGAAATGCTCATTAATTTATCTTCGCCAGCATACCAATTCTATGCTTTTTAACATCCCGATAAAAAATTGAATATTCTCAAAATTTGGGAATTTTTTGGTTTCAATCTGACTTCTTTAATCGTGTTTTCATCATCTCAACGAGACCTCTAAGTAAGCTGAGCCTCAAGCACGAAATTTAAGCGTTTTCGTATCGTTAACGTATCGAGGACTCGATACGTTAACGGAGTATGACGATAGTAGGAAGCACGAAGCACCTTCTATCGACTCTCGAGACCTCGATACGATTACGCTAGTGACGTCATCCTAACGTAAGCAGGAAGATACTAGTTTCGTTCAAAAACTTATTCGTATATTATTGGTTTCATTATATTCTATATAGAAATATATTTATTGATAACTAAAATCACACCTAACTCAAGCATAATTAATAAAATACACAAAAATAAAGAAATGCATTCTCTACTCTAAGAAAAATCAAATTTATTTTGACGAAACCATTCTAACAACGATCTTACGTTGTTCTACGGTTTTTGAACGAGACGACCGCTTGGCACTTCATATAGGTATACGATACCAAACAAAGACAAGGTCAAGTTTGTTTATAATCAATCGTACGGGCTCTCGAAAACATTACATTTAAATTGTTTCCTCGCATTAAATATAAATAAAATATTATAAAATGAAAACTAGACTAGCTTTATGCAGTACATAACTATGGTGAAGTTCATGGAAAAGTACGTCCTGGAAGTTTTATGTAACTTATTTATGATGTGCAGTTTTTTGTTTCGTGATGTGAAGTGAAGATTGGATCCTTTCTTCCAGAAACAAGATTCCTCTAAGGAAATAAGCTCTAGAGTTATCCTGGAACTCAGTCTTAATGAAGTTTTTCGGCGGAGTTGCTCACAGAGAAATGTAAGAGCCTCTTTGTTGAGGCGATATTTATTTTTAAATTCGGTACCATTTAAATCCATAGAATCAAATATTTTTCTCTGTTTAGTCCTACATCTAACTTCTTTGAAAAATAATCTATACATATAATAAAATCGTAGGAAAGTCAAAACTGTACATTGAATATTTTTTTAAAGAATACTTGGGGCGTTATCTACAATCGATATTGAAGCCAAAAATATAGATTTTAGAATTTTTGTCTGTTTGTCTGTATGTCTTTTTGTCTGTATGTATGTCCGAGGTAAACTCAAAATGTACTGCATGGATTTACTTCAAATTTTGCATGAATATTACTAACAGGTTGGGTCAACATATAGGCTACATATTACCACGCTATCACCTACGGGGGAGGAGCAGTGTGGAGTAAACGAAGTACGCGCGGACGAAGTCACTGGCAACAGCCAGTATTGTAATATAAATGTAAACAGTGAAAAATTACCACAAATAAAAATGTGAGAATAAAAATTGCTTATATCGAATCTCATCTATTATTTTCTTCATCTTGAAGTAAACTTCCAATGAGAATATAATAGAGAATTACGTTGAAATATAGGTGGTATTTGCATTTTTTAGCTTTCCGTTGATTGTATTAATATCCGGAAGTAACTAAAACTACTTAATTTTTAAAAAAACGAGCGTAATAAATAATTTTAAACAACTCGAAACTTTTTTCACCGGCAATTTGTAAGTGAAAAAAGATTCGTCACCTCTCGATACCCAGCCTTCGAAATTTGCGATACGATACTTCAAAACGCCGTTCGTGCTCGTAATTTTGTTACGTTTCACGTGTTTCTCGATACGTTTGCGATACGAAAGTTCAATAATTTGCTTGTGCTTCGAAATTTAGTTCCATTTACGTACGATAGGGGCGCTGATCATTTTTCATACATTTATTTCTCGATGACGATACGAATACTTTTTCGCAAGGAGTTCGTGCTTGAGGCACTGTTCTGAATATTTTTAACGATGATTTGTGCCGTATGTATGTAAAGCTCTCATAACTTTGGAACAACTCAACCTATCGAAACAAGGTTGTATCGATTGGCTTCCACCAAACTTAGATTTACTGAAAATTTCGACTCGTTCGGCCATGTAGATTTTGTGACATTTTTAAATATATAACACTACCAGCAGCTTGCAGCCTGCTATAAAAGTTTTTGGCGAATCCCGCGGGATCACTTAATTTTTCCGGCATAAAAATAGCCTACGTGCTATTCCAGGTCATCGTCTACTTATGTGCCAAATTTTATTCAAATTCGTTCCGTAGTTTTTGCGTGTTTCCGTAATAATCATCCATCAATCCAAGCATCCAAAGTTTCGCATTTCTAATATTGATATAAATTATTTTAAGCAAATTGCTACTGGGTTCAAATAATTAGGGCCACCAGTTTTAGGCCACAGCTCCTTAACATCACAGTCCGCTCCTGCCAAAACCGAACGAAACGACCTTAATTAACTCCCGACTCTAAAATTAGAGTTTACAAAAAATCTAATTACTATTTTTGAGAATAGAACTTGTAGTGCACCGATATCAAGTGGCGCAACAATTAATGTAATAATTATTCTTACTATGGTTTCGGATGGCTCGTTGCGACACCAGTAGCAGGAGTAACACCATCACACCGCGTCCGCGTCTGCGACTGTTCCCCCCTACCCGTGCACCCGAGACAACCATGTTTTTACCACAGATTAAACAACAAACACTACATCCCTTCCTTATTTATTTTTTTGTTTTTTAAAATTACAACAACAATTAGTACAATTTAATTATTTTTTTTAATTGTATTCCGATTAAGTGAGTATAGTTATCTTCTTTGTCCCGTGTCTTCCATTCACTTCCAATCTGTCTTAAATGAATTACAATCCGTTATTCCATTTAACCTCTTTCATAATGTCTTTCAAGTTCGTGTCCGTCTCCGATTTGTGCTTGCTCTACAACACGTGGAGTTGCATTATGTTTACATTATTATAAAATTTGCTGTCAGTTTACACCTAACCTACGCTAACCTAATTCTTTCAGGTACATTTTATCTTCTGATAATTTTGGATCTTCCTGTGTTTTCTTTTGTTCCATACCCGTTTCCTTTTTTTTTACATATATAACAATAAATATAAAATTTTATCTCAATGTTGTACACTATAAAATACTTCAACCAGAGATTTGCCTGTTTACCATTGTCCATGATCAAATACTCCCAGACACTCCTTTTTAAATTATAATTTTGGCCTCTATTAATTTTCAAAATTTTCACCTTTCCATTTTGTTTGTTAGGGTTATGTTAATCTCCTTTATATTCGTCACTTACGAGTTGTACACGATTTTTATTTAATGTTGAAACGGCGTACCAAAACGACTGAATCTCTTTCAACAATTTATAATTTGGGAGTTTGTAATTAATTTTGTAAATTCTATTCTCTTGTAGCGACTATAGAAGTTAATAATTAACACATAGATATATAACATTTGATAACTTATGGTACTTTGGTATTGGTTTTAGTAAGTCTATTGCAACACCCATCCAGGGTGATGATATAGGAAGTTTTCTTCCTTTCATAGGTACCGGAGGAGTTGACAATTCAACCAAAATATGTCCTTTGCACTGTTTAATAATTGTTTAAACATTTTTATGTATACGTGGCCACCATTTTTTTTTATCTTAAGTGGCCTTTCATTAACTTTCTCCTGGATGGCATGCTTGCGCCGCTTTACTCTCAATAAAATATTATCATAAAAACAATGTTCGGGCTCAAAATTTGTATACTCTTTTTTGAAATGATTCCAAATATTACTGCAAATTCCTATTTTGACTTGATTTATTTCTAGGCTACTTGTTGAATTTGTTACTATGAATAGGTACATCGACAAGATTTCTCTAGTGTATAATGTATAATGTATGTAGTCTTTAATATCTCCTGTTGGTTTATATAAATATGCACAAAGCCTAGACGGAGGATCAGCAATTTTTACTTTTCTTGGTTTGTAAATATTTTACATTAAAACATGTTTGTAACCGTAATACCTAGCGGTCAATTGACGCAGATGGTTTTGATTTTAGCCCAAATAAAAATTCTAATGGCTTTAACATAATTTTTTCCGAGCAAAATTACTGGAATGTTTAACAAATACTGAATACCTATTTTTTATTTTATAACTGTATTAACGTTTTATATAATTCAGTAAGTGTTTCATTGCCATAAGCAATAACTCAACCCCTGTTAACGTTTTAAAATTTATACTGCTCCTGCTTCGATATGACTTGCATCTGCAATAGTTTGTTTTATCATCAGCATTACAATTTTATTGTAGCTAACGATTTCTTCAATCTATAAAAGAATTTATCCTGGTCCTCTTTCTGCAACCCTTCTATGTTCGCTTTTTTGTTGTTTTTATTTTCACCGAAATATCTTTCATGGTTTCATAATAGTTGCAAGATTGGGTAGTCAGTTACTAGCTAATTATAAAAACTCTATAGTTCTTCTATAGTTTTGGACACACTAAATTCTTTCATGCTAGTAATATACTTAGGTTTAGCACCATTTAATTGCATACCATATGTAATTCATGCCCAAGAAAATCGATTTTTTTTGCACATTGAATACAAATTCATAAGAACATTGTTTTGTTTCATGGTTTCCAATACATTCGACAACTGTTCATCAAGCAGATACTCATTTACTCCATAACTAAAATAAAATCTACAAAATTTATTAACTACTTCATTTAATCCAGCCTTTCAACATTTTTTTTATTATCTAAACAATTTCACCTAAGTGCACAAGTAAAATTACATATTAATCTTTTGTATCGATAAAACCCTTTTAGTTTTATGTTATAAATTATGTTAAATATCTGGAATTTGTGTGAATTTCCACTTCATGGAAGGTATTTTTTAATTTCAAGTTTTGAAATTAATTGAGCTTTTTTCAATCTTGGGTAATAAGTTATTCATAGAAGGTAGGTAATATTTTTCTTTCAATGTTGCCATGTTAATTTGCCTCATGTCAATACACACAGTAAGGTGCTTTAATATTGGAACATCTCGTGAAGTCTATTGTGAGGATTCTTCAATTATGTCACTATCAAACAGTTTCTTTTCTACGGGTATTGGCATACGACGGTCAAGTTGTGACCAAAAATTTTGGAAATGGCTAGGGAATTTGTGTGATCTATTAACTCCAATGCCTGCTTTTAAAACTCCCTTTCTTTGTTTAGATTTCTTTTTTTTTAACAATAGTCCAAGTTTTGTCTGTTATAAAGTTTAATATGAACTCAGAATTAATTAATAACTTTAATTTGACTCCTCCCATTTCAAATTCAATTGTGGAATCATCATTCATGTCGAAACCTCAATGAATATGTCGATACAATGTTTTGTTTTTGTTTCTTATCTTCTCTCTGCTTGTATTCCAGTTTCCGTTTTTGGATTTCATAGTTCTACACAATAAACAAAAATGTCCTACTTTACCAAATGAATGGCACTTTTTTGTATTGTGTATATGCTATATTCACACCATCCCATTTTTTTTTCCTTAATTTACTTAAACATGGTTTAATTTGGCGATTGTTAAGTATATTAACTACACAATAAGTAGGCACCACGAATTAAATGGATACGCCTTTCAAAGCAATTTCCCAGTTTGTCAGCGTAGCCCGCATTCACATACAGAAACACAGAGTCACGCCACTTACCGATGAAATAAAATTATTACAAGGACAACTTTTAAACCTTGTCATCTCATTCGGTAAAACAAAATAGTACGACATGGCTCAATTCTTTTTTTTTTTTACGATACAATATATTTAGAAATGCATGACACTTTTGACAGTGATAGCAGCACCCGCTGACATGCGCGGCGATACGCTTCCTTCCCAATGGCATGTCCATTACTATTCATGTGGTCTGTGGTAGACACTTCCAATTAGTAATAACCAATTTCCAGGGTATCAGCTTCTAAAATTATTTTATCTAATGTCACTGCTAGGTAACTTTTTTCTAAGTTTTGAGATAATTATATTTCTACAATTTATCAATTACTTGTTATTCTGAATTCGAAACCATAAATTTGTTTGCTTGATTTCTCAATCTAATTACAATTTTTCAGATATATTTTTTTTACTTTATTTTGCGAAATAGTATAATACGAAACAATATAAATATGTTTGTTGCTAATTCTATTCTCTTTAGGAAGAAAAAAAAACATTAAGTGTTTTAATTGCAACATCATAAACATCTATCTTTGAATAAAGCTATATATATTTATTTAGTTTTGTAATTAAACATGGTTTATAATTTCGTGCGGGCATGTATTGGCCATACACATAAATAACAACGCACGATTTTCAATTTTATGAGGGTAGTACTGCCCACACACACAAACAGTAACACATGGTTTTCAATTTCATGAGGGTCCGTACTGCCCATACACATAAACAGTGAAGCACGGTTTTCAATTTCAGGAGGGCCCGTATTGCCTGTACACACGAACAGTGACGCACGATTTTCAATTTCATGAGGGCCCGTACTGCCCGTACACACAAACAGTAACGCACGGTTTTCAATTTCATGAGGGCCCGTACTGCCCGTATACACAAACAGTGACGCACGGTTTTCAATTTCATGAGGGCCCGTACTGCCCGTACACACAAACAGTGACGCACGGTTTTCAATTTCATGAGGGCCCGTACTGCCCCTACACACAAACAGTAACGCACGGTTTTCAATTTCATGAGGGCCCGTACTGCCCATACACACAAACAGTAACGCACGGTTTTCAATTTCATGAGGGCCCGTACTGCCCGTACAAATAAACAGTAACGCACGGTTTTCAATTTCATGAGGGCCCGTACTGCCCGTACACACAAACAATGACGCACGGTTTTCAATTTCATGAGGGCACGTACTGCCCGTACATACAAACAGGGACGCACGGTTTTCAATTTCATGAGGGCCCGTACTGCCCGTAAACACAAACAGTAACGCACGGTTTTCAATTTCATGAGGGCCCGTACTGCCCGTACACATAAACAGTAACGCACGGTTTTCAATTTCATGAAGGCCCGTACTGCCCGTACATACAAATAATATCATCTACTAAGTGTTGAATTTTATTTTTACCAAAACTTTTAAAATAAGTCTCTATTTTGCATATTAGTCATGGCGATGGAATTCTTGTATTTAAAACTTTAAATCACGTTCACGTTAATCACGGACGCACTTACTCTTAATATTTCATTTTATGGGCATGTATTACACCGTTCTATGTAACTGAATATCACCCACACCGGATCATTTTTTTCATGACCCAAAAATCAGCAAGAATTGTCGCCAATTAACTATTAAACCAAGAGGCCATTGCTCTTACATATATTTCTGTAGTTACTTTTTGTGACACATAATGTAAGAGTCATACTTTGGTATTAGTAAGTATATTATAATAAAAATAAAGTCTAAATAACCATCGTTTAATGGTTATTACATAGATTTCGGGAAAATTAATTTATGAATTAGTTATTCGCGGTAGATCCCGCTAATCCTTAATAATCAATTAGGTACATACCTAATATGATTTTAAAATATGTGACTACAATACGCGTACCACGTACATATATTAAACTACAGTATGGCATTGATACAGTCATCATAAATATAAGTAAGTATATTATAATAAAAATATAATCTAATTAAACTACCATTTAATGGCCATTACATAGATTTCGGGAAAATAATTTATCCATTAATCGCGGTAAGATTCCGTTAATCCTTAATAATTCATTAGATACATGCCTAATATGATTTAAAAATATGTGGCTTACCATAATTATACGCGTAGATACCTCGCACCTATTAAAATATGGCATTGATACCCTTGCTAGACTTTTACCTGTATGTTTTACTACGCATAGTGAATAGTAGGCGTAATTACATGTCCGTTATTTTTTTTATAATTACTAATATAATAAAACTCAGGATTTAAATATAAACTTACTTTTTCCTGCCTTGAAAATGTTAAAAATTATAAAATGTTTTATTTATTTTTGAAAAATAAAATGGCGGCTACAGAATTGCGCGGTATTTTTACACGCTTTTTATTAGCTTCACCTGTATGTTTGTATGTTTGTATGTTTGTTTGTAACCGACTTCTTTGGGCGCGATTTTGACCCACTTTAAACGGCCAGATTTCGTTCAAACTTTGTAGATTTGTCGAGGATCGATGGCAATACACTAATTTGATAAAATTATTCCATTTTTAACCGACTTCAAAAAAAAGGAGGAGGTTCTCAATTCGGCTGGTATATTTTTTTTATGTATGTACACCGATTTCTCCGAGGTTTCTGAACCGAATTACGTGATTTTTTTTTGTTTGATGCGGAATAGTTTCGAATTGGTCCCATAAAAATTTGATTCAGGTAGGCCCAGTAGTTTTTGTTTTATGAGCATTTTTTTATTTATTGTACCTATCTCGATGTCTGAAATCAAATCTCGCAAGTAAATTTGATCCACTTCCCGGTTACCGATTGAGCTGAAATTTTGTATACGTATGTTAATTGAATGACAATGTAACCTTATTATGACATGGAGCTGATCTGATGAATCTGAATCGGAAGGTGACCACAGGAACTTAATAATTAAATGGTTAAAAATCGGTTAATAACAAGACTATTTATTGAGTTTGGACTCATTTGATTCATGTTGACGAGCACTTTGGTGCTTGGTGGTGACTAGGATCCTGAAGGGTCCGATGATGTAGCTAGAAGATGGTCATAGGAGCTCAGCAATTAAATGACACAACTCTATCGAATTTGGGCTCATTTGATTAGTGTTGACGAGCACTTTGGTGCTTGGTGCTAACTAGGATCCTGCAGGGTTCGACGATGAAACCAGAAGGTGACCATAGGAGCTCAGCAATTAAATAACACAACTCTATTGAGTTTGGGCTCGTTTGATTCGTGTTGACGAGCACTTCGGTGCGGGTGGAAACTAGTTATAAAAGGAAGTACTCTTAACAAAAGTCTTTGTTCTACGTCTGTCAAGTCGGTCAGTTCAAGAGGTAAAGATATCTTCCATGTTCTTCCAGTAGGCCTGAGAAGGAACTTTTCTTTTTGTTTATGGTAGTCGAGCAAAAAAAAATCAAAAAGTGCTTTAACTAATGACGTCTGTTGTTTAGGATATAATAATTTCTTACAGATTGTACATGGTACTTCAGCATATTGATTTATGGTGGTTATAAAATTACGCTCAGTAATTGAACGAAGTCTTTGTGATGTCTGACGCGCTACCGCTAGACGGTTCTCACGTGGCTGAGCAGACTCGATTGCTGTACGGTTTCGTATCACTACTAATCCACGAGCTCTCTGCTCGGCGGACTCCTTAGCTAAACGCTCCTCAATGAGACCAATTCTATGAGCCTTCTGCTCGGCAGACTCGTTCGCTAGTAGTTCTCTCGCTAGTCGCTAGTTCGCTAGTTCGCTCAATAATGAGATCAACTCTAATAGCTCTCTGCTCAAAAGACTCATTCGCTAGACGCTCTTGGATCTTACCGAGTCTACTTCTACCAAGGCTGGGCCAAAGCGGGTTTACAAGCATGGGCCAGAGATAGCATTGCGTCAAGCATGGCCCATACCTGGCCCCGTCGTATTGTTCTGTATGGGAGTAAGACAGGAACGCCTTGCACACTTACACACACACACACACACACATATGTCTATAATCGTGTAAGTAGTTCCGTGCTTCTACCGCGGCACTGGACTAGGTATGCGCATTAGAGTTTGAAACAGTGTCTGCGTATATAGCTTAGATTTCACGGGCCACGAAGAGTCCGCCACCGTCTCTGTGACTGAGTTTAATTGACTGAATAAAAAAACAAAAACAAAATAAATGTACATAATATTTATAGATATAGATATATCACCATCCATGTTAATTTTACATGGATATATATATATATATATATACACATATATATATATATATATATATATATATATATATATATATATATATATATATATAGATATACAGTCTTGTAGTTTTCGTTTTTTTTATTATTACACGCTTTTTATTAGCTTCACCTGTATGTTTGTATGTTTGTATGTTTGTTTGTAACCGACTTCTTTGGGCGCGATTTTGACCCACTTCAAACGGCCAGATTTCGTTCAAACTTTGTAGATTTATCGAGGACCGATGACAATACACTAATTTGATAAAATTATTCCATTTTAACCGACTTCAAAAAAGGAGGAGGTTCTCAATTCGGCTGGTATATTTTTTTATGTATGTACACCGATTTCTCCGAGGTTTCTGAATCGAATTACGTGATTCTTTTTTTGTTTGATGCGGAATAGTTTCGAATTGGTCCCATAAAAATTTGATTCAGGTAGGCCCAGTAGTTTTTGTTTTATGAGCATTTTTTTATTTATTGTACCTATCTCGATGTCTAAAATCAAATCTCGCAAGTAAATTTGATCCACTTCCCGGTTACCGATTGAGCTGAAATTTTGTATACGTATATTAATTGAATGACAATGAAACCTTATTATGACATGGAGCTGATCTGATGAATCTGAATCGGAAGGTGACCACAGGAACTTAATAATTAAATGGTTAAAAATCGGTTAATAACAAGACTATTGAGTTTGGACTCATTTGATTCATGTTGACGAGCACTTTTGTGCTTGGTGGTGACTAGGATCCTGCAGGGTCCGATGATGTAGCCAGAAGATGGTCATAGGAGCTCAGCAATTAAATGACACAACTCTATCGAATTTGGGCTCATTTGATTAGTGTTGACGAGCACTTTGGTGCTTGGTGCTAACTAGGATCCTGCAGGGTTCGATGATGAAGCCAGAAGGTGATCATAGGAGCTCAGCAATTAAATAACACAACTCTATTGAGTTTGGGCTCGTTTGATTCGTGTTGACGAGCACTTTGGTGCGGGTGGAAACTAGTTATAAAAGGAAGTACTCTTAACAAAAGTGTTTGTTCTACGTCTGTCTAGTCGGTCAGTTCAAGAGGTAAAGATATAACTTCCATGTTGTTCCAGTAGGCTTGAGAAGGAACTTTTCTTTTTTTTATGGTAGTCGAGCAAAAAAAAATCAAAATGTGCTTTAACTAATGACGTCTGTTGTTTTGGATATAATAATTTCTTACAGATTGTACATGGTACTTCAGCATATTGATTTATGGTGGTTATTAAAATTACGCTCAGTAATTGAACGAAGTCTTTGTGACGTCTGACGTGCTACAGCTGGGCGGTTCTCACGTGGCTGAGCAGATTCGATTGTTGTACGGTTTCGTATCACTACTAATCCACGAGCTCTCTGCTCGGCGGACTCCTTAGCTAAACGCTCCTCAATGATACCAATTCTATGAGCCTTCTGTTCGGCAGACTCGTTCGTTAGTAGTTCTCTCGCTAGTCGCTAGTTCGCTAGTTCGCTCAATAATGAGATCAACTCTAATAGCTCTCTGCTCAAAAGACTCATTCGATAGACGCTCTTGGATCTTACCGAGTCTACTTCTACCAAGGCTGGGCCAAAGCGGGTTTACAAGCATGGGCCAGAGATAGAAAGTATTGCGCCAAGCATGGCCCATATCTGGCCCCGTCGTATTGTCCTGTATGGGAGTACGACAGGAACGCCTTGCACACTTACACACACACACACACACACACACACATATGTCTATAAGCGTGTAAGTAGTTCCGTGCTTCAACCGCGGCACTCGACTAGGTATGCGCATTAGAATTTGCAACAGTGTCTGCGCATATAACTTAGATTTCACGAGCCATGAAGAGTCCGCCACCGTCTCTGTGACTGAGTTTAATTGACTGAGTAAAAAAACAAAAAAAAAACAAAAAAAAAAACAAAATAAATGTACATAATATTTATACATATAGATATATCACCATCCATGTTAATTTTACATGGATATATATACAGTTTTGTAGTTTTCGTTTTTTATTAATTGTAATTAAACGACACTGAATTTATTAGCCATTCGCATTCGATGATCTACAATTGCCGATTAGAATTAAAAAAAATAACTCAAATAATTGATTTTTTCATAAGTTACAGTGTTTCCGGAGTTTCATACATGACGGACAGGAAATTTTTTGACCTATTTTCATATTTTTTCCATTTCTATTGCACTAAATTAATTTTTAGCAAGTATAGAATTAATCTCCATTAAATTATCTCGACAATAGTATGCAAAATATCTTGATTCCGTTACGTACAAGGCTATAATACTAAAAATAGTTGCCAAAATAAGGCGAAAACAATTTCCGAAGGTGGCATCAAGAGTCTTCGCAACCGGCGTGTATGTATGAAAAGAGTGATGAATGTGGAGGAAGCGAGACAAGCCTGCAAGGATCGTGATGTATGGCACTCGGTTCTCTCTGCCTACCTCGTAAGGGATCTGGCGTGAAGATATGTATATATGAAAAAAAATTTTCGATCGTAAAGCACTCTCTGATGCTTCGCATCATGAGTCGTGCAATAGTTTAAAATTAAAAAAACAAGCTATTATAAATAAACCAAACTAAAAAGTAGAAAATAAATAATAGTTTAAAAAAACTAAAAAACACGCTTTTTATAGAAAACCGAACTAAAAAAATAGAAAATAAATTTTAATAAATTTAAATTAAGAATAGTGTTAAAAATTTCAATAATTATAAATTAATAATAGTGTGAATAAAAAAATAATTTTATTTAAAAAAAAGCGTGGGGTGCTTTTTAAGATATTACCGAATGATAATCTCTCTACTCATATATGTGTCAATAAAATATTTATAACTATTGACACCATGCACCCCACGCTTTTTTTTAAATAAAATTATTTTTTTATTCACACTATTATTAATTTATAATTATTGAAATTTTTAACACTATTCTTAATTTAAATTTATTAAAATTTATTTTCTATTTTTTTAGTTCGGTTTTCTATAAAAAGCGTGTTTTTTAGTTTTTTTAAACTATTATTTATTATTATGTAATTTAAATATTATGTAAGCGATACATGTGTATGTGTATTTGAAAAAGTGTTGAATAATTTTTTATTAAAACAAAATTTACCTCCCTTTGTTAATATTGGAGATCCACTTTTTCTAATGATTAAAAGGGAATGAATTATTATATTTCGATTAAAACAAACGAATGTAAACAAACTTTAAATTTTTCCCCTACAAGTTCATACTACCTAACGTAATATGAAAAACCTATTTCTCTTAAAATAATATCCTGCACAAACCTTTTACTCGTCGCCATTTGTAGTGCACCGATATCAAGTGGCGCAACAATTAATGTAATAATTATTCTTACTATGGTTTCGGATGGCTCGTTGCGACACCAGTAGCAGGAGTAACACCATCACACCGCGTCCGCGTCTGCGACTGTTCCCCCCTACCCGTGCACCCGAGACAACCATGTTTTTACCACAGATTAAACAACAAACACTACAGAACTTATTTTTAAAATATTTATCGCCTCTGTGGTCTAGTGGCCCAGCGTTGGCGTTGACCACATGAGGTTCCGGGTTCGATTCCCGGGTCGGGCACTTTAAGGTGTTTTTTTCATTTTTCTGATAAACACTTAGTTGCCCGGGATTGGAACGTGCCCGGTTGGCGATAGGCTTGCCACCTATCACATTGTGGGACCAAGTATCTTCAGCTAATCGTGGGTGCACTTGTTGTACCTCTGCCTACCCCTTCGGGGATACGGGCGTGAAGATACTTTTTAAAGTATTTATATAGACACTGCATTTTACTTTCTAAATAAGACATTCGATACGTCGTAAAAATACTTACATCTAAAAGTATAAAATATTATCTTAAAGTTCTCAATCGGCGTCGTAATTTATGTGTGGTAACGTAATGGCTTAAGTCATGGCCTTTTTCAAGGTTTATATTACCCAATACATCTGTGAAGGTTTTATTATTACTTATGTAAATAATTACGTATATAATTTTTAACGCAGTAAAATTGCAGTAACCGAGTTCCCATTTCCTATATCTTCGGAAAAATGAAAATGAGACCACATGGCGAGTGTACTCTCTCAAACAAAAATATATATCTATACTTATAATAAAATCGTAGGAAAGTCAAAACTGTACATTGAATATTTTTTCAAAAGAATAATACTTGGGGCGTGATCTACAATCTATATCGAGCCAAAAATATAGTTTTTAGAATTTTTGTCTGTTTGTCTGTATGTATGTCCGGGGTAAACTCAAAAAGTACTACATGGATTTCAAACAAAAAAGTAATCTTAAATGGTATTTTCATACATTAAGTACGACAACACCTACAAATAAGTAAATTCTATTATCAAAGAATGTGGCGCAAGTCGTATGCCACCGAAGGTCACGCGGCGCGTTTAAAATTCCTTTATAAAAAGCCGAAAAACTTAGACCGCGCCTTCGCGCCGTGTTTGTGTGAAAGCCGCCATTGCGAAAAAATGAAACAAGCAGCGACAAAGTATTGTCATTTTTAAAATGTTTGCTTAACTCTAGGGAAATGTAAGTAAAAATATGAATATTAAAAAAGCGATATATTTTTTTATTTTTTGAAATAAAGTAACTTTAATATTATTTTTTCAGCAATGCCTTTAACCAACCTATGTGCCTCTTTCGGATCGGACAGGGTTTTCTTTACACACTGTATATATAATCGGTTGATAAATGAGCGAGTTCTAGAGTGTGGTGTATTGTTCAAACAAACAATTTTATGATAGCGCGTTATACACAATAAACTATATTTTTCTACGCTTTACATTTATTATACATAGCGCGCTATGTTATATAATAACGCTATACGTTATATTAACCACCAGAACTTTACCCAGTTCTGAGGTATCAAACATTAAAAAAACGTTCAGCCGCATTTAGAACTTCCTCTTTTTGGAAAGTCTGTTGAAAAATTACCAGTGTCTTTGAGTTGAAGACAGAGTGAACCGAATGTTTTAAACGCATCGGTTCATAAAGATTTACCTACTGGTATTTCGGTTAGTGTCATGGATGGTAATCTTCAAGGCCTTGTTTTTTCAACCGTAAAGAATATCGCTTGTTTGTTGCAATGACCTTCCATACCGGCAGCATCACGTGCTCCTTCGAGAACTGTTCTAAAACTCAACCAACAGACCTATCTTTTGCTTATATTGCACGCCTCATCACTAAGCCGCCACACGAGTTAATGCTTTACTCTCTCTCTAATATGTATTCATATTGTACTATACAAGTTGCTTCTTAAAAAGTATCATCACGCCTGGTTCCCTTGCGGAGTAGACAGGGTAGACTGAACGTCTTACCAGTTCACCGGTTTGCCGATTGGCGAGACGAGTGGTGACCACCTTCGCCGCATTTTACCGACATAATAAGGATGGGGGCCATTCCCCCCCCACCCCCCGGGTAGGGGTCTAGGCATGGATTTATTAGAGAATTAGATAAGGATTACAGCCTATTATGACTGAACTTAAAGTATGTGATTCCCCCCTCCGCCCCTGTACTGAATCCGGCTGGATCCGCCCTGTACGTCAGTACATAGTACATGTATATACATATATAAATACTCAATTATATTTAATAAACACCCAAACCAATACAAACATCTATGCTCATCACACAAATATTTGTCCCTGTCAGGAATCGACCCTGAACCCCCTCGATGCGTAGTCAGGTGCACTAACCACTCGACCAACAGGATGGTCGTTATAATCTATACGTATAATAAAATCGTAGGAAAGTCAAAACTGTACATTGAATATTTTTTAAAAGAATACTTGGGGCGTGATCTACAATCTATATCGAGCCAAAAATATAGTTTTTAGAATTTTTGTCTGTTTGTCTGTATGTATGTCCGGGGTAAACTCAAAAAGTACTGCATGGATTTACTTCAAATTTTGCATGAATATTACTAACAGGTCGGGTCAACGTATAGGCTACATATTATCACGCTATCACCTACGGGGGAGAAGCAGTGCGGAGTAAACTAAGTTCGCGCGGACGAAGTCGCTGGCAATAGCTAGTTTACATCATATAAAGACTGCCTCTTAGTCTAGGGGTTAGCCTATTCCGCTCACATCATGAGGTCCCAGGTTCGATCTCCGGTCGGACCAGTATTAATGAGTTATTTTCGAGGTTTTTCACGAATAGCCGGAAGCTCAGTAGCAACTCTAGAGTTTGGCGGGTGGTCTCACAACTCCCGTGCCTCGGAAGAGCATGTAAAGCCATCGATCCCAGTTATCGGTAGAAATATTCGATAATCGTTATTGAAACTCGGCGATGGGGATCACCACTCATCTCCCCAACCGACAAACCAGTGAATCATGGTGAACCGAAATGTCTATAGGTATTTAGTTTACTCTGCTTACTCCGCAAGCGTGTGATGATACTGTATTATGTAAATCCATGTTACATTATAATATACATATAATTCTAACTGCAGCGTGCAGCCCGCTATATTATAAAAGTTTTTGGCGAATCCCGTGGGATTACTTACTTTTCCGGTATAAAAATTAGCATAAATATTATTCCAGGTCATCGTCTACCTGCGTACCAAATTTAATTCCAATCCGTTCAGTAGTTTTTGCGTAATTGAGTAACAAACATCCATCTGTCCATTCAAACATCCATCCATCCAAACTTTCGCATTTATAATATTAACTAGCTGACCCGCGCAGCTTCGCCCGCGAGTAGATTAGCATGTCGTCAAGATAGCTTTTCATATAAATTTCATCTCTTATTTCAACCCTTTAAGGGTTGATTTTTGAAAAAAAAAATTAGCCTAGCCTGTTTGACCCCGGCTCTTCAACTACTTCCATACCAAATTTTAGGAAAATCGGCCCAGCGGTTTTCGCATTTATATTAGTATGGACATGGATATAGATCAAAAGGTTGCTATTGTTATTTTGTAATAGGTAAACTCAAATCCTACTGGAAAATTTTACAAAATTCTGTCTTCTAAGTTTGATATGAAAGAAAAGATGTCGCTGGGAACTCTAGTGCATACACGTTACATACATAGGTACATTTGGAAATCATAAACCTTCTTCTTACGCACTTGAATAAAAATAGACAAACTTTGAAAATTGGTCAAAATACGTCATATGCCGAAATTACACTATCAGTTGTGTTATCAAGGATAAGCGATATATTACAATGTTTTTGTCAGATAACGAAGCACTTGTTTTCGTCCCATGACCTTGACACCAGCAACGAATGTGCTAAGTGTCGTTTCATGGTAAAACACTGAAAATAATTGAAACTATCGTGATACGGCCATTTGACTCTATAGCAACAGGAAAAGTTAATTGGGCGTACCCAGGTTTTGGACCAGGGGGGGGAGCGACCGTAACATTTTAAGACTATATTTTTTTGTTATTATATTTGTAGAGACGTAAAAAAATCCAGGGGGGCAGCTGCCCCTCCCTGCCCCCCCCCCTCGATACGCCCATGGGTAAGGTAAAAAATGAGTATAGTGTCATATACACTACATTTTTACCTTAACCTGGCAGAAGAATCTACAACTGTACGATTCTCGAGGCACGTTTTGCCCTGCATTACTTATCTGTGAGACCAATTTTTGGCAGAGGTTTTTCTAAACGACTACAATTTAGGGATTTTTAACAAAAGAGCTTACTCAGTCTTAAAAGGCCGGCAACGCAAGCGAAAGATTTCTGGTAGTGTAATTATTTGTGGGAAATGGTAATTACCTTCAGGTCAGCCTCCTGTCCATTGGACCTCTCTTCTATGAAAAAAAAAATTGTCATACGGGTATTATCCCATATTCTTCCGCGTTGGTCCAGCCTCTTTTTGAGGAAAATACCATGCTAGGCAGTTCGAAAACGCAAATGTTGGGCCAAACAAACATCGGGTGGGTAGGATAGTAACAGGGAACGCGGCGGTACCAATTACCGCCATTTTACACTTAACTGTGTCTTTAGAGATGTAGAGGCGTATATGTTGGTTAAAGGCATTACTGAAAAAAATATTAAAATGGCTTTATTTCAAAAAATAAAAAAGATATCGCTATTTTAATATTCGTATTTTTACTTATATTTCCCTAGAGTTAAGCAAATATTTTAAAAATGACAATACTTTGTCGCTGCTTGTTTCAATGTTTCGTATTGGCGGCTTTCGCACAAACACTGCGCGAAGGCGAGGTCTTCGTTTTTCGGCTTTTTATAAAGGAATTTTAAAAGCGCCGCGTGACCTTCGGTAGCATACGACTTGCGCGGCATTCTTTGATAGTAGAATTTACTTATTTGTAGGTGTTGTCGTACTTAATGTATGAAAATACCATTTAAGATTACTTTTTTTATTGGGAAAACTAATTAATATCCATAAAATAATTACACATATGTAACCGTATTACGGTACCAAAAACATTTTTAATTATCCGGTAGGGTTTTTTTTACACACTGTATATATGAAAACTGGTAGTTTCCCGTGACTTCGTACGCGTGGCCAAAAAAAAATTACTTCGTTTTGTTTCATTGGGTAAAAAAACCTTTATGTTACTCCGAAATCATGTAGCTTTCCATAAATGATATAATTTATAAAATTGGTTTAAAAGTGGCTTCAAGAACCTGAAGGCTAATTGGATACTACGTAATGCTGGTATACTTTGGTTTTAGACTCAAAAATTCTTTTAAAACGTATGTACCTAAGTTTCTATAAACAGAAACTCCTACACTGTACAATATAAGGAACATATACATGTTAACCTCTGCCGCTGCCCTCTTTGAGAATATGGGCGTAACGGTATTTGAAACTCAAACTCAAAAAAATGTTTAATTCAAAATTCAAATAAACCTTTTGACGTGTCACATTTTTAGATTTACTACCGGATCTGAACGCAGCCTCAATCCATACACTAAGAAGATCCGGTGGAAGTAACTCCGCAGGTTTTTTAGTGTTGTCGCCAGCGGCAATTGTTGCCCACCGTTTCGGCACACAAACTATTGAAACCCCGAAGAGAGTTATTATTGAGTCGAACTCCTGATATCACTTACTCTCCTACTTATCGTCAAGATACTGCCCTAAGCCGTGGTTCGGTCTCACAGAAAATATCTTTAGGGCGGGCTCTAAGCTTATTTAACTCTGGCTGAGCATTCTGCTCTGATGCTGATCTGATCCTGATGGACCTCGATAACCAAATGGTACTAAGGCATAAAATATTTGCATTAGTTGTTCTAAATGCTATTGCTTATTTTTTTGCAGATTTTTCAATGCAAAATCAATAAAAATTATAGAAGAGAGTATTGTGGACCCCGAAAAGAAAATCCTCGTCACATATACTAGGAACTTGGGCTACACTAAAGTTATGGTGAGTGAGAATGCATTTAATACAAAAGACAATTACATTATCCTGGTATTTAGTTTGTTTGGCTGCGCTCTTGAGTACCTGGGTTCGATTCCCGGGATGAAGATAGTGTTATTAGAATGAAGTTTTTTATCGCTATTCGTTTACGGGCTGAGGGGCTAGACTGAAAAATGTGTTAGAAACGAAGAAACGACACCAAATTAGCTGTTTTTCCAATTTGACCAACTAAACTAACCAACTGGTTGTGCAGAATGGAACTCGGTTAAGGAATAATTCCGATCTAACCAACTGGTTGATCCTATATTTTATTTTTGGAAAAAATATTCTAGTCGGACCAACTGGTTGTGCAGAATGGAACTCGATGACTGTCCTTCCATTTTGACCAACTAAACTAACAGTTGGTTAGTATAGTTGGTCAAAGTGGAAAGACAGCATATTATACATATACAAAACCGCCCATTTTTGTAGTGATTTTGAGGTACTGTAACGCATTCTTTGAGTTACAATTATAATGGTGCTGTCCACTTGTTCTATTTTAAATTTTTAGGAAAAAATTGTAGAATCCCTATTTTCCTTGGTTATGGCATCACGCCTGAATGGCTGGACCAATTTCGGTAATTTTTTTTGTTGTGTTTGTAATTGTAAGGAGAAGGTTCTTATAAAAGAAAATATTAAGAAAATTGCGCGTAAAAATAGAAAATTTAAGAATACTTAACCACCATATAAAGTTAAATGCCATTTTGGCTACGTGGAAGGACAATCCCGTAGGGCATAGTCTTATATAAATTACGTGTCACGTTGTCTGTCCGCTATGGATTCCTAATATGAATGGCAAAACAACGTTTGTCGGGTCAGCTAGTTTCTTATAATTTTATGCAAAAATTTTTTTTCTTATGTGAGATATCTCTAAGCTTTATAAGGGCCCCAAATTTTCAAAGGCCCCGCCAAGGCATGGCATGTTAAGGAAGTATTAAAGTAGATCCGAGCAGCGGTACCTCTCGAAGTAAAATTAAAGCAGCCAAGCAGTGAAGACCCCCGGTGACGACGAGGTCGTCACAGAACTTTGCTATCACTTTTTCGACAGTCATCATCGTCACTTTCCACTAGTTGAGATGGAAGATAAACGCCTATTCCAATTACATTTTTTTTAAAAAATGTGAGATAGTATGATACCACCTTTTTTAGAAATCTTTTTTAGAAACTGCTTTACTGTTAGACATCTTACGAGAAGGCGAGAAAAATTAACACGTATCACTACCATGGTGACAACTAACTAGTGCTAATTTTACAACGGTTTTCCCGAATTTTGGTAACACCATCTTACATATTCCTGCCGCAATAGCGTTGGTTTTTTTTGCTATCATGTTCTGTTTTTGACCAACGAATTGAGTTACCCTCCAAGAGTAACTCAATTCGTTGGTTCAGCGACCCTAAGTGAGTCTTGGCCTCCGAACGAGAATACGCCATTGTTTTCGGACTTGTGCTGTGCGCTTCTAGTCGCTTGCCCCGAAGTTTACCGCCTACCTAAGCTTGGGGAGCTTTGAAGGTAGGCGGTCAACTTACGCATTTAGTGGTCACGATGGTTTTCTTCTATTTATCCTATATTATAATAAACTAGCTGTTGCCAGCGACTTCGTTCGCGTGGAGTTCGTTTACTCCGCACTGCCCCTCCCCCGTAGGTGATAGCGTGATAATATGTAGTCTATATATTGACCCGACCTATTAGTAATATTCATACAAAATTTGAAGTAAATCCTTGCAGTACTCTTTGAGTTTACCCCGGACATGAATACAGACAAACAGAAAAACAGACAAAAATTCTAAAAACTATATTTTTGGCTTCGATATCGATTGTAGATCACGCCCCAAGTATTCTTTTAAAAATATTCATTGTACAGTTTTGACTTTTCTATGATTTTATTATATGTATAGATTAGTTAAATTTAACTTTGTATCTTGTTTCATAGTGATATCACTTAAATACAGAGATAGACACGCCCATTTCTGATCATATCATGTTATACACAATTCGGAGTAGATAACCGAATACTTGTTATATGACCTCGATTTGTGACTACCTAGTTAGTTTGGTTAGCTTGTTCTGTTTAGCCCATGAAGTTCCAGGTTTATTTCTCAGTGAAAAACGTTATTGGGTTTTTTATATCTTACGAGGAATTTTTTTGAGCACGGAACCTAATTTCACAGTCTGATTAGCTTCTTCGGCATTAGTCCATGAAGTCCCAGGTTTTATTCTCAGCGAAAAATATAATTGGGTTTTTATAACTAGAAGATATTTTACGGGGGATTTTTTTTGAGCATGGAACCTAACTTCTCAGCTGAAAAATGAGAAACTTTCATTCAAGTAATTCGTATTTTTTACAACACTAACTAAATATTCCAAATAAAACTGCAAGTAAAGAACAATTATTTTTCGAGTACTTTAGTGAATTACCTATACAACGCCATAAAATTTATTTTATGGCGATGGCTAACTCAACCACAAACTTAAAGCTTTAACAAAACATGTTCTCTGTCAACTAGAATTATATTCAAATTGTTACATATATATGAAGTAAGATTTCGAGCCCATTTGAAGAATACCATAAGTTTGCCTTTTACGAAATGCCTGGCAGAAGCCAGGCATTTCGTAAAAGGCAAACTTTTGGCTATATAGTATGTGTGTCAATACCATCATGACTACTAGGTTGTAGAGTTCTGCAACGTTTCCCCTGGGTTTCTTGTACGCCTTACCTATTTCGGCCGCAATACCATTAATGCTTGTCACTGTCATGTTCCGATTCGAGGGTAAGGTAATTGATAAACTTCGTGCCACACGGATAGCAACGCACCATTAACATCTTTGGTGTCTATAGACGATGGTTATATTTTTCTTCCAGGGGAGACATCTGCTTGTTTGCTATCTCATAGTATAAAAAAGAATTGGAGGCAGTCATGAGAATGCTAAAAGAAGTGAAAACTTAAAACTGTATTTTGAATTTACACGTTTTAAATGTCTCCCTGTTATTGAAATATATGAAACATTAAAGATTCGTACTTTTACCTTTAGTAGTTAGTAGCAGTAGCATGTTGCTGACGCAAGTTCGTAAGGTTTTCTAACGTATCGTCTAACGCACCTATAGAAAGTTTTACTCTAAAAAAAATGAACTGGGAGTGTGGAGTTACTAAAGTAATACGTTATTACACAATAAATATTTGTGAAGACATTAACGTGTAGTTTCGAAACATGCCTCAGTTGTAATATACAAGCATTTGTTTGTATTTGCAAATATACTAATATTAGTAAGCATACTAATATTATAAATGCGAAAATAACTATCTGTCTGTTTCTTCTTCATGCCTAAACCACTGAACTGATTTCGATGATAGTTTGAAACCCGAGAAAGGACATAGTGTAGATTTTATCCCGAAAATCTTACAGGAAAGGGAACTATACGGGTTTTATTTTAGATTTTTTCCCACGTGTTACGTGCATAGCTACAAGGAATTCCGCTAACCCATGGAAACTGCGTGCATAGCTACAAGGGATTCTGCTGACCCATGGAAACAGCCTTCGCCGCGTGTAACTATACGATTTCAACATCATCGGGTAAACTGATGACTCCGGACAACGTGACTACGAGCTGGCGTCACCAACGAGCCCCGTGACCGACGTGAGAACCGCCACTTAGATTCCACACTTCGGCTAGGTCGCTAGGTTTAGAAATTTGTTATAATTTTATTGTAATAATATTTTTAAGTAATTAAAGTTAGTATTTAAATTAAATTGGTTTTTTTTGGGTCCACCGGCTGTAACTTACGTAATTGGCGCAGTCGGTAGGATACTCGGGTCGTTGCGAAAGGATTCCTTTTTCTGAAAATCGAAAAAGTAGAGTCCCCGCGTAATCGCGTCGATAACGATAGGCTCTCTAGTCTTTACCGGGTATCTGAAATCTACGAGTCTGCAGCCGGATCATCAAGACATCGATACCGCAACGAAGACCAAATGTATATGTAAGTACACACAGAACTATCTCTTGTGTTGCTTTCCTTATATCATATAAGTTTTCCCTTTTCCCAAAATTTTCCACCCTCGCACCTTGAGGACCCCGAAGACTGTTGATCGCCAACAGTCACGCAGGGAACAATTTAGTGATAGTTTTAGAAATTTAAATAATAATAAAATGTGTTCAGAGCTAGATGATATTTTTAAGGCTCTTCGTGTGGTTCCGGAATTCGACGGAAACCCGCACGTTTTAACTAGATTCATAAGACTCTGCGATAGCATAGTAGTAAAATATGTTAGGGCCGGTCCTGAAAATGAATTACAAAATTTATCCGTCTTAAACGGCATCCTAAATAAAATCACAGGATCTGCCGCTCGAACAATAAATTCAAACGGCATACCTGACAACTGGCTAGGTATAAGAAATGTACTAATTAATAATTTTACCGATCAGCGAGATGAAACTGCCCTTTTTAACGACTTGGCTCTTCAAGCCCAAGATAACCAGACGCCACAGGAATTTTATGACAAATGTGTGACATTATTTAGTACAATAATGACGTACATCTCACTACATGAATCTTTGGAGACAACTATTATGGCTAAAAGAGATTTATATAAAAAGTTAACCTTACAAGCGTTCGTGCGTGGTCTAAAAGAACCACTAGGGTCACGTATAAGATGCATGAGACCTGAAACTATCGAAAAAGCGCTAGAGTATGTTCAAGAGGAGCTGAACGTACTTTATTTGCAACAGCGTGATCGTAAGGACAACCCCCATATTAATAAGACTAACTTTAATCCTCAACCAACCCCTCCTATGCATAGTCGATATTACCAACCTCCAAAGCCTTTTACGTTTCCTAATAACTATACATCTCATCCTATGCCCAACATGCGTGCCATTCCGACCGCATATAAATCGCCACATTTTAGTCAACAGCCTATGCGTATGCCTACGCACACGCAGCAGGTGTTTGGTGCACGCCCGCCTAATTATAACCACAGTAACAACGCGTTTAAAGTAGCCAGTAATAACCAGCCAAAACCTATGAGCGGAGTTAGCCATTTCGTTGCGAAGCCCTTGCCACCACCAGGGTGGGATTGGACAAAGCGAGGCAATCCGCCGCCTACGAATTATTTTAAGAGTAGAGATATAAATCTTAATGAGTGTTATGACAACGACGATAGTTACTATTACCCCGACTATGACTATAATTGCTATAATAATATCCAATACGAACCGACATATGCGTACGATAACGAACATACCTATTACCCCTACTACGTGCCAAACTCCCCTTTATATTATGAATATAATAATGATTATAGCGACTCCCAGGCGTCGACATCATCTCAAAAGAAATATGAAGAACCTTCCACTAGTAAGGAGGAGGATTTTCAGATAATGTTGAAGTCAGAAAGGCCAAAATAGAATTAAATCTTCAAACTCAACGCCAGTTACCTTACATACATATATCGAATCCACCCCTAAATTTATTAATAGACACCGGCGCTAATCAATCATTTATTAGCCCCGACGCCGTACAAAAATATTTTTCGCATATTAGATTAAACTATGATCCGTTTGAAGTCACAAATGTACATGCTACCACAAGAAATAGCCACTCTATAACTCTACCATGTTTTCAGGAGTTTAACAATAACGAAAATATAAAATTATTCGTATATAAGTTTCATAATCATTTCGATGGCCTCATTGGCTTAGATCTATTAACTAAATGGGAAGCAAAAATAGACTTAAAGAATTGTAGATTATTAACGAATTCTGCTACAAATCCTATACGCATGTACAACTCTCGCAATATTAATTTATACGAAGATATAATTCCTTCGAATAGTTCTAAGTTAGTACGAATTCCAATTAACACCCCGGACGGTGACGTATTCTTACAAGAACAGATTTTGTGTAACTGTATTTTACATGAATGTATAACCAACGTGAAAAATAACCGTGGTATAGTGGAAATAGAAAATCCGTCTAATAATGACGTCATCTTTTCCTTAGATTGCTATCCACAGGCGAGCTTGTGTAATATAGAGTGCGCGCGTACTCAACAGCTAACCTCCCGCACGAAGGAAGTTTTATCACGTTTACGAACAGATCATTTAAACGAGGAGGAAAAGGCTAATTTAATTGCACTATGTTCAAAATACTCTGACGTGTTTTACCTTGATGACAAACCACTGACTTTGACCAACAAAATAAAGCACTGCATTAACACGACAGACGAAGTCCCTACCTATACAAAAAGTTATCGCTACCCCTTTGTACACCGACAGGAGGTTAGAGATCAAATAGCGAAAATGTTAGAACAGGGAATAATTCGACCATCTGACTCTGCTTGGAGCTCACCTATTTGGGTGGTGCCTAAGAAAACTGACGCCTCTGGCAAACAAAAATGGAGACTAGTAGTAGACTTTCGAAAACTGAACGAAAAGACAATTGATGATAAATACCCTATCCCAAACATCACCGACGTACTCGACAAGCTGGGTAAATGCCAGTATTTTACTACGTTAGATTTAGCTAGTGGGTTCTTTCAGGTAGAAATGGATTCACGAGATATTCCCAAGACAGCATTTAACGTAGAACACGGGCACTTTGAATTTTTACGTATGCCGATGGGCCTGAAGAATTCTCCATCTACTTTTCAACGAGTGATGGATAATGTCTTAAGAGGCTTACAAAACGAAGTTTGCCTGGTCTACTTGGACGATATAGTCGTGTTCAGCACTTCTTTACAAGAGCACATCATCAATCTTGAAAAGGTGTTTAACAGACTAAGGGAATCTAACTTTAAGATCCAACTAGATAAGTCAGAGTTTTTAAAACTAGAAACCGCATACCTCGGTCACATTATTAGTCGAGACGGTGTGAAACCAAACCCCGAAAAGATAAAGGCAATTGAGAACTACCCTTTACCAAAAACCCCTAAAGAAATAAAACAATTTTTAGGCCTTCTAGGTTATTATAGAAAATTTATACCAGATTTTGCTAAGCTCACCAAACCACTAACATCTTGCCTAAAGAAAGGCAGAAAAATCATTCTCGATTCTAACTACATAAATTGTTTTGAAAAATGTAAGACCTTACTGACAAATGACCCTATACTGACATATCCCGATTTTACCAAAGACTTTGTTTTAACGACAGACAGTTCAAACTTTGCACTGGGAGCTGTCCTATCTCAAGGGCCTATAGGTTCGGACAAGCCAATATCATACGCGTCACGCACCCTTAACGAAAGCGAGATAAATTATAGTACCATAGAAAAGGAACTACTCGCTATCGTGTGGGCAACTAAATATTTCCGCCCTTATCTATTCGGATGTAAATTTAAAATTGTGACCGACCATAAGCCACTTCAGTGGATGATGAATTTGAAAGAACCCAATTCTAGACTGACAAGGTGGCGACTCAAATTAAGTGAATTTGACTTTACCGTAGTATATAAAAAGGGAAAATCTAACACGAACGCCGACGCCCTTTCTCGAATTGAAATCTCTAACGAGGAAACTAGTTCGATTATTGCTAATCCTACAGAACGACCACCTTCAATAGGAGGTTCTACCACAATTACAGTTCACACTGACCAAGAGAACCCTATTTTAGAGATCCCCATAACCGACGAACCCCTTAACAAATTTCGTAGACAGTTATATTTGACTATCGTAGGCGACATAAAGAAAAGACCGACAGTTTCAAAACCATTTGAAACTCACACCCGGACAGTAGTGCAGTTATCTGAGAGAAATTTAGAAAGTGATTTAATTAATGCTATTAAAGAATATGTTAGCCCTAAAATAAGAACTGGTATATTAATGAATCCACCCCTCGCCATGTACAGGATAATACCTATTTTACAAGAAAAATTTAAAAGCTCTAGTATGAACTTAGTTTGCGTCAAAAAGGAAATCGAAAATGTCAAAGAATATCTAAGACAGCAGGACCTTATTAGGCATTATCACGACGGCAAAACTAACCACCGCGGCATAAATGAATGCTACTTGTCCTTATCTAATAGATACTATTGGCCAAAAATGAAAAATGACATCACAAAATTTATAAACGAGTGCACCATATGTGGGCAGGCAAAGTATGATAGGAACCCCGTACGGCCTCAGTTTAATATTGTACCCCCTGCAAGTAAGCCGTTCGAAATTATCCATTTAGATCTATTCACAGCTCAAAATGAAAAATTTATAACGTTTATAGATGTATTTTCCAAATATGCACAGGCGTATCATTTACGAGATGGCACCGCAATAAGTATCCTTCAAGCCTTACTAACATTTTGTACCCACCATGGTCTTCCTTACACCATAGTAACGGACCAAGGTACCGAATTTACTAACCAAATCTTTTCAGAGTTTCTTCGTCTTCATAAGATCACCCATCACAAGACGCTTCCTCACTCGCCGAACGATAATGGTAACATAGAACGTTTGCACTCGACTTTGCTTGAACATTTACGTATTTTAAAATTAAAGCAGCGAGAAGAACCAGTTGTTAATCTAATGCCATATGCAATAATAGCTTATAATAGTTCCATCCACAGTTTCACCAAATGTCGACCTTATGACTTAGTACTAGGACATATTGACCCACGAAACCCACTTGATGTAGACATGACGACACATTTATTACAACAGTACGCACAAACACATAGGGAACAGATGAAAAAGGTATATGAAATGATTAGCGAATCATCCCTTGCAAATCGCACAACCTTAATTGAAAACAGAAATAAAAATCGCGAGCCCGAGATGGAATACCAACCTCAACAACAAGTATTCATTAAAAATCCCACAGCTAGTCGGCAAAAGTTGGCCCCTCGTTTTACTCACGATACTGTTTTAGCAGATCTACCCATACACATATACACATCAAAGAAACGAAACCCTATCGCTAAGTCCAGATTAAAACGAGTCCCTAATAGTTCCAAATTATTTCAGGGCAATGATACTCATGACACTACACTTGACACGAGCGGAAGAGATAAAACTGGATAGCCTGGACGATGGACCTGGGCTGCTACCATTCAAACTGGGACCGACAAACATTATCACACATTACCATACTTTTCTACAGTACACCGATCTGAACATTATAGAAGGACAGCTTGACATGATTCGGAATCAAATGACGGACGTGAAATACGACTAGACAACTACACCTATGCCGTGTATGAATTTCAAATTGATTATCTTAATGATAAATTAGATACAGCAACTTTTCAACTTCAAAGTTTAGAGCCCAACAGAGTAAGAAGAGGTTTGATAGACGGATTAGGTTCAATTATTAAAAGTATCACAGGTAATCTAGATTATTCCGATGCCTTAAAATATGATAATGTTTTAAAAAGTTTCGAAAAGAATCAAAATGATTTGATTTCTGAATATAATCATCATATTAGTCTTAGCAAGGATTGGATGAACAGGCACACGCAAATAATTGATATGTTAGTAGATAATCAGGAATTAATTAATAAAACGCTTATTTCATTATTAGATAAAAACGCGCATGCTGAATATACTATGTTAAAGTATGCCAAATTTTCCCAAATGTTAAGCATTTTAACCAATAACGTTAATGATTTATTAGACGACTTAAAACGTATTGAAGATATATTAGCTTTTACGAGTGCATCGAGCACGCATCATTCTATGTTAAGAATAGATATACTTAGTTCTATGATAAGTAAAATAAAAAAATTATATAATAAGCACGAAATTTTGGATTTAGAACTTAGAGAATATTATAAGTTGATTAGACCTGGCTCGTATTATAGTGAAAATAAGATAGTATTCGTATTCGGTTTCCCTATAATTAGTTCGACTTTATTCACCTTGTACAAATTAGCTATCGTTCCTAACAAAAATAACCAAATCCTTATCCCATCACATCCATTCATAGCAACCAATGAGTATGCTCACGTGTACATAGAGGCTGAATGCCCGAAGTACAAAGATCGGTATCTCTGCGGGGAAAAGTTTAACCACCAGATTAGGACCAAACCTGACTGCATCTACAATCTCATTCAATCACAGACACTTGGCGATTCATGCAACGAGACAGCTATCTCTCTATCTCAACAAGCCATGGAAAAATTAGACGACCGACACTACACAATTACGTTCCCGACACCAACGAAAGTTACTATGATATGCAACCAAGACGAACACAGCACTTTCAAAGGCAGCTACTTAATAACGATACCCCAAAACTGCATTATAAAGACAGACACCTTTACCATAGCTAATATTAATGATCACCTACAAGGATCGCCTATTAAGATAATGAAAATTAACACTAATTTGGACACACCTACTTCGTCACAGCCTACACTCAAGTTGAATTCATTGAATTTGAACAGACTTCATAACCTTCAAGATAATATAGATATGCAGCATCCAGTTGAACTTGAAGAGTCTCAATTTTTATACCACACGACGGTACCTTTCTACGTTACAACGACATTCATAGTAGTCGCAATCATCATTTTAATATATCGAATATATATAAGAAAATACCAGAAAGTAACAAAATCTGAAGAATACCCTGAAAATGAACAAAGATCTGAAATTTCGGAAAGAGAGGAGATACCATCAACATTTTCTCTCAAGGTTCTAAAATAGTTGATGATCTTCGGGGGGAGGTGTTACGTGCATAGCTACAAGGAATTCCGCTAACCCATGGAAACTGCGTGCATAGCTACAAGGGATTCTGCTGACCCATGGAAACAGCCTTCGCCGCGTGTAACTATACGATTTCAACATCATCGGGTAAACTGATGACTCCGGACAACGTGACTACGAGCTGGCGTCACCAACGAGCCCCGTGACCGACGTGAGAACCGCCACTTAGATTCCACACTTCGGCTAGGTCGCTAGGTTTAGAAATTAGTTATAATTTTATTGTAATAATATTTTTAAGTAATTAAAGTTAGTATTTAAATTAAATTGGTTTTTTTTGGGTCCACCGGCTGTAACTTACGTAATTCACGCGAACGAAGTCGCGGGTACAGTTAGTTTTATATATATTAAATTCTTCTAGGACATATTTTTCTTCGTGTTAGTACAGGCGTCACGGAAAACACGATATGAAGTGACTTAGTGGACTAGATCACTTGAAATCTAGATAGGAGGAATTAGTCAAGTCGCTACTACACTGCTGAATAACAGTCGAGCTATAGCTAAGTTGCCAACCTTCTATCAAAATCCCACTTCTGATGTGGCTAAAATATTACTGTTGCTTTTGATGTGTAACATCTTTCCTATCGTTTTCCTTCAATCTGTAGGAGTGATTTCGTGAAATGCAACATAAGTATGTAATATGAAACTGAATCGATCAATAAGTGCGCGCGGTGGAAGAGTTCACCTTGGACATCAAACTTAATCATTTCTAACTTAATCACTCATGGCTAGATGTTACACATTGTAAGTGATTACTGTTACTGTAAAGCTCGCTCGTTTTTTGGTATCTACTTTCACTCTTGTAATGATTGTTTACAGAGTGTGGTGGAACGAGTGGAATATCGTCCAGCGGGCCCTGGACAAACAGTAGCGCGGCGTTCGGCGTGGATAGACTCGCAAGTGTTCGGCTTCTCTCGGGCGATACGAGCATTTGGCCTGGACCGGTTCCGGAAAAACTGTCAACAAATGGTAAGATACGCTATACAAATAAATTATAGACTCGCAAGTGTTCGGCTTCTCCCGGGCGATACGAGCATTTGGCCTGGACCTGTTCCGAAAAACTGTCAATAAATGGTAAGATATGCAATACAAATCAATTATAGACTCGCAAGTGTTCGGCTTCTCCCGGGCGATACGAGCATTTGGCCTGGACCTGTTCCGAAAAAACTGTCAACAAATGGTAACATAGGCTATACAAATCAATACAAATCAACAAGGCTTTCGGCGTGGATAGACTCGCAAGTGTTCGGCTCCTCCCGGGCGATACGAGCATTTGGCCTGGACCGGTTCCGGAAAAACTCAAAAAATGGTAAGATATGTATTACATCAACAAAATGACAGTCACACATCGGTTGATAAATGTGTTTATTGAACTGTAATTAAACTGGGTTTTACATTAATCTTATATACTAGAGGTTCACGTGTATGCTGCGTGATGAAATGTGATAGCGATGCGATAAGATACCGATGGTATCTGTGCACGAGCGTGTTCTATCGCGCCCTCACAAATCATTTATAGACTCGCAAGTGTTCGGCTTTTCCCGGGCGATACGAGCATTTCGCCTGGACAAGTTCCGGAAAAAAGTCATGAGGACTGGCGCCGGAAGTGAAACTTTGAAACTGTTTTTACAAGCATAGGTTTATACCTTATATACATATATTAATACCTTCTCGTTGCGTTCCTATTACCTTCTCACTAACTTCCCTAACTTCCTACTACCTTCTCTTTACTTTCCCTTTATCTTAACGCTCTTTTACCGCTACCTTCTCCCTACTATACCTTCTCTTTACTTTCCGTTTATCTTGCCTCCTTCCCCCCTACTTTGCTCTTACCCCCTACTTTGTCCTTTCCTCCCTACATTGTCCTCACCCCTCTACTTTGTCCCTACCTCCCTACTTTGTCCCTACCTCCCCGTAATTTTCCCTTACCTTCCCCCTACCAAGTTAGGAAAGGGAAAGGTGCAAAATGCAAGCACTTATCTTTCCTTTTTTTTCAATGAGATAACCGTGACCGACAACTTAACATGCTCTCTAAGTCATGGATTTTTTACAAATAAAAATGTTTTTCCAGGTAAACGGGTTTAATCACGTCCTACACAACATGTACCCCCGCCAAGTCCCTCCCCACGCGGCCACCCCCATGAGCCACACCCTGAAGGAGATGCGCGAGGCGGCGGCCGCGGCCACTGACCGGGCCAAGGCCAACGTGCTGTCCTCCGTCAACAGGACGTAACAGGACTAACGCACTTGTCACCACCTAAGGACTTGCTAAGTGACCAAATAAAGATGTTAAAAAATAACTTGGATACTTTCCGTCGTCGGCACTTGGCGAAACTGCATTTCAAAATATATATTATTAATAAGTTCACTTGTACTTCCAGTTCACATGTATTTCATGTAATTTTATACACCCAACCGGTTTCGCTTATTACAACATTATCAGGGATGTTTTACACAGTTATTAAATAAAGTAAAAGTATCTTCACGCCTGTATCCCCGAAGGGGTAGGCAGAGGTACCACAAGTGCACCCACGATTAGCCGAAGATACTTGGCCCCACAAATGTGATAGGTGGCAAGCCTATCGCCAACTGGGCACTTTCCAATCCCGGGCAACCTTGTGTTTATCAGAAAACTGAAAAAACATTTTTTAAGTACCCGACTCGGGCATGGAACCTGGAACGACGTCGACGACGCCAACGCTGGACCACTAGACCACAGAGGCGATAAATAATAAGTTATTAAATAATTACAAGTTATATTATTTAAGTACTAATATTCGATTGGTAGTGGACTCTACTGTGAGTACTAATCTTAGATTAGTAGTAGACTCTATTGTGAATACTAATCTTAGATGGGTAGTGGACTCCACTGTGAGTACTAATCTTAGATAGCTAGTGGATTCTACTGTGAGTACTAATCTTAGATAGGTAGTGGACTCCACTGTGAGTACGAATCTTAGATAGGTAGAGATGTGATAAACGGCTTTTAATTATTAACACGTTTAAACGTTTTGCTTATACTTTTAAGCGTGCTTAAAAAAGCGCTTTTCGTTTAAACGCTTTTTTAAACAAAAGTTGTTGATCGTTGACAAGGTCGATTATAAAACGAAAATTTAAGTGAATTAGTGGCGACCGCTAAAGCCGAGAGCTAAAAAAGCGTTCAATGTTTTGTGGTTTTGTTAATGTTATTACTTATAGCTTATAGAAATGACGTGTTATCAAATACAATACAAATTATTATACAATACTAGCTGACCCGACAAACGTTGGTTTGCCATATAAATTATTGAATTAAAAAATAGGGGTTGATGATAGAAAGGTGAATATTAGGGTTGTATGTATTTTTAATGCTACTTTATAAAAAATAAAAATAAAAAAATTTTGTCCTAAAAATAAAAAAACAATGTTAGGGGTGGACAACCCTTATCACTTAGGGATATAAAAAATAAACAGTAGCAGATTTTAAGACCTACTGAATATGCATATAAAATTTCATAAAAATCGGTCAAGCCGTTTCGGAGGAGTATGGTAAATTACATTGTAATACGAGAATTTTATATATGAGATACTTTATCAATCAATCAACTTTCTTTCTTACTTTTTAGGCTTAGGACTATCTGAAATGAATAGTAACACAATATACACTTTTTTATCCATAACCTAATTTCAATAATTAATATAAACAAAATTACTTTGAAAATTTGTAAAGGGATTCGTGTCATGTTCGTACGCGCGCTAAGTAAAATAAATAATTGATGAGCTCGTCGAATTTCTTCAACAACGAAAAGCGTACTGTTGAAAAAACGTTAAGTTGTTAATTCTTTGTAAAAAGTACTAACCAACCAAAAACGGAGCGTTGTCAGCCGCTTAGTACGATAACCAATCCAAATTGTTATTGTTTCTTAAAGGAATAGTAATAAGGTTGTTAATCCAATAAAATGAAAAACTATATTGAGTCTTAGAGTATAGAAGTAAATTTCTTTAATATATTTTATTTTGAATTTTAACGTTATTGAAATAAAGTTACTTTTCGTCAATCATGCTAATGTGGTATTTAAGTTTTTGTATCTTAAACATCAACGTTTAAACGAAAACAGCTTAAATCCGTAAGCGCGCTTATAGGCTTATTTTGAAAAGCCTAATTTTTTAAGCCTATATCGTTTAAACGCCCACGACAGATAGGTAGTGGACTCCACTGTGAGTACTAATCTTAGATAGATAGTGGACTCCACTGTGAGTACTAATCTTAGATGGGTAGTGGACTCCACCGTGAGTACTAATTTTAGATAGGTAGTGGACTCCACTGTGAGTACCAATTTTAGATAGGTAGAAGACTCCACTGTGAGTACTAATCTTATATGGGTAATGGAGTCCAATACCTACCTAAGATTAATACATAAATAACTTTTAATTATTTAATAACTGTGTAAAACATCCCTGATGATGCTGTAACAAGCGAAAGCGGTTGGGTGTATACATTTATATGAAATACAAGTGAATTAGAAGTACAAGTGAGTTTATTTATAATATCTATTTTAAAGAAATAACTATTTTTGAAAAATTATAACTCTAAAAAAGCTATAAACATTTTAGGATGTTCTTCATGATTAATATTTCACGACAAATAAATTTGGTCTTCAATCAAACAATGCGATTTTTCCCGATTTACAAATCAACTTTATTATCCGCCTTAGTTCTTCTTAACATCATCGTTTTTGAGTGTGTTTAATACTGAATGTACAGAACTAACACCGCGACAACACAAATTATGACAATTATTAAAAGCTGGAGAAACGCTAGTGTGCAGCAGCCTTGAATTTACATTAGGACTGCTGCATAAAATGTGAACAATGCATACAATATTATATGGAGACGATACTTCGCATTGTTTGAATGTAGGACATTGAGTAACATGTATTATTGCACGTTATACTGATAGATTACAATTTATTACTGAATATCTAGCTATTAAAAGCACTACGGATTTTGTTACCAATAAATCAATATGATGTGAGAATAAAACAGATAGTGTATAAAGATAAAAGAACATGATTGTTACAAATATAATTTTTTTTTCATTATCTGGAACTATTGTTTGTGACTATTTTGACACGTTATTTTAATACTCATATAATGTTACCACATTAAATAACAAATTTTAATTAAATTATTTAGCAAGCTTGATCAAAAAAGTTATTCAAACAATAACATTATTAACTATATGTGTCAGCGCTGATCATATTATGCTAGGGAAAACTCGAAAATTTCTTTGTTTAAATAAAATTAATGATAAATTTCTCTTTGAATCACATAAGCTAAGGGTTATAGATTATCTTAACCATAGATAAGACTAAATTAACTCTTACGGTATCATTATTAAACGAGTTTGATTGTGAGTGTAAGTCAACACTTATTCTTTCTCCGTCTTTACCGTGTATTGCTACGCTGTAGTAGATGCGACAAAAAGACCGCTAATTTACACACATGATCAAATAAGTTTATTAATATAATAATTAGTGTGTTATGTTTAATCTATACGTATAAAAATTATTTGTGAAAAAATAGAATTTTATTATTCAATAATTAAGTAAAGAATATAATTCTACATGCTAGTAATTTTGATCTAATCCTCTAAGTTTTCCCAATATGTAACATAAATTTAAATAATTCTAATCTGTAAATTAATTTAAATTTAAGAAGTTATACTAACAATAAATCTATCACACACCATGTGACTCATAATATGTTAATGATAAAAAACACCTATATTTCACTATGGTTATATTTCGAATTATTTATTACGTGCCAATTGACTGTATTTAAAAGCATTCATTCACCAATAACGCTTTACCAAATCAAGTTTTGCTAATTTTTTTTGTTATTTTAACATTAGTGACACTAAGTATTATTTCCAAATCACTGCCATCAATTATAAACTTATGCAATACTTCTACTGTACCTGCCAACAATGTTATTACATATTGACAAATAAGCTCTTATATTGTTACCTTGTAAACATTTTCAACCAATTGAAAGGAAATGCAAAATAATTTATCTTTCTACGATTACAAAAAGTACATTATAGGTGCTACGAATACTATTAAATGAGATGTAATTCTACAATGTATTTAATCTTTCAATCGTAGAAAATATTCATAAAAGTGCTTATTTTTTATACACATAATTATGGTTTTATACTAAAATGTTAATAAAATTAACAATTATTCATTGACAGACAAGGCAGTATGGCCATTGGTCTTTGTCTATCCAATAGAAGAGGACGGTAAACTTAATTCATCATGTACTAATGAATATGTAATATCAGTGTTTTGCCACATTCCAATTTTGGGGGATTTTGGATGGTGGCATTTTGATGCCCGACTGAATATTTTAAAAATGTTTTTTCTTGGCTGTGTTAAATGCGCATAATATGATGATGTTGTATAATTGTGATAATATAATTGCTTTTGTTATGTAAAAGAACGTGTATAGAGATCCATACACGGATCACGGATGACTGCGAAATCGCATCACTACGTTTTGTGGTAATGTACACAATATACTGCTTAGTTTATATGGGCCTGGTAATTCGCCATTTTGCTTGAGGTCACGATACAGTCCATATATAACCTAGTATAAATTGACGTTTTACAGGCGTGTCCTTAAAGTAAGTTTCAATAGTCTATGGCGTAACACTAAAAATTGTTGCGGTTTAAATGCACCATTTAAAGCTAAATCCGCGTTTCCGTATATTGCTTTGCTAATAAAATAAAGCAAAAATTTTGTCTGTCCGTAAGGAATCAAACTTCTTCAAAATATAGTGGTAAAATTTATCATTTGAGACGGATGTAGGTATACAAATTTAGTCGCACGACCCCGCATTTCGCGTTGACGTTGACGTTTGACTAGCTTTTTGACGTGACAACGTCTTATAATTCGATAGAGCTGGCTGCACGCACGAAAAAACATGACTCATGCGGCGTTACCTCGCTCTGAGGCGTTCCGTTTAAGGCTTGGAGTACAAGCGAGAGCTTAAGACGTTGTCACGTTCAACTATCGTCTGTAAACCAACTTTACAGACAACCGATTTTTTCGCTACGGTTGGACTTGCTCCACCGATTTGCTGCTGTTTTGTATCGCGTCGTGGTAGTAGGTAGCGATTCTGTTTAAATTAAACAATTCAATACGTAAAAAAAATTAATACTACAATATTACTGCACATCCGTTCATAAAGTATTGTTTTGGTGTCCTTTGTTAAATTCAAAGATTTTTCTAAATATGAAGGGATAAAATTAATGATAACATTTGTTAATTTTTAAAATTGAAGTTATGACGTAAATTCTCTTCGCCTGATACGGCAAAACAATACGTTAGTTTTATGAACCATAGGAGTACGTATTCAGTAATTGTCTATGACATTTATGTTTTCTTTTTTCTGTACCTGGCCTAGGGTGGAGGCTATGCAGCTTATTTTCTGATGTCTTCACTTAAAGACTCGTAAATTTATAACTACAAAAAATCGTTTAAATAGGGTTGTGAAAAGGGTAAAAGTTTTTTTTTTTTTTTTATATTATAAGATAGCAAACAAGCAGATGGGTATCCTGATGGAAAGAGTCGACCATCGCCTATAGACACCAAAAATGTTAATGGTGCGTTGCTATCTTGTGGCGAGGTCTAATGCCACATGCATAAGTTTACCGGCTACCTTACCCTCCAAACCGGAACACGACAGCGACAAGCACTGACGCTATTGCGGCAGGAATAGGTAAGGCGGTGGTACCAGACCCGGGCGAGACAATTCAGAACTCTACCACCTAGTAAATACCACCTATAAATGGAGTGCCAAAGTAATACATTGTACAATGAATTATGACTGCTTCCAAAACACCGTTAACGCGATGCGACGTCGTGCTGCTTTTGAAAGCTATGTAATACAATTTTGAAAAGGCTTCAAGCGGTGGATTTGCCATTATTATAATATTTTGTGAGACAAACACCATGCCATACAAAGCTTTTAATTTTTTGTCTGTATGAGCATATTTTGTGAGTTTGTGGTAAAGTTGTTCTATTACATTGAAGCTGATTTCTTTAATTATTGAGAACAAATTAATTAAAAACTAGTTACTGTATGTTTTCTTCCACATTACATCATCCTATATAATCATCGTGTAAAATATTATCGTAATTAAAAGTGCAAATATACATTATACAGAAAAATCAACTAGTTGTGTTTATTTGGAGTTATTTGTTAAGTATTTTTATTTTTTATAAGTATACAAATGATAAAATTAAAATTATAATATATTATATATAATTCATTGGAAATTAATAAAGATAGCATTTTAATATATCAAAATCTATAAAAACAGATTAACAGAAATTTAGACATTGTTTTCATAATAATAACTGTTAGAAATTAGCAGTTCGACATATATTTTAGAAAATCAATAAAAATGACGTCTTGAAGTCTGATAAAAATAAAAAAAAACTTAAAAATGTAAAGATATGGATAATAAGAATGCTATTCATCTGCCAGTTAATGTCTGGGTATGGTAGGCTTTTCTGAAATGATTAGATTGGGTAAGATATGTGCTTCACGAGATTTTCTCGACTCGTCTAGACGTAATCGCCATCGAAGTCACTCCAAGCAATAGTAACATAAAATGTGTTTTTATTCCCATGTGAAATATCTAGTGATTGTGGTATAAAGTTGTATTGAGGGAATAATATTCCAATTGAAAATATGTGGTTATTTGCGATTTTGACAAAACAAAGCTAATTATAGTGAGTAAATTGTTTAATAATTATGTGAAACGAGAAAAAATTATTAATGGTCAAACTTGTACACCAAGAAAAAGTAGAATGTTTCTTTTTGAAACTAAATTTAAAACGGAAACATACATAATATTATTCAGAGCAATTCGTATCATAATATATATTTTTGATTACATTAGAAGCAATGGATACCATTTTGTAGTATCCATTGCTTCTAATGTCATTAATTTTGTGGATACATTAGATAAATGTATTCAAAAAAATCATATGAAATGTTAGATAAATGCATCCAAAAAATGTTATGAAAGGTAAAAACGAGGAAGCCTACACTTGATACTTTAATATGACATACGAAGCAATGGATACTACTAAATGGTATCCATTGCTTCTAATGTGTAATTAAAAATATACACATTAGCAGCAATACAAAACAATTCAGATAACTTTGGCCGCCACTAAATTCAGTGTAGTAAAAGTTACGATTACTAATCACTAATAAAAAGACGCTGATTACTAATCACTTGCACTGATCAACGGCTGTATTCACGTATTTTTTGCTTATCACCTGCATTAAACACTCGCACTTGCACTAATCAAAGTGAAAACGGGGCTTTAGTCAAAAACAAATTTATCCGTGAAAACGCACTACCTTATAAACGTCGTAACAAAGTACTTGGATAATAATAAGCGAGTGATAGTTCTGTATGAGGCTGCAGTCTTGAAGTCGGTGGGGTCGGCCGCAGTCAAGAGAGAAACGTTGAGAAGTACAGATATTTGGAAAGACAAAATTATGGTATTTAGTACATGTGTCGCCATACCCATTGCTAGTTTGACCATATTTGTATAAATATTTAGGCTATAGGGGCGTCCATAAATTACGTGAGGTGTTTTTTTCTAATTTTCTGTCCCTCCCTCCCCCCTTGGTGAGAAGTCGTGAGATTTTATTCAACCATCTCCCCCCATCCCCTTATGTGAGATTTTTCAAAATGCGAGTTTCTTAAATATGTAAACGCGTTTGTTTGTTATTGTAAAAAGAAAAAAAATTGCTTCGTGCTTTTATTTACGACTAGTTAAGACTGTATAACGTCGAAGCATGGATCAAATTATTTTCTTTCGAACGAATTAGTGAATGATCTTAATCAAATTACGATTACGCTTAAGATTAAATCTTAAGCATGTACAATTTGAATAATGGACCAAAATAGTGTATTTTTTTTTGTTTCAATCAGAAAAAAAATTGCTCTCCAACGTAAGATTAGATGAGATTTGACTCGACCCCCTCTCCCCTTTAAATATCTCATGTAATTTGTGGACGCCCCCATAATAGATATATAAAAATTGTAAAATTGTTTCTAAAGCTTCATTTTTAGTCAAAGTGTATAGAAAAATAAATATTTAGATTGTCAAATTAAATAGGTATATAAGACATTTAGGTATTTAAAATTAGTCATTGTTGCCATGGTTAAAAGAATGAAATAAATAGAATGAGTCTGCTCTAAAATGACTTTTACTATCTTATGTTTCCACCACAGACCATAATGAATACTAATAGATACGCTATTGGAAAAAAACGTGCCGCCACGCATATGAGCAAACGCTCCTATCACTGTCAAAGTTGTCATACAGTTTTAGATATATCGTGAAAAAATTGAAATATACCATGTTTTATCATACCGAATGAGATGGAAAGGAATAAAATTACTCTTGGAGTGATTTTATTTCATCGGTAAGTAGTATAACCTCTGTATTTCTGTCCGTAATTGAAAGCTAAACCGACAATCTAAGAAATTGCTTTAAAAGGCGTATCCATTTAATCCGTGGTTTCCACGTGTAGACAATAGGAAGGTATCGTAGTTATAAACGACGTGCGCTTAGTGTATGTGTCCGGGTGCCACGTGCCGCTAGCTAATGCGCGTTCTCCGGCCCGCGAGAGGGCCCGCCCCTCGCAAGCCCTACCCCTCTCTCGCACTTATATGTATCCTTAACACACGAATTATTTCGGATTTATGATGAACTATAGCTAGACAGCTCGGAAGATCATGCGATCTCACATTGTACGAGGGTGGATTGAAAAGTATTCGGCCTAACCAAGAAAATAAACGCATACTAAATCAGTTATATTTTTATTTTACAACATAATCGTCAAGTTCGATGCACTTTTGCCATCTCCCATTCAAAGTATTTAGACCGTTGAAAAAAATGATTTTTCTTTAGAGTCAAAATATGTGTCTACTGTTTTGACTTCTTTTGTCGAAAATCTTTGACCTCATAAGTGCTTTTTAGGTAACGGAACAGAAAGATGTCTGACGGTGCCAGATCAGGTGAATAAGGCGGATGGGGTAATAGTTCAAAGCCACAATTGTGGATATCAGCCATTGATTGCACAGACGTGTGAACATATGAATGAGTAAGCTTATTTTTTGAAACTCCCTTAAGTTTTTTTATAAGATAGCAGAAAAGCAGATGGGTCTCCTGATGGAAAGAATCAACCATCGCCTATAGACACCAAAGGTGTTAATGGTGCGTTGCTATCTTATGGTGAGGTCTAATGCCACATGCATAAGTTTACCGGCTACCTTACCCTCCAAACCGGGACACGATAGTGACAAGCACCGACGCTATTGCTGCAGGAATAGGTAAAGCGGTGGTACCAGACCCGGGCGAGACAATGCAGAACTCTTACCACCTAGTAGTCACAATGGTAGTGACTCGTATAGCCAATCGGCCGCCTTTTACGATCTGCCTGGCAGAACAGCAGTTGGCCCATTCTTCAAGAGTCCAGGACCGACACGGGGAAAAAAGTCTTGAAATCCCATTCAGAAACAAACCCCGGTATTGAAGTTCATAAAGGTGTAGTGTAGAGCAAAAGGAATTAATCTGAATAATTCCTCGGAACACAGGGAGTTTTCATAGATGCAATAGAAGATAGAGCAAACCTACTCTAAAATATAGTGTAGGTGACAGAACGCTGCCTTAACACCAGCAACGACAGGTTAAAGATCAGTGGTCGTACCGTCAACCACAACCTGTAAGCAGCAATCATTTATAGGCTGGTGATCCAGATGTAATAATTTTTTGGAAAGCCCATAAGAAGTAAGTGCTTTTGTGTTAGTTTGAAGCGCTTTGGTATGTCTAAACTAATTTTCAATGCTAACTCCTATTTTTATGGCATAAAACACACTTGATTATATAGTAATCATCAAGTGTGTGTATGGCATAAAACACTTGATGATATAGTAATCATAAATAGACTGTAGTAATTATAGTATTTTTTTATTTCATAGTACAGCAAACAAGCAAATGGCTTTCCTCATAAAGACTTAACCATTGCCTAACGAGTATATTTTTAATAATAATGTTTAGTCAAAGTAACCATACTTTATCACAATAATGATGGCAAACTTTTCTTGCTATTTAACAAGCTGTCTTTACACAAATTATGTGAGGTCATAATTACAGAAAAAATATTAGTTACATTTTTTCTATGTGACTAGCAAAAGTAACTTTTTGGGGAATGTTTAGATGATTGATAGTGCTCTCTTAGGATCAAAGTGTTTGTACATTTTGAATAATTAAAAAAAGATGTTCTAAAGATAAATCAAACAAAATAATATTACATTTTAACTATAATCTACATTTAAATATGTAATAATCACAAAAAACATTTTTTACAAATATTTGGTTGTCTTGAATATTTCTTCGCAGCTGTGTGAACTAAATATCTCCAAAACAGATTTTATTATAAACACTCGTGTGTATGTGAAAGTACATCAACTTTTTCCAGGTCAGAAGTTACCATCAGTCGAACACATCTTATATATTGGGTGTGTTCCTGTTAACTTGTCTTACTTATATTTGTCTACCAAATATACTTAAATGAGTAAACAAAACTTTATTTTAAGCATCTAAGTTTAGCCGGTTTCGGGCTAGGCACCCTTTCTATCTTCTACCTTTACTGTCAAAACCTATAAACAAACTGTTGTCAAAATTAGGCAAAGGCACCTTGACTTACAAAGTAAAATGGAGGCAGTGGATTATGTCTTACCATCTATAGTGTACAGGCAAAATCGTAGTTAAGTCATCTGACAATTTTGTTAGAAGCCACATTTGTCAAGAACACACCCATTCTAAAACAGCTTTTTGCATTTTTGTGACACCTTGATGATAACACCGTAGGATGCACATGCTTGTTATAATAACATATTTTCCCAAACTTGTGAAAGTAGTCTTGGATAAAAATGATCAGTATTTAATATTTATATTCAAATTTGTATCAATTTCTTTATGTTTTTACATCTTACCATTTAGAATTTTTAATAGGTTAGAGAGTAACAAGTAAAAAATATTTTAATCCATTTTGAGTATTATTGTGCAAAAAAATTTATGTAAATGTAAACTTCTAATATGACAAATATATGTGATATTGATATTTTTACCCAGTAATGATGCTATTTAAAAATTTTGAAACTCTAAATAATACTTTTTTCGCTTATCCATCCCTAGTAGGAGGTTTGGCCTAATTTGGAATTTAGATTGTCTAATTTCTGTACAATACAGAACTAAAACTGTTTAAATGTACATGGGCCAATAAGTCCATCTAAGTCTGCCTCTAAGCTTTTACCTTTACTATGATATTGTACAACTACAGATCTAGTTTGCATCTTCAACGCTTAAGATTCTATCTACATAGTTAATAGGCAGTTGATCTGAAATCATCAATTCGAAGAATAATTTTAAAAATAAAATTATTTAACCTTGATTGCAGCTCGTAACCTAGCACTTCTACTTCTAGGATTACTCTCTACTTCCTGATCCGAGGGTATAGCAACATGTTTATTGATAGCTTTCCATGGTGTATCTAAAAATTCATTTATTGTGTCTTGGTCTTGGACTATAGCAGGATTAAGGTATCGTAGAGGTACAGGATTAGCCGTTTCATTAACAATATTTCCAGAGATATGACGCTTGACTATTGTGTCTTCAAGAGAGTGAAAGCAGACTGTTACTAGTCTACCATTTAGTTTTAAATAATATTTAGCAAGAACCATGCCATAGTTAAGTTCATTTAGTTCATTATTTACAAATATTCTTAAAGCTTGAAATACTTTAGTAGCATTTGATTGTGGTCTTTGCAATTTATCTAATCTAAATTCATTTGGACAGCAAGAATCTATTACTTCAGCTAGTTCATGGGTTGTGTCTATATTTTTAATCATATATCTAGCTTGGATAATAGTTTGTGCAATTTTTGCAGCATACTTTTCTTCACCATAAATTTTAAATATTTTATAAAGTTCATTTTCATCGGCTGTAGCTAATACTTCTCTTGCTGTTATTTGATTTGGATCTCTTCCAGCGTCCATTCTCATATCAAGCAAGCCATTCTTGCTAATTGAGAATCCTCTTTCACCATTGTCTAGTTGCATAGATGAACAACCAAAATCAAATAGAATACCATCGATTGATGACTGCCGTATACCTATTTCTTTTAATAGTGAAGGTAATTCACTAAATCTACCTAAAAGTGGTGTTACTCTATTTGGAAATTCTACTGCTAGTTTTTTTGCTTTTTCAAAAGCAACTGGATCTCTATCTAAGGTTATAAGTTGGCAACTGGCAGTCTCTAATATTTTCCTAGAATGTCCACCAGCACCAAAAGTCATGTCTATATATAATTCATTATCTGATGGATTTAAATATTTAATTACTTCATGTAACATTACTGGAGTATGGTCTTTATATCCCGTGGGTTTTGTATGCAGATGTTTTCGCGGCATTGATCGTCGTAGACATGTAATACTTCTCAAGAACATTTTTAATCTTTATTAAAGATTTTTCGAAAGAAGCCCTTATTTTCTTCTTTTAAATAGTCTAAAACTTCACTAGATAACATTAAGTTGCATTCATCACGACTTAAACCCGTAGCTGTACTATTTTTAGTCCTCTGATATTTATTTTTATAATGATTATCAGCTAGTTTGTTGAGAGAATTGTACTGACGTGTGCATAGAGTAGAATCTAAGTTTTCCTTATTGGGTCCTTCGAAAGCTAGCTTCACCTTGTCTCGTATGAATTTGCCAAGATCTCTGGAAGACGATGAAATATAAATTAATTCTATTTTGAAAGAGTTCATGCACAGGAGTCTTAAAAAGAACGTTTCAACTAACCTATCACCTTTGGTGTTATCAACTGGCCATTTAGCTATAAGCCTTATAAATTTTTTATATTGCGAAGTCATAATAATGCTTAAGCATCTTTTTTGTATTTAATATATGTCTTTATTTGGTATAAAACTATAAATATTATTTTTAGCTTCACATTAATTTATTACTGCACTGTTGCACAACCACAGATTACGGAGAGATACTACGTATCAGATGAAAATCACAGTGTAAAAATATTCAACAGTATGAGCTTAAGAATGATTTTTGACAGTTTAGTTTTTCATTGTTTATTAGACGCAAAAGAATCATCCATACAGCCTTAAAATGCCAAAATTTTGCGCAGTTCCCGATTTTGTCCGGAATTTAAAATTTAATGGTTTTTTAGGAAAGGATGAAATAAATAAAAACATGTATGTAGTTATTTCTTTTTATTTTTAAGTCTTGTTTTAAATTTTAACAAAGCCTTATTTTGCATATGAGGCAATTCTTTTGACAACCTACATAAATCGGTACCTCTTAATATTCTGTTAATGCAATTACACCAATTGAAAATTATTAATCTCAAGGTGTAATCTAGGAAACATTCCTTTACATTTTTATGTGACTCACAAACAAGAAAATCCATGGAATACTTAGATTTAATTATTTCTTTAATATTATTTAAGATATATATTTTTTCGGGACTATTTTCTAAGTATTCGATGGCCTGTTGAGATATATATTTAAATAATCTGATTGCTTGCTCAGATGGGTAGGTCAATTTGTTTTTAACCGAATTGTATTCCCTTAACGAAATCCACTTGTGAGCCGAACTAATCTCAATAGTTGTTAGATTAGACTCACAAGTGGTGCAATTTAGGTTTTTTAAAATTTTCCTTATGACCCACCCTGTAGTATATGCGTGTGAGTGCATATTTAGCCTTTCCTGGCTTGCAGTCGTGTGTAAATTTTCTGGATTAAAATCTTTAATATGAGAGGACTCAGCAACATCATTCTCTGTTATATTTAAATTGGTGAACAGAGATTTTAATTTTAGCAACTGTTCAGCCGAGTCCTCCTCGCAATTAAAAGCATTCGAATGAAATCGTATAAACCTTGTAATTAATAATGATCGAAAGGTGTTTTTGAAAGAGTGGCAGTCTGGATTATTATTTCTATAATTATATGCCCGCAGTTGACCAAAGAAATTTTCGATAGGGTCAGAATTAAAATAACGCGGACGCATGATTTTTATGTTTTTATTTAGCTCCTTTTGCTTTAATAAAAATTACTTGTTTCAGGAATAACAGCTTTGTATTTAACATTTTCTATTGCTCAAAAGATACAATTTTTAAATTTTATACAAAGAATAAAATTAAAATTTACCTTCATTTTTTTAACCTTTTCAGGTATGACATGTTCATCATTTAATTTATGCAACAGCCGAGAATTAGCATGTTTGCAGTCGGTTTTATAAATTTCGACAATGTCACTCCACTTTGAAATTTTTCCATCAAACTTAATGTTATTGCTTAAAAAGTTGTTTCTTAGACCCTTAATTAGGTGAGGTGGATCATATATGACACTCAAGCGACATTGACCAATAATGATGACATCGTCTGAAATACCATAAAATTATGTTAAAATAAAATTACTCCATTATATATTGTGATATATTTACCTCCCTACTTATGGCTTGAAATATAGGAGAGTATATGCCTGCATCCATTTTTAAATCTGAGACAAATTTATTTAATGTTACTTTGCTTGGTAATATAAATATTTTTTGTAAGAACTTGTAGCATTTAGGGCTTTGCTTTAATATGGAAAGGCATATTAATTTTTCTTCCTGATTAAATCGTCTTCCCTTACTCTTTTTCTTGGACTGTTTTACTTGCATCCACATTAGCTTTTTGCCCAACTCTGTGATGCCTTTAGTCATTTTTTCAAACGACCTCTCCTTTGAATATGAAATAGCACATTTTTTAGTCTTCTTACAAAAATCGAGTTTTCTTTTGGCCTTGTTATATTCTTTGTATAGTTTTCTGCAATTTGGTGTCAGCAAAGCAGTTTTTTGTACCATACATTTTTTGCCCTTCTTTGGTGTTGAAACATCTGTAAATAAAGCATTTTTAACTATTTATTATAATGTGTTTAAAGCTGTTTTTACAGCTTTAAACTTAACTAATCCTGTTAATTCAACTATCTTATTGAAATATGTCATAAAACATTAGCTCACTCACTTGGTGCTGTTGTAGTTGTTTGGAGCATCCCAACATTTGAAATACCTAAAATAAAAAAGAAATATTACTATATAATTTCTGCTAACTACTACAGAATATTGTTATACAGGAAATGTACAAGAATAAAGTTTTATTCAGAGTAGGCTAACATGCATGCAGGCATAACATGCCAAAGTCGGCCATCGCCTAAAGTCATCCTCCTATTATATTTATGCTGACTATATGGAATATTTTTTTTTTATGTTATAGGATAACAAACAAGCAGATAGCTCTCCTGATGGAAAGAAAAACTGTTGCCTATAGACACCAAAGGTGTTAATGGTGCGTTGCTATCCGTGTGGAGAGATGGCAATGTCAAATGTATAAGTCTACCGGCTACCTTACTCTCCAAACCGGAACATGACATCGACAAGCATTGACGCTATTGCGGCAGGAATAAGTAAGGCAGTAGTAGTCACAATGGTAGTGAAACACTTAGTAACCAGTGCCTATAGACATTAAAGATGTAAAAGTTACATTTTTATCCACGTAGCCATTTAATAATGCTACGTGCATAAATTTATCAGTTACTCTCCAACCTGGAACACAACAGTAACAAGCACTGACGCTATTGCCGTAGGAGGTCAGATATTGTGAACTCTATGTCCTAGTAGTCAAGCTTGTAGTGATACATACAACCAATTGTTTGCTCTTTATGGACTGCCCGGGCGAATGTCTATTCTTTATAGGAAGCCTGACCAAGTCATGTTTGTGGCAGGAATGTAATGTCACATACATACATTTAATGACTTATTGCCTTCCTAACAAAACACAATAAAAGAAAAAGAACACATAATGCTAGTGCAAATGAAACTAATTGTAAATGATTTATAAATTTTTACCAGATCTAATTGAAGCACTGCTTTCTTGGTTTATATCACGAAGTGGCTCTTGGCTAATCATGCAAGAAGATCTGCTGTTTTCTCCTAAAATTACACAACACAGGTAAATAACACAAAAATATCATATAAATTAGGTATACAATATAAAAGTAAACTTACCAATAAAAGAAATACTTTTTTTGCAGTAATTGTGGTCTACATGCTCAGTTTTGCAATAATCATGATCAATAAATGGGTTGAAGTTTTCTGTAACAAAATATATACATACAAATGAGTTCTTTGAATAAAAAAAAGTTACAAACTCAGAAGTTCAAATCTTATCCTAAAAACGGAAGGCTGACTTTGAATTCTAGGTCAGAAATATAAAGAAATTGACACACTTATACAATATATTTTACTTATATTTGTGCATTCTTTCGACTGCCCCGTTGGTCGAGTGGTTAGAGACCCTGACTACGCAATCAATGAGGCTCGTGTTCGATCCCCGACGGGGATAAGCATTTGTGTGATGAGCATAAATGTTTGTATTTCCGGGTTTGGGTGTTCATTATATATATTCTAGTATTTATATATGTATTTCTATGTATTAGTATCGTTGACTAACACCCATAACACAAGCAAATAATTTGCTTACTTTGGGGTTAGATCAGTAAGTGTAATTTGTCCCGTGAATTATTATTATTATTCTCGCTTCTCGGGTCTGCTGGTAGACATCTCTTTCAGAGATAAGCTCGTCCTTTGTACATGTTTTATATAATCTATTTTTTTAAGAATTTTATATTGTGTTCAATAAAGTGTTAAATAAATAAATATATTGAGAGTTACTTTTCGTATAAATTGAAGTAGTAGATAATGATTTAGAAGTGAAAAATGTAGATATGTGGTGAAATTATGAATTAAAATTTGCTTAAAAAATACTAAAATTATACTAAATGCTATTGATCAACCACATGGCCTATTTTAGAATTGAAGAAGTACCACAGGAACAATGGACTTAAACAAATCACCCAATGAATATCATCTATGTCTGACCAGCAGTTTCAATTTGAAGTGACATACACAAACAAACTGACATTTATAATATTACTAGCTGTTGCCTGCGACTTCGTCCGCACGGACTTCGTTTACTCCGCACTGCTCCTCCCCTGTAGGTGATAGTATGATAATATGTAGCCTATATGTTGACCCGACCTGTCAGTAATATTTATGCAAAATTTGAAGTAAATCCATGCAATACTTTTTGAGTTTACCCCGGACATACATACAGACAAACAGACAAAAATTCTAAAAACTATATTTTTGGCTTCTATATTGATTGTAAATCATGCCACAAGTATTCTTTTAAAAAAATATTCAATGTACAGTTTTGACTTTCCTACGATTTTATTATATGTATAGATGAGTACTGGGACTTTACACTAAGGTTTGTTAAATATCTACTTGTGTTGCTTTTCAACATTGCATATTAAGAGTGTGTTTGAATAAGTCTACAATATTTCTATTGCCACTATTTAATTGCCATGACTATTATCTTAATTCATTGGCAATTAGATTTCCCAACAAACCACAATGTCTTTTTTTATTAATTGAACAATGTGACTTCCATTTTTTTTTGTATTTATATTATAAAAAACAATTTAAACTATTTTAGAAGAGTTCTAATAGATAATTGTAGAACTGTCCTCAGTGCAAGTGGCATTAGGCCACAAAATCATATTTAAATGCTTATCTATTTTTATAAGTTCGATCTGTAAAAAGGCAGTTTTCGTTCGAACGAAAATCGATCTGGAAAACTAGTCTTTGTAGTCGAAAAACTGGCCATCTGATCTTCAGCTGTACTAAGTTTATACACATACATGTTTTAGTTGTAAAATTGAAACAACTCACCACTATCCTCAAAATGTTGGGCAGGTATCCCACTTGAAATTTCTTCGTTACTGAACAAAGTTGGGTAAGCGATAGCCAAAAGTCTAGACTTCGGAGTGACGAATCTAGCCTCGAAATGTTTATGGCAAACAAAGCGTTTGCTGAGCTCACTAACACTTAGAGACCGAAGAATGTCACAGTTAATACACTCTAGCCACTTCTGGTATCTAATAATACTATTAGGAAACACATGTAATTTAACGTCCTGTCGTAAACTTTTACAGTTAGGCACACTGCAATGGTTAAACATTTTGTGGAATTGCGGAGCAACTCAACACAAAAGTAACTGAGAAATACTCAGGAGGCACTTGAATGGAAGGTGAATTGAAGTGTACGGAAATTAATCGACGCAAACACGTTCGCTCAATTCAACCAAAACAAACAAGTGACGCCAAACCGCCATTACAAATTTAATAATTGTCATTTGTCATTCTCAGAAGTGAAGTGAAGGGGGTGAAGATAGGGGATCAAGGGGGAAGAAAATATCAAATATCAATCTTGAGATGTCATTTTGACGGTTGATTTTTTTTTTCAAATCATTTACACCCGTGTGCACAACCAATAGAAATTATTTGTTATTTGTCAATTGTCATTTATCAGTTGTCACTATACTTCTTCTTCTCTATTGTACGAATTGCAATTATTAGTGAATTCTGCCAGTGTAACACTAAACTTGTAATAGTTGTAGAAACTCCAACGTCAAGACGTGTCAGTGAGATCATGCCAATCATGGAACTATTACTACAGGAAGGAAGAGCAAAATACGTCAATTTTATTTCTTCAGTCGGATGACCCCGGTAATGAGCTAAAAAAAGAGATTTATATATTATATACAATTCATGACAAATGAGTTGCGTTAGTTCATCCTTCACTAGTTCAGTTTCAATTTATCTATATCTCTAGTTCGCGTAGTTTACCGCGAACAAAACGATTACGAGAGTCGAAGATTGCCGATCACGCGCCGATGGGAGTGACATAGCAGACACAATCTCGGCCCGGCTGAAGTTGATACCGGTTAACTATCTCACTCGCACTTTCTTGTACAGTGTACATACTACATACATACTTGCGAAGAGCGATAAAATGAATTCTTTAATTATAAGCGTTCATTGCTTATTGCATGCAGTATTCGGCAAGTCGTAAATGTCGACTGATTGGCTAAGGGAGTCACTAACATCGTGGCTACTAGGTGGTAGAGTTCTGCATTGTCTTGGCCGGGTCTGGTATCACTGTCTTACATATTTCTGCCGCAATAGCGTCAGTGTTTTTCTCAGTCGTGTTCCGGCTTAGAGGGTAAGCTAGCCGGTAACCCTATGTATATGATATTAAGGCAACGCCACAAGGATAGCAACGCACTATTAACATCTTTGGTGTTTGTAGGCGATGGTTGACTCTTTCCATCAGGGGACCCATGTGTTTGTTTGCTATCTTATATAAAAGGGCCAGTTATATCAGCCCAAGCTCGATTGGTCACCTTCCAGTTCCATCATCAGATCCTAGAAAACATTTAGTATCTAAGAATTTATCGGAATAAATCGAATTAGCCCACACTCCATGAATTTAACCGGTTTAGCCTAGGTGTTCTCAAGGACTTCTTTCAGCTCTATGGTTGAGATAGATATGGATGAGGTTCCAGATGGTTTACAGTGATTGATAATCACTGTAAACCATCTGGCTCCAAATTTCTGAAAAGTACGAATCAAAAAAGCAATCAATATATGGTACTAAGTTCCAATGACCACCTAAAAATACCCTGGGAGTTAATTACCACTAGAGTATATGTCAAAACAGAACAAGTAAGGCAAAACTTAATAGGTTTATCTTGTTCAGTTTAGGAATTCCCCTAGCCGTCTTCAGGTTCCATCATCGGATCCCAAAAATCATCCAACACCAAAGTGTATATCAAAACCAACCAAATCAGCCCACACGCAATGAGTTTATCTAGATTAGCTTAGCAGTTCTCATAGATTTCTTCCAGCTCTAACATCAGGCGTTGGAAGCTATTCTGCTGAAAAGCCCTTAAAAGAACGCATCAAATAACCCCAAGGTCGATGGTATTGTTCTATTTTATTCTTAAATTCCAGTGATCTCATTTCAGCTCTATCATGAGACCCTTAATATTTTCTAGCACTAGGGTGTTTGTAAAAACAGAACGAATGAGTCCAAACAAGATGAGTTTAGCTTATTTAGTTTAGGAGTTACCATGGTGACCTTTTATTTCCATCATCAGATCCTAGCAGCCTAGATTCTAAACCAAAATGTTAGTCAATACAAAACAATTGAGTACTAACTCAATAAATTTACCTTGTTGAGTTTTGTAGTTCACTGTTCATTTTTTTCGCATTTTGCGTCTGGATTCGGAAATTAAACCTCTACAACACGAGAAAGAAATTGTTCCAACGAAATAAACTTTTACAAACTCCACTATCTTAAATCTTAGCACTTTTTATCTGTGACTTTCAGTAGAAGTCTTTTAACTCCATCTTCCGAACCTCGTGATCATGAGTAGCAATTAAACTTAGTGAGTATTTATAGCAACAAAACTGCTGAGCTAAAACTCGTTTGTTACGTCAAAACTCAGCATCTGAGAGTTCCAGCCTCTACATCTAGGCTACATCAAGAGATCAGGTCGATGGTACCATAAGATTGTACTGTCGCTAATTTATCCAAGTTTGCCATGTTTTAATGCAAATGGACATCAGAGTGTCATTTACATACGAACATTGCCAGTTAAATAGAAGCTGATGGTTTTCGAATAAGGATTTAGCAGCATCAGATCAAGGTCACCATGTCATTGCAATATCATTGAAGTTACAGAATAGAGCATTTAAAGTCGATAAAGCCTTTACAAATTGCTTAATTTCTTTCATCAATTTGAAAAGAACTGATTATCTTGACAGACACACATATACACACATACACAGATACACAGATACACAGATACACAGATACACAGATACACAGACACACAGACACACAGATACACAGATACACAGATACACAGATACACAGATCCATAGATACACACCTGAAACTTATAACAACACCCCTCGTTTTTGCGTCGGGGGTTAAAAATAATCTCCTTTACATTTTAAACATTTTTTCATGCGATCGAACCATTTTTTAAAACAGGAGGACCACAGATCAGAGTGCTAAGTGTGAGTTTTTCTTTTTGCATTCGATCGTGAGCGCGTTTCGAGTTTACTAGGAATTTGTATGTGATTTGTACAGCGCCACCTAGTGGTAAACTGGTTTCTCACGTTTACCACTAGGTGGCGCTGTACAAATCACATACAAATTCCTAGTAAACTCCAAACGCGCTCACGATCGAATGCGAAAAGAAAAACTCACACTTAGCACTCTGAAGGCATGTTTTGTACGTGCTGATTGAACGCTATCACTGCCTCTTCGGAGTTGGTAAAAGTAAAACCTCTCATCAAATCTTTGATTTTGGGGAAAATACAGAAATCACAGGGTGCTAGGTAGGGGCTATGCGCAGGATGATTGACGAGATGTACTTTTTCGGAAGCTAACAATGACTTTGTTTTGTTGGACGTGTGTGAAGAAGCGTTATCATGGTGTAGGAGAATGCGGCTTTTGGGTCGTCTTTCGCGAACTTTTTTTAACACCCTGGGTAAACAAATTGTAGAATACCACTCGGCATTAACACTCTTTTGATCTTCAAGTGGAATTGTATAGATGGGACCCGTAGCTGAGAAAAAAAACGCGATAATTTTTTTACCAACGTTTCTCGCCTGTCTCACTTTTGTTGGCCTGTTCTCATTTTCAAACACCCATTCACAAGATTGCTGTTTTTTTCAGGTTCAAAACAATAAATTTACGTTTCGTCTCCTGTGACAATGTCATAAACAGCATTAGAATGTCCGCGGTCGTACTTCAGTAGTATCTGTGAGCACCATTTCACGCGAGCCCGCTTCTGCTCCCCTGTCAGTTTATGAGGGATCACACGGCAACAAAGTTTCCGAACTTTCAATTCTTCGTGTAAAATTTTCTGAATTTGGGTCATACCAATCCCCAATAGTTCTCGAATTGTCTCATAGATAATCCGGGGGGTTTCTTCAATTAAACGCTTAGCAGTAGTCACATTATTTTCGTTGACGGCAGTTAAAGGCCGCCTTTCACGAAATTCGTCATGTAAAGAAACTCGACCTCTCTCAAATTCAGCAAACTATCGCCTCACGGTGCTCAACCAAGATGCTTCTCTCTCAAAAGCATTTTGAAGACGAGCGGCACAGTCTTGCGGAGAAAGAGAACTTTTAAAATCATAAAAATCATCGCTCTAAAATCTTTTCGACTTAATTCTATTTTCGTTGCGTACGTAGAACTTTGATGTGTGATACAAAAACAATTGACAAATCATTTCCCGCCAATTGTTTTTTTTCTTACTAAGAAGGTTTTAAAAATATAACATTCGAAATTCAAATAGTTCCGATTAGCTAGAAGTGCAAAACTTTTAGTGTGCCCCATGTAATATTTGACAGAGATCCTCAAAAGTATATGAAGTATTCCTCTCTGGTGAGTTTTTTCATCGTTAGAGTAAGAAAGAAAAGAAAAATTGTTAGATAGTAATTATTTCAATTAATATTAAATAATTACTTAGAGCGTGAATTATCCTAGGGATCCTAGGACTGAAGCACTTCCGGTGTGCGCAAGGTACTTGCGCAGTGTATGTAAATCTAACGAATTCAAACAAACCCATACCACAACGGGGCTAATCGGCTAATATTTATCAAATAATCGTAATAATTCGGCCGAATCGGGTTAAATCCATAGTATAACGGCGTTATTTGCGACGGATGTGACCAGTGAAAGTATATTCAAAGTTTTTGCTACAAATGCGTCCAACGATTGTAACTTGAGCGTAGGGAGTGAGTGTCGTGACTTGCAGCCCAAACATTGTACGATTCGTTCAATAGAGCCTCTGCAGTGGAAACCACATTATGGAAGACATCTGGCAGTAGATACGTATTAATAAACACCAGAGACGATAAGACAAAATAATGTCTTGGCAAGCTTGGCAAACATCGTGGTAAACGCAGTCAGCATCGTATACATGAATGGATATCTCCGTCACTTATTTGGACGAATTGGCTAATATTCCAGACGAATGTCCGATGAGAGAAACAGCTAAGGAAGCGATCAAAGGTGGTTCATCCACAGGATCAGCCAAAGCAAAAACAGCTGCTCCTCCTTATGAGAAGTCCTACATATGTCCTGCTGAGTAACTGTGACTTGTCACCGACAGGTGTCTTGCTGTTGAGAAAATTTTTATATGCCAATTTTTGTATTCCCATATTAACATACATTCCAGAATGTAGACATCAACTGCTGCTGAATCAACATGTGTATCGGCGATCTCAAAATTTTCACAAAATTCAATTATTGGGTCAATCCAAGTACAAAGCTGCGGCCGCGGATCAAGCTCATCGAGCTGAACAAAGACAACGAAGAGCGGAAACACTAATAAAAATGCAGCAACGTAGTAAAGCACCATCGGCAGCATTGGGTGAAGCATTAATGATTCACCCTTCATAGAGTGGTGCTATTCGACCCTCCTGAAGATGCTTCGGTTGCGAAGTGAAACGTTTGTCGCACGGTACATAATTTGTTTGTGTGTTACTGCCTTTGCATCTGACGTAGAAGAAAGTGTAGTGGAAGTGGGTGGACTATGATGCCGTTGTGATCTTCTCTAATTTCAGATCTCGGATAAGTTTGTCCCATTCTTTACACTACTTTTGATTTCTGTTGCATCACAGCAGTTCCATATAAGGTTTCGCGGAAAATTTGCAAATTAAATACCATAATTTCTTTTCTAATAGCGAATAAGCAAATGGCTCTTGTTTTAAAGAGTAAGGGACAAACGAACCGATCGCAATATTATATCCGTTAATGAACATTTATCGTGATAATTTGAGTTTTCTTTGAAAATGAAATATATTTCATTAAACTGGGTTTTAAATTTAAAAAAAAACAAGGTTTTGCCCGCGGCTTCGTCCGCGTGGATTCTTTTCATTTCTATAATATTCTTAAATTAGTATACTTTTCCTGGCATCTGATTTAAATGAAATAAATTCCTAATTCTATAATTAAATATAAGAACTACATTGAAATCCCTTCAGTGAATTCAGAGTTTCTTTTACCACCGTTAAAGCTAGCAGCTACTTTATTTTATCCTACTCCTACTAATCTATATTAATATTATAAATTGGAAAGTTTGGATGTTTGCGGACGGACGGACGGACGGACGGACGGACGGCCGGACGGATGGACGGATGGATGGATGGTAGGATGTTTGTATATTTAATACTCAATCACGCAAAAACTATTGAACGGATAAAATTCGGCATACAGGTAGATGATGACCTGGAATAATAGGCTACTATTTATCCCGGAAAAATTAGGCGGTCCCATGGGATTTTTTTTAAAACTTTTATAACGCATCGGGCTGCACGCTGCAGCTAGTAACAAAATAATAATATAGAAAGCTGTTGAAAGTAGTTTTCAAGTACAAGTGTCAAAAAAAGTTCATTAAAGAAAATACATTGGTTAATAGTATATATGCTTATATTAGCTCAATAGATTAAATAGTGCACGTAAAAAAGGTAATTTTCTTCAATTTTCCTAAATTATGTCTACAAACAAGTATATTACATATTGGTATTCGCCACTTGTACCAGTTTACTGGTTCTACCATGGTAAAGAAAATAAGCTACATCAATGCAAGTCCTGCTATTTTCTAAAGTATAAAAAATTTATAAAATCAAATCATGCAGTCTTTTTCATATGATATTCAAATACAAAAGAACAAATTTTTAATACTTCTATTGATTTATTTCAAAATTACAAGTATGAACTTTTAAACTAACGCGTTCTACTATCATTTTTAAAAATATATAAACGGGTCAAAAACGCGTACATATATAGAACTTATCTACTTTTAAAGCGACATGGGGACCTTCAACAAAAGAGCTTACTCATTTTTAAAAGGGCGGCAACGCAACTGCAAGGCCTCTGGTATTGCAGATGTCCATGGGCGGCGGTGATCACTCAACATCAGGTGCACCTCCTGCTCGTTTGCCCCCTCTTCCATAAAAAAAAGTTAGAGTTCCCCTTATCTACTCATGTGGCTAGAGTCCGCTTGTGACCACGGTCAATGTAACTTGGCCCGTGGCCGAAACGTCGAGCATTAAAAGTAAGTTCTATATATGTACGCGTTTTTGACTCGTTTATATGTTTTTAAAAATTACAAGTTATAGAACGTTTAATCCGCTCTCCTGTAAAGTTACGTCATTGCACTTGTACTGGTATACATAGGACCCGTCGATAGTTTTTGACCCGGAAAAAAAAGTTGTTTACTTGGAATTCAGTAAAAACTTTTATGATGAATCGAGCTCCAGGGCATAGCTAGTCTTACATACTACTTACATACATATCTTCAAGAAATAACTTTAACGGGGTGGGCAGAAGGAATTTAGTGTTTACTTTGTTATATTAATTTATTTTATAGTATAAAAGTATTAGCTGCAGCTATTACGTAGCAGTATAAAATTTTTTGGTGAATCCCGTGGGAAAATTAATTTTTCCGTGATAAAAAATATCCAATGTGCTATTCCAAGTCATCATTTACCTATGTGCCAAACTTCATTCAAATCGGTCGCGCCGTTTTAGCTTGATGGAGTAGCAAACATCCAAACATACAAATTTTCACATTTTTTATATCACTAAATAGCAAACAAGCAGATCACTCTCCTGATGGAAAGAGAAACCATCGCCTACAGACATCAAAGATGATTTTGGTGTTGCTATCCTTGTGGCGGGGTCTCAATACACATGTACATTCTTACCCTCCAAACCGGAACAAGACAGTTACAAGCATTAACGCTATTGCGACAGGAATAGGTAAGGTGGTACCAAATACCCGGGCGTGACGTTGTGAACCTACGATGGTGGTGACACGTATTGAAAATCGGTCGCCGTCTACAACCTGCCTAGCATAACGGAAGTTTGTCCATTCTTCAATGGCGCCCGAATAAAACAGGGGATTTATTTATAACTAGCTGTTGCCAGCGACCTCGTCCGCGCGGATTTCGTTTACTCCGCACTGCTACTCCCCCCTAAGTGATAGCGTGATAATATGCAGCCTATATGTTAACTCGACCTGTTAGTAATATTCATGCAAAATTTGAAGTAAATCCATGCAGTACTTTTTGAGTTTACCCCGGACATACATACAGACAAACAGACAAACAGACAAAAATTCTAAAAACTATATTTTTGGCTTCAATATCGATTGTAGATCACGCCCCAAGTATTCTTTTAAAAAAATATTCAATGTACAGTTTTGACTTTTCTACGATTTTATTATATGTATAGATATGTATGAGATTAAATCTATTTCCGTATTTCCTGCATACCCTGCAAAGCTGTATTTTTATGTGGAGCTTCTTTAGAAGAAATTATAACATAGCAGTTAAAAAACCGTATTAGATTAATCTTATTTAATCTTGATAAAGTTAGACGACGATGTTCATAATAACGCGGAACTGTCTACAATGCACATTACTCCGATTTAGCTAACACATTAATCCTGTTATTGTGGTGTTACGGACTGCGGTGTAACTTCGATGTTTCAGCTTTGAAGGGTTTTATTTTGTTTTGCAATTTAAAACATTGTTCTGTTTGAAACCATTACAAGTCTATTTATAATAACTAGCGATATACACACACTAAACAATAATATCTCTTAAGTTTGACAATTAGTTGTCTTTAGTCGTAAAGGAAATAGTATCTTTATATGTGTGTATACTAGCAAAAAGCAGAGCTTTGTAAGGGCTCGCAAAGTTATAATCAGAAATCAGAAGTACTTTATTCAATAAAACTTTTACAAATTATTTTGACACGTCAACATATTTTTATAAAAAAACTACGGAACTACGGAAACGCGGCCACTACCTAGTAATATTGTTAGGAAAGTGTTTTTATGAGAATTACGTCTTTTAATATATAGACTTTATTTATAATTATCAAACCTAAAAAATCCGGCGTATTTTCACCCAAACATTATATTCGCATCAAAGGCATCGTCAGGCTTTGGTCTAGGGGGCGCAGCTAAATAAAACCAAAATAAAGAAAAACATGTTTCTAAGACTAATTTTTTTTTGTACTTTACAAGAAAAATTCTTTAAAATTTTCTTAATTTATTAAAAACACGATTTCTATAATTATCAATGTTATCTACACAGAACAAATATACAGGTTATCCACATATTTTATACCATATTTTCTGATCTACCTATAATATAGTACAGTCTACCTATAATATGTAGCAACTCAAGATCCATGTCGCGGCACCACTTCGCCCTTAAAGTCTAATATTGATAGAAATCAATTTTTATTTATGGTAACTTTCTTGTAAAAGAGTTTTCAAAGAAAAATGGGTATTAAAAATGAAAGTTGATCTTATTAAGAAAAACACATTTTTTAAGCTTTTTACCCGCGGGCTAAGATTGGAAATTGATCTCAATACAATATTAATCAATTAATACACTTGTACTGTTTCACAGTAATCATATTGTGAAAAATCTGTAAACGGTTGACCTTGCAGGCCATTCCTGCAAATTCCCGCTAAATTATGGTATTTTAGGCTCAAAAGAGTAAAAACTATAAGCATAGATTTTTTCAGTTCTAAGAAATATTGAAATGTCTCAATTGCTAAGTCACAAAAAACAGCAAGAAAACACTTACTTACTTTACTTAGCAGGAAGTTAAAAAGTACAAGTGTCTTAATAGATTAATATTGTATTAAAATGGAGTGAATAAAAATGAATTAAAACTACCAAGCCAAAGCTCAAACCTAAAAGTGCGATATTTTTTCAGTAAAATGTACCACGAAAGGGCATAGATCGTCGCCCAGTGTAGCTTTGTAGCATTTTAATTCGTTAGTTTTGTAATAGATGGCGATAGTAGTAATAAAATTCTAACACAACATGTATTTTCTATTTTTTTTAATGTTTATAAAATGGTATTTTAATTTTAGAACATATCTTGACATGAATTTAAACTACCACGTCAAAGCTCAAACTTAAAAGTGCGATATTTTTCCAGTAAAATGTACCACAAAAGTGCATAGAAAGTCGCCTAGTGTAGGGTTCGCTTCGTTCGCCCTGATTATCATGTATGTCACATCAGTGTAGTGTGTGTAATGTTTATTTTTATTAATTTAATATATTTTTTTGTACAGTAATACCTCGACTTACGCTATCCCGAGTTACGCAAACCCGAAGTTACGCGATTTTAAAATCTCGTTGATTCATCTTTTATTTGACGTAATGGCTCCACACTATTGCTTAGCTTACGTACGTGTTTAGACAATTAAAATACAAATGTAGAAAATATGGACTCCAATGAAGAGCTTAATTTTCCTACAAAACAAGGAATAAAAAAGTCTTTTTTGGTTTGGAAATTTTGCGGGAAAAAAAAATCAAGTCGTCAAACTACTTTGTTAGATTTTACGAAGCCTTCTATATCAAAATATCTTTGGTTGGCGATTTCATATTTATATAAGTTGGGATCTTAATAAACCCTTTTTTTGTCTACGTGTATTTTTCAAAGACCCAGACAAAAATATTTTATATGTATTTATATGGGAAGTTGCACTCCGTCTAACGTGAACTCTACTTACGCGGGTGTCGCTCAGTCCCACCTATCGCGTAAGTTCGGGGTATTACTGTATATTATTTAAAAAATTTAGGTTTCTGCAGTCCTCTGCAATGTAAATAGACCGTGCTCCCAGGAACATCTTTATTTTTGATAAATAACAAGCTGAATTTTTGTAAACAGCTTCGCTTTGACGAGACGCACATCTTTTCTCTCTTCGAAAAAACTCGAACGAGTAAAAGACAGGCTCACCTGATGGTAAGTGATCACCGCCGCCCATGGACAACTACACTATCAGAAGACTTGCAGTTGCGTTTCTATCCTTTTAAAGGGTAGAAAAGTCTTCTCTTGGGTAGGGGTAAAAGGCTCTTTTCTTGAAGGTCCCTAAAATGAATTCGTTCGGAAAACCCCCTGCCGGTAATTGGTTCCACAGAGGAGTAGTGCGAGGAAAAAAAATTCCTCGAGAAAAGTGCCAGTTGTGGATTTCTAGACATTGTGATTTTTGAATCCAGAAATTTTGAATTTTGTCGCGATGTCAGATGGCAAAATTTTGCGGCAGGAAATAATCTAAACAGTTCCTCGGAACACTCCCATGATAGATCCGATAGAAGATGCAGAGCGAAGCCACATCTCAACGTAATGCCAAAGAATCAAGTCGATGAGAAATATTCCTGTCGTTCCATAATAAAGTATTAGCACAACAAAAACATAATTGTATTAGCACAACAAAAACATAATTGTTAAAAAATTTGATATGTTAGAAGAACCTTCGTTATTCCTCATAAAGTAAGTAAATAATGATTAAATAGGCCGGAACTAATGAGTCACCTTCAAATAATGATATCAAAATAAAAGTATAAGTTTAAGCACAGTTCTAAAAGTGTATTAGAACACTCTTATTTAATCTCGGTAAAGCGAGTCGACGATGACCAGAATAACATCTAATTTATGTCTGGCTACAATTCCCATTATTCCGAATTAGCTCGCGCGTTAATTCTGTTGTTGTAGTGCGGACAGCGGTGTAAAATCCTGTAAATCTATAAAAGTAAAGGCCTTTATATTTTTCCTTTTTCAGAGTAGAAGTAATAATGATTGTAGACAACGTGTCACTTGTGACCATTAATTAATGTTAATATTTTTACGAAAATAACTCTACATGTAGTTAAACAATATCATTATAAATTTGTTTCATTTTTTTATTGCGAAACTTTGAAACTTTAATAAAATTTTACTTACTTTTACTTTACTTTTTTTTTAACTTTATATTATCCAACATTATATAATATTTGTACATTGAATCGAATTTTATGTGGCCTAGAACGATACTAAGATGGCCAAAATCGGCACTTCTAGAATACATGTTTTTTCTCTTTCTGTGTTATGCTTTTCTAAGTGCAAATAAACGTAATGTTACTGGGACGAATTAATGTTTTTTTTGTATCACATATTTTTTTGTTTTTCAATAATTGATTTGTTCCTTACGAACATATTTATGAAATGAAACTTCTATAGGATCGTTGTGACTTGAAACTTTCACATTCCGCTATCCGCTAGACGAAACAAAAATGCGTCATGATAAAGAAACAAATATATGTATAAATATAACAATGTTGTGTTAATGAAACTTCAGTCACAGCGTTGCATATTTTACTGTCAGTCTTTGCGAACAATGATTCGTTTTCAACTAATACCTCCTTACCATCTAGGTACATTCTTCCTACCAACGGGTCCATTATCACTACCAACGGGTTTATTTATTTCAAAATCTAATTGGTTTCTGTTACAGTAAATTCTGTAGATTATTGAAGAAAATATACTTAATCGGTCGACAATACATAGCAGAAGATGTTCTAGAATTCTGCCAAACAACGTTACCAATATTATCATATAATAGAAGCGATACGAATGAGAAGGCAAACCTTTGCCTTCACTGTTAGTGAATTTTTGTTTATAAGTGCTATGGCTGGAACTTACATCGCAAACCTCCTTGCTTATAAGTAAGAGTAATGAGCGTTTTACATTCACTTATAAATATATGTATAGTATAAAAGTGTTTTTCCAACAATAAACAAATGCAGGGTATTCACAACAAAGTATAACTCACGGAATAACAAAATGTGACTGTTGCGCAGAGATAATCCGCGATTAGTAAAATGGATATTAATTAGGCTGGCGCTAGCCCGGTGTTAGCTTCGTTTATCTGGCTATAAAGTGCAGGCTTCGCGCTACCTAGCGCTTCCTTAATCCCCGTGTTTGCTGCATAATATGGTAATTAAATGAAATAAAACGCACTTGTGCTCTTTAGCTATCCAAACGACCCGGGCGCACATAAATAGACCTGCTAAATATGTGCTGTTTTTATAATATTCATTTGGTTCCCTGAATGTTAATCCATGCCCCTTTTAAACAATAAGAATAACAATAAGAAATTATTTATTAATGGACAACTTTTACCATACAATACAAATATATTTGTGCTGTGTATCTAGGTATCTATGTATTTATTTAACTATGTCTGTGCTCTAGATGTATCTATGTTTATGTGTCTATGTTTACTGTAATTTATATATCGTCGTGTAGTTTCTACACCAACCTGCATGTTTCAGCTTTTTTCGCAAGAAATCCTTAACCTGCTGGTTGTCTGGAAGAGATCGCTTTAGGTGATAAGACCGCCAAATTGTATACCTTATATTATTATTTATTCGATAGCAGCAAGCATTAAAGCACACAGTATACGCACTCAACGTATGTTTCACTTCGCAACCGAAGCATCTTCAGGAGACACGAACACTACTTCACTTAACGAGAGCCGCATAATAAAAAATCTAATTGAAGAAAGCTGATTATTACTTGTTGCTGGGGTCTTCATTATTTTTCAGGCCTAAGCTACGGTGAGTTTGTTCCATTTCTTACACCGCTGTTTTATTTTTTCCTTTCAGTAGTATCGCAAGGGTACACGTACAAGCTCGTGAAAATTTGCAAATTCACTAATTACCTTTGTTGAGTTACGGATTTCCGCATAGTAACGCCTGAATCTATAAAATAGCGCTCTTACCGCTGTCTTTCTAAAAGTTCTTATGCGACGGTAGTGCGATCACTATTAGATGATTTTTGATGAATATTTCTATCCACACAGATGCTACTTGCTCCTCCTTTGCTAGATTGCAAGCTTGCTTACTTTTACAGATGTTAGTTTGAGATCACTGAAAATTTCATCTATATACAAATAAATAAAATTGGAGTGTCTGTTTGTAATATTAAAATAACCGTTTTTTAATAAATGCATATGGATGTATACACGGTACATATACCAAAATATTATTTTTTTCAATTTTTATCTGTCTGTTGGTTGTGGCTAATCTCGGGAACGGCTAAACCGATTTTGACGGGACTTTCACTGGCAGATAGCTGATATAATAAGGAGTAACTTAGGCTACTTTTAATTTCGAAATTTTCCACGCGGACGAAGTCGCGGGCTCAGCTAGTCTCTAATAAAAAAATATTTCTGTGGTTCACCCTTTGAGAGCAATGATCGCATAAGCGTTCCGTATTCATTTTCTTTGACAAAGCTAGCGAAATTCAAGCAATAACATGTAACATCTCCATAATTGCGTCGGGGTAAAACCATTTTCACATGACAAAGTCGTATAATAATGTTCTAGACGTTCCCTTTCAACCCCGACTCATAAATTGTTATATTATATTCCTTTATATAATATACATCTACCCTCATTTTACGCTTCCCCAACGGAGGATCTACTTGGTTTCTTACTGCACTTCTGCCTGAGAGATTTTACTCAAGAAAATCAACACTTTTTCACTACGATTTGCTATCTTCTACCAATTACTCATAAAATTACGATTATGACATTTTTCATTATTTCCATTACTGAAACTTTATATAAACTCAATTTTATAGGAGATGCAAAAGCTTCAATGTATATTGAAGTTTTGTTGAGGCAGATGCAAAAAGCATCGTGGGTGTGAGGTAACGCTGAACGTTACAAAGTGTGAGCCTTTTGTCTCATTTACGGCACTGTTTCATGGTTGCGTATTTAAGGGATGTTAAAAAAGTTAAGTATCATCTAAGTACCCGAAATATTATATTCATTATTAAGTATTTTGTATTGAGTGGTTGGAAAAAGGATGTTTCAAACTGAAAATATGTCTAGTTGTAAGCAATAAATAACTGTTCCAGAAATAGCCAGATTGGCGCTTGTGTAATGCGTATTATTAGGGTTTGTTTGTAAATCATAGCACTTTTAGTACTTTCTTATGAATTCATTATAAAAGTATTTAATAGCGATTTATTATTAACTAGCTGACCCGCGCAGCTTCGCCCGCGAGTATATTAGTAAGTCGTCCAAATAGCTTTTAATAAAAATTTCATCCCTATTTCAGCCCTCCAAGGACTGATTTTTGAAAAAAATTAGCCTATGTTTGACCCCGGATCTTCAACTATATCCATGCCAAATTTCATGAAAATCGGTCCAGCGGTTTAGCCGTGAAAGCGTAACAGGCAGGCAGACAGACAGACTTTCGCATTTATAATATTAGTATGGATTTGCTATAAAAGCAATATAATAGCGCTATTAGTGCTTTCTTAGTAATTTAATATAAAATAATTTAGCAGCGCTTTCTTTTCTTTCCGTATTTAATTCACTGTCCTATTTTAATAAATTTTGGCGCTACCTTTAAAATTTTCCTACTTGCTATGGCTTGTCCCACGGCTACTTGCCACGACTATTTCATACTTTTTTTTATCATATGACAGCAAACAAGCAGATGAGTCTCCTGATGGAAAGAGTCAACCATCGCCTATAGACACCAAAGGTGTTAATGGTGCGTTGTTATCTTGTGGCGAGGTCTAATGCCACATGCATAAGTTTACCAGCTACCTTAGCCTGCAAACCGGAACATGACAGCGACAAGCACTGACGCTATTGCGGCAGGAATAGGTAAGAAGGCGGTACCAGACCAGGGCGAGACAATGCAGAACTCTACCACCTAGTAGCCACGTTGGTAGTGACTCCCATAGCCAATCGGTCGTCTTTTACGACCTGTCTGGCAGAACGGCAGTTGGTCTATTCTTTAAAGGAGCCCGGAGCAACACGGGGGAATAATTTGGTTAATATTTTTTTATATAACGAGTTGGTTTGCCTGAGATTCTTTCCGTCATAGTAATTGGTTTTGGATAGCTGTAAATTTCATGTATTTACTTTTACTTAAAAAATAATATCACGCTCATATGAGAGAGTCTACCTCTTCGGAGATATGACCGTAACAATATTTTGAAGAATATTTTGAAGAAACAACTTCAATTCGTTTAAATTTTTCTTACCACTGTAGTATATAGTGATTTCCAAAAAAAAATGAAATGACTTACGAAAAGATATGAGAATTATATGTAAACAATGTAAATCAAACTTGTAAACATTTTTACCGCCAACCAGTTAACATAATTAACAAAAAATTTATAATTCAAATGGGCGAGTAACTTATCTTTCTTTCATGATATAAAGTTTACGTTTTTTTTGGTTTTAGTTTCTTACATGTTGAGTTTCCCATGTAAAATATCGAAAACTAGCCGCAGCGTGCAGCCCGCTGTATAAAACATGTTTTTAGTGAATCCCGCGGGAATGTCTCACTTTACGTATCCTGAATAACCCAAAAACTCCTAAAGAAGCATGTGAAAACATAAGCCGTCTAATAAGCTTCTGGAAGGAGTTAGGATGGCTGGAATAGACATAGCCAGCTACGTACAAAGGCTCAAGTGGCTAAGTGCGGAAAATAAAATGGCAAAAAAATGTCTCACTTTTCCGGGATAAAAAGTAGCCTATGTGCTATTCCAGGTCCGCTTAGAAGTTTTTACGTGATTGCGTAACAAACATCCATCCATCCTTCCATCCATCCAAACATACAAATCTTCCCATTCATAATATTGATATAGATTCCCCATAGCCTAAATACACTTTTAGGTGTCATTGTGGTATAACTGGGAAAAATATGAATGTGAACATATAGATAACTAACCTCCAATTTTTTTTGTAAAAATAGATTACCTGATATAGAACGCCATATTATATCATCACACAAGGTTTTTTATATCATAGGGTAGCAAAAAAGATGGCTTTCTTGATGGAAAGTGTCAACCCTTGCTTATAAACATCAAAGATGTTAATAGTGCTTTACTATCTATATGCCGGTACCGTTATGCCAACAAGTATCTAACTCTCCAAAATGGAAAAGACTCGCATTGATGCTGTTGTGGAAGAAATACGAAACGTTGCGGAATGGAAACAGTACGTTATGGAATTCTACCATCTGGTAGGCGCGATGGTAAAGAAATGTTAACTAAACATTTGATTTTTACAAATTGCCCGGAAGAACGGAAAGTGATATGCATTGACGTAGTAGCGGAAGGAATATGAAACGTTGCTGAATATCAGCAGTCCATTCTGAAACTCTACTATCTGGTAGGCGCGAAAGTAAAGAAATATTAACAAATTGCTTGACTTTTCAAGTTGCCTGGTAGAACAGACAGTGACAGCTTTGACGCTATTGCGGAAGGAATACGAAACGTTGCTGAATTACACGAATACTAATATAATATACACGTTGGTAAAAATGTTAACTAATCTTTTGCCTTTTACAAATTGACTGGTAAAATGACTGGTGGTCTATTCTTCAAACAGAGTCCTAACCAACTTTCTGTGTTAATATACGCTGATAAAAAACTGTACCCTGTCCATATTTTTTATCTATCTGTGGTTTGTACTGATATGTATTTACGAAGTAAATGAAAAATCGCGATGTTGGAACTTCCCTTTACCCGCAGGGCGGGTTGCGCGCGCATCCAGCCGCCATTTCTGGTTGCAGTTGTACTCAGCGCGCTCGCCTCGCGCCATGCTTCATAACACATAATTTCATTATATAATACAATCCTTTAACTTTTCATCATCAACGTGCGTGTACGGTGTTTCATATAGTGGATAATTGTGTGGTTGATTGTGATATGTGTGAAAACGGCGGGAGATGGCAATAGATTAGGTAGGTGCTTGCGTTATATGTATATCTTTTATGTAGTACGACTACGATTCTCAGCACGCTACGGCCTACGCTACGGTCATTCTGTTTAGCGTTCGTATTTCGAATGTTAGCTTTTTTCTTTTTTATTATTTATAATATCTGTAAATAGGTACAATAAAGTATTCGAATTTTATATAAAAACTCTTTGGTATTTGTATTTCGTAAAGAAAATACTGCAATAGTTTGTAATCTATGCTTGGTTGTTAACTATATTGAAATTATATAAAAAATCGATTTTAAACTTCGTATCGCCGAAATATCTAAGCCGTACTTGTGTCAAGTTACTTGAAATGCTTACTAACGCTACATTATTTTTATTTTTCTCAATATTACAATTTTTCTTTTCACAAACACTCATACAGTGCAGTGAATAAGCGGTTTAATAATAAAAGTAATTAAAAAATAAACCGAATTCAAATATCTTTCAATTATACCTATATCTCAAAAACGAATAAACCGATTTTGATGAAACTTGGACTGTTACTTAAATTTGAATATACCTGATTTAAATCAAAAAGAATTATCTCGCTAAGGCTTTTAGTCCGCCGAGTTCGTTGTCCGAGAAGTTCGTGGACAAAATATACAAACTTAGAAACATACAGCCATACAAACATACATATATAAACATACATTTATGTATGTATGTAATATATCCTCCATTTTATCGTCGGTTGAAAATAAACATTTCTTTAATTAAAATTAAGCTCATCAGTCACTCATCAGCAGACAAAAAAATGGAGGAAATTCGACGTGTATAATTTTTTTATGTTAGACCACGCATAATTTTTTTACAGAGTAGTCCGATTCTGTTTCTTTTTGTTGGAATGGATATACACCGAGGGTGGTTCCATTAAATTATTTTCAAAAATACAACTATAAGGTTATATAAACAAGAGAGGATTGATTGCGTACTCACTGATTTGATACGTGGTCAATGGTCATACATTAATGACCATTGCCCACGCATAACATTTTACAGAGTTTTTTGTAAATAAAAAATTACAGTTTCATCCGGTTTTGAAGATTCTTCTTTTGTTGGATAGAATGTACTCTGATGGTTGCCTCATATAGTTTTTGAAAAAAAAAGAACCACCTACATGGGTATAAAAATAGGGGATAACTAATAATTCACTCACTGATTTAATGTATGCCCACGCATAATTTTCATCGGTTTAATTTTTTGTTAAAATGATATTATGTACTTACATAGGTATATGTTTTCCTTCATGTTGGTTCCAGGCTTCTTTGAAAAATAGGCAATCTGCCGTTCTGCCAAACAGGTCGTAAAAGGCAACTGATTGGCTATACGAGTCACTACCACCGTGGCTACGACGTGGTGGAGTTTAGCATTGTCTCGCTCGGGTCTGGTGCCACCGCTTTACTTATTCCTGCCGCAATAGTGTAAGTGCTTTTTACTGTCGTGTTCCGTTTGGAGGGTAAGGTAGCCGGTAAACTTGTGAATATGGCATTAGACCTCGCTACAAGATAGCGTTGCCATTAACATCTTTGGTGTCTATAGGTGATGGTTGACTCTTTCCATCAGGATACCCATCTGCTTGTTTGCTATCTTATGATATAAAAAAGTAATGGAGTTTTAGTAGCTTTCATAAAAATAAATATCATTACGCTGATTTCCTTGTAGAGTAGCCAAGTGAACTGAACGTCAAAAGATAATTCATTTCATCACAATTCACCGGTTTATCGGTTAGCTATATCGGTGACGGTATTGACATTTTACAGGCTTATCTGAAAATCACATTTATTTGTCTATACTAAAGGTATTAGATAAAAAGCAAAGATTTAATTTTTTGTCTGTTTGTTACGATTTACCTCAAAATCTACTTGACCGATTTTAAACATTCTTTCATATTTAGAAGGCTACATTATTCAAGAGTTACTTTTTTGCCCGATATAGCAAAAGACTTTCCTTAGAATAATTAGATAGAGCAAAGGAATGATTTTCGGAAAAGGCGGATCCAGCGCTCAGATCAGGGGGGTTACATATTTGAGGTTCAGTCAAGATAGGCTCTAATCCTTATTTGTTTGCAATATAAAATCCATTTACCTCTAGGGAGAGGGAAGGGGGGAGTCATGACCCTCATTACCCCCTGGACCCCCTTGATTTTCGGTCGTGCGAATGAAGTCACGAGTAACTGCTACTTTTTTATAATTGGGACTGAAAGAAAAATAGAGTGTTAACGGAATACGACTACACTCCAAGCTGCTACTGCGATTTCAATTTGCCTTACCTGCGAATCGAACCTAAAACTCTACTATAATCTGAGCCGTATAGGCTAACTACTAGAACACGGGGTCCTGTTTGGGGTTGACTTAAAAAAAACATGTAGGTTTTATTTAACAACAGAAATTACTCGGTGTTAGTGTTACGTTACGACTTGCCCGGATATTTGTTACCACCGCCTTACCTATTCATGGCGCAATAGCGTCAATGCTTCTCATTGTCGTGTACCGGCTTGAAGGGTAAGGTAGCCGGTTGAGGTATGAGGTATTGCCATTCCACCACATGGATTGAAACGCAAAATTAACATCTTTGGTGTCTATAGGTGATGGTTTCTCTTTTCATCAGGAAAACTGCTTCTTTGCTATCTTTTGACATAAAAAACTATCTACGTAGTAAAGAATAGTTCTTCTTATTACTCTTCTGATGGAAAGATTCAATCAACGCGTAGATACTAAAAACAGTTTATGATGCGTAGCTATTTGCTATCCGTGTGGGGGGATTTTACTGTCACATCCATGAGTTAATTAGCCACCTTACCCTTCAAATGAAACATGAGAGTGACGAGCACTTACGCTATTGTAGCAGGAATAGGAAAGGCGATCGCGGTGGTACCAGAACCGAGTGAGACAAATTTATTGTTTGCCACCTCAACATTTCATTCTCACCATCTCGATATCTGGAAATCCACAGCTGCGCGATTTTCGAGGCACTTTTTTCCCCGCACTACTCCTCCGTGGAACCAATTATCGGTAGGAGTTTTTCCGAACCAATACGACTTAGGGACCTTCAAGAAAAGAGCCTACTCTTTTTAAAAGCCGGCAACTCTTCTGATAGTGTGGCTGTCCATGGGCGGCGGTGATCACTTACAGATCTTCACCAAATTAAAATGAAAATATGCCCTCTCACGTAAAAAATACTTTTAAAATCGGTTCATAAATAATCGAGTTCTGAGCTAACAAACAATAAAAATACAGTTAACCGACTTGATAACCTTTGTTTGGGAAGTCGGTTAAAAATAATAAACCCGACTACGACCCTATCCGAAAAACATTACCGCCTTTCTAACGCGCTCGTGTAAAAATTGACACCGCTTAAGCATAAATCCGTTTAGGCTACAGGGCCCCGATTCAAATAACAAAACGTCAATAGATTCGAAGCGTTTAGGGCTCTTAAACATTTTTTACACATAATACCGCATCGTAGCCCGAGCAACGCGACGTTGTAACGTATCTATATTAATCCACATTAATATCTATCTATACATATAATAAAATCGTAGGAAAGTCAAAACTGTACATTGAAATTTTTTTTAAAAGAATACTTGGGGCGTGATCTACAATCGATATCGAAGCCAAAAATATAATTTTTAGATTTTTTGTCCGTGTGTCTGTTTGTCTGTATGTATGTCCGGGGTAAACTCAAAAAGTACTGCATGGATTTACTTCAAATTTTGCATGAACATTACTAACAGATCGGGTCAACATATAGGCTACATATTATCACGCTATCACCTACGGGGGAGGTGCTGTGCGGAGTAAACGGAGTGCGTGCGGAGTAAGTCCGCGCGGACGAAGTCGCTGGCAACAGCTAGTCTATTATAAATGCGAAAGTTTGGATGTATGGATGGATGTATTACTCTATCACGCAAAAACTACTGAACGAATTTGAATGGAATTTGGTACACATGTAGATTATAACCAAGAATAGCACAAAGGCTACTATTTATCCCGGAAAATTTAAGTGATCCCGCAGGATTGACCAAAAACTTTTATAATGCAGCGGGCTAACACTGCACCTAGAATTTTTTATGTGTAAGAGTCCTAAGCGCTTCGACTTGAATGTCATTTTGTTACGTGAATTGGGGGGCAGAGCGTGCCAAAGAAATCTATTTATTAATACGTGAAGGAAAAATACTTTGGATCCCTTGGCGTATGAAATTTTGCAAAGTTGAATTTCAAATTGCGGAGGACTGCCGAAACTATTTTTTTAAGTAAACAGCATTAGAGATAGGATAAATTAATATAAATAAACATTATACTTGCTTGTTTCTCCCGTGAAACAGCTTTGTTGTATTTCGGAGAGAAGGGCAAGACAGGCAGTGTAATTACTGGCACAGAGACTTAACATCTTATGTCGCAGGATAGGCAACACATGAATGAGTTACCTGGGCCAGTTCCAGGTAAACTAGTTTATGTTCTTTGGCGAAGTCGACCACTTACCATCAGGTGGCACGTCTGCCAGTTTGCCTATCCAACTAACATAAAATAAATAAAAAATACACTACATTTATGTAACATACCTGATTATATACACACTTGTGTACTATTTTCATTACGGCTACAGTCAGTTGTTTAATTTAAAAAAATATATTGTTTAATCTGTGGTCGAATTTTGGCCACAGACGATCGCTAATGTGTAATTTTTCTAAACATACATGAAAATTAAAAACATATGGACATGGTAGTTATAAGCACTGACCATAATAATCTGAACTATATAAAGCTAAATTATCCCGGAGTGACATAAGCTACTTTTTAAACCGATTGAGTAAAGGGAAGTAAAGAGATTTGTCACGCGAACGAAGTCGCGAGTAATTGCTAGTAAGTAATAAGTAAGAAATCTATTTATTTTTGTTTTTATAGCATTCACCCCATGCTTGGGAAACTTGAAAAACTTTAAAAATAACAAAGAAAAATGTCGACACGCGAGACTCGAACCCGCGACCATCTTCCTTGTTCCCGGCTTGAGGGAGATGGTCGTGGGTTCGAGTCTCGCGTGTCGACATTTTTCTTTCAAGAAATCTATTTTCTTTTTTAAGTCTTTTGAACTTTTTGAAGACGAATTTGGCCAATAGATAACTATCTCCTACAGATACCAAGGATGTGACTTGTGAGTTTATAAGCGTGTGGCAGGGATGTAATGCTTTATGCATAAGTATACCAGCTACCTTATTGTCCAAAACGCAACACGACAGTGACATGCTCTGACGCTATTGCGGCAGGAACAGGTAGAGGTGTCACCAATCCTGGTCAAGAAGTCTCGGAGGCGGAACTCTACTATGTAGTCGTCACGATGGTAGTGACATGTTTCGAAACAAATTCGAATCAAAATCAAATCGTTCGATTTTACAAACTGGCTGGCAGAAATACTAATGGTCTATACTTTAAAGTTGTTGCGGACCAACACTGGGAATATCTCTGTAAAATATGGGAATTAGGGTAAAATATTAAGGCGGGAACGAAGCGAAATGAAGCTTTATGGGTGTTAGTCAACTATAATAATACGTAGATTTTTTTATATCATAAGATAACAAACAAGTAGATGGGTCTCCTGATGGAAAGAGTCAATCGTCACCTATAGACACCAAAGATGTTAATGGTGCGTTGCTATCTTGTAGCGAGGTCTAGTGCCACATGCATAAGTGTATAAATACGTATATAAATACTGTACCATACAAAATTAACGTACAAATCCAAAAATACAAACATCTATGCTCATTATAATAAATTTTGTTCCTGTCGGGAATAGAACCCGAGCCCCAGCGATTAGTGATTAGGTTTGCTAAACACACGACCGACGGGGTTGTAGGCGTTAGTATTTACTTTCTAATGATAATGATTATGACTTTGACAGTTATTTAAAGACATCAATGCGAGCGCAGCCGTAGGTAAAAGCTAGTTGTTTCATATCTTTAATACCAATAATTTTCAAATGTAATGGTTTGTAACATTCTGTTGATTTACATAATCTTGTACGAGTCTGTTAGTAGCAGTGATGTGAAATGGAGGTGACCTGGATTAATTAGAAACTTTTGTTTAATCTAGTCCCTGTGGACCTAAGGGAATACACACACTTGTCTTGATTACGCAATATCAAATATGGCGCAGAATTTGAGACTCTCGTCTACAACATTCAAACATAAGATGTATTGCATTGAATATTAGTCGACTTTTGGAATCCATACTAATATTACAATACTAATATATTTTTTAAATCTTTATTTTGTTGAGGTTTTATAAAAAATTTATACGTCAACCTCATCTTACACATTCTTATCTAACTAACACGAAAACTTATCTCTAGTCATTGATATAAAAAACTCGAGATATATGTATTAAAAACGTCCTCCAAAAATGAGCGCACAATTTTAAATTGTGCGCTCATTTCAAATAGAATCGCTTCAGTCGCGGCACTGTCAATTTTATTTCTTTTCGTACATTGTTTTGTAAAAACAACTATAAACCTTGCGCTTAAGATTGGATATGCAAAGACATATGTTTTCGCCATATCTATAACTATTTAAATGAAATTAGGGACACTTTTGAGTGTTAGTTTTGTTCGGGACTGTGCATCTTGGGTTTTTTATATCAATGTCTCTAGTCTAGTCTAACGTCATTTTTCCGTTTCTTGAGAGAGGCAGAAATGAAAGAACACAATACTTGTGATTCAGTTGATCCAGGGCTTGCCAACACAGTTTGAAAATTGTCCGCATTGTATTTTGCAAGATTTAGTTTTTTCATTGCTGCCTCTCTCTCAGTTTTATACCTGGCACATTCCGCCAAAAAGTGTAGGATATCTTCACATCTATCACAAACTTCGCAATTCGGGGATGATATTTTCCTCATCATAAATCTAAAAGAGTTTAATGTAACATGCCCGGAACGAAACCTTATGGCTAAAATAGTTATATTTACCTAATTTATTGTTTAAAAACCAAGGTACTCGCGGAGGCTCACATTGCATCGTTCTGTAATAATAATGCGAAAGTAACTCTGTGTGTCTGTGTGAATCTTCTTCACGCCTCAACCATTTGACCGATTTGAATGAAATTTAAAACAAATATAGTCTTAGACCCTTGCAAGGACATGGGATAGTTTTTACACTGGAAATCCCACGGGAGCGGAAACTATGTGGGTTAAACTTCGAAACTGTCTATCTTTTAAACCACGGCGAATAGGAGTAACTTAGTCTAGTTTTATTTTTGAAATTTTCTACGCGAACGTAGTTGCGCGCACAGCTAGTTTTTAATAAAGTTATTTGAGCATCCGTGTAGATTGGCGTTCATTTAATTTCATTGTCTGCGATGTTGCAATACGTGATATTTTTACAAGCTTTTATTTAACTTGCGTGTTAGTGTGGGTCAAATCTTGGAAGCTAAATTTGAACCACTTTCTAGTGTTCTATTAAACTGATTTGGAATTAGTATTATTTAAATAAACTATTTATGATAGCGCGTTATAGACTATAAACTGTATTTTTCTAGCACGCTACGTCATAGACTATATATAACGTGTAACTGGAACACTGATCGCGCGAGCCGGCCGAGATAGCACGTGACTCATCACAACATCATACAGCGAGCGATGACTGAGCGCTATATTTTTTTTTTTCTTAATATTATAAGATAGCAAACAAGCAGATGGGTCTCCTGATGGAAAGAGTCAACCATCGCCTATAGACACCAAAGATGTTAATGGTGCGTTGCTATCTTGTGGCGAGGTCTAATGCCACATGCATAAGTTTACCGGCTACTTTACCCTCCAAACCGGAACACGACAGCAACAAGCACTGACGCTATTGCGGCAGGAATAGATAAGGCGGTGGTACCAGACCCGGGCGAGACAATGCAGAACTCTACCACCTAGTAGCCACGATGTTAGTGACTCGTTAGCCAATCGGTCGCCTTTTACGACCTGCCTGGCAGAACGGCAGTTGGCCTATTCTTCAAAGGAGGCCGGGACCAACACGGCGAACTATAACGCTATAAACTATAACGTCTAGCGTCTACGATCTAGCACGTTACTCGTTAGATCGCGTAGTTCGTAACTTATACGTACGTATATAGCGTGGCGTTATGTTATAGCGCCGAATGCGAATCTAAATAGCGTACGCCATACGTTGATTACACATAGCGCGCTATAATTTAATGCCATACTTTATATTAACCACCATTAATTGGAATAAACATTTAGGTCGCAGCAACAAAATGACAGTTAACATATTTGTACAATCATCCCAATATGGGTATCCAATAAAAGGGCTTAACTCGTGGAATACCATACCACCATGAAAAATTAAAAAGCATGTTTTTAAAACTTTTGGAACGAAGTTCCTTACGGCAGGCTTGGAGGGGATAGGGATTTTGCTGCGCGACCGAACTGAAAAAAATGTGATAGTAAAACCGTAAGAAAAATGCGTGGAATAAAAGCGTTAAATGAGACGTGCGCAGGCGCGACAGTCGCGTACACAAGCGAGTAGTGCCGTTTAGCCGAAGGAAGTTCGTTCCTACCTGGTGTCCCGCGACACCACATCATTTTTTAAATAATATTTATTATTTCTGATAATAGAGTACATAAGTAGATGGCTCTCCTGGCGTAAAGAGAAACCGTCGTCTATAAACACCAAAGATGTTAATGGTGCACTGCTATCCGTGTGGGGAGATTGCAATGCCACATGCATTAGTCTTTTTTTATAGAAAGGGTCAAACGAGCAGAAGGTGCACCTGATGGTAGGTGTTCACCGCCGGCCATAGACATCCGCAATACCAGAAGTCTTGCAGTTGCGTTTCCGGATTATTAAGAATGAGTAAGCTCTTTTACTCTTTAAGTCTACCGGTTGTTACACTCCAAACCAGAACACGAAAATGACAAGAATTGATTGCGGTAAGAATAAGTAAGGCGGTAATACCAAATACCCGGGTGAGACGTTGTAGAACTCTACCACCTAGTAGTCACGATGGTAGTGACAAATACAGCCAATCACCTTTTACGATTTGCTTGGCAAAATGGCAGTTGATTTATTGTTCAAAGGATCCCGGACAAACACGGGGATAGGGTCGTACTCGAGTTTATTTTTTTATAGTAGTCAAGATGATAGTGACACGTTCAGCTAATCATTCGTCTTATACAAACTGTATGGTAGAATGGCAGGTGGTTTAATCAACAAAGAAAGAAAGAAATATTTATTTGGTGGATCATTGAGACACATATAAAATAAAGGATAAAATCACAATCTAAGGAATCATTATTTGTCAATTCCACATTAATATAATTTGTAATTTGTTTTTTTTTTCTTCTTATTTTTAAATGGATCTTACGAGTTCGTATTTTTTTGAGCAACACGTACTCATCTCAAGAGGTTAATATCATTTAATGTTTCACAGTAGTTATATATATATATTTTTTGTTTTAATTTCTAGTAGATACCTAACGCTGTAAATAATTTAAGTGCCTGTCTTTATATTGCTGAAGTACTTTAGGTTTCATTAATGGATGTGTTTAAATATTTTTAGTATATTGTACACTTCGACTTATATTAATGGTCAAGTATTTCACTTTACCGGGTTGGCTGTAAGAAATCTCTTTTTTAGAGATAAGCTCACCTTTTGTACCTTTTTAAAAATACTGCTTGCTGTAATTTTGTGTGTTGTTCTATTGTGTACAATAAAGTATTAAATAAATAATAAATAAATAAAGGAAAAGTGAAAACAAAACACAGAAAAAGAAACAAATAATAAATTATAATAAAATCACACACACAACACACAGTAGATCTAAGTAAATGAAATGAAAAAAACTGTCTGTGGTAGTGATTTAGAATCCACACTATGTGAAATTTCCTGACATTTCTACAAGTATTCAGTACTATTGCTTGTTATTATTATTATTATTATCGGCGTCACCTCGTTTTTCGCAAAGCTTTACTTTTTTATTTGATCTGAGCTACTACACTAATGACGCAGGATATGTTAAACCTAGTCTTCTGAAAATAAAATGCATATTAAATGTATTAATGTTATGCCGTCTAAAGAGAAGAAACATCACCCACAGTTTAATTTAATATAAGAGTTATTACTTTGAACGGAAACTCACGTTGAAAAACGTTTTTGACTTCCTCGCATGCTTTAACGAGATTTAAAATAGCTTTCAGATGGAAAATGTTTATTTTTAATTTGATATTTTTTTATCAATTATATTTTTGTGGAGGAAGTTAGGGTTAAACATACAAAATTAATAAAGAAGTAAACGAGTTTTTAGTCCGGATTCCTTTGAAAAATAGGCCAATCGTCGTTCTGTCAGGCAGGATAGGCGACCGATACGTGATACTTCCATCGTGATTACTAGGTGCAGAGTTCCGCAACGACTCGCTCGGGTATTTGTTACCACCGCATTACCTATTTCTTTTGCAATAGCGTCAATGCTTGATATTGTCATGTTCCGGTTTGAAGGGTAAGGTATCCAGTAGACTTATGCATGTAGGATTGCCATTCCGCCACAAGGATAGCAATGTACCTTTAATTTCTTTGGTGTTTATAGACGATGGTTTCTCTTTCCACCTGGATAGTCATCAACTTGTTTGCTATCTTCTTATGATATAAAATAAAAACAATAAAAAATAATATTTTTTAATTATACTTGTAAATTTACTTTTATTAAAGATTTTATGTAGTATGAGCTGTGCTCGCGACTACACCCACATGGACTTAAGGCTGACTTTTATTTCATTTCTCGGAGTTCTAAACTTTTTTCTAAATTAAAAGTTGCCTAAGTCACTTCGTATAAAATCAGCTATCTGTAAGTAAAATTAAAAATTTAGTTAACAAAGAAATTTTGAACACACGTCGTTTATATTACGTCGTTACGTCGCGTCTTTTATATTACGTAAGATTATTTTTGTTAGTTATGGTCCGTCCCGTTGGTTCGATCGATTCGCTCGGGTTCGATCCCTGACGGGGATAAGCATTTGTGTGATGAGTATAAATGTTTGCATTTCCGGGTTTGGGTGTTTATTATGTATGTAAAAGTATTTATATATGTATTTCTTCGTATTAGTATAATTGATTAACACCCATAACAAAGCAAATAATTTGCTTACTTTGGGGTTAGATTAGTAAGCGTAATTTGTCCCGTGAATATTTATTTATTTATTTATAATTATTATTTATTTATTTTTATATATAAGAAAAAATAATAAGCCGATCCCTTCCTACTCTATTTAATATTAAATACGTCACACCGATCCTAACGGCCCGTAAAATATGGGCAACGGAACACACCAAAACACTACACAACTATACACGCGACACCGTCGCCGCCGGTGGCGACAGGGACGTCTGTTTCACCTATCGGCGAACAGAGCCCAAGGGCAAGGATTAGTCGATGGACAAAACAATGCCACTAACCCTCTTAGGGGGTGTCCATAAATTACGTGAGGTGTTTTTTAAATTTTCCGTGACCTCCCTCACCTCCCTGGTGAGATATAGTGAGATTTTATTCAACCCCCTCCCCCATCCCCTAATCTCACGTGAGATTTTTCAAAATGTGGGTTTCTTAAATATGTAAACGCGTTGGATTGTTATTGTAAAAAGAAAAAAAAATGCTTCGTGCTTTTATTTACGACTAGTCGAGACTAGTAATCAATATTGCTGAGAGTTATAAGTGTAATAAAAATTTAACAATAGAATACTTACATCGTAACTACTGCGATTAAAAAAGAATATTTACGTGGCTCGAAAACAAAGGACGGGCTACACTGTACCGTAAATTCAGATTAAATTGAAATATAAAATAAATATGGTGGTTTAACAGTCAGTAGTAATTTACAACGTCAATGTAAACGTATGAATGAAATTATTTTCTTTCGAACGAATTAGTGAATGATCTTAATCGTATTACGAGTACGCTTCCCTGATATGTACTTAAGATTAAATCTTAAGCATGTATGCATTTAATCTTAAGCATGTACAATCTGGAAAATGTACCAAAATAGTAGTTTTTTTGTTTCAATGAGAAAAAATTGCGTGATATTTGCCGAGACCAGGAGGGGTCTCTCCAGTCCCCAACCGAGTCTTTCCAACATAAGATTAGATGAGATTTGACTCAACCCCCTCTCCCCCTAAACATCTCACGTAATTTGTGGACGCCCCCTTATCGCAAATCACGAAAAATCTTACCTTACGTAAAAATCTTCAGGAAAAAATATGGACATGTGTGTACAACCAAACATGTGTTTGGTTTATTTATGTTTAATTTCGAAGTAACTGTGGTTTGAAGGTGTTTATTTGTACTTAATCTATACATATAATAAAATTGTAGGAAAGTCAAAACTGTACATTGAATATTTTTTTTAAAAAATACTTGGGGCATGATCTACAATCGATACGGAAGCCAAAAATATAGTTTTTAGAATTTTTGTCTGTTTGTCTGTATGTATGTCCGGGGTAAACTCAAAAAGTACTGCATAGATTTACTTCAAATTTTACATGAATATTACTAGCAAGTCGGGTCAACATATAGGCTACATATTATCACGCTATCACCTACAGGGGAGGTGCAGTGCGGAGTAAACGAAATCCGCTCGGACGAAGTCGCTGGCAACAGCTAGTATATTTATAAATAGAAAACGTTATACGAATTTACGAAAGAAGCACCAGGTCTGACCTCTTCTATTAGCATTTTCTACATGACTGACGTCTACAGTACAACGCTAAGAGCTCACTGTGGAAGCGAAGCATTGGTTATTTATATGGCTTGAGGCAATATATAGAGCAGCGAGTCGTCGGGCGGAAAATAGATTGATTTCTATTGTTCGAGCACTCAGCTTCACCTAAAAACTTCTAAGGCTGAGTTATTACAAGAATAGCATGTTATAATAATTGCACGTTGAACTTCAAGAAGAAACCTCTATATCTATATTTATTTTTATTTATTTAACATTATTTAACATTTAACATAATGGAACAAAGGCGTAACTTAATGCTATTAAGCATTTTCTCACAGTTTGCCTTCCGTAATGCTGAGAGAAAAAACTTGGGTAGTGCATAATAAATTAATTATGAGCTATTAATAAAACTTAACACTAGATACTAATTTATCATAACTAACCTATTGTTAAGAATATTCTACAAGAGTCATATAAACATTTTAAGAACAGTATAAATAATACAAACAATCAATACTATAAATAAATATAAGTTGACTACTTACATAGAGAAATATACATACATCAATACTCAATAGTAAATTATAGATACATGTTCATAATATTTAATTACATAAATATAATATAAAATACACACATATACAATAATTAAGGATTCTTACGTTTTAAAAAGTGATCATATACCGCAGTTTTAAAAATTGATAGTGTTGATGATTCACGCATCTTAGAGGGAAGATCATTTCATAATCTTATCGCAGTAACAGTGAAGGAATTAAAATATGTTGCCGTGTTGTGGTCCGGATACATCAGCGTACTTGAGTGAAATGACCGCTGAAGCCTACCCTGATTTGAAATGTATGCAAAACGTTCTTTTAGATATACTGGATATATAAAAATCAATTGCTGTTCGTTAATCTCGCTAAAACTCGAGAACGGCTGGACTGATTTGGCTTATTTTGGTTTTAAAATATTCATGGAGTTTCAGGTTAGGTTTTAAAACTTGAGAAAATATAGAAAAAAAATAAGAGTAGTTAAAAAGGCAGAACAACGTTTGCCGGGTCAGCTAGTCACTTATATTTTTAACATTACGCAGATTCTCATTTACGACTTCTACAATGCCGAAGTAATGTAATAAAAGTATTACAATTACCCCGCGTTGATCCTTTGAAAGAAGCGACCGATTTTTTTTTATAGTAAAATATAGCAAACAAGCAGATGGGTCTCCTGATGGGAAGAGTCAACCATCGCCTATAGACACCAAAGGTGTTAATGGTGCGTTGCTATCTTGTGGCGAGGTCTTATGCCACATGCATAAGTTTACCGGCTACCTTACCCTCCAAACCGGAACACGACAGTGACAAGCACTGACGCTATTGCGGCAGGAATAGGTAAGGCGGTGGTACCAGACCCGGGCGAGACAATGCAGAACTCTACCACCTAGTAGCCACGATGGTAGTGACTCGTATAGCCAATCGGTCGCCTTTTACGACCTGCCTGGCAGAACAGCAGTTGGCCTATTCTTCAAAGAAGCCCGGGACCAACACGGGGAAACAAAATTATTAGATTAGATATACATATCTCTACCATCGTGACTACTAAGTACTAGGTGGTAGAATTTCGTAACGTCTCGCCCGGGTATTTGGTACCACCGCATTAATACCTATTCCTGCCGTAATAACATCAATGCTTTTCATTGTCGTGTTCCAGTTTGGAGGGGAAAGTAGCCAGAAGACTTAAGCATGAAGCATTGCCATCTCGCCATACGGATAGCAACGCACTATTAACAATCTTTGTTTTTCTTTTTTGTCTTTGGGAGCGCCCTGTTGGTCGAGTGATTAGTGACCCTATTTACGAAATTGACAGGGCTCGTGTTGATCCTCGATGGCGATAAACATTTGTGTGATGAGCATAAATGTTTGTATTTTATATGTATTTATACATGTATTAGTATCGTTGACTAACACCCATATGTTGACTTTTAGCCCAGAAAAACACATTAGTGTTGAATGATCATTTATTACATTGATTCTTATATATAATATCCTCCATTTACATGCGATTATTCTCAATTCTCGTTTTAAGTAGTTTTATATATTTTCAACATAATCAAATATTCTTATCCATTGCATTGCATTACATTCAACGACTCACATCTTCGACAAGTATCAAATATAGAACCGTTCTCGTGGACTGTCCGATATAGAATGGTAAAAATGAATATCTTACCCCCGCCAACCGTTAGGTTAAGGCGGGATTCTAATCACGCCACAAACAGGTGACAATTGACGCGGTTTAGTTTAAATTTTAACGGCCTTACCTTTAAAATTTAAACATCCGTTATTATTAAAATATTAGTTAACGTATTTACGTAATAAATCATATGCATTATTATTATATGTTATTAAAAATATCCTAACACATAACACAAGCAAATAATTTGCTTACTTTTATTAGATCAGTAGGTAAGTGTAATTTGTCCCGTGAATATTTATTACTATTATTTCATTCCATCAGGAGAGCCATCTGCTTGTTTGCTATCTTATATAAAAAATAGCGAGTATGTAATCTATACATATAATAAAATCGTAAGAAAGTCAAAACTGTACATTGAATATTTTTTTAAAAGAATACTTGGGGCGTGATCTACAATCAATATCGAAGCCAAAAATATAGTTTTTAGAATTTTTGTCTGTTTGTCTGTATGTATGTCCGGGGTAGCAACATCGGCATCGGAGAAGTCGCTGGCAACATCGGCATCGGAGAGTTTGGGTGTTTATTAAATACTAGCTGTTGCCAGCGACTTCGTCCGCGCGGACTTCGTTTACTCTGCACTGCTCCTCCCTCGTAGGTGATAGCGTGATAATATGTAGCCTATATGTTGACCCGAACTGTTAGTAATATTCATGCAAAATTTGAAGTAAATCCATACAGTACTTTTTGAGTTTACCCCGGACATACATACAGACAAACAGACAAAAATTCTAATAACTATATTTTTGGCTTCGATATCGATTGTAGATAACGCCCCAAGTATTCTTTTAAAAAAATATTCAATGTACAGTTTTGACTTTCCTACGATTTTGTTATATGTATAGATTTATTTAGCAGTTTTTTCTCACGGATCTAATTTTACACGAAAAGAACGATCGGTGATTCCCCGTTTCCATCTATTGTCAAATGGAATGTTCTGGAACCGCGGACAAAACGGTTAAATTGTAACATTTCGGGAGAGGAATCCGGAATGCTATTTGACACCTCACTGAGCAATTCGGGCAGTTTTACAGTGGCATGCACATGGCATTTTCAAACCGAATTCTTCATTTATTTAAACTTATTTGTAAATACTATTATTGTAACGCGTGTGTGTATACTAGCTGTTGCTCGTGACTTCGCTCGCGTGACGTGTAATAAGTAGCTTATAGTGGTCTAAGACAAACGTCGTATTATATATTGATATCATAGTCATAGTTTTTGTTTTTGTTTTGTTTTTCAGAGTGCTCAGACAGGGTTTAAACCCTATCTGAGCACTCTGCTGATTGGTGGGTAGAGAGCCCACCTAGCTAGAGAAGCAACGCTAAGTAGTAATCGCATTCCTTTTTGTTAACAGTCTCTGCAGCGCTGAAGTAATAATAAATCGTCCAACTAAAGTCATAATTAAGTAGCGTTGCAGCGAATCATAGCGTATAATTTATATTTGGGACTAAAAAGTTGTAAAGGATTTCATGGCACTTACTCGTTTCATTCAACGAATTATGAAGTTGGTGCATTTCCACTAAAGTGCAGTCCATGGACTGCACTTCAATGGAACGCAAGTAGCGCGCATACCTTGTCTAAGTCTTTAATATCTTGTGAGAGTCATGAGACCGAACTTCGGCGTCCGCTGTACACATTAGGCCGAGGGTTGACCCAATGTATTGGGCTAACTTGTAAAGGGTAGTTGGCACCAACATTGACCAGCCAACCGAATAGGTTTTCTATGCATATTTCAAAGTGCTCCACAAATAGGCAAAACCCTTGACCCAATATGTACAGTGGAGTTTAGAGCAGTATGTTGGTGATAAGTGGGAGAGTCAGTTGCAGTATAATTACTAAAATATTCCAACAAATATGTGGAACTGACATAATTTAATTATGTAAAAATTATTGCAATAATAACATTTATAAAAAGTATCTTCACGCCCGTATCCCCGAAAGGGTAGGCAGAGGCACAACAAGTGCACCCACGATTAGCCGAAGATACTTGGTTCCACTATGTGATAGGTGGCAAGCCTATCGCCAACCGGGCACTTTCCAATCCCGGGCAATGTTGTTTTTATCAGAAAACTGAAAAAACACAATTTTGAATTGCCCGACCCAGGAATCGAACCCGGGACCTCTGTGGTCAACTCCGACACCGGACCACTACACCACAGAGGCGATAACATTTATACTTATTAATTATTATCGTAAAAATTTATATATTTTCAGTTTTTTGACAAGAACAACGTTTCCCGGAATTGGAAAGTGCCCGGTTGGTGATAGGCTTGCCACCTATCACATTGTGGGACCAAGTATCTTCGGCTAATCGTGGGTGCACTTGTTGTACCTCTGCCTGCAACTGCGGGGATACGGGCGTGACAATATTTTTATGATATATTTAAGAAAAATATCTTCACGTCCGTATCTCAGAACTGGTAGGCAGAGGTACAACAAGTGCATCCACGATTAGCTGAAGAAAATTAGTCCCAAAATATAATAGGCGGTAAGTCTATTGCCAACCGGGCAATGCAGTTTTTTATAACATTAGACAGCAAATAAGCAGATAGTACTGCTGATGGTAGAAGAGACTATCGCGTATAGACATTAAAGATGTTAATGGTGCGTTGTACGTGTGGCAGAATGATAATACCACATGCATAATTTTACCGGCTACCTTACTTTCCAGGCCGAGACACGACAATGACAAGCATTATGCAATAAGCATATAGGAATAGATAAGGCGGTGGCACCTCATGGTGGCACCTCATGGTGCCACCGTTTATCTATCTTATCTCCGAGACGTTGCGGATCTCTACCACGTAGTAGTCTCGATGGTAATGACACGTATAGCCAATTGTACGCTTCTTACGAACTGCCTGGCGGAACGACAGATAATGTATTCTTCAGAGGAGGTCCGAAACAACATAGAGGTTTTCACTGTTTCTAAAATATAAGTTTCCTAATACTTCAGCATTTGTTTTAAACAAATGTTGATGTTTTTTCACAAATACACATATCTCCAAAATGTAAAGTCGTTAACTTAGATAATCCTGCACAGAACCGTCCCCGTGTTGGTCTTGGGCTCCTTTGAAGAATAGGCCAACTGCCGTTCTGCCAGGCAGGTTGTAAAAGGCGACCGACTGGCTATACGAGTCACTACCATCGTGGCTAATAGGTGGTAGAGTTCTGCATTGTCTCATCCGGGTCTGATACTACCGCCTTACATATTCCTGGCGCAATAGCGTCAGTACTTGTCATTAGCGTGTTCCGGTTTGGAGGGTAAGGTAGCCAGTAAACTTATGCATGTGGCATTAGACTTCGCCACAAGATAGCAACACACCTTTAATATGTTTGGTGTCTATAGGCGATGATTGACTCTTACCATCAGGAGACCCATCTGCTTATTTGCTATCCAATGATAAAAAAACCTTTTCAACGCAGGTTTAACTTGCACTTGTCAGGTTTTTTGGGGTCAAACAAACATAACACTAGGATCGAAAATGTATATATATTTTTATTTGAGACTGGAATACAAACGTTGCCTCGTTTCACTTTGTCCGAATTATTTAGCGAGGCATCGAATTACATTCCGCCGCTGGAATGTTACAATCGGGGCGATTACGCCGAGGCTGCGGCTTCTATTGCACATTCCGCCCGGGCTTGCGGCTGGCGACGATTGTCATGTATTTGCTTAAACGTTCTTGATGTTGGTTGGAAGTATGCAAACAAATAAATTACCACTTATTTCAGAAATCAGAAAAAACCGTGTGATATATGTAACGATCTATTATTGCTACTTTCATTTACACTCTTCACACAAACGTGCCGGTTCAAACTCATGTGTCATCAATAGTAGACATTACCTTGGGATAGCACCCGATCAATCTGATGTGAAAATGGAACACAATAACATGACTTAATCATATTTAGAACACTTGCGATTAAGCTCTGGATATTTAAAATGCTATTAAGAAATTCTTCCAGCATTTTATTCTTCAGAATCTGAACCTTGCGCTATAATGAATGTGCTGAATGGAAGCAATATAAAGGGACTCCAAATTGTCAATGCTTAGCTTCTATTGTTGTTAGACCTCTTTTTAAGACCAACTTTCGTTTAATCTAAGCAAGCATTCATGGTATTCAGGTTGTTTTAAATAGGTCGGTTATTGTTCTAGACTAAAGGTCACGGTACACTATAACGACATACTGTAATGATGACTATTTATCTCGGCATAACGTATGTAATACTCTATAATGAATTATACCGTAACCGCCCGACATCAATGGGCGAAACCTGACTCGACGTGGTATCTATTTTAAAGCATTCCCCAAATTTTAGGGAAATTGAAGGGTAATTATACGAACATTTTAAAATGCCATAATATTTTTATTGTTATAAATATAATAATTTCATTACTCTTTTTGATAATGTCATCGACCGACCTACATACGCCACTTTCGAGTCGGGTTCGAATCCCGGGTCAAGCAATCCATTCAAAAAATAATCTTGCCATTATTTTGCTTGTTTGATATCCTATGACTCCTATTATATATTGTTCTATTACAAAAAAAAAAAAAGTTGACGTGTATGTGTATGTTGCAAATGGATATAAAACTATATCAAACAATTTGGTGAAAGTTAGAAAAACTTTAGATTATTCCGAAAATTGACCGTTGGAAATTGGAAGCGACCGGATTTCTTGGCTTTTCATAATTATGTGCCGTCAACACAATAAAAGGGTTATTGTTATGGCTTTATTATAATTAATTTTCCTGTGTTGCTCCCGGGCTTCTTTGTAGATAAGACCAACTGCCGTTCTGCCAGGCAGGTCGTAAAAGGCGATCAATCGGCTATTCGAGTCACTAACATCGAGACTACTAGGTGGTAGAGTTCTGCATTGTCTCGCCCGGGTCACTGTTGTGTTCCGGTTTGAAGGGTAAGGTAGCCGGTAAACTTATGCATGTGGCATTAGACCTCCCTACAAGATAGCAACGCACCATTAACATCTTTGGTGTCTATAGGCGATGGTACAATCTGTTAGTTTGCTGTCTTATAATTAAAAAAAAACAATGTTTAGGAAAAGGCAATCGTAAATAAGTACTCCTCTTTGTAACACGTCAAAATAAATACTTAAGTAATTCGTTTGTGTTATAAAATCAACGGGTCGTTCATAGACCTTACAGCCAATTGTTCCAAAAAAAACCGGCCAAGTGCAAGTCTTACTCCCGCATGAAGGGTTCCGTACCATCATTTTTAAAAAATACGAAAAAACACGTTTGTTGTATGGGGTACCCCCTTAATATTTTCATTTTTTTAGTACTTATTGTTAAAGCGACAACGGAAGTACATAATTTGTGAAAATTTCAGTTTTCTAGCTATCGCGGTTTGTGAGATACAGCCTGGTGACAGACAGACAGCGGAGGCTTAGGAATAGGGTCCCGTTTTACCTTTTAGGTATGGAACCCTAAAAAAGTGTTTTGAAAAAAGGTTTAACAAAAATAATAACATTTTCTTTCTAATTGGTGCCTTGAAAATTTTGATTTAACTTTAATAGACATTTTTCGTTGAGTACTTCATATCTTTATAACCATGCGGACGAAGTCGCAGTATAGTGTAGAATAAGCACTTATATATTATCAGCACTTCACTAGTATGTCATCAAACGCTAATGTCGCAACAATTCTCAAAGAGCCCTTCTGACACTTTGCTTAAAATCCGATTAGGCTGTGGCCAATTAACGAGAGATGTTGCAAAACTTTGTTGTGAAGTTACTTTGTAGTATTAAGAAGTATTTTGAAACAACCGACCTTTCGACAAACCTCCATGTTCTCGTAACTTGGCAACAAACACACAATTTTAAATCATTTTTCGGTTAGAATGGAAGATTATTTTTAAGGTTGCCACAGTAACAACAAAGTTTGCATAAGTTTTAGATTATTTTGAATTAAGAAAACAAGCTTTGAAGAAACAAATTTTAAGCGAAAAAATTGAAAAACAATATTTTCCATTTTTCCAAATTATGAATATAGATACGTATATTAAACATTAAAAACAAATAAATCTCATCACGCCAGTTTCCTTGCATGATAGCCAGAGTGAACTTTTTGTCAACATTTCGGTTTTTTTTATAGAAAAGGGGGCAAACGGACAGGACGCTCACCTGATGGTAAATGATCACCGCCGCCCATGGACAACCACACTATCAGAAGATTTGCAGTTGCGTTGCCGGCCTTTTAAGAAAGACTAGGCTCTTTTCTTGAAGGTCCCCAAGTCGTATCCGCTTGGAAAAACCCCCGCCACTAATTGGTTCCACACGACGATTGGAAACGAATAGTGTGGGGAAACAAGTGCCTCGAGAATCGCACAGTTGTGGATTTCCAGACATCGAGATGATGAGGATGAAATTGGAAAATGTGACATGATTCAAAGATTTGTTGCTCGTCGATATCCCTACGTGCTCAACCTAACACACCGTTATTAGACTGAGTTGATTATTTTTGAGGCTTGCTTTGAAAATACCTGAGTACTATTGAGTCTGAGAGTAAATGAACAATTAATCATCCCTGGTTTACGTACCTTAATAGTTAGGATTAAAAAAAAATTAAATGGGGTATACCCATTCCCACGGATTAAATAGATACGCCTTTCAAGACAATTCCTTATTTCTTCAGTATAGCTTGCATTTACACACAGAAATACAGAGTTATACTACTTACCGATGAAATAAAATTACTTCAAGGGTAATTTTTAAACATTGTCATTTCATTCGGTACGATAACATGGTGTATTTCTATTTTTTATAATTTCTATTTTTATTATTTATTTAGTATTATTATTTCTATTTTTTATAATATAACCTATATTTTTTATAATATAACCCGCCGTGTTGGTCCCGGCCTCCTTTGTAGAATAGGCCAACTGCCGTTCTGCCAGGCAGGTCGTAAAAGGCGACCGATTGGCTATCGAGTCACTACCATCGTGGCTACTAGGTGGTAGAGTTCTGCATTGTCTCGCCCGGGTCTGGTACCACCGCCTTACCTATTCCTGCCGCAATAGCGTCAGTGCTTGTCGCTGTCGTGTTCCGGTTTGGAGGGTAAGGTAGCCGGTAAACTTATGCATGTGGCATTAGACCTCGCCACAAGATAGCAACGCACCATTAACATCTTTGGTGTCTATAGGCGATGGTGTTATAGTGTGTTATATATGTTATAGTGTGTTATAGGTGTTTGCTATCTTATGATATAAAAAAAGAAAAAAAAACCTTATATTATAATTATATTATAATTATTATATTAAACTTATTATAATTATTTCTATTTTTTATAATATAACCTGCAAATTTACGACATTTTTGACGGTAATAGCAGCGTCTGCTCATATGCGCGGCGACACGTTTCCTTCCTAATGTCTATTATTATTAGTATGTTGTCTATTATTAGTATTCATGTGATCTCTGCCCATTCCAATAAAAAAGAATAATAAAAATCGGACTACTATGTATAAAGTTATACGTGATCTAATATAAAAAATATATACGCGTCGAAATGAGAATCTCCTCCGTTTTTTCGTCGACTGAAAAGGAAAAACATCGGACTCATATTCGGTAGAAGTAAAACTTATTCGCAGTAAAATCTTTTAGGTAGTGTTGTTTGTATTTGTTCGGTTTTGCAACCGTAAATATAAAACTCTTTAAAATGTATTCTATTTTATTCTCTCGCCAGCTTAATCCGACACATTTATGTGTTTGTTTGTGTATCGTGACGCACTTCCGTTTCATCGAGTTGCAAAACGATTCTAAAGAATTTTCAGTACAAATATCTATATACATATAATAAAATCGTAGGAAAGTCAATGTATGTCCGGGGTAAACTCAAAAAGTACTGCATGGATTTACTTCAAATTTTGCATGAATATTACTAATAGGTCGGGTCAACATCATCATCATCATCATCATCATCATATTTAAGATCTAGGCTCTTGTCTGTTAAGCGATCTCCATTTTTCTTTATCAAGGGCGAGCTCCTTCACCGCTTGGTAGTAGGCTGTGTTGGTTTTGTGTCTGACATGGCTTATGAATTTTATCCTTGGTCTTCCTCTACCTCGTCTTCCCTCCAACTTTCCTTCTATCACTTTTTTGAATAGTTCATCGTGTCGTAAAAGATGACCTATCATTTTCCCTCGTCTGTTTTCTAGTGTTTTTAACAGTGTCCTTTTTTCTCCAACCCTTCTGAGCACTTCCTCGTTTGTCATCCTCTCTGTCAAACTTATTCTATCCATTCTCCTCATCTCGAATGTCTCCAGTCTCTCTCTTTCCCTCTGTGTTAATGCCCATGTTTCGCTATCATATAAAGCTATGCTCCAAACATAAAGCTTTATAAACGGGTCAACATATAGGCTACATATTATCACGCTATCACCTACAGGGGAGGTGCTGTGCAGAGTAAACAAAGTCGGCGCGGATGACAGCTAGTAAATATATAAATGCTCCCGTGTTGGTCTATACTCCTTATGAAGAATAACCCATGTGTCATTCTGCCAGATAGTTCGTATTAAATCAATGATACCAAACCTGCTACTTTTGCAGAGGAGTGAAAGCTTCGAGGTGACGTCATCTCTGTGGAGGTTGAAGGTGACGTCATCTCTATGGAGGTTGAAGAGGAAAAGAGAAGTGCCATTCAGCTAGGAAAATTATTGAAACATGTATTTGGCGTTACAAAATAAATATTAAAATTGTGATAGCGTAATATAAGATTGTTCGACTGTATCACGGATTAAATTGATACGCCTTTCTTAGTTTGTCAATGTAGCTTGCAATTACACACAGAAATACAGAGTTTATACTACTTACCAATGACATAAAATCATTTCAAGGGTAATTTTTAAATCTTGTCAGCTCATTCGGTACGATAAAACGGTGCAACATAGTTTATTTCTATTTTTTACAATATATTATATAACCTACATATGTATGAAATTTTTGACAGTAATAGGATCGGTTGTTCATATGCGCGGCAACATGTTTCCTTCTCAATGGCGTGTCTATTAGTATTCATGTGGTCTGTGGACTGTATGTATTGGAGTTGGAGTTTTGAAGATACTTATGTAACGTATATAATAGCGACCTGCTCAAGCTTAGTCATAAAATCTAAAGCTAAGTTTTTACCCGTGTTGGACCGGGCTCCCTTTGAAAAATTAACCATCTGTCGTTCTGTCAGGCAGTTCGTTTGAGACGAACCATTGGCTATGAGATTCACTTCCGTTGTGGCTTCTAGGTTGTAGAGTTCTGCATTGTCTCGCCCGGATCTTGTAAGAAATCCTTATCAATTCCTGCTGCAATAGCTGCTTGCTGTCTTATGATATAAAAAAGTTTACAAGATAATAAATAAATAAATAAATATTAACGGGACAAATTAGACTTATTTATCTAACCCCAAAATAAGCAAATTATTTGCTTGTGTTATAGGTGTTAGTCAACAATACTAATACATAGAAATACATATATAAATACTGGAATATATTTAATAAACACCCAAACCTGGAAATACAAACATTATTGCTCATCACACAAATGCTTGTCCTTGTCGGGGATCGAACCCGAGCCCCGTGGATTGCGTAGCCAGGGTTGCTAACCACTCGACCAACGGGGCGGTCAAAATAAAAATGTAATAGCGCGTTATAGGGTTTTTTTTATTTTAGTTTTGACTCGCTCGGGTATTTGGTACCACCGTCTTACTTATTCCTGCCGCCATAGCGTTAATGCTTGTCATTGTCATGTTTTGGTTTGGAGGGTAAGATAACCGGTTGACTTATGCATATGGCATTGCCATCCCGACACACGGATAGCAACGCACCATTAACATCTTTGGTATCCATGATAGAGCTATCTGCATGTTGCCACCTAATAATCTATATTATTTAATATTATAAACGCGAAAGTTGGGATGTTTGGATGAATGTTTCGATAGATGTTTGTTACTCAATCACGCAAAAACTACTGGACGGATTTAAATGTATATTGGCACACAGGTAGATAATAACCTGGAATAGCACATAGGCTCCTATTTATTCCGGAAAAATTAGGCAATCCCGCGGGATTCACTAAAAAATTGTATAATGCAGCACGCAGCAGCTAATATAAAATAAAATTCAAGGCACATAATTCATTCGCTCAACGGTATCGATCTTCGATCTACACAGGCAGCTGTAGCTGTCGATTAAACTTTAATGCCACATTGACGAAGTGCAAGTGAATTCTTTAATCGCGCCACAATAATATTTGTTGGCTACATTTCAAAAACTTTTTAATAATTTACCTTACAAGGTCTCCAACTAACAACTCCACCAACCAAAAAACTATATTAACTATGAATAACACACTATATGTTAAATAACATACATTTATAAAAAAGTTCCCCCTTTTCAAATTGAAATTAAAAATCGCGAAAACGCTCTGGACTGTCATGGCGTCCTAATGACATCTCGCCGTGGTAATATCTACATTCTCATACTCTATAGTTTCTATAAAATTGACAATATCAAGATGATAATGGCGTGACTTCCATATTTGCGTACACTGTCACGTGATTTAATGTCTGTTTTTGCCGAATTTATATACTAACAATATTATTAATCATTATATCTAATAACAAATATTTTAGTTGTTTATTATCACCAATTAATCTCTAATTATAATTTAATCATTAAAAACTGCTACAATATATCTGATTCATTCTTATTGAACGCAAGCCTAACTAAATATATCGCGTGTAACGCTAACAAGTTTCAGCGCTTTTCAGACTGAATTCGGCTGCCAAGTAACACTTTGCCTGGCTGGAAGATTTCCCCTTTTCCATATACTTCCGTGATGTCATCAAGTTTCACAGAGGTGACTTCAACTCAACGTCATATCTTTATAAACGTTTTTAGTGGTAATCCCAACACTTTTATAGTGGTAATCCCAACGCGATGGAGAGCCCTAACCCCACTCTTACAAAGGTTAATACATTTTTAATTTTTATTGTACTTCACTCGGATATTTTTTATTTTATTGTATTTCAACAGTTCCGTGGATATCAAATAGTAGAATGAAAACAGGACAAAACAATGGTTTTACAATGGCTGCCAAAACAATGGAAAATATATTTTACTGAACCTGAAAACAGAACAGATGGAAAATGGTAACGATTCTTATTGTGTTCTTCACAATGTCACTTTTATAACATGAAAATATTGTTTAAATATTGACTGACTCGTGGTCAAGAGGATAGGCTTTGCGGCTCAGATCATAAGGTCCTGGGTTCAATCCTAGGGTACGACAAAAAAGTTGTTAGGTTTTTTTTGAAAATCCAAAATCTCAGTAGCAGCTCAGAGTCTGGAGGGTGGTGTGTTACAATTCCCGTGCTTCGGTTGAGCACGTAAAACCTTCGGTCCTGAGGGCCTACCATGAACTCTTATAACACTTGTCAAGTTCCAGGCAGTTCAACTATGAGTATTAACCTGTCAGGTTTTACGATCGTACTATGAACTAATTTTTGTTGACCTGCAATGCGTCGTCTTCTGGCCGGTTAAATTATCTCTGGCAGCACATATCAAATTAACGTTGAGAAACACATAACTTGCCGATTTTTAAATTTTAATAATAAAGTTATTATTATTAATGCATTTAAATTATAAATATTGAATTTAAGAATATAAGCTGGCAAATGAGATCGATTTTTAAGTTATTCAAAGTCTACGTAAAATATATGCAACATAAAGTAAACCGCGTAATATTTGTTAAGCGGCATCCATTAAAGAACGCAACTCTGGGAATATTACACATGACCTTGAACTGTTTAATAAAGACATTTATGTTATGAGCGCGGTTTTTAAATTTCTTGAGTACGTCTTGATTTTTTGAGATTAGAGTTTTGGAATAGTTTGTGACTATTTTAAAACTTAAAATTACACATTGATTTAATGAACGTGATTGATGTCGGAAGCAAAACGATCGTATGATGTCAATATATTCAATGAACAATTGGAAGTTTTATGAAATATTTTAAATACTCATAAAGATATTTTATATTATATTGCAACGGGATTCAATGAAAGTGCATACTCAAAACGTTAATTTTCATCACACATCTAAATTTATGTGTATCTATCTCCTCTGTGGTGTAGTGGTCCGGTCGGAGTTGATGACATGAGGTCCCGGGTCGGACAATTCAACAAAATGTGTTTTTCAGTTTTCTGACAAAAGCAATGTTGCCCGGGATTGGAAAAAGTGCCCGGGTGGCGATAGGCTTTGGCTAATCGTGGGTACACTTGTACCTCTGCCTACCTCTTTGGAGATACGGGCGTGAAGATCCTTTTTTTATCTAAAATTAAAAATAAATAAAAAATGCTTTAAAAGTATGTAAATATTAAATAATAAATAAATAACTTTAAATAGAAGTAATGAATTAAGTACTATATTTTATATCAATATCAATATTTTTCTAAAACACAGTTAATGTCAAAAAATATACAGTATAAATTCCAAATAGGACTAGGGCTAGGAATAGCAGTAATAATAAAAAAAAACCTACGTTTACAGTATATTTAACACAAAGCAATCCAATAAAAGTTACTTTTTTCCACCTGCAACTGACCGGCAATATTATGACACTTTAGCAGTTCAAATATCGATTTCGGTCTGACAAAAACACTTCATGGTACGCTAATGCAGGGCAGAAGTTGGTTTGAATAGTAAAACGATCGCTAGCCGGCATTGGTCACGTGGTCACTGACTGGCCTGTTAGATAACGCTTTCATGGTACGAATTAGCAGGACAGTTTAATTATCGGCTAAAATTGACCTGCTATAAGAGTTCATGGTAGGGCCGCAGGTTATCGCTAGAAATGGGGATCACAATTTATCTCACCAGCCGACAAACCGGCGAATTACTCTCAACTAATAAGCAATATTTTAAACTCCAGTTCACTACTATTTACCAGTTTGTCGGTTGGCGATATGAGTGGTGATCTCCATGGCCGAATTTTACCCACGACTTGCTTACCGATAAACTGATGGATCTTGATTAAACTGCAAAATCTATATATTTTGTTTCACTCCGTACGTCTCGCGAGAGACGTTGTTCCCTGATGATTTTATTTTTTATTTATATTATTTGATAGCGAATAAGCAGACAGCTCTTCTTATGGAAATAAAAACCATCGCCTATAGACCCCAAAGATGATAATGATACGTTGCTACCCGTGTGATGGGATGGTAACGTCAAATGTATAAACTTACCGGCTACCTTACCCTTTAAACTGAATCATGACGGTGACAAGCATTGATGCTATTGCAGCAGGAAAAGGTAAGGCGGTGGCTCTAAAGACCGGGGGGAGACGTTGCAGAACTCTACCACTTAATAGTCATGATGGTAGTAACACGTATAGCCAATCAGTCGTTTTGTTACGATCCGCCTGGTAGAATTGCAAATGGTCTATTCTTCAAAAGGGGGCCCGAACTAACAAGAAGATACAATAAAACAAAAGAATAGTACCCAAGACAATTTAAAGGATTTTCTGAAACACAGAAAACGAATGTTCTTCAACGAGTCCTAACCTAACTCCTACTTGTTAACGAGGCTAGGGATGAAAACTTACATCGATTCTTTTTAAACATCGATACATCGTATGAACGATGATTTAAAATCGTTGTGCAAACCACAAACATCGACGATACATCGTTCCTCATGAGCGATGTTTTAAGAACGATGTTTTATCATAGTATCATCTTCCTTCCGCTCTCAAGTACCCCAAAAAATATTAAATACCAGTAATTTGTATGGCAAAACATCGACCATAATCGACATCGATGTATCGTTCATAAACTTCGATATTTTTAACATCGATGTTTTACTCTAGAAAACATCGATGTCCTGATATCAATGTTTGTTATGAGCGATGTTGCATCCCTACGAGGCTCGGTCATTTACCTGCCCAAATAAGAAAATGGCGGGATATTTTTTTCTTTTTTGCAACTACATTTGTATTCAATCCTAAAAGAGTAAAATAACTTGATTTACATAAAGGTATGAAGGGAAACGTGTGCAAATTAAACATCGGTATGTGGTTTATTTTAGATATATACGCTAGAGATGTTGGATTATGTGAATGTCTGTAACGTACAGATATACTGAGTGTTAATAGATCCGTTAATTAATATTACGCCAATTTGACCGAATTGTTAGTCGAGTGGGATAGCGACCTTAAGTACGCAATCGATGGGGCACAGGTTTCCAGGATTCCAGGGTCAGAGTCAAACTTTTTTGGCATGAGTATAGCTGCTTGGATTTTTGGGTTTAGAAAAGAAAATATCTTCGCGATCGTATCCCCGAAGAGGTAGGCAGAGGTACAATCAGTGCACTCACGATTAGCCGAAGATATCCCACAATATGATAGGGGGCAAGCGTATCAGCAACCAGACACTTTCTAACTCCAGATAACGTTATTTTTATTAGAAACTGAAAAAACATTTTTTTTTATTTGCACGACTAGGGAATCGAACCTGAGAGCTCATGTGGTTAGCACCAATACCTGACCACTAGACCACATAAGCGACTTCTGGGTTACGGTGTTTGCTATATTTTTAATTTTAATATCTATATATTATGTATTTCTATGTATTAGTATCGTTGACTAACATATACCGAACGCAAATCTTTTGTTTACTTTTGGACTTTTCTTTGACTTTTCCTTGCCTTCGTGTTGGGTGGTAAAATTCTGAAACGTGTCGCCCGAGTCTTTAGTAACACCGCCTTGCCTATTCCTGCCGCAATAGCGTTAGATCGATTTGAGTAATTTGTCCAGTGATGTTTGTTTATTTATTTATTTAATTACCGCCCCGTTGGTCAAGTGGTTAGCGACCCTGACTCAGTCGACGGGGAGCATTTGTGTGATGAGCATAAGTGTTTGTATTTCTGGGTTTGGGTGCTTATTAAATATATTCTATTATTTATATATGTATTTCTATGTATTAGTATCGTTGACAAACACCCATAACACAAGCAAATGATTTGCTTACTTTGGGGTTAGGTGGGAGGGAGGGGAGAATATTATTATTATTTATTTAATTCCTTTATGGCTTAGTCACAGTGACTGATTGATAATGAAAATTAATTTTTCAATGATATCTCAACCATTGTAAAATATTACACAATTTCCCGACCCAATTCCGCACGGTTCCGCACAATCTAAGCAGAATGAGCTTGCCACTAAACCAAGAGTCGGTTAAATATTTTACATTAATATTAATTCGACTACTCCGACTACTTTTTTTAAACTAATGTCAAAGTTTAAAAAATAATTTTACATTATTTTTTAAACTTTGACTTGCAGAATAGGATTGACATATTATATTAATGTAATATAAGTAGAATTGACATAAATGTTTTTTTTAACTTATTAAAAGTAAATTATTATTATTTTAAGTTATGATATAGTCTCTTAATTATTGTTAACGTTTATTTTAATTTATTACAACATTCAATTGCATTCAATATCAATATAAATATACATGTATTTTTTGTTTTCCCCATGAACGGGGAAACATTCTTAGACGTCGGTACTTTTTGCATACCCACTTTTATTCAATACTAGCTGACCCGGCAAACGTTGTTCTGTCTTTTTAAATACTCTTTTTTTTCTATATTTTCTCACCTTTTAAACCTTCCTTGAGCTTCAACAATTAATTCAACACTAACGTTAGCCAAATCGGTTCAGCCGTTCTCGAGTTTTAGCGAGACTGACGAACAGCAATTGATTTTTATATATTTAGATGTAAAATTAATAATGATGTTTATAAGTATTTCAAATGTAGAATCTAATCTTTGTGTACTACAAAAAATAAATGATTTTTTGTTTTAAATATGAAAGGTATAAGTTAACAGAATGTATGTTAGTATAATGTACTAACGACGTATTTTAAGTGTAGGTAAGTTTTACCTATATATATTTGAATTTGAATTTAGAATTTATATTAAACAACCAAAATAATAACATAAGTAGGTGCTAGGTTATTTAGTCAAAGTTATAATATGCATGTATCTGAAAAATTGGCTTCATAATGATAAGATATGAATGCCCAGTTGTCAATATTCCACTTGTATAATATAAAAAACATCTTTTTGCATTACATTTTGTAAGAAAATCGTTGTACCATTTATTTTTATTTGCTAATTTCAATTTGTTACCGAGCCAAATTCTGGTACCGTGTTTTTATGTAAAATTTCTTTTGGGATGGTGTAAATTAGGTTTTATAAACAAAAAGTGTAAAAACAAAAAAAAGAGACGGCTATAAATATTTTTATATGGTTTTTCGATCTTTAGTAAAATGTTACTTTAAGTGCTTCAGATTATCTCTCTCCCTCTTTCACTTTCGTTATTTTCTAATTCATTAAAAAAAATTCGATCAATCGCTATCTCTCTCTCTGTTAACCACCATATTTTTTTCATCTCATTCTATTACAAATTAACTAGAATACAAAATTTCTTTTACAATTTCTTTTTTTCCCTTTAAATAAACAAATAGGTTATGTTAAATCAGTAACCGATAACCATTAAGGTAGATAAATGTAGTATTGGATATCATATCCTAATTCTCCAGACGATAATACGATAAACCGATAAATATCGGAACCATATTGCGCAAAGTCCAACAAAAGTCCACTGCACTTTGTTTACCAGCAAACAAATATGACAGATAGTGAAAGAGAACTCTAAGTATAAAAATATAATAACGTTATGTGTTTCACCGCATACGTATCCGTATTGAATGTGTACATCCCTACTTTATACATGCAGATTCTATTGAGGGACAATTCGTCATAATTAAATTTATTTACTGGCCTTTTGTTTTTCTTTTACCGTTTTTCAGAGCGGAAGATGAGGGTACCTTTTTAAATTAAGGACGATTTATTTTATGAAATACAAGCTGGCCCACAGAACTTCGCCCACCAGAGCGTCAACTATATGATAGATTAAGGCGAGGTATTTCGACGCGCGTCAATTCTATAGAAAATGGGTGGCGCGGTATGTTCTGAAACCGCTGGGAAATGTGTTAATTTTCGGATAAATAAATATAAGATATCAGCTGAAAACCAAAATTTAGTACATTCTTTTTGTATTTACAACTAAATATTACCATATAAAAATCATGTGGAAGATTAGAAATATTATTAGCAAATTATTTGTTTTAAAGATTTTTTAGCCTGTTTTCGGAATTTTATATGATCGAGTAAAGTACATTCTATCATGTAATGAGTTAGAATATTCTTTAGATAATATCTTCAGGTATATCGTGTAATTTTTGCAACATTTTTATTTAACAATCAATACAAAAAAAACGTGATTTAACAAACCAGTTTTTTCCCGTTTGTCGCGATGCTTCGCCTTAACCTGTCGTTAAAATACAAAATTTTTCGTACAAATTTTCGTCTAATATTTCAGCCTTTTAGGGATTGATTTTTGAAATAAAAGTTAAACTGTGTTAACCTCGGATCTTCAACTATCCTCATGCCAAATTTCATTTAAATTAGTTTAGTGATGTAACCGTAGAATCGAATCGAAATTTTGTATTCTGAGCAGTTACTCGCGACACCGTTCGCGTGACCCAAAATCATTACACCTCTTGGCCCATTCGGACAAAAACGGCTGGAGCGTTATATAACGGATATTTGGTGAAAGAGGTGTTGCTCGATGGTATTTGTTAAGTTTTTGGACAAAAATTCGTTAAATGATGGATGAAGTAGAATTTTATTTCCACAAATGTGGTCTTTTTTCATCGAATTTACTCTCTTAAACGCTGCACAACGCGCACATAGTATTCTTTATTTACTGTTTGACCTCCAGGCAAAAATTTCAAATGTACAACACCACATGAGTCAAAGAAACCAGTCAACATGATTTTGAATTTTGATCGACTTTGGCATGTTTTTTTTTTTGGTTTCGGTTCAGTTGGAAGGCGTCACTCTGAAACTTGTTGACTATTTTGCATGTCAAGCTCTTAAAATCATGTCTCGTTACCAGTAACAATGCGTTTGGTGAATGTTGGATCGAAAGTGACTCGTTCTGGCATGTCCTCAGCGTTTCTAATCTTATGCAGTTTTTGAAGGAAATTTGGGTCTTTTGGGACTAGCCGAACGGCAACATACCCAAGTGATTATTTGAAATTAGTGGTGGGTAATCTTTATTCCTTAGGGTGAGTTTATTAACTTATTCCGGCTCCAGACATGGATACGATTCACATTATTTATTTCTTTATTGCTATGGCGGACTTTGGCCTTTTTTTATTGCAGCGTATCATATTCTGTGATTGTATATTTAAATGAACGTTTCCCTATATATTTTTCTCGCTCCCACCACTTACTATGCATTTAGTTTTTAGGTTGATTATCGCTTGTCCCGTCTCACCAGAAGAGTGTATCGCAATTCGCAATATCACTCACTCCCCCGTGTTGGTTCCGGGCTCCTTTAAAGAATAGACCAACTGCCGTTCTGCCAGGCAGGTCGTAAAAGGCGACCGATTGGCTATGCGAGTCACTACCATCGTGGCTGCTAGGTGGTAGAGTTCTGCATTGTCTCGCCCGGGTCTGGTTCCGTGCCTATTCCTGCCGCAATAGCGTCAGTGCTTGTCGCTGTCGTGTTCCGGTTTGGAGGGTAAGGTAGCCGTTAAACTTATGCATGTGGCATTAGACCTCGCCACAAGATAGCAACGCACCATTAACACCTTTGGTGTCTATAGGCGATGGTTGACTCTTTCCATCAGGAGACCAATCTCTTGTTTGCTATATTATAACATAAAAAAAAACTCTTATTCTAGTCGGAGTATACCTACTCAGTCGCTCACCATTCTGACGGAATAAATAATTCCGCGAAGACGATAAGGATTTGAAGGTATAAATAAGCTTATCGTATCCAGCCCCGGAATCAGTACCTTTGATTCAGTACCTCCGGAGTTAATATCTCAATTTTAAATGTTACGGGTCGACCCGTGAGACACAACAACTTCGGCGGCTATCTCTATATACTTGAATAAAGATTTTCAGCCACTATTTCTATTACTTCTGCGATGTTCACTTCAGTTGAAGACATTGATGGCCTACCAGAGCGAGGGAAATCTTCCATCATATCTCCACCGATTTTGAACGCTTTGCACCACTCATAAGCACATGTTTTGGATAATTTCGTAAGCTTTCTGTACCATTTTCAGGGACTCCAACATGAAATTCCATTTGCGATGCAAAATTAAGACAGTCTTTGTCCGATGTTTTTGACCATTATAAAATTCGCAATACACACTAGATATGATCTAACTAAAAACAGCGCTGTATGTAATCTAAATTACAAATGCAACTTAAACTCCATGCCAAAATGGAAAACAGTTGTGCCAATCTATAAACAAAAAAAAAAATGAATTTGGAACCATAAATAAATCATCCATTCCCACTACTTTTTTTTTTAATATTAGTATAAATAATTTTATTAACCAAGATATATCACAAGAAAATAATTTCCTTACTTTAGAATTAGAGCGAGTCGTGTAATTTGCCCAACAATAGTTATTTATGTAAATACAGTAAACGAACGAACGAACGACGAAGAAACTCCCTAAGTACTTCGTTAGTCGACAAGCGCTTGTCAAGCTGTTCAAGCTTATAATTCAGTAGCATAAATATGACCCACATTTGATTTATCCTATACAAACATCACACACGCGAACAGTTTGGCTATCAAGTTTGCGACTTGAGGATTATGCAAAATGGCGTAGATTAGTTAAATCGATGTTTGAGGAAAACAACACTTATTTATAAGTTTTTTATAATAAATTACACGAATATTTTTCGCCGTGTTGGTCCCGGCCTCCTTTGTAGAATAGGCCAACTGCCGTTTTGTCAGGCAGGTCGTAAAAGGCGACCGAATGGCTATCGAGTCACTACCATCGTGGATAACAGGTGGTAGAGTTCTGCATTGTCTCGCCCGGGTCTGGTACCACCGCCTTACCTATTCCTGCCGCAATAGCGTCAGTGCTTGTCGCTGTCGTGTTCCGGTTTGGAGGGTAAGGTAGCCGGTAAACTTATGCATGTGGCATTAGACCTCGCCACAAGATAGCAACGCACCATTAACATCTTTGGTGTATATAGGCGATGGTTGACTCTTTCCACCAGGAGACCAATCTCTTGTTTGCTATCTTATAACATAAAAAAAACTCTTATTCTAGTCGGAGTATACCTACTCAGTCGCTCACCATTCTGACGGAATAAATACAGGTACAAGATAGCAACGCACCATTAACATCTTTGGTGTATATAGGCGATGGTTGACTCTTTCCATCAGGAGACCCATCTGCTTGTTTGCTATTTTATGATATAAAAAAAATCTAAACGCTCCGTTAGTAAAATGTATAGCGAACCTAAATACGAATTAAGGAGGCTCGGGATCGATTCCCGACAGAGTCAAACATTTAAATGATGAGCATAGATGTTTGTATTTCCAGGTTTGGATGTTTATTATTTATGTAGCAGTATTTATGTATATATTGTTATGAATTGGTATCGTTGACTAGCACCCATAAAAAAGTATCTTCACGCCCGTATCCCCGAAGAGGTAGGAGGTACAACAAGTGCACCCACGATTAGCCGAAGATACTTTGTCCCACAAATGTGATAGGTGGCAAGCCTGTCGCCAACCGGGCACTTTCCAATCCCGGGCGACATTGTGTTTATCAGAAAACTTTCGCCGTGTTGGTCCCGGCCTCCTTTGAAAAAATTCGCCGTGTTGGTCCCGGCCTCGTTTGAAGAATAGGTCCACTGCCGTTCTGCCAGGCAGGTCGTAAAAGGCGTAAGGTAGCCGGTAAACTTATGCATGTGGCATTAGACCTCGCCACAAGATCTTTTGCCAAGCAGATGGGTCTCCTGATGGAAAGAGTCAACCATCGTCTATAGACACCAAAATGTTAATGGTGCGTTGCTATCTTGTGGCGAGGTCTAATGTCACATGCATAAGTTTACCGGCTACCTTAACCTCCAAACCGGAACACGACAGTGACAAGCACTGACGCTATTGCGGCAGGAATAGGTAAGGCGGTGGTACCAGACCCGGGCGAGACAATGCAGAACTCTACCACCTAGTAGCCACGATGGTATTGACTCGTATAGCCAATCGGTCGCCTTTTACGACCTGCTTGGCAGAACAGCAGTTGGTTTATTCTTCAAAGGAGCCCGGGACCAATACTTATAGAAAGCTACATTGTCAGCGAATAATGTATTTTTTTTAATTAGAGATCCGTATGAGAATTACAATTATGTAACCCAGGGTATCAAAAATTTACCTGTAACAGTCATTATGTGTTATTTTTAGAAAATGTTGGTAATGTTCAATTTAAGAATTTTTAATCTTTAATAATCTAAGTCAAGTAATAACAATAAGCGTATGTGACTACCCCATTGAAATGCTACATTTTTAGCGTATATTTATTAGGCCTTAGCGTTCGTTTTCAGTTCAAGTTTGTGTGGTCGTCACCCTTGTCCTCCGGCTGCCATCTTGGAAAAAAGGGGTGCAAAGGGTTTTCGCACTGTATCTCGTAAACTAGTAACCCCATAGAAAATATTACAAGATATTATTTGTAGCAAATTAAATTGTCTACAACTATATTCATATTATTTTTTATCATTAAATGAAAAATAAAAAAGTTAAATAATTGAATAATTTTGAGCAAATTTTCTTTTGGGAGTTTTAACTTTTTTCTACGTCATTTTACAATAAAACGACATAAAAATTTTTCACTACAAATTTGTTTAATTTCATTAATTTATCTGGGTTTCACAGCGCCCCGAATTATTTAAACACCGGGTTCTCCAATACTCGTAAGAATACGATAAAAACGAACCATTAGGCTTAGTTTACGGAACAACGGGAGTTAGGGTTGGCGTCTGGCCTTTAAATTTGGCAATGTGGGTATAGTATCTTTGAATTCATTTTCTTCGATTAATTATGATATTGTCGCCTTTGTGGCACATGAGTAGAGCTCTTTGTCTGTGGTTTTGTGGTCCAGCGTTGGCGTTGGCCACATGAGGTCCCGGGTACGATTCCCGGGTCGGGCACATAAGGAAAGTGTTTTTTCAGTTTTCTGAGAAACACAAAGTTGCCCGGGATTGGAAAGTGCCCGGTTGGCGATAGGCTTGCCACCTATCACATTGTGGGACCAAGTATCTTCGGCTAATCGTGGGTGCACTTGTCGTATCTCTGCCTACTCCTTCGGGGATATGGGCGTGAAGATAATTTTCTTATGATATTTTCATGATGTTACTACAGGTTTAATCAGATCAATTGTGGTACTGTGCAGGGAATTTGAGGCCTGCTTTTCGCCAATCATACATAATTCCAAAGTTTCCCTTGCATCTGCAGAATTTGGAGACTGTGGAAACGGGCTCCATTTTGTGATGGAAGAAGCGATGATAAGTTAAATAAATAAAATTTTCAGAAGCCGACATCGCATTAGCAACTAACCTATTGTGTTTCAAATGTCTATGGGCAGTATTCGCTCGTACGTCTGCAGATACTATAACTAAACAAATGTTCGTTTACATAATACTGCAAAAAAAAAACAGAAAAACTGAAATCTAATTCAAAACGAGAATTCTACGAAAAGCTAAACTTATTTCTAGGAAATTAATGCGTTTCATAATAAGTCTGAAAAAAAATCGTGTCTGTTATCATGTAAGAATCTATGAACTTTATAACGTAGTCATAGTCACCATTGCAGTAAATTTCCTATTTCAGTATATTCTAAATCTATTAGACTATGCAAACTAAATGTATCAATATCAAGCGTCAAATACTACATGGCTATAAACCCACAGTTTGCCTATATGTGTAGGTTCTGTGTAATAGAACAAATAACCTATAACGTTTGAAATATATATAAATTATTTTAATGGTCATTATTTGTTTTATTGATATATAAATATTCTACGCAAAAACAGATTTTCAACAAGATTTTTTTTATGTAAATTTTACAAACCCTTAAAATACTACCTCAATGCATGAAAATATTTATATTCGACTCCACATGTGCCTTGTCCTACCGGCTAACTTAAGTCAAAAATTTTATTGCTTTTTGTACATTGTTTTTTAAAAATGACTTTCAATCTTGCGTTTAAGGTTGAATATGCAAAAACACGTTTGTGCCATAACCATAAACTTTTTAGACTGAATTAGCGACAGTTTTGAGTGTCAGTTTTGTTCGGAACTGTCTATCTTGGGTATTTTATATCAATGGTGGATGTGGTCCTAATTCGACTATAGATTAAACAATAAAATGTTTTCTAAGTTTCACAACAGAGTAGCGTAATCGTGTAGGTGCATATTGTATGTATCATATACATATTATAGATCAAATGAATGTAGTGTGTGTGTAACGAGGGCGCGATAACGCTCACACTTATGCTTACCCTTACTTATCGCGCACAGATACCATTGGTATCTTATCGTTACAATCATTATCAGATTTTATCACGCAGCGTACACGTGAATCTCTAGTATATAAGATTAATGTGTAACTGTCATATAGCCGTCGTAATAGTGTGTAATATTTGTTTTTATTAATTTAGTGTATTTATTTTAAATATTAGGTCTGCAAACGTCCACAGATTAAACTTTAACTGTCAAATTTCATACTTCTCCGTCGCGTGATTGCCGTGAAGATTTTCTTCATGTATATTAGCTGCAGCGGGCAGCCCGCTTCATTACAAAAGTTTTTGTCGAATTCCGCAGGACCGCCTAATTTTTTCCGGAATAAAAAGTGCCTATGTGCTATAACAAGCTATGATCTACCTGTGTACCAGATTTCATCCAAATCCGTTAAGTAGTTTTTGCGTGATTGAGTAACAAACATCCATTCATCCATCCATCCAAACATCCAAATTTTTTACATTTTTATTGAAAACACTTTCACATTTATGATATCCATACTAATATTATAAATGCGAAAGTCTGTCTGTCTGTCTGTCTGTTACGCTTTCACGGCTAAGCCGCTGGACCGATTTTCATGAAATTTGGCATGGATATAGTTGAAAATCCGCGGTCAAACATAGGCTAATTGTTTTTTTTTTCAAAAATCAGTCCCTGGAGGGCTGAAATAGGGAATGAAATTTTTATTAAAAGCTATTTGGACGACTTACTAATATACTAGCGGGCGAAGCTGCGCGGGTCAGCTAGTTAATAATATAGGTAGATGAACGCGAGCGAACTCGTGTGTAAAAACTAGAATACAGTAACCTAATTTTATAGAGTATGTGATCAGTAACAGTATGTGATTTAGTAAAGCATTTAACACAAGTCTTAAGTAAAATAAATGCGAAAGTTAATGTTTTCTTACGCTTTCACGTCGTAATTACTTAATCTCTGTGAAACTTTGTGTAAAACTGTATAAAAAGTTTGTAAAAAAGAAAACAGGGTACCTTTAATCTAGGGTGACCTGCTTTCATAAAGAAAAATACTGTTCCCGAGGGATAGAAATATAAATTAAAACGTTAGTGAGGCCGCGAGCAGAAGGTAGGTAAGAATGACTAAAATATGGTGGTTCCTGTGCCTCGGAAGACGATGTGTGTTGGTATTTTCGAATAAATGAAATGCAGAGTCACAGTATATGAGAATATATATAGTCCATTTCTTTTTACTTGTCCATTTCTTTTGATTCTTTATCAAAGATAAACATTCATAAAATATGATAATCATTGATGTCTATGCATATATCAAATATCATATATATAATCAAAATCATTATAATCAAAAATGATTGATGTGAAACTTTAATGTTTTTATAAAAGGTGGACTTTGTTGTCATCTTTGGACAAGTAAAAAGAAATGGACTGTATATATTACTGTTATTCTTTCACTTGGAAGATATATACGTCCGTCTTCTATTAAGGCGATTTTTAAGTAAGAGAGATGACATTAACGTACAGCTTTTATACTATCTTATCACAACAAATAGATTGGGTTGCCAGTACTAACAATATCGATTAATTTTTGTATTCTATAATTTATATAAATCAAATGAATTGCAACAATGTGAAATGATCACAAGTAACACAAGTCACACTAAACATCTTGTTAATCGATGATATAGTAGAGAGTTTGGAGGAAATTGAATGGTAGTTTACTCTGCTTACCCCGCAAGAAAACCACAATAATTATATTTATTTACTAGCTGTGCCCGCGACTTCATCCGCGTGGGATTTTTTAAAAAAAGTAGCTTAAGTTACTCCCTATTACGTAATATATCTACCAGTGAAAGTCCCGTCAAAATCGGTCCAGCCGTTCCAGAGATTAGGCGGAACAAACAGACAGACAGACAAAAATCGTAAAAAGTGTTACTTGGCATATGTACCGTGTATACATCCATATGCATTTAGTTAAAACCAGTTATTTTAATATTATAAACAGACACTCCAATTTTATTTATTTGTATAGATTTATTTATTGAGTACATAAAAAATATTATTTTTTATTTTATCAGTGGAACATTTTGTCTAAAATAATAATAATAATTCTTTTTTTGCTGCTTACGAGGAAAGCATACAATCAGAAGTATGACATATACAATCAGAAGTATGAGTTTTTAAATAAAAGATAAAATAAGTTCGATTTCTTATTATTCCTAATATATCAATTTGATTATAGTTTGAAAGATTTATATTAAAGCTTTTAGAAATGGTATTTTGTTTTAATTATCAATGTGTATTATAATTTAACTTATAAAATTTAAATTCGCACTTATACAGCTTCATTAAATGATACATTTGCCAAACAGTTCCATTTTGTCCTTTCATAATAAAGTTTCAGGTTTAGATAAATACTGTTCTATGCTTCAAACATTCATTTCAGTTATTCTAAAATTGCGTACAAAGTTATGTAAATGTGATTGTTTAAATTGTGTTCAAATGGGTAGTTGAGAAGAGGCAAGGTTTGTGCTACCGAAATTAGAAGTTACGGGATCACCTCCATTCCGGAATAAAAAGTAACCTATGTGTTATTCCAAGTGATCATCTACCTGTGTGCCAAATTTTATTCAAATCTGTTGAGTAGTTTTTGCATGATTGAGTAACAAACATCCATCCAAACATCCAAACTTTCGCATTTATAATATTAAAAGCGATTAACTAATATAATTATGGATTAGCGATCGCCTTGTCGCCAAGATTCGACTATAGACTAAACAAAAAAATCTCTTCTTAGTTTGGCAACAGGCTTTATAAAAAATATCAATAATTTAATTACACTTGGAGTTTTTGTGAAAAATCTGTACTGGCTCCTCTTCACATTGATCATCCAGCATCGCTGCCATGGTCGGGCACTCTCCATACAATCGTGAACGCTCATTTACTGTCTACTGTTATGTAATGACGTCTATCGAAGATGGATGAAAATGGATAGCGAGGTGATCGCGGCTGCAGAAATATTTTTAGTTAGCTCATAATCATTTACTTAATGTCTGCGCCGTCTAGAATATGCCAGAAACGACCAAAGAGTAAACAATAACTACGGTTGAGACAACTATGTAGTGATTAATCGGCGATTGTGTGGACGCGCACGCAGTCATGGGCCATCATTCCTTTGATGTACCGTCACCATGGCGATTGCGCTCGATCATACCCGATGATGGCCCAACACAGAAATGTATGCCCTCTACACTAACGTGCATGCCTTTGGTTGACCATCATGGCCCATTGTGTAGAGGATCCTGCTTCCTGCTAAACTGAGGTATTTTAGCTCAAAGAATGAAAAACTATATCTAAGCATGGATTTTTGAGTTTGAAGAGTATAAAATATAAAGTTTGTAAAAATTATACTTAGTAATTTAAAAGTTCGAAAAGATGTATATTTTTTCAAAATGATGATCGATTTAGATCTTATGAGTGGCATTCAACACAAGTTTTGAGCTTGAAATAATTGTTTTATTAGCTACGAAGTCGAAAGGTTAAAAAGTGTCGTAGAAATGTCAAAATTTTTTTTTCAATAATTCCCAGGTCGAGCAATTAAAACAGAAAGTGTTTTTTTCAGTTTTCTGATAAACACAAAGTTGCCCGGGATTGGAAAGTGCCCGGTTGGCGATAGGCTTGCCACCTATCACATTTGTGGGACCAAGTATCTTCGGCTAATCGTGGGTGCACTTGTTGTACCTCTGCCTACTCCTTCGGGGATACGGGCGTGAAGATACTTTTATCAATCATGTATGTCATATAAAAATAGTGTGTATAATGTTAATTTTTATTAATTTAATGTATTTCTAATGCACAATAGTCAATGTAATAGCTAATGCAAATTAGTTTCGATTCCCGGGTCAATTGAAAAATGTGTTTTATTTCAGTTTTCTGTTGCCTTGGATAAGATAAGTGCCCGGTTGGCGATAGGCTTGTTACGTATCACATTGTTGAACTAAATATATCTTCGGCTTTGCCAACCACTTCGGGGAAACGGGCGTGAAGATACTTTTTATATTAGTTAAAGATATTAGATTTCTGCAGTCCACCACACTGTAAACTTTGACTGTGCCGAACACATTTGTATACAAAATGTTTATTTATTTATTTAATTTAACAAAATCCACAGCGCTTAACAACAAAATATGTACCTACATACAAAGCGTAACTTGGGCTTAGGGCCAGTTATGGATTTACATTATATATGCAAGACTTATACAACACAACAAACGACACAATAAATATCGAATAGCGTTTCAAAATAATTTAACTTTTACAAAAAAGCCTAATCAGTAAATATAAAGGTTATTTATCTCTCTGTCTGTCATTTCCAGCTAATTTCCGAAAAACAGGTGTTACACCAATAATTCTGATTGTCGCTGTTACAATAATTTATTTAAGGTTGAATTTATGGGAAGTATTTTTGGCTAACTTATTATTTCCTTTTTTATATATTAGTGATTATACTACTGTCCTACTGACAGTAGTCAGAACTGCAAGGATTGTGACAAATGGTAATGGTACTCGGTTCACTCCGCCTACCCCGTAAGGGATCAGGTATGAAGATATGTAAGCAAATGAATAATAATAATAATTACTCCACGTACTTACGTACGTTTACTCCAAGTACTAATATATAGAAGAAGAACATATTTACTACTCCTCTGAGCTCCTCGTAGATAACATTACCGTGTTTACACTGTCGAGTTTCAAGCTTCACCTATTTGAAAACTAATCGTATTCAGTTTAGGTTGTAGTCAATTTTTTGTAACAATGATTTTCAAAGCATGACACATGGATCTCGACCTTCTCGACCCACGCTTAGAAAAACCTCTCTACAAGGTAGTCGTAATGTCTTTTAGTGTCAGTAAAAAACAACGTTACATACACATCTGCTAAGTACTAATAAATAAAAAGTAATTAAAAAAATTAAACCGACTTCAATATACTACCAACTATACCCATGTCTCAAAAACTACTAAACCAAATTTGATGAAACTTGAACTGTTCTCTAAGTTGAAATATACCTGGTTCAGTTTAAGGATATAAAAAGGACCATCTTGTCAATTCAACCTATTTATATAGAACGTAAAAGATTTTGAATATTAATATGGTAATAACTTAAAGTAATAACCTAAGACAGAAGGTCCCTTAAGTCCCTAAATAAATTAACCGACTTAGTATACGGAATACATATATAAATATAATACGGAACTCACAACTTTTTACGGGTGATAAACTCAGTTGCAAAATTTGGGTTTTTTATGGCATAAGTCTTTTCTCACCTTTTAAGAGAAGTCTAGCAGTACGACAGTTGATTTATTCTTTGAAAGGACTCAGATCAACTCCCCGTGTTAAGACGTGCGATAAAGAACTCTATTGCAAAAATAATAGGCAGTCATTTACAGCCAATCACTGAGACTTCTAGACAAATGAGGCATACTAAAGTATTTCAATAGCTATCATTAAGTTCACCAAACTAAAAATACCGAGCAATCCCACACGGTTATCGTATAATGTCTACATGACAGAGCATCCACTAGTTATTTCCAGGCCATTGGACCCTCCAACTTACGCCCGGCTGGAATTTACTCCCTTTCATATTTAAGCGTGGGAAACTAACATAAGGGCTGGTGTATTCTCCTTTAGTGTATCTAATACTTATTAAACTTCAAATTACATAAAAACAAATCGCAGCAGTTAATTTTAACCTTTTTTTCGTAATGCACAGTTAGTCTTAATACCAGCCACTGCAAAACTTAAATTTGAATTTGGACACTTAATATTTTCTGCAATGTTTTGCCCGGGTTCGTTACCAAAGCTTTCTACTTTTTCATATTAAAAGATTATTTTATTATATCATAAGATAACAAACAAGCAGATGGAAAGAGAAAGAGTCAACCATCGCCTATAGACACCAAAAATGTTAATGGTGTGTTGCTATCTTGTGGCGAGGTCTAATGCCACACGCATAAATATTCCTACCTCTTGATGGAAAGAGAAACCGTAACCTACACCAAAGCCTGTGGCTGAGCGCTCTGCTCGCCCTAATTGTCCGTTGTGGCATTAAAGACCAATAAGGTCAACTGTAATAGTCATTTCAAAAAAAAAAAAACACCACTAAATATCTTAATGGTGAGTTACTGTCCTAATCCTTATACTGTCTCATGACCCTAAATGAACTTCTTATTATAATTGAGACGACTGCTGGTTTTTGATCATTTCGAAAAAAAAAAACACCAAATATGATAGTAGATGATGGGTTCTTATACTATCTCATGACCCGTAAATGAACTTCTTTTTATGGTTGAGGCGTCTGCTGCTTTTTGATCACTTCAAAGAAAAAACACCAAGTATGATAATGGACCCCCCATTATTACTGTTCTAATCCTTAAACTGTCTCATGACCCCTAAATGAACTTCTTATAATGATTGAGACGTCTGCTGGGTTTTTGATCTCATGTTATAGAAATCACTGATTTCAAACACGAACGCTCAGTCACGGAACATTCAAACACTAAAACTTTGTACTCATAAACTATTTTAAGGCGAGGTATTTCGACGCGCGTCAATTCTATAGGAAATGGGTGGCGCGGTATGTTCTGAAACCGCTAAAAACGTGCTAATTTTCGGATAAATAAATATAGGATATTACCTGACAACCAAAATTTAGCACATTCTTTTTTGTGTTTACAACTAAATATCACTATATAAAAATCATGTGGAAGATTGGAAATATGATTAACAAATTATTTGTTTTAGATATTTTTTTAGCCTGTTTTTGGAATTTTATATGATCGAGTAAAGTACATTCTATCATGTAACAAGTTAGCACATTCCTTATATAATATCTTTAGGTATATCGTGTAATTTTTGTAAAATTGTTATTTAACAATCAACACAAAAAACGTGATTAAACAAACCAGTTTTTTTCCGTTTTATTTGTCGCGATGCCTCGCCTTAAATTTCATTGACGGGTAGGTCAAAGTTGAAGAATTCAATCGGTTTCAACTGAAACTTTTTATACTCTGAAAACAGGTCATGATTAGGTACATTAAACGTTTTTAGGCTAACGACCTTTCAAAACGTATTTGTAAAGAACTTTTATAGAACAAACCGTTACGCTAAACTTGAGCAAAAATAAGGCTGTATTTTCTATTCATGTTCAGTGAAGTCAGGTATTCTCGTTTGGACTAATGTAGCTGCTTTAGTTATAGGAAATTTATTCTGAACACAATTTTAGTGTAAATTTTTCTTAAAACGTTATTTGAGTGTTTTGTGAAAAAGTGATTAATCTTGGGTAAAAAGTACTTCACGTCTGTATGGCACAAAAACCAATCTAGAAATTATTAAGTGGTGGAAATTCGACCATAGAATTTCAACAGCTTCTCGTACTATACTTGAAAAACAAACCATTAGTTTTTCTCAGTAGAAAGAATTGAGGTTAGTGGAAATGTAGTCTAGTGTATCAGTAGATGGATTGGTTTGTTCCGTTCCAAAAATCGTCGGCATTTGAAACGGCATTTTAAATATTATTAAAAATATTTTATACTAATTTTACTATTTTGATTGGAAACATCAGGGATTGTAGCTACACATGATTGAATCCAATATAGTATAGCCGACATCCCCGTATTAGTTCGGGCCTACTTTGAAAAATAAGCTATCTGCCTTTCTGCCAGACAGTACTTGGCAAACGCTTGGCTATATACTAGTTACTATCATCGTGACTACTAGGTAGTAGAGTTCTTAGTACTCTTAGGATACTCAACATTCAAGCAAAAAATGAATAAAAAGAACGAATAAGTGAAAAAGTGTGAACGATTTTGACTGTGACCTAATATTTCAGAAGGTACAAAATTTCTACAAACACCCAAGTTTTAAGTAGATAATTTTTAAGATTTATTCGATACGATCTGTGAAAAAGTACTCATTGTAAAAATTATTGAACGCCAAATATCAAGTAAAAAAGTATCGGTAGCAAAAGTATAAGTACTCAATACTACAAAGTATCGATATTTTTCCGGATATTTATCTATTTCTATGTACTGGAGTCAGGTTTGGTCCTATCCTACCATTACCACCTATTGCAGCTATTTGGAGTTTTGTTCTGAAAACAATTTCAGTGTATTTTTTCCTTTTTAGCTCGGTCCCTTTCGAAAGAATAAACCACTTGCCTTCTTTCCAGACAGTTCGTGTCACGCAAACAAATAGACAAAATTGTCACCACACGTCAGGAAATTGTAATGCGGTGGTACGAAATCTAGGTAAGATTTGGTATCACCATTGCGTTATCATGTCGCAATACAATCGTCGCTCATCACAACCATGTTATGGTTTGGTGTCTATAAACGGTGATTTTTCTATTAGAACATTCTGCTTGTTTTTAATTTTTAAGTTTCCATATTATATACGCGTCTTTGACTCATTATTATTTTTAAAAAATACACGTTGTGCACGGTTTTACGTTCACGTGACCCGAATTTCATAAACAATGCCACACCTAATTGCAACCTATTTTATGTGCATTTTAATGGGCCTCCCCTTGTGATCTTTACAGCAGTTTCGTCAGCTCTCAGCCTACTTTGCTTGGTACTTCTAAGTGGCCATTAACGGACTGACAAGAATTTATTCAGCGGATTCTTGGCAGGGACCGCGCGAAAGTTGGCTTTTGGCTGTTTGTTTTCATCGTGGAATTCCAACTTCTACGTCGTTAGTGAACTCTTTAAGTTTAAGATGTTTATTGGTTTTATTTTTAAAAGCTTAATTGGACGAGTTTTTTTTACTTTGATAAAGATGAGATTTATTGTATACAAAACTAGAAAAAAATAATTTTTCAATCTCGATTTTCCCCTCCCTATATCTAGGCTACAAGCATCGCAAAAATATTATATTATTATATAATATTATATTTATATAATATAATATACTAGCTGTTGCCAGCGACTTCGTCCGCGCGGACTTCGTTTACTCTGCACAGCTCATCCCCCGTAGGTGATAGTGTGATAATATGTAGCCTATATGTTGACCCGACCCGTTAATAATATTCATGCAAAATTTGAAGTAAATCCATGCAGTACTTTTTGAGTTTACCCCGGACATACATATAGACAAACAGACAAAAATTCTAAAAACTATATTTTTGGCTTCGATATCAATTGTAGATCACGCTCCAAGTATTCTTTTAAAAAAATATTCAATGTACAGTTTTGACTTTTCTACGATTTTATTATATGTATATAGATTTTATCATATTCTTTCGCAGGCTGAATTCCATAGAAGTATTCAATTGTCTCTTTTTACTATCACGTTTTAAATCGAGTTTAAATCTACAATGTTTGTAGTAACGTATCACTCCAAAAATCAAAATTTTTGGGCTTCCCATTAAGTTTGAAAATGGATATTTTTTTATCCCAGTTCCTGAGATTAAAGCTATTATGTCCTGTGTTTGACCCGGTAATTTCCAGCAAAAGTTATTTCCTTAAAACTCCAATAAGAACGTGACTTGTTTCCAACGAACGTAGCTAACTTTAATTTAATTTCCTTTGTTCTAGGCACACGAGACATGAAACGGAAAAGGTCGCCACAAGCCGGCGTCGTTTGCTGACGCGTCCCGAACATGGCTGGGGGAAATTTCAGAACGATGCGTTACATACTCTTTTGCCTCCTCTCCCTAACATTTAATAGAAACCTCGCATTTGTTCTTGATAAACAAAACTCATATTCACAATTTCGAAAATGGAATGCTGGTTTGAACGGCACATTGGAACTTGAGTTCAAAACAGATCAGCCAAACGGTTTACTATTGTATACCGATGATGGTGGTACTTATGATTTTTTTGAATTGAAGTTAGTGAATGGTGCATTAAGACTGAGGTATAATTTGGGTGGTGGGGCACAGATTATTACTGTGGGGAGCAATTTGAACGATGGCCACTGGCATAAAATTCAGGTGAGATTCATTTGTGAAATTCATTTTTGATAATGGTGCTTTAAAATGCGTTTCCAAAGCGAAACATGCCTTTCTGTATTGTAAAAATACCGAGTTTGGCAATCTAGTACCATTTTTGGCCACTAGAAGTCACATTTTTATTAAATTTTCAAATTTTTGCGCTTAAATGTATCCAATTTATATTGATATTGAATCATTGATATAAAATCCAAGCTGCACAGTCCCGAACAAAACTGACACTCAAAACTGATACATTCATACAAGAAGTTATAGATAGGCAAAAATATATATTTTTGCATATCCAATCTTAAGCGCCAGACTCATAGTTGTTTTTTATTTTTACCGACGCGATTCTATTTGAAATGAGTGCACAATTTAAAATATTGCGCTCATTTTTAGAGGACGTTTTTGAGACACTGATTGTGTATCTTGTATTTTTTATATCAATGTATTGAATACACATTTTTTATAGTTTTTTTTTACATTGAATGGCTAAAAATGATAAAGTGGCCAAAACTGGTACTTCTAGCTATATGCTGAATGTTTTAGAAAATACCACTCGGATTGCTTCCCAGAAGCGTGATGGTTTGGCTAGAATTTTAAGTAGATCATATTTTTGATATTTCACTTCCTGCTTTTTTGGTTCATTTAATGAGGTCTAACTAACCCTTTGGAATTATTGAGCTCGGAGTCATTATGAGAATGCCATTGTGTAAGGATTATAGTCTGGGCATAATACTCCTAATAAAAAATCACTTTAATTTAATAAAAGCTCTTTTAAGTATTACAAGTGTTTTTATTAAATTAAAGTGCTTTATAACTGTTTACGGTGCCGTACGGTACCGTGCTATATATTATAAGATAGCAAACAAGCAGATAGGTCACCTGAATGAAAGAGTCAACCATCGCCTATAGGCGATGGTTCCTGTCTATAGACACCAAAGGTGTTAATGGTGCGTTGCCATCTTGTGGCGAGGTCTAATGCCACATGCATAAGTTTACCGGCTACCTTACCCTCCAAACCGGAACACGACAGCGACAAGCACTGACGCTATTGCGACAGGAATAGGTAAGGCGGTGGTACCAGACCCGGGCGAGACAATGCAGAACTCTACCACCTAGTAGCCACGATGGTATTGACTCGATAGCCAATCGGTCGTCTTTTACGACCTGCCTGGCAGAACGGCAGTTGGCCTATTCTTCAAAGGAGCCCGGGACCAACACAGCGAATATTCTCGCGCGCGTCTTTCTTGCGTTCTATCACTTTCGTATCAATTTATCCCTTTCATTCATACATATATTCCATTTTCTTCATTAGCAAAATAAGCAGATTGCTCTCCTGATGGAAAGTGAAACTATAGGGAAAATGATGCTTTACATCTATGTGGCGGGACGGCCACACGGATTTTATAGATGCATAAGTGTATCGAATACCTTAGCCTCCAAACCGGAACACGACAACAGAAAGCATTAATCATAATCATTTATTAATTGCTTTAAATTTTGTAACAAAGGTGGTTTGTAATTGCATAAATAGTTGGTATTCAATATTTACATAATTTTGTAGTAAAAGTAGTACAAAATTATAAAATATAATTATAAACTACTTTATATTTAATTATTTGGATCGTACACATTAACTGAAAGACAAGTAATTTTTGCTAAATCCCAGAATATATTAATTTAAATTAATTTAATCTACATTGTTTTAACATGACCCTATTGTGTCATGAATATATGAGACGGCGCGTTCAGGCGCTTAATGTTGAAAGCGCAAAATGATAACTCCTCGTAAAATGGTAAAAGAGCAAAATGTTAACGGAGCAGAATGTTAATATGCACAAAATGATAAAAGAGCAAAATGGTAAAAGCGCGAAATGGTAAATATTTTAGTTGTATTGTGTATTAGCTGCCAGGACTATATTAACGTAATTTTGTTGAATAGTGATACCCTAACAGTAATAATATTAATAAAATGTTTTCAATTTTTGGAAAAATATTTATATTCAAAATGAAATACTTAACATTCACGATATCGTGATACATTTACGTATTTATTTTCTTGTTTTATTTTTTGAAATGAGTCTCAAAAATTTAAATTTTAAGAATTTTTTTATATTATACCCGTGTTGGTCTGGATCCCCTTAGAAGAATATACCGCGAATATAAAAGGCGACCGATTGGCTCTGCAAGTCACTACCGTGACTCGTGACTACTAGGTGGTAGAGTTCTGCATTGTCTCGCCCGGGTCTGGAACCACCGCCTTACCTATTCCTGCCGCAATAACGTCAGTGCTTGTCACTGTCGTGTTCCGGTTTGGAGGGTAAGGTAGCCGGTAAACTTATACATGTGGCATTAGACCTCGCCACAAGATAGCAACGCACTATTAACATCTTTGGTGTCTATAGGCGATGGTTGACTCTTACCATCAGGAGACCCATCTGCTTGTTTGCTATCTTATGATATAATAAAAAACAACTGAAACATTTACCATTCTGCGCTTTTACCATTTTGCTCTTTTGTCATTTTGCGCTATTAATATTTTGCTCCATTAACATTTTGCTCTTTTACCATTTTACGAGTTATCATTTTGCGCTTTTAACATTATGCGCCTGAACGAAGACGGCGGGGGATACGTTTAAAACGCATAATTTTTTTTTCCTAATTTACTTTGTCATAATGAATATAGCATAATATGTAGTGTCATTATATAATTTAAGCATAATCTTTTTTTTGCGAAATGTGTTTTAAGCATAACATCTATTGTACTATATTTAATTCGACTATTGATGATACGCATAATAGTCTTTAGACATTTTTTTATTTTTCCTAATGTTATCTTACCGTAAAAACACATGGCATAAGCCCCCCGCCACAAAGAAACAAAGCTATCCAATGCTACAGTTGAAGTAGGTTAGTTAGGTTCTCTTTAGACCCCACACCCAGAAATAGGAGCCCCGCTTAGCAGGGCTCCGTCGACTTGGTCCAACCCCACTTGTTACGGGAATAGTTTGCTGCTACAATACAGTCTGCTATTTGGTCTTGCTATTTATGCAATGCTGCTACAGTCTGCTATCCACCTATTTTTTGCATTTTAATTAGGACTTTTAAGTGCCGTTGATCATTATGTTTATGTATTGTTATGCTTTCCTCAATGTGTGCCTTTAAACATTATGCTATGTTATCTTTATGCTACATAGGGTTATGCTAATAAAATTATGCGAAAACAGTAATGCGTTTAGTTGTTATGGTAAATTATCATTAGTTGTAAAAACGTGATGCCTACTTAAAATAGTACAAAAATTGTTATGCTACTAAATATAGACCCAGACGGCGGCCATTATTTGGGTAAGATGTTCCGAAACTTTATCACCTAGTATTCACGATAATAGTAACACGTAAAATTGTTTGCCTCTAACAAACTGCCTAGCAGAATGGTATATTCTTCTAAGGGGATCCAGGCCAACACGTGGCAAGTTGATTATTTTATATTTTATTAATATTGACATAATTCAGACAAGCTGCAATAGAAAGGATGTTAGTAATTACCGGCTGACAATCATCGATTCTATTGCAGCAGAAACAGGTGAATAAAATTTGGACGAGATGTTACAGAGTACACAGTAATTTTATTTCTTAGGACTATTGGGTATGGATCCCTGAAATTTATCCCTAAGTGGCTGGAATAGAAGATGAAAGTTTTATTAAAGATTAATTCATGGCATGTTACGATACTGGCGGTCGGGTCGGGTCAGATTGTCACTAATAAATATCCCGCAAATTGATGTAATCCTAAAGTAAGAAAATTATTTTGAGAGCACATGCGCACACGAGCGCACACACGCGCACACAGGCGCACACACGCGCACACACGCGCACTAACGCACACACACACACGCACACACACACGCACACACACACGCACATACATGCACACTAACATAGTCGGAAAAGTTTCCTAGGACTTCAAAATGAAAAATTTGGTGATAACTCGATTTTCGAAAATCAGAACAAAATCAGTACCTAACTTTTGTCTTCTCGTACATACGAAGCGGGAAGTTCAAAATTTAGTTACCATAATGATAGAAAGTAAAACTATGTTTTGTACACCGTACACCGTCCCTTACACGCCGTATATTTAAAACTGCTAGTTTTATTTCATTTTATGTGTATTAATGAATCTGTGAGACGTTAGTGTAAATGCTATGTACAGCGGCAACTAGAAATTGCAAATTGCCTTAAAATATTCTGTTTACAGGCCGTCTGTTACGTTTAAAGTTTTGCGGTCAAACTTCTGCCTCATAACGGTTTGGCTAGTATTTTGTAGCTTTCAATCTACTACTATATAATAGTAATAATAAATATTTGCTGGACAATTACATTAATTGTTCTAACACCTAAGTACCCGTGTTTACCTCTTTAAAGAATAAACCAACCGCCATTCTGCCAGGTAAGTCGTAAACGGTGACCTATTGGCTTTACCTGTCACGACCTAGTGACTACTAGGTGGTAGAGGTACGTAACGCCTAGATGCCCATCTACCATATTACCTTATTCCTGTTCCTGTATTAATGATAAGCATTGACGCTGTTCCTGCTGAAATAGCGTCAATGTTTGTCATTGTTGGGTTCCGATTTGGCGGTTAAGGTAAACAATAGACTAATGCATATGGTATTGCCGTCCCGCCACACAGAGAGCAACGCACCATTAACATCCTTGGTGTCTATAGGCGATGATTCTTTTTCCATCAGATCAATCTGCTTGTTTGCTGTGTAAGGGTGTATAAAAAAAATATTTGCTTATGATATGGGTAATAGTCAACGATACTAATACATAGTAATAAATGTATAAATATTGAAATATATTTAATAAATTTTAAAAGCAACAAAGAGAAAAATTGACACGCGGGATTTCAACCTGCGACGTACCTTCAAGCCGGGACGCTCCACCTCAACGACTCATTACACTAACGTTTGCACCCGTCGGAAATCGAACCCGACTGATGGGCAGTTACGTGGTAATGTTCACTAATTACTCGATCAACAGAGCGATCACAGCGGAGAATTCTGCATTCAGTGTAATATATAAGGTCCTTCCAAAGTAAGTGATCATATTTTAACACAGCGTTCAGTATGTCTAATCAAAGATATTCAGCTGAAAAAGAAAGTGATTCAAGTCTAAAACTTCTTGATATTTATGAATAAAGTAATTTTTTCTCATAACGCTTTACGTCTTTCTGCATAAACTTTTTACGCAAAAGTGGGTAGTGAGGTAAATAACCTCGCGCTATATCAGTTTTATATGTCGTGAGCACCTACTCACTGGCTCTGACGCAACCCACAGATTTGGCGCGAGGTTTTTTTATCTTACTACTCACTCTTGCGTAAAAAGTTGATTGTTTTATGTAGAAAGGCGTAAAGTGTTATGAGACAAAATTATTTTACTCGTAAAAATCAAAAAATTTTAGTCCTCAAGGGACTTCACTCACTTTTTTAGCTGGACGAACGAACACTGTGATAGATTGGTTAGACGAGCCGAACGCTGAATTAAAATATGATCACCTATTTTGGATGGACCTTTATACGCTGTGTAAAGAAAACCCTGTCCGATCGTCAAAGGCATAAATTGGTAGTTTAATACAAACATATCTGTGTAATTATTTTATGGATATTGATAAATAAATTTTCAAAACATTTACTTGATTTAAGGGGAAGTTGCTCAATTTTAGTGCTAAAATGATGCACTTTAAACTATGATATTTGTCTTATTATAAAAAGTTTTTTTTCGAAAATGTAATTGACTTACCTATTATACCTCTTTCGGATTGGACAGGATTTTCTTTACACCCCGTATATATATTATGGTGAACGCAGAATTCTAATATTACACGGCTTTACGTATGCTCTGCGCCCAATACACTATTTTCAGTGAAGATTGGTATAGGATTTATCATACCCTAAATTATTAATAAAATTGTCACTCACAGGTTGCGCGTCGGGATGAGCACACGTCACTTACTGTGGACAATAACACACAGAGCAAAACTTCGCGAGGAAAAGAGTTCGTATTCGGCAAATTCAATACGAATTCTGACGTTTTTGTTGGAGGAATACCACCATCGTAAGTATTCTATATTTAATGTAAATTAAATAATATTATGAATAAGTATGTATAATTTACTAATATTGTATTATATTTTATATATTTATATTTACTAATAATATAATTCGTGTGTATTACTTATAATAACAAATAAACGAATAGAGAGATATGGTGAAAATGGAAAAAAAATGCCCAAACAGGCGTAAATGTATAATTAATTCGTCATTTTTGAAAAGCTGAATCCTAAAATTATTCGCAACACAATGCCAAAGCTATGTATGAGATTTTTAGAAAATAACTAATTTTCTGCCTCTTATAAGCCATGTAGAGTTATGTAAAATAAAAATCTCATGACTTACAGACATTTGAGGTGTGACTTGAATTCTAATAGCTTATGAACTAGGAGTGTGACTTAGAATAGAAATGTAGCCGAGTATAAAAATATACTCTACAATAGTTACTTGAATTTTAAATTGGTATATTATTTTGTTACATACTAATTTAGAGGAACTTAGGATGGCAAAAACATCAGTGTTTGCCACTGTTCCGGGTTAGCGAATACAATTACCTGTAAATTTTGCATCAAAAATATCCGTTTATTTACGAGGCAAAATTATAAGATTTCTGAATCAATCAACCGGTTTATAGAATTTTTTTTTAAATATTTCTTTGATGTTGCTACATCAAATTTTTGTCTAAACTTTGCCGTACCCTACTCAATAGCTACGGACAATCTATGCCACCGTTTACTATTTTGTGTAAAAACCCTAAATTTAATAGAATTCGACTTGTGCGTAGGTGCTCTAGGTTAAAGTGTCTTGTTTTGTCATTGTACGATTTAATTGCTCTTGGTGGTTTGAAACGGCATGAAAGGCTGCGAAGAAGCTTTTTCTGTACTCTTTCGATTCTTTTTATATGTATCTGGTAGGTAGGTGTCCATACCGAACTACACTATTCTAGTTTACTTCTGACATAGGTGTTATAAAGTTGTATAATCGTGGCTGGACGCATAAAACTTTTAGTGTTTCTTAGAATAAAACCTAGAGCTTTATTTGCCTCAAGTACAATTTTGTCAATGTGTTCAACAAAGGAGAGTTTACTATCCATAAAGACGCCCAGATCACGTATGGTGTTTACCTCCTGCAGTTTTTTACCATCTATAAAATATTCGGTGATCAGCTTATGACGTTTCCTCGTAAACTTTATATGATAGCACTTTGAGGTGTTTAAGTACCTTTTGTTTTTTATACACCACTTATAAATGTTATCTAGGTCTTCTTGAAGCAATTTCGCGTCTAAAGGGTTTGTTACTGATTTCATTATTTTTAAGTTGTCAGCAAATAGATAAAGTTTGCAATGATTAATTACATGTGCTATGTCATTAATAGATACGTTAAAAAACAGTGAACCAAGCGTGGAGCCTTGTGGTATACCCGAAGACGCAATAAATGGATGCGATTGCTTACCTTCAATCACCACTGTTGATATATGATTCGAGAAGTACGAAGTACACCAGTCAATTAGATTGTCTCTAACTCCAAAGGCATGCAATTTGTTAAGAAGAATTGCGAAATTTACTTTGTTAAATGCTTTTGAAAAATCTGTATATATCACGTCAACTTGTGTGTTATTGTCGACTGTGCCCTTAAGATCTGTGCTGAAAAGAAATAGGTTCGTATTCGTAGATCTATTCTTCATAAAGTCGTGCTGTTCGGTGGTAATGTAATTTTTCATATGTCTGTACGTGATTTGGTTTACCATTGATTCAAATAATTTAGATATAGAAGACAGAATTGATATCGGTCGGTAATTGGTAATTAAGTCCATTTTACCATTTCTAAATAAAGGCACTACACTCGCTTCTTTCCATACTTCAGGGAATCGGCCTGTTTGAAGAGAGTTATTGAATATTGCAGTAAGTGGAGGAGCCAATAAATCTGCACAATTCATAGTCACAATTATATAATAGTCACAACAAGTATGTAACACTTGCACTTTACATTAATTATATGTCCTCTGCTCTGAGGAGGATTACGTCCTTACTACGAATTGAATATATAACGTAAAGTTTCACTACTGAAATTATGCATGAAATATTTAAAAATGTTACACAGAAGTAGCTCTCTACTTGTCAATGAATCGTTACATCATATTATGGTGGCAACAACTAACAAGTGACAGTTGCGCTCCACATAAATGTAACCTCTGAGCTTTGGAGAGTTACGTCATTACTAAGAATCGTAGTTATACGTCATCGACATAGAATACTGATTTCGCTGGTATACGTAGTACAGCGCGTTATTACTACAATTACGCGTGGAATATTAAAAAGATGATTCGTAGAAGTCGTTACATACGTATTACTGTAAATTGCTTCAAAGAATTACCCTGTATACCTACCGGAAGAAATACCAATAATGTATTTTATGATGGCTGTAGTAGGTTGTGTTTATTCCACTATGCCATGATGAAAAAGGTAGTGATTTCAGCAATATTATTAATATTGTTGTAGATGTAGTGTTATAGTATAAAATGTATGTATTTTATGTATTAGTATCGTTGACTAACACCCATAACACAAGCAAATAACTTGTTTACTTTGGTGTTAGACCAATTTGTGTGATTTGTCCAGATATATTATTATTATTATCTGCTTGTTTATTATCTTATAACATAAAAATCGACATAAAGGAGACGGTGCTTACTTCGGTTGTATTTTGTTTTATAAAAGTCGTTTAACTTTATACCAGCCTCGGTCTTAGCGGCTTACAGTAATTAAGCCAGTGTTGATTTTGTAGCTCCCTTGTTTGCAGCAAATTCACCAAAATAATAAAATTAGGGAGGCCGCGGTAACCATTGTAGACTTAAATCGGGCATTGAGTCTCGCTGATACCTAATGTTTTAAATCTGTCAAGGCGTCTGAAAAAATACGAAATTCCTGTCAATTCTGAAGTAGAATAGTATCTATTAAATTAATTGTATCATTATAATTAATGATACAATTCGTTATAAATTTAAGAGTCTTAGTTCTATTTAGGAATTTACAGAAATCTCAAAAATTAATAGGAAATTCAGTTCTTATTTATCTTTTAGTAAATTTAATTTCGTTTTAACCGACTTCAAAAAGAGAAGGTTTTCAATTAATCGTTTTTTATGTATGTATCCTGATTATTTAAAGATGTTACGACCTGTTTTTTTATGTTTTTTACTTCAGAACTCGGTTATTATTATGAACTGATTTTGGAAATTCTATTTTGTTTGGGAGGGTATACTTTCTGTTGAGTTCCATTTAAATTTGGTGACGAACTGATACAGGGCTCCAAAACTTTCCGGAGATGGAATCGGTAGTTGCAGTTTTACCGTGTTTAAATTATCATTTTATGTCGCTCGACACATTACACGAATCGATCTAATCCCAAAATAAGCAAATAATTTGCTTGTGATGTGGTCGTTAGTCAACGATATTAATACATCAAAATACCGAAATATATATATATATATATATATATATATATATATATATATATATATATATATATATATATATATATATATATATATATATATATATATATATATATATATATATATATATATATATATATATTCAGTAAACACTCAAACCCAGAAATACAAACATTTATTAAAATACAAATTATAGAAATACAAATTAGATGGCCCCGTCGGTCGAGTGATTAGCGAACCCAATATACTAATCGATATGGCTCGGTTTCGATTCCAGACATGGACAAGTATTTGTGTAATGAGCATAAATAAGTATTTCTTTATTTAGGTATTTATTATGTATTTTACAATATTTATATATGTATTTTATGTATTAATATCCATGAATAAAACCTATAATACACGCGAATAATTTTCTTACTTTTAAGTTAAATCAATTCGTCTAATTTGTTCAGCGATATTATTATTATTATAATAATAATATTTTATTTTATTATATTAGTAACAGTTTAGTAACAGGTGGGCAATGACAACTCCACTCCGCACTACTTTTAACTGTGTAGCGGAAGTGCAGTATCACCGCAGACACCAACCACTGGACGTTGACACGCTCACAGCATTGCGTACGCGCAGCCGACAGCTCATCAATTATTGGTCTTGTTTGACATTGTGTAGTGTAGGAGTATTAGGCATGGATCATTTAACAGTTAACATATTAAATTTCGTACTACAATTTTTAACAATTAACAACTGTTATTTATATTAGCAAACACTGTTAAAATTTTATTTACCAATAACTTCATATATGTTAGGTGGTAGAGTTCTGCATTGTCTCGCCCGGGTCTGGTACCACCGCCTTACCTATTCCTGCCGCAATAGCGTCAGTGCTTGTCGTTGTCGTGTTCCGGTTTGGAGGGTAAGGTAGCCGGTAAACTTATGCATGTGGCATTAGATCTCGCCACAAGATAGCAACGCATCATTAACATCTTTGGTGTCTATAGGCGATGGTTGACTCTTTCCATCAGGAGACCCATCTGCTTGTTTGCTATCTTATGTTATTATTATTATAAACTACTCCATATGCTTATAAACTACTCCAGAGGACCTTTTTTTAGTCACTAACTCGACGGCTTTACGTTTTTGCTTCTAATACTTATATATATATATATATATATATATATATATATATATATATATATATATATATATATATATATATATATATATATATATATATATATATATATATATATATATATATATATATATATATATATATATATATATATATATATATATATATATATATATATATATATATATATATATATAAATGCTACTACTGATATAATATAACATAAATAAATAACTGGTAAATATTAATTAATTTTAACAACACACCATTTAACCTAATTTAACAATAATTTCCATACCTAACGAGTATGCAGCAAAGAAGATAGATAACTTATTTATAAGTATACTAAAATATGATCTCTTAACAACAAAAAATATTAAAGTAATTGTGATTTATATCTAAACATAAATACATACTTAACTGTATACACATAATTAAAAAAAAAGTATCTTCACGCCCATATCCCTGAAGGGGTAGGCAGAGGTACAACAAGTGCACCCACGATTAGCCGAAGATACTTGGTCCCACAAATGTGATAGGTGGCAAGCCTATCGCCAACCGGGCACTTTCCAATCCCGAGCAACTTTGTGTTTCTCAGAAAACTGAAAAAAACACTTTTTTATGTGCCCGACCCGGGAATCGAACCCGGGACCTCATGTGGTCAAAGCCAACGCTGGACCACTAGACCACAGAGGCGAGTATACACATAATAATTATTATTATATTATCTACTAGCTGTTGCCCGCGACTTGGTCCGCGCAGACTTCGTTTACTCCGCACAGCTCCTCCCGTGTAAGTGATAGCATGATAATATGTAGCCTATATGTTGACCCGACCTGTTTGTAATATTCATGCAAAATTTGAAGTAAATCCATGCAGTACTTTTTGAGTTTACCCCGGACATACATACAGACAAATAGACAAACAGATAAACAGACAAAAATTCTAAAAACTATATTTTTGGCTTCGATATCGATTGTAGATCACGCCCCAAGTATTCTTTTAAAAAAATATTCAATGTACAGTTTTGACTTTCCTACGATTTAATTATATGTATAGATACTCATGACACAAATGCCTGTTCTTGTCGAATCGAACCCGGGATTATATTAAAACCAACCAGTAACTCTTAAGCGATACCGTGACATTATTTCAAATCTAGTACGGCGGAAAATCGTGTTTGCGATAAGACTCTTACTTTCTACTGTAATTACATGATCCGTATTATCTGAATGGCACGTATTACATAAAGTATCCACTTCTATCGATATAATATCGTCTTATTGGAACTCAAAGGGCTTCGGTCTCGATTACTCTCGTTAATCCATTATCGGAAGTTTTTTAGGGCCTCCCGAGGAAATTGATCTGACACTTCGCCTTAACTAATTAATAAGTCTCTTATGAGTCATTAGGTACTTAAATCTTATTAATTGAATCCCGGGTTGGGCCATGAAAAAAGTTGAAATTAATTAAATTTGCTATTATCCGCAAACTGTTCTGTGTATCTTCCGCAATGGTACCAAAAAGAAAGACGTCGGTTTACTAAATGGATAAGACTCACCGATGGTCCGGACAAAAAGAAGACCCCAGCGACATAATTATCCACCCGAATCCACCACACTTTTACATCCACGTCCACGCCGGCACCAAGCACAAAAGCACACAATTTATGCATGTACTCAACGTACGTTTCACTTCGAAACCGAAGCATCTTAAGGAGAAACGAATACTACCTTACTCTATTGGACCATGAAAACGTACTACGAGGTTTTGAGTCAAAAAAATCTGAACTTACTTGCAGTAATGATTATGTCGTGGCAATCATGTCTCTGCGACAGGAATAAGCTATGAATTCCTGTTACTAAATTTAGATGAAAGAGTATCATCACGCCCGGTTCCCTTACGGAGTAGATAGAGTAAACCGAACGTCTATAGACTTTTCTGCAATGAATGATTCACCGGTTATCAGTTGGCGAGATGTGTGGTGATTTATCGACCTATCAGGTCTAATATCGACTATTTCTAGCTATAACCAGGATCGACGGCTTTATGTGCTGATCCGAGGCATTGGAGTGGTAATCTCTCATCTCGCCGGACTCTGAGCTGCTACTGAGATTTTGAATTTTGGAGAAAAACATCGAAAAAACCTCAATAACATTTGCCCGACCCGGAGATCAAAACTGGGACCTCATGATCTGAGCCGAATAGTCCATTTCGACAGCCTCGTAATCTAGGGGATATTACGAGTCTGTCAAAAGGGACCATCCATAAATTACATCACACACTAAGGGGGAGGGAGGGATTGACGAAGTGTGGCATTGTGTGACAAGGGGGTCCCAAATTTTGTGACATCACATTTTTTAAATTTTATGTCTAAGTGTTAAAACAGAAAAATTAAAGAGCCACCTGTATAGATAAAATCGAATGAAATCAATATACGAATATAAAATTGTTAATTATGTGACATTACACTAGGGGGGGGGGGGGGGGTTTCACAACTGTGACCAGATGTGACGAGGACAGGGGAGGGGTCAAAAAATCATGAAATTCCTGATTCGTAATTTATGGATGGCCCTAAAGTAAATTTAGTTAAACAGGGGCTTACGCTGCAAACTGAACTAAAAACTACAAAAAAAAAAACGCTTCTTTTCGAGCAAACTATTCATTGCAAAGTTTTTATTAGGAAATCTTTTGTCGCGTATTACAGGACAGAAATTGTAGAGAATAAAATTTACAATAAAAATGTTCTTACAAATCTCCTATGCAACGAAAAGTTTCATAAAATTACGTAAAGACCTTTTTGCGATATGGCTGTTACGAGATAAGGGTTGTAACGCATGATATCTATACATATAATAAAACCGTAGGAAACTCAAAACTGCACATTGAATATTTTTTTAAAAGAATACTTGGGACGTGATCTACAATCGATATCGAAGCCAAAAATAGAGTTTTTAGAATTTTTGTCTGTTTGTCTGTATGTATGTCCGGGGTAAACTCAAAAAGTACTGCATGGATTTACTTCAAAATTTGCATGAATATTACTAATAAGTCGGGTCAACATATAGGCTACATATTATCACACTATCACCTACGGGGGAGGAGCAGTGCAGAGTAAACGAAGTCCGCGCGAACGAAGTCGCTGGCAACAGCTAGTTCTAAATATAAAATTGCGTGCTATGACTTTAGCACGTTTTCTTCAACGTGCATAATTGTGAATTGAATTATCAAGGTAAACTCCGGATATTATTTTTAGTCCATTTAAAGTATTTATCACTTGCGACGTTTTAATGTTTCGTAAAAGTCGTTAAACTTTACGCCAGCCTCGGTTTTCGCGGCTTACAATAATTAAGCCAATGTTGATTTTGTAGCTCCCAATTCACCAAAATAATGTAATCAGGAAGACTGCGGTTACCATCGGAGATTTATGTCTGGCATTGAGTCTCCGCTGCTACCATTATAATGACTCAATCCATTTAAAAATCATAAATCTGATTAGGAATAAGTTTCTTCAATGAATGGAATCTCTTGATTTTTTTACATCATAAGATACCAAACAAGCAGATGGGTCTCCGTCATGGAAAAGTGAACCATCGCCTATAGACACCAAAGATGTTAATGGGCCGTTGCTATCTTGTGGTGAGGTCTAATGCCACATGCATAAGTTTACCGGCTACCTTACCCTCCAAACCGGAACACGACAGCGACAAGCACTGACGCTATTGCGGCAGGAATAGGTAAGGCGTTAGTACCAGACCCGGGCGGGACAATGCAAAACTCTACCACCTAGTAGCCACGATGGTAGTGACTCGCGTAGCCAATCGGTCGCCTTTTACGACCTGCCTGGTAGAACGTCAGTTGGTCTATTCTTCAAAGGAGCCCAGATCCAACACGGGGAAATTGTATTAGCTTTTAAATGACTTTAAAAATAGGTAAAGGTTTTTAATTCATCAGCACATTTTTATGTATGCTTCCCAATTACTTCTTAAAAATTAATCACCTCTGTGATTTAGTGGTCTAGTATCCGTGTTGACCACATGAGGTCCAAGATTCGATTCCCGGGTTGAGCAATTGAAAAATGTGTTTTTTTAGCTTTACGATAAAGACAACGTTCTCCGAGATTGAATAAGTGCTTGATTGGCAAAAGGCTTGGCAACGCTCTCATTGTTGGACTAAGTATCTTCGGCTAATCGTGGATGCACTGATTCTACCTCTGCCTACTTCGGGGATATGGGCGTGAAGATACTTTTTTCCCGATTACTCAAAGATAGTTTTTTTTTATATCATCAGATAGCAAACAAGCAGATGGGTCTCCTGGTGGAAAGAGTCAACCATCGCCTAAAGACACCAAAGATGTTAATGGTGCGTTGCTATCTTGTGGCGAGGTCTAATGCCACATGCATAAGTTTACCGGCTACCTTACCCTCCAAACTGGAACACGACAGCGACAAGCACTGACGCTATTGCGGCAGGAATAGGTAAGGCGGTGGTACCAGACCCGGGTGAGACAATGGAGAACTCTACCACCTAGTAGCCACGATGGTAGTGACTCGATAGCCAATCGGTCGCCTTTTACGACCTGCCTGCCGGAACGGCAGTTGGCCTATTCTGCAAAGGAGGCCGGGACCAACACGGCGGGAATAACAGTGCAAACAAAATAATAGTCATATTTTGTTTGCACTGTTATATGTACTTTCATTTTGGGTAAATATAAATATGGGGAAATTCTGATCCAGGATTTAAGAGATACAGGAAATTAGAGATCGAATCGCAGTTTACGTTTAACATTTTGGTCCGTGTTGGTCCAGACTTCTTTAAAAAATAGACCAACTGCCGTTCTAACAGGCAAGTCGCAAAAGGTGACTGATTGGCATACGTGTCACTACCATTGTGACATGGTGGTAGAGTTCCGCAACGTCTCGCCTGGGTATTTGGTACCACCACCTTACCTTTTCCTGCTGCAATAGCGTTGTTTTGTTCCCGTTTAAAGGGTAAGGTAACCGGTAGACTTTTGCATGTGGCATTGCCGTCCCGTCACGAGGATAGCAAAACACCATTAACATATTTGGTGTTTATAGTCTATAGTTTCTCTTTCCATCAAGAAAGCTATCTACTTTTGCTATTTAATGATATAAAACAAAAAAATCGTATAAATTTATTAAAAGAAAGTAAAGAAAAAATACATATTATTCAAGGTTAATTATTATGTCAATAGTCCTTGAAACTTTTGTGATAGTTTGAAAATAGTGAAGGATATGCTGGATGCAAGGCAAGTCCGCCTGTGTGATACGTGACCTTAGCTAGCACGTAAGGGATACAGTGACTTCTAAAGTTTGAAGACATTAATCTAAAAATACTAACACCAGATTTTTAATAAACAAATCTGTAAACCTTACATACCATCCCTGAAACTTCCCGCCAAACTGATTTATTTAAGCTTAAAGGAGCAAAAACTACCTAAGCATAGATTTTTTCAGAATTCATAAATCTAAAATTTCTTAGAAATTATAGTTTTTGAAGTGAAAACTTCTTTAGGCGCGTTGAGCGTTTTGGTAGAAGGTAAAATCCTCGGTTCGCGTCACCGACATGCTAATGATAATAGTATATCTATAGCTATGTTTTGCATATAGTTTTAATTACTCTCAACTTAATAGTTCCGTTTTCACTTCTATCGGCAGTCCCACGACTGCTACTGTTTTTTTTTGAAAAACTGTAGGTATAATTTTTAAACGATGATTGGTTTTGATCTTTTAAAAGACATTGGATCCAATTTTTGAAATATAAAATAAGGTATTTACTATTGAAATTGTTTTTTGACATTACTTTGATATTTATCAACCTATCGAAGGTTGATAAATATCAAAGTAATGGCAAAAACATTATTTTTTTTCAAAAAATATTATCACACCTTGCGTGGTTACCAAAGAGAAACGAACTTTAATAGATGATAAAAGATAGAATTTCTCTTTATATCGTAGTATCGTAATATAACAAGCAGATGCTTCTACTGAGGGAAAGAGACAACCATTTCTTATAAACGACAAAGACATTAATTGATTGTTGCCAGACATATGGCAGAAATGCTTCTTGCTTAAACTGCGTGAAGTTTAGGCAATTAGTAACATGTTTGCCCTTCGCTCACCTTCACCAAACACCTTAGTATTCCCTGATTAATATTTTAGGTAATTTACAGGTTATTAATTGTGCTATAAAACCACATGGGCCTTATGACTGTAAATCAACTTTACGCTAAGTTCTTAGCGTAAATTCGATTAATTTTATCCACGAACGAATTTAGTGTTTTTTTATGTTATAAGATAGCAAACAAGCAAAGGGACAGCAACAACAAGGAAAGGGAAACTATCGCATATATACACCAAAGACGGTAATGGTGCGTTGCTATCCGTGTGGCGGGATGGCAATGCATAATTCAAAAGTCTACCGCTTACCTATCCTCTAAGCCAGATCACAGCAATGACAAGCATTGACATTATTGCGGCATGAATAGGTAAGACGGTGGTACTAAATACCCGGGCGAAACTTTGCGGAACTCTACCACCTAGTAGTCACGACGGTAGAGACACGTATAGCCAATCAGTCGCCTCTTAGGACCTGTCTGGCAGAGTTCTTCAAAGGAGCCCAGACCAACATAGTTTTCATGTGATTTGTATTTATTTTATTTCATATGATAAAACAAGCAGCTGTATCGTCTGATGGAAAGTTCCACCGCAAATAGACATCAAAGATTTTAATGGTCCTTGCTACCATGTGGCACGGTTGGAACGCCAATTACATAAGGTTACCGGCTACCTGACGCTCCAAGTCAAAACACGGTAACGACAGAAATCGATGCTGTTGTGGTAGAAATAGGTAAGGCGATGGTAAATATCCCGGTCGAGATCTTTCAAAACTCTGCCATCTTGTTAGGTGCCCCATAGACCTACAATAATTTTGCGCAATATTACGTATTGCGCAATATTATTGACCGTTTAGGGTTAATACTGAAGATTGCACAATGATTGAACAAATTTGTGCAGGTTTAATTTTTATTGCGCAATATTTTTTTCTTGTCCTCTATAGGCTCATCGGTTAGTCACGGTGTATTATGTATGGTCGTGTCGTAAATTTAAGCAAAATGGCGAGCAAAAATGCTATAGACAAAGAACGGGAGTTTTTACTTGAGTGTATAGAATTGTATAGATATTTATTTAACAAAATCACTAGCATGGTTGCCGCCAAAACTTTGTCGTCAGACAGGTTACTCGCACGAAAATATTGATCAGACTGGTTTGTCAATTTTATTGAGTGAATTTATTGAACGTTTGAAATCAAAGGGTGTATTCAATATTATTGCACAATAAAAGTATTGCGCAGTATTAATGTAGGTCTATGGGGCACCTAATATGAGGTTATTTCGCTCATTTGTCACAAAGTCGACACATTTTAAAATTGACGATTTTTGAGTTAGTAATACATTCGTGTAGAAAAAGTAGTGTTCTGTGTACTGCAAAAACACGATTTTTTAGGATCTATAGTAAGCGTGAAAGAAAATAATTTCATAAAAAGTATCTTCACGCCTGTATCCTCGAAGAGATAGCAGAGGTACAACAAGTGCACCCACGATTAGCCTAAGATACTTAGTACCAGAATGTGACAGGTGGTCAACCTATCGCAAACCAGGCACTTTTTCAATCTCAGGCAATGTTGTTTGACAGAAAACTGAAAAAACACATTTTTTTAATTGCGCGGCTCGGGAATCGAACCCAGAACCTCATATGGTCAACCCCAACATCAGACCAGTAGATAACAGAGGATAATTTCGTAGTTATGTCATTATAGTATTGTAACATTTGTTTAGGTAATTTGCGGATGTAATAATGGCTCTCCTGTAAAATAATGTTTTTTGAGAAGTGTCAATGTGGTCGCAAATGATCGATTTGATTCAATTTTATTTATATATTTTACCCTAAAGTTTTAAAACTAAGTTATATAAAGGATATTGCTTTTTAGAGTATCAAACTTACCAGCTGCATTGTTTTGTTTACATTTACTCAAAGTAATGAGCTTAAACTAAGAAGATTAAGTAACTTACCTCTTCTGGAAACTTAATTTGTTTGCTAGTGCAACTCGCTCGTTACTTAGAACGTGTTTATTAAGCTGTACAAAAGATTAAGTACCATCACATATTACTTAAATACATACTTATGTCATTTAATGTTTTGGTGTAAAAGAGTAGTATTTTTAATTTTAGTAAAAAAATAGATCACCTGCCATTTCGCCAGGCTGTTCGTGGAAGGTTACCGATAGGCCAGACGCGTCATTGTCACATTGCCTAATAGATGATAGGGTTCAGTAACGTTTTACCGCAGCATTCATCTGCTTAAAATTGTAATACCCAAATAAAATCTATATTAATATTATAAATGCGAAGGTTTAGATGTTTGGATGGATGGATGGATGGATGGATGGATGGATGGGTGGATGAATGTATGGATGATCCCGTGGGATTCACCAAAAACTTTTGTAATGCAGCGGGCTGCACGCGGCAGCTAGTATTATAAATGCGAAAGTTTGAATGTTTGGATGTATAGATGTTTTTTATTCAATCACGCAAAAACCACAGAACGGATTAAAATGAAATTTGGCTCACAGGTAGATGATGACCTGGAATAGCATATAGGACTATTACTTATTAATACTTTTTATCTCGGAAAAATTAAGGCGAGGTATTTCGACGCGCGTCAATTCTATAGAAAATGGGTGGCGTGGTATGATCTGAAACCGCTGGGAAACGTGTTCATTCGGATAAATAAGTATAGGACATTAGCTGAAAATTAAAATTTAGCACATTCTTTTTTGTATTTACAACTAAATATCACCATACAAAAATCACGTTGAAGGTTAGAAATATTATTAACAAATAATTTGTTTTAGAGATTTTTTTAACTTGTTTTCGGAATTTTATATGATCGAGTAAAGTACATTCTATCATGTAATGAGTTAGCACATTCTTTAGATAATATCTTCAGGTATATCGTATAATTTTTGTAAAATTGTTTTTTAACAATCAATACAAAAAAAACGTGATTAAACAAACCAGTTTGTTCCCGTTTGTCGCAATGTCTCGCCTTAAGTGATCCCACGGGATTCACCAAAAACTTTTAAAATGCATTGGACTGCGCGCTGCAGCTAGTTTATTATAAATTTTATTTGGGTATTACAAATTTTTAGGAAGTCATAATCTACCGACATTGCGGGTGTGTAAAAACATAATATAAATCTACATAACAGTAATTAAGAATCATATCATATAGAATGAAACTCATGAACTATATTAATAATTAAACTCATAAAAAATCAATTTAAGAGAATGTTACATTTTTTATATCATAAGATAGCAGACAAGCTGATGGCTCTCCTGATGGAAAGAGAAACCAAAGATGTTAATGGAGCGTCGCTATTCGTGTGACGAGGTGTTGATTCCACAAACATAAGTTTAGCGACTTCCTTTCGCTCCAAACCGAAACACGACAGTGTCAAGTACTGACGCTATTGCGGCAGAAATAAATAAGGTGGTAGTACCAGATCTTATTGTTGCTATCTTATGATATAAAAAAAACACTATTAATATGGATACAATACGGTCAGACATAAAAACCTTTTACTACGATTCACTTATTTCCTGCTTGACAAGATAGTAGTAGCCCAAGATATTAAATTGGGATTTATTCGAGAGTCGTGGGACCCATTGGATTTTGTAGATTAGATGCTAGAAAAAAGAAAAGGTTATATGTTTTTCATTTTAATGGTGGAGAAGGTATCTACAGATAAAAATAACACTGACATTTTCTTACTGAAGCGCGTCAGATTAAGGTATGGTGGGTTAATTGCAAGCTAAAAATTTAGAAAATCTGATAATTTGAGTGTAATGTAAAAGAGTGGGAGGGTCCCAAAATTGCATAGAAAACGTTCTCTTCGAGCGCGGTTGAATTTTGATTAATTTTGAAGAAAATGACGTAATAACAACGAATGAATATTATCAGACTATTTCCATAAAACGAAATTATTTGATTTTTTTACTACCTTCGATGTCCGGCTCTATATAAAGGGCTTATATTTGGTAGAGAACCTCAACAGTATGCGAGGTATCCAACCTTTTATTAATCTGCCACGCTCGAGTAAATTCTAAAATCCTCTACTATAGGGGTAATAAGATCTGCCATGATTTTTACTTACCAACTGATTTACGTTTTCATCCGAAGGAGCAAGATGTTAATACAACACCATTTGATTGTGAGTTGCTACTAATATTTTTTGCCCAACCTTAGAATTGAAACTGAGTCTTCAAAATGTTCTGGACTGTCATGGCGTCTAAATGATATTACATTGTGGCCCTACATACATACTCTGTGGTTTCCATGAAAATGTCAAAAAAAAAATAGAATTTTACCACGTTATGACGTAACACTTTCAGATTTACCTTTACAGGCACGTGACATGTCTATTTTTGCGCAAATGTATTCAAAAATATTTTAATTAGGTTGTATAGACCTAAGCTGAAAAGCTAAGACCTAGATTTCGATCACAAGTCTAATAACGTTAAACAACTAAAATCATAAATGATGTACTAGCCTTTACGTAGTTCATTGTACTCCTATTGTATTCAAGAAGAAAGCTTGGCGATGCAGGAATACGGCAAAAACATGAAAGAGAAATAATCACCGAAGAAAGCACTAGTTTTTGTCCTTTTGTATTCACTGCCTTTTAAAACAACTTCAATTCTGTCGATTGTTGTGTTTCTCTATAGGAGTCGTGTAGCGTCTTTATTACTTGTCTGTTGGAAATTTAAGGTTTAAAGTTCTTGAAACGAATGGAAAACTTCACATCATAGGTCCACGTTATATATGTATGATTTTGAAGTATATATATATATATATATATATATATATATATATATATATATGCACATAAATCAATTGCTGTTCGTTAGTCTCGCTAAAACTTGAGAGCGGTTGACCCGATTTGGCTAATTTTGGTTTTGAATTAATTGTTGAAGTCCAGGGAAGGTTTAAAAGGAGAGAGAGAGAAAATATAGAAAAAAATAAGAGTAGTTAAAAAGGCAGAACAACGATTGCCGGGTCAGATAGTAATATAATAAATATGCCGTATTGTGCTATTGTGTCATGCCGGATAAAAAGCTAAGGCTTAAGGAATACTTCTGGAGTGAGTTTATTTCATCGGTGAGTATTATAACTTTCTGAGTGTAAATGCAAGCGGCACTGACAACCTAAGAAATTGCCTTGAAAGGCGTATCCGTGGTTTAACCAGTCGTTTGACTTTTACCAAATATTAGATGGTCTATTGTTTAATGGGGATCAGGAGCAACATGAAGTCAAAACCGTTTGGGCTTTATTTTTATCCTAATACCTTTATTTAAAAATATTTTTTCCATAACAAGGAAAGTATCATTTGCCCAGTCCCATTGCGGGGTAGGGAGAATAAATCGAACGTTTTTAGACTTTCCAGTATAACACAATTCATCAGTTTGTCGGTTGTCGAGATGAGTGGTGATCCCTATCGCCGTATTTTACCGAACTAATAACGATTATCGACTGTTTCTGGAAATGACCGGGCTTTCGTGCTCATTCGAGACACGAGAGAGGTAACACACCACCCCGCAGACTCCAAGCTGCTACTAAGATTATGGGCTTTAGGAAACATCTAAAAAAACTCAATTTCAACACTTTTACCCGACCCTGAATCGAAACCGGAATCTCTAAGCCGAATAGGCTATCCCCTAGACCACGAGGCAGAATCATAATAATAAATAATGGTAATACCAGAGAACAGATTACATCAATTCATCTAACCCCAAAGTGAGCAATATATTTGCTTGCGATCTGGGTGTTAGCTTAAGTAGAATGACCATGGCTTGCTTTAAATCCCATGAGAATTTGGAGCCCCTAAAATAATCCATACGGTTGGCAGTGAAGAATGAAATGGAGCGAACCAACAATAGCGATAGATCAACAATAGCAATCGGATCAACTGTCTGCTCGTCTGACACCGCCATGGATCAATAATTTACGAGAAGAGATCTCTCTCCCTCTCTCGCTCTCTCTCTCTCTCTCTCTCTCTCTCTCTATATATATATATATATATATATATATATATATATATATATATATATATATATATATATATATATATATGTATAGATGTATTATATATATTAGTATCTATATATCTATATATGTATTAGTATCTTTGACCTCTATTACAAGTTGCTTACTTTGGGGTTAAATCGATATTAATAAATGTACAGACAAATTCATTATTTTCATTTACCTACGCGTATACGGTCGTTAAAATTCTGCTAAAGAGATTGGCCTAAAATCAAATAAATTGATACTTATTAGTCGAGGGAAATATAATTTTCCCAAAACGCCCCAAGAAATGTATCGATAAAATTTTATGGCTTACCGTTACTTTTCTTTTGTACGAATAGAACTCTAAAGCGTGCCAGACGAGAGGACATTTTGTAGACATGTTGACAATTATATAGACATGATATTTATTTAAGCCTATATGTCAGTAAAAATTAACAAGATTGCATAACTTATTATATTAAATTCAAAAAATAATAAACATAACACACACACACACACATTGGATATAAATAAATTATAATATACGCACATGTACACTGTTTTGTTTATGGTTAAAGTCTGTTGTTTAATTTAAAAGACATTTTATTGTTTTGTCTATGGTCGTATGGAAACACATATAACACTCAGAAATATAGCCAAATGGGGTCCAAACTTGAGTCTTATCATTTTGTTTAGGGTCGTTATGAATATATGTTATCCACTCAATAAATGATGTTTACGATCGCACATACACTGTTATTTTAATCTTTCTCCTTAATGCTTAGGCATAGAGTCTAAATATACTGTCCTTATTGTTGGAGCCTAGACTCCAACAATAAGTATATTTAGAGTCTAGGCGTAATTTTTATTACTAATTATTAAATGATATTATTTAACAACTGAATTTGATGTTTTAGGTTAGATATTATTATTACTTACAATCTTAACCATACATCTATTTCATATATCATAAGACAACAAACAAATAACTCTCCTGATGGAAAAAGACAACTATAAACACTAAAGATGTTAATGATGTGTTGCTATTCTTGAGGCGAGGTCTTGATGCCAGTTTACCGGCTACCTTATCCTACATACCAGAATACGACAGTGACCAGCACTAACGCTATTGCGGGTGGAATAGACAAGGCGGTGGTACCAGATCCGGGCGAGATAATGCAGATCTCTATCACCTAGTAGTCACGATGATAGTGACTTAAATAGCCAATCGTTCGCCTTTTACGACCTGCCTGGGAGAACGGCAGTTAGCCTATTCTTCAAAGGAGCCCGGGACCAACACGGGGGAAATCCCAAAAAGGATAACATCCTTATAACTTTTGTTCGTAATCGTTCGCGCTTTGTTAACCGTAAACAATATAAGTATTATGTAAAATTCATAGATGATTTCAAATTCATTAACATTTTTATTACAATAAAGCCCGATCTAAACAAAGAATTTATTAAGCTACAGTAACCTTTTTTGGTTGTCCATTTTTTATAGAAAAAATTAAAGTAAATCCAGAGCTGTAGTTGCCCGGCTACCGCAGTATACGAGTACCACCAATAACAGTGTTTGGTTTTTTAACTAACTCATGTCTCGTATTGTTTTCATTTGTATCATAAAATACCAAAAAAATAGATGGATCTCTTGATAGAAAAGAACAAGCATCACTTATAGACACCAAAGATGCTAATGGTAGGTTGCTAATGGTATTTATGAAATAAATAATTTGAAGTACCATCCTCAAAATCTCGATGTCTGGAAATCCGCAATTGTGCGTTTCTCTCTGCACTTTTTGCCTCAAATTACTCTGTTGTAGAATCAATTACCGACAGGGGTGTTTCCGAACGGATACGACTTAGGGTCCTTCAAGAAAAGAGCTTGGCAACGCAACTGCAAGACCTCTAGTATTGCGGATGTCCATGAGGGGCGGTGATCACTTACCATCAAGTGCACATCCTGCTCGTTTGCCCTCTCTTCTATAAAAAAAAATGGTTCATAGATGCTCAAGTTTACTGCGGTTGGCCTAATACGTCACTAAGACAGTGGTGGTAGAGTTCGACTCCTTTGGCCGGGTTTGTGTATAACACACATTTTCTTGCCGCAATAGCGACAGTGCATGTAATTGTCATGTTCTCATTTGAAGGGTCAGCTGTAAGACTGTTGCCAGGTTTTAAAACAAAATGGCCGTTGACAAAAATTCAGTTGTGTCAAACTTTGTTTTTGCTTAAAACAGTGTTTAAGTTGTCCTAAGCCGGGAATTAGTACTAAAACCATTGATATAAAAAACCCAAGACGCACAGTTCCGAACAAAATTGTCACTCAAAAGTGTCCCTAATTTCATTTGAATAGTTACAGATATTGCAAAAACATGTCTTTGCATATCCAACCTTAAGCGCAAGATTTATAGTTGTTTTTACAAAGCAATGTACAAAAAGAAATAAAATTGACAGTGTCGCGACCGACGTGATTCTATTTGAAATGAGCGCACAATTTAAAATTGTGCGCTTTTTTGGAGGACGTTTTTGAGACACTGATTGTGTATCTTGAGTTTTTTATATCAATGACTAAAACACATATATAGTGACACTGCCTAATCTGAAAATCGAACCCGGGACTTCACGGTCTTTGTTGATTAAGCTAACCCCTAGATAAACTAGTAAATCTTCTTTATAACTATCTCTTTAAGAATAAAGATAACATTGTTAAAAAGTGCGTATGTTAATAAAAACGTTTTTAAATTGCGCACGAAGATATACGACACAAAAAGTTTCGTGTCGTATATCTTAGACAAGTCTATGCTTTAGACCGCCGAAGGAAGATTAGCAGTGGCTTTATATAAGCTTCACTATTTATTTTGCGTGAGTGGCTTTGCTTGCTTATTTTTGAAAAGTAATAATCATAACTCGGAATAGATTGTGCAATTTGCTGGGATTCCGTGACGTTGTTTTCCCATGGACACGACATTGAATCCTGTTAGTTATGGTATGATATTACTTTTTTCGAAGTTCTATAACTTTGTTCCACGACATTCTACTAGATATTATCTTAGGACATTTTTGATTTATATCATTGTTATCTTTAAACTAAAACAAGCTATATTAATGGCCACGAAAAAACGATTTAAAAAACGCTATTTTTTTTTACAAAATCTTCTTCATTAATTATTCTTCAATATTCAGGTAAAATAAAGTGGTCACCTCTTTAATATCAATATTTTTTTATATTACCAGATAGCAAACAAGCAGATGGGTCTCCTGATGGAAAGAGTCAGCCATCGCCTAAAGACACCAAAGATGTTAATGGTGCGTTACTATCTTGTGGCGAGGTCTAATGCCACATGCAAAAGTTTACCGGCTACCTTACCCTCCAAACCGGAACACGACAGCGACAAGCACTGACGCTATTGCGGCAAGAATAGATAAGGCGGTGGTACCAGACCCGGGCGAGACAATGCAGGACTCTACCACCTAGTAGCCACAATGTTAGTGACTTGCATAGCCAATCGGTCGCCTTTTACGACCTGCCTGGCAGAACGGCAGTTGGTCTATTCTTCAAAGGAGCCCGGAACCAACACGGGGGATTTTGCATTGCATTTGCATTTTGCATTGTATACCATAACTAGTGGGTAGTGGGATTCAATGGAGCATCCATACTAAGATCATGTCATGCCATCCTGGAAAATTGCATTACCTATTTCGTTAGTGGTAGATTCAGAATTTTTGTTTAGGGGGAAGGGTTGATGCAGCGAATTATTGTTTGGGAAGGGCGGTTTGATTAAACTGAATATCAAGGTAATCATCAAATTTATCAAGATGGTGCTACCTACTATATTCCATATGGATCCGCTACTGTATTCCGATCTGTGGTAATAATATAACAAAAACAAACTACTTATAATATAATAAGTCGTAGCATGTGTAGCGCCACCTACGAGTGTAGCACCGTAGCCGTGCTGGTAGAACCACTACAGTAAAATTAATTTTTGTTTTGGATAATGTAGTGTAGTAAAAATTAACAATTCTTTCAAAATACTCGTAGTATCAATGACGTCGTGTTCCAGTTTGGTGAGTAAGATAGCAGGTAAACCTATGCATCTGGCATTACCACCTGGCCACAGGAATAGCAACGTACCTTTTGAATTTTTTGTTTGCAATATCACTCCATCCATCTGCGTATTTGCTATCAAAAAAATGCATGAATGTTGTATTTAATAATGCAACATTCATGCATTTTTTTCTGTTTTGTTCTGTTTCTTAACTGTTTTTAAATAAGCTATGTACCATCAAACTACGACCAGTAGAAGTGGAGTAAACGAGGTCCGCGCGGACGAACTCGCGGGTAACAGCTAGTGTGATATATTGAGATTTAATAAGGTCAGTTGATCGTGGGTGTATTGAACACCTACGCTTACCTCTTCGGAGAAATGGATGGAATGGTATTTTAACGTCTTATATTAATGCCTTAAACGAAAACTTTTGACCTTTTTTTAAAAGTGTGGGCGAGGGTGGTGTATTAAAATTGTATATGAAGAAATAATGCCGAAATCTAACATCTACATAAGGGCTTTTTCCTCGTATTGGTCCGGGCCCCTTTTAGAGAACAGACCAACTGCCATTCTGCCAGGCAGATCGTGAAAGGCGACTGATTAGCTATACAAGTCATTACTATGGTGACTATTAGGTAATAGAGTTACGCAACGTCTCGCCCGGGTGTATAGTACCACCACTTTATTTGTATTGCTCGTAATAGCTTAAATATCCGTGTTGGTTCCGGGCTCCTTTGAAGAATAGGTCAACTGCCGTTCTGCCAGGCAGCTCGTAAAAGGCGACCGAGTTGCTATGCGCGTCGCTACCATCGTGAGTACTAGGTGGTAGAGTTCTGCATCAGCTTGATCGGGTTTGGTACCACCGCCTTACCTATTCCTGCTGCATAGTTGTCAGTGTTGGTCACTGTCGTGTTCCGGTTTAGAGGGTAAGGTAGCTGGTAAACTTACGCACGTGTCATTAGACTTTGCCACATGATAGCAACGTTAACATCTTTGGTTGACTCTTTCCATCAGGAGACCCATCTGCTTGTTTGCTATTTTATGATCTTTGATGTCTATAGGCGGGTTCTCTTTTTATCGTGAGCGCCATCTGCTTGTTCCTTATCTAATGGTAAAAAAAACTTTTTTATCATCTATACAATTAACCATACGTCTTCGCAGGAATACTCATCTTCTTTGTTTACTTTATAATATTCTTCATAACCCTAGGTCCCCAATTTATCTTCGTGAGCGTTTTCACTTTCTTCATTCCCCGAGTAGTAATTGTCGTACTAATGTTAGTTCTCTCTTACGTTACCCTTCCTTCAAATCTAATTTTTTCTCTAATTCCTTTTCTGTTCAAGCAGTTAGGCTGTGGAATTCCGTTCCATCTAACATTCGTACCAGTGAATCCATCAGTTATCCATCTTTAAAACACGATTACATGATTATTATTTGACGCGAAAGTAGTTAGCAAGTTAATTGTGTAATTTTTGTATTATTTTTTATTTTATTTTCTTGTCTTTTAAAGTGTGTTATTTTTTTGTCTCTTCTTTTTAGTTTTTTTTTGTTGTTTATAGCTTTTAAGGCCACATTTGATATTAATTGTATGCTTTATTATTATGCCGTTTTAATAATATGTGCACAAGTGTCTTTGTTTGTCTACTGTTTTCTACATATGGGTTAGCTGGAAGAAATCTCGATATGAGATAAGCTCGCCTTTTGTTTTAATATACATCATTTTATTGTTTACTGTAAATGTTTTGTGTACAATAAAGTGTTTAATAAATAAATAAATAAATTTGGAGTATCTGTTTGTTATATTAAAATAACCGTTTTTAGTATATGCATATGGATGTATACACGGTATATATACCAAAATAACATTTTTACAATTTTTGTCTGTCTGTCTGTCGGTTTGTCAGTCTGTCTGTCTGTTACGGCTAATCTCTGAAACGGCTGAACCGATTTTGACGGGACTTTCACTGGCAGATACCTGATGTGATAAGAAGTTAAGCTACGTTTAATTTCGAAATTTTCCACGCGGACGAAGTCGCGGGCTCAGCTAGTAAATATTAAATATGTATATTGTAAATTTTACCATCAATAAATTTAACCTATTTCAGGGTTAATTTCATTGACTACAACATAAGTATATATGGATTTCCATTAGTATATAAACCTCTATATCCATGTGGATTTCATTTGCGCTATCTGTGTGTGTCCTCATTGTATACTCATTTTGGTCATGTCCGGGTATGAAGTTTTTGATTTATAAAGAGACATACAAACAGAAAACATATAGTTTCACATAAAGATTGACACAATTTTTTTCAAAATGATAACGTAATTTGAAAAATTTAAAAAACAGTTAAGAAAAAAATTGTCACGTTGGGCATAGTTTAAGTTAAACTTGCGGAGAACATTACTCCTATATGACCATGGAACTATTATCTACTTTCATCCGAGGTACAGACTTTATGCAATACCCTACATTTGGCAATACCCTACAGTTATTAAATATTAATAACTCCCTCTTTTAATTAAAACAACGTAATCAATTTTTACATTCTTATATTTTCTTCACATTGTCTAATGTAACCAAAACTCTTGTAATAACATTATATTATTCACTCTAATTTTAACATTCTATCTTTTAATTCTCATAATGAAATATAAATTAACAAATACATGTACCTTAAATTGCTTAAGCACGTTCTGGATTATTTAAATAGTGTCGTACTTCTTAACGGAGGCCAGTATGTGTTACACTTATCAAAGCAGGAGACTGAATGTCCGAGTTTTCAACCCGTCTTACCCGCCATTGTTGTTCTCGTGCAAAAATCTGTGATACCATTGTAAATAATTTTAATTCGCATAATTAACAACGATGTCGGACAAAATCCTGCTTTATTAAATAAAAACCTAATAAGACATGTATACTATTTTGATTATGGCTATTGTCAAACTTAAAAAAGATTTTATTCTTTAGTCTATGGTCAAATTTTGACTTAAGGACCATCGCTAGTATTAATTAAAAAACATCATCATTCCGATTAAGATTAAGATCAGTCCTGTTTCTTTTTATTCTGGTCACTTGTGTTTTATAGAAAAACGCAAGCAAAAGTTAGATGTAACTTCTGCTTGCGTTTTTGATAGATGTATCAAAAAATCGAACAAAACGGTTTGATAACTTTTTTTTGTCCGAATTGGAGAGAGAGATAATTTATTTTGACAAAGGACATGGCCAACATTTGTATAGAGGTGTGCCTTAATTCACGTAATTGGTGGCCGACTGTTCTAGAGTACTTATTGCAAAGATTTTTAAGTCTAGATTCTTTTGCAATATCATTTGTTCTATAAAAGTCCAGTGGAGAACGAAAAACTCCATAAAACAAAAAACAAAATATCCATCGAGTTGACATTTTAAAAACATGTTGCAGATAAATACATAAGTATAAGCGTTTGTAACACTAATTATAACTGATGTTTTACTTTCTTTTTCAATTTTAACCATCTACGCCAAAAATAAATTGTAGCAAATGATTTGTAGTTGTATATAACAAAATATATATAACACTAACAAAATATACACCACATTTCCAAAAACACTAATTCTGATTATTTACCATAAAAATCCAAGCATATTAAGTATTTCTCTGGGATGGGAAGAATGGATTAGCTGTAAAAATCACAATATTATCATCCAAATCAAAACTTCAATACACAGCAAACGTAAACACTAAAACGTTTGACGTTACACAACACGTATTTACAAGGAGAATCTAGGGTAGAAATCGGATATCGATTTATTGCACAATCGGTACTCGAAATTAAATCGATATATGTTTTTGTTTTGTTTTTCATTATAGGTAGTAAGTTAAATACAATAATATGATGTTTCAGAAATCAGAAATACTTTATTCAATAAAACTTTTTACAAGTTATTTTGACACGTCAACATATTTTTTTTAAAAACTGCTACCGGTTCGGAAACGCGGCCACACACATAATAAGATTAATTAATTTTTCGTATTACTAATAACACAATTTAATGAATTACTATTTTTTAAATGTGATAATAAAATATTAAATAATCGAGTACATTTTTAGTAGTCTGTGTAGTTATTCAGACAAATATTCCACTAAAATGTCAATGATTATGTACTGGGTTTTAATATTGACAACTGACAACTGGGTGACAACTATTAAATGTGCAATGGTAATGTTTATTTTTTATTTTTATGTTGATATTTTAGTATCAGACTTAATATATTAATATTTTAAGACTTATTATATTTATATAGTAATAGTGTAGACTTAGTAATCAGCATCATACCTTATAAAACAAGTCTAACTCAAGAGTAAAAACTGTTTCAGGAAAGTTTTGTGTATTTAGTACCATATTATACCCAAAATCAGTACCTAGTTAGATGAAAAATAATTAATAACTATTGTTAATCAGAAAAAGAAAAAAAACATTTTTAACATACTCCGAAACATAGTAAATTGTGAATTTTTATCAATATTAAATAATTAATACTGTATAATATAATATATTTAACGATTCAATCGATAAATTAATTCTTCTCGATTCCACTCGATTCTAATATACGATACGAGTAAGGCGATACAATATGCACTATGACCATAGATTAATACTTTTCTCTCAATCACAATCCTTATTTATTGTAAAAATTAAACCCCGGACTTTTAACGAAAAATATTTTACTGTCGTTGTTAAAAAAATTAAACATTTTTTTTAAAACAAAAGTGGTTCTTGGCCACATCAAATGAGAATGCTGAAATTGGCAAGGTCCTTTAGTCTTGGAACCTTTAAAAGTAGAGTGAATATGTTTATTTTGGATAGGCGTGTACCACCTTCGTCTTCATCGACACTTTCCTTCTGGTGGAATGTAAGACCAACGCCTTTTCCAATTCAAACAAAAAAAAACTTTCCCTTCAAATGATACTTTTGTAAATATATATTTTTACATCATAAGATAGCAAACAACCAGATCGGGTCTCCTGATGGAAAGTTGACTCTTTCCATCGCCTATAGACACCAAAAATGTTATTGGTACGTTGCTATCTTGTGGCGAGGTCTTGTGCCACATGCATAATAACAAGCATTCACCAGCTAACTTTCCCTCTAAACCGGAACACGACAGTGACTAGCTCTGACACTATTGCGGCAGGAATGGGTAAGGCGGTGGTACCAGACTCGGGCGAGTCAATGCAGGACTCTAGGACTCTACCACCTAGTAGCCACGATGGTAGTGACTCCTATAACTAATCAGTCGCTTTTTACGGCCTGCCTGGCAGAGCGGCAGTTGGCCCATTTTTCAAAGAAGCCCGGAACCAACACGGGGAAAATATCCAATATCATTACAATTAGACAGAATAAACTGAACGAATAAACAGTTTGTCACGATCCACAAATATTTAGTTACTTAATTATATACTTACTGGCTGACCCGAAAAACGTTGATTTGCTATAAAAACTATTTGTAGTGAATATTTTGGAGGAGTGGGAGTAAATAGGGATGTGGGTATGAGGATAAAAATGTGGGGTTGTAGGATTTATTTAATGCCAAAAACATAAAAAAACAGTAAACCGGTTGACCTGTAGGCCATCCCTAAAACTTTTCGCGAAATTGAGGTATTTTAAGCTCAAAGGAACAAAAACTATAACCTAAGCACAGATTTTTTCATAGTTCAAAAATTTAAAGTTTGTCAAAAATTTGCTGTATATTTTGAAAACAATGATCGATTTCTAAAATAAAGCCCGCATAGTTCCCGATCCCATGAGATTATCGGGATAAAAACTATTCTATGTCCTTTTTCTGGTCTCAAACTATATCAGTACCAAACTTCATCCAAATCGGTTCAGTGGTTTAGGCGTGAAGAAGAGACAGACAGAGTTACTTTCGCACATAATATTAGTATGGATTTCATCCTCTTTCTCCCAATATTCTGAATCTGCAGAATATCTATTTCTTAAGATAGTGTTGAATTTTAATAAATTCTTGTTAGGCATTTTCTACAGTCCCTTCCTGCGCATTGATTACTTTCCACTTTTAGATAGTCTACTTAATTATCTATATCCTATTTATAGTTACTGTTTACTCCTTCGGAATTTTAATACTTGCATGATGAAAACGATTAGCGATCTTCAAAATTAATGCCACTTATTTGTTCATATAATTGTTTCCCCCCAAAAAAAATCTGCATCAAATCTTTATTAAATTAAAATGAAACTACGCGGGGAAAATACCTTCTCAAACATAAAAATAATTTTCAAAATCAGTTCATAAATGACCGAGTATTGAGGTAACAAACATTAAAAAGCAAAAACATTTGAATTGATAACCTCGTTCTTTTGAGGAGTTAAAAATATAACAAAACAGACTAAAACTTCAAAGGATGCTGACGTGTCAAAGCTAATAAATGATATTTTGTAGAGGAAAAAGGATTGCCTCCTTTGAACAAAACAAACATGACCTATCTCTAACCAGCATGTCAAAGGAGGCCCTATGGCGAAGTATTCTTAGCGTGTCAGCGTCGAGGACCTTTGTTGTAGGGTAACGAACTCTTCAGGGTTCGTGCACATATATAATCGTGCATAAGTCTAGTGCTATCTTATTTTAAGCGAGCAAACTTTATAGTAAACTTTATAGAGCAAATATTAATAGGGGGAGGAAAAATTTTGGATACCTTTTTAAAACAATTGCGCGGACGGTGGGGTAAGAAATTTAGAACAGTGAAAGTTTACGTTCCGGAGAAATGCAGAAACCTACTACTTTTTAATAAAAAGTATTTAAAATACAGTAAACTAGCAATACCCTTGCGAATAATTCGCACTAATTTCAAAATTAAAACCGTCAAGTCTCAGCACTGCTGTATTGCGTCTTAATGTATACCTGTATACTTTGAGATGCAATACAGCAATATGCCTATGCCTGTAAAAGTAATTAATTAATTTACAAGAAACCAAAGCAGTAATATTTTTTTTGTTATTGATGCCGGTAGAGCAAGCAATTATCTATAAAATGATATAGATTTTATTTGGAGTAAAAAAAAAACAGGGTCGAGCGTTTATTGAACTTAATTATGAATCGATGGGGCTTGGGTTCGATTTTTAACAGGGACAAACATATCTGTGATGAGCATAGATGTTTGTATTTCTGGGTCTAGGTGTGTAATATGTAGTTATTTATATATGTAGTTCTATGTATTACTATCGTCGACTAACACCCATAACACAAGCAAGTAATTTGCTTACTTTAGGGTTAAATCAATTTGTGTAATTTGTACAGCGATTATTATTATTATACATGTCCAACTGATAACCTCTGTATTTTCGTCGGTTGAAAATATAATCTAAAAGCCAGTCAGAGAAAGGAAAGCGATCAATTTCATAACAATAAGACATTTTTCACAATCTCATCTGAGCTATCGCGACTGGCAATCAAAAGTGATAGCTTCCTCTAAATAAAGTTTAAGAGCTTTGATATCGCCGCGACCTCGCTAAACGGAGATAAAACCGCCCTACATAGCACTCGGTTCAATAAATGCCGCACTGAGTTTCCTGCCCGCCAACCGTCAGACATTGTTTCTCGTCTTGAGACTTCGATAATTGAGTTTCAGAACAACAATAATATAGTACTGACTAAAAGCAGAACGTTTTAGCTATTAACGTGATTTGTAACGTAATATTTTTGATCCAAATGGCTTGTTATAATCTTTTTAACATAGGAAGTGATGGCCGGGCTTCTTTGAAGAATAGGCTAGTGCCGTTCTGCCAGGCAAGTCGTAAAAGGCGACCGATTGACTATACGTGCTACTACTGTCGTGACTAATAGTTGGTAGAGTTCTGCTTTGTCTCGCTCAGATCTGGTACCACCGCTTTATCTCTTGCAATAGCGTCAGTGCTTATTATTGCCGTGTTTCCGGTTTGGAGAGTAAGGTAGCCGGTAGACTATTGCATGTGACATTGCCACCCCGTCAAATAGGTAGCAACGCATCATTAACATCTTTGGTGTTTATAGGCGGTGGTTTCTCTTTCCATCGGGAAAGCCAACTGCTTATTCGCTATTTTATGATATAAAAAAGGAAGGGTATAACTATAACTATGTATAACCTTATTCTTGCAAATGAAAATTATTATTATAATAAATATTATTATTATAAAAGTGATATCCGGGTTATAGAAAATGAAAAATTGATTTCCTTGGAAAAAACTCTTGTACTGCTTAAAAACTACAAAATCTTTGTTTCAAAATGATAAAAAATAATAAACAAATTTCACTGGACCAATTACTCGTACACCGATTGATCTAACCCATCGACATAGATACATTTATATCGCTGATCTAACCCCATATTAAGCAAATTATTTGCTTGTGTTATGGGTGTTAATCAACGATACTAATACATAGAAATACATATATCAATACTGTAACATACATAAAAAACACCCACACCTAGAAATACAAACATCTATGCTCCTCACAAAAAAGTTTGTATCTGTTGGGAATCGAAGCCGAGCCCCTTCGATTCGTAGTTAGCTTTGGTAACAATTCCACCAACATAAATGTATTTTTTTAACATTACTGTATAGTTTTTTTTTTCATATATCATAAGATAGCAAACAAGCAGATGGGTCTCCTGATGGAAAGAGTATACCATCGCATATAGACACCAAAGATGTTAATGGTGCGTTGCTATCTTGTGGCGAGATCTAATGCCACATGCATAAGTTTACCGGCTACCTTACCCTCCAAACCGGAACACGACAGTGACAAGCACTGACGCTATTGCGGCAGGAATAGGTAAGGCGGTGGTACCAGACCCGGGCGAGACAATGCAGAACTCTACCACCTAGTAGCCACGATGGTAGTGACTCGATAGCCAATCGGTCGCCTTTTACGACCTGCCTGGCAGAACGGCAGTTGGCCTATTCTTCAAAGGAGGCCGGGACCAACACGGCGAAAGTATATGGCAATGGCGATAAGAAAGGCGAAATAGTGACTTTGTATACATAAATTCAAGGTAAAGCTATACTAATATTAACAGTAAGTCCCACGGGAACGATGTATTTTCCGGCATGAAAAGTAACCTATGTCCCATTCCAAATCGACATCTACCTGTGTAGCAAATTCATCTAAATCGGTCCAGCCATTTTTACGTCATTGAGTAACAAATATTCATATATCGAAACATACAAACTTTACGTTTATAATATGTCAAAACTAATACCATAAAGAGGAAAGATTTGATTTTTTGTTTGTTTGTTTGTTGCGATTTAACTCAAAAATTCCTCAACCAATTTTAAAAATTCTTTCACCTTTAGAAAGTTACATTATCTAGGAGTGACAGAGGCTCCTTTTTATCAATCTGAGCAAAGGAAAGTAATGATTTTTGGTCACGCGAACGAAGTCCTGAGTAATTGCTAGTATGGGTTATGTTTATACTACTCCTATAAAATAATACAAACTACAGTCTACATCCCGCTACAATCCTATATTACCTACTAAAAGTTTTGGTGAATCTCATGGGAACAACAAATTTTTCCGGGATTAAAATTATACTTTGTCCCATTTCAGATACCTTTGTGTCAAAAATAATCCAAATTGATTAAGCCTTTTTTGCTAGATTGAATAATAAAAATTTAAATATACAAACATTCACATATATAACATACAAACATTCACAAATATAGCATACTAGCTGCCGCGTGCAGACCGCTGCATTATAAAAGTTTTTGACGAATCCCGCGGGACCATCTAATTTTTCCGGGATAAAAAGTAGTCCATGCTATTCCAGGTCATCATCTACCTGTGTGCCAAATTTTATTCAAATCCGTCCAGTAGTTTTTGCGTCATTGAGTAACAAACATCTATCCATCCAAACATCCTAACTTTCGCATTTATAATATTATTAATTAATAATATAGACTAGCTCATCCGGAAAATGTTATTTTGCCATACAAATGACTCGTATTAAATATTTTGATGGACTTGAGACGAGGATTAATTAAAATAAAAAACTATCCTGTCTTTTAAATTGGATCAAACAGCAGATATCTACAAAATTTCATTGAAATCAGTTCAGTAGTTTAGGAATCCATAGTGGACAAAGAACGTGACACGTAGTTTATATATACTAAGATTGAGATATAAGATTTTTGTAGCAAATAATGATAGTGAAAAGTGGAAGAATAATGTCAAAATTAGGGTTTTACGTATTTTTGACGCTAAATAATTAATTAATATATTTGACCGCCCCGTTGGTCGAGTGGTTAGCGACCCTGACTACGCGATCGACAGGGCTCGGGTTCGATCTCCGACGCGCACAAGCATTTGTGTGATGAGCATCTATGTTTGTATTTCCGGGTTTGGGTGTTTATTAAATATATTCTTGTATTTATATATATATTTCTATGTATTAGTATCTTTGACTAACACCCATAACACAAGCAAATAATTTGCTTACTTTGAAGATCAGTAAGTGTAGTTTTTTCTGTGATTTTTTTTTTATATCATCAGATACCAAATAAGCAGATGGGTCTCCTGGTGGAAAGAGTCAACCATCGCCTAAAGACACCAAAGATGTTAATGGTGCGTTGCTATCTTGTGGCGAGGTCTAATGCCACATGCATAAGTTTACCGGCTACCTTACCCTCCAAACCGGAACACGACAGCGACAAGCACTGACGCTATTGCGGCAGGAATAGGTAAGGCGGTGGTACCAGACCCGGGTGAGACAATGCAGAACTCTACCACCTAGTAGCCACGATGGTAGTGACTCGATAGCCAATCGGTCGCCTTTTACGACCTGCCTGGCGGAACGGCAGTTGGCCTATTCTGCAAAGGAGGCCGGGACCAACACGGCGGAGGCCGGGACATTTATAAAAACAAAAAATAACCGTCAAAATATAGTTTATCTTGTGGGTAGGGGATACCCTAACCACTTAGCCATATGAAATATACTTTAAGACCTGTTCTTATATCTACCAAATATACAAAAAAATCATGAAAATAGGTACAGCCGTTTTTCTTACAAAACAATAAAAAAGTTTTTAATCTAACAATATGACATAAAGTAGTTCACATATTTTATTGCCTTCAAGGTTTATTACGTTTTCGTGTACTATGTTGAAAAAATACAGGAAATAACGCTATGTACTCTGATAGTTACGTAGGAGTACCAAAATGTTTATCATAAGTGCTATAAAATAGTTTATAGCACTTGTAATGCTGGGTCCGCATCTGCGTTATCATCACAAAACTTCGCACCATAATATGGTACACGCAAATGTGAACTGCTATTATCAGTTAGCGTCGCGAATATTCGGGCTGCTTGTGTGTTATCACGCGGGTACCGGTTCATCAAAGTGTTTTAGCGCGTCAACATATCGCGTTGCGTGGTCGAACTAGGCACAAAACAAATAAGCATAGAAGTCATTCTCATGTATGTACTTCATTTTTAATACATAAGCTCGGCGGTCGCGCTAAGTGGTAAATGGTATATAAATAATGTATAAATAATGGTAATAAAAACTGGTAGTGGAACTCAAATCTAGGTATTTGATTTTTTTTTATAAATATTTACGGGACTAATTACACTTATTGATCTAACCCCAAAGTAAGCAAATTATTTGCTTGTGTTATGGGTGTTAGTCAATGATACTTATACATAGAAATACATATATAAATACTTTTACATACATAATAAACACCCAAACTCAGAAATACAAACATTTATGCTCATCATACAAATCATTGTTTTATTGTTGAGAATGAAACGGGAAAAACGGAAATATAAACCAATAATAACTAGAATCTTTTAACACTATTGCTATACCTATTATAAATTTTCTGCACAAAAAAGTTTACTGACCAGTGTCTCAAGTGGGTGGCACTCGCGCCTAATATATGTTTTTTCAATTATTCCTAACCATTCTAAAATATTGTGCATGAGAGGTGTCTATGTGTGATTTCCCTTTGTATATAGACTGACCTTGTAAACTATTTATTTTGAGGACTACCGTTATTTATTTCGACGGTTGTTTTCGATTAGTTCAAGTGCTTGTGGGTGGCTATGTAAAAATGGAGTTGAACGATGAAATGGGTTAATTGGGAAAATAATAAGGGATGAATTGAAAATTGAAAAGCTTAAGACACATGCAGTAGATGCAAAGAAAGTTTTCGTCCATAGTTAAACGTACGAAAATAATTTCGGTTATCGATGCCACTCTTAATAATATAACCACAGCTTTTATTCCGATAAATTTTTAGTGTCAAAACATACAAAGTTTCAGTACGCATTACTGCGGGACGACACACGCGCGGTAAGATTACTGTTGCGGCCGAAGCATAAGCATAGCAGAGAATACCATTTTGTTTCTAGTCTATCTATATGATAATATGGGTTTTTATAGTTATATTTAGTATCATTTCAAAGGTCTTGTCTAAATTTGCCTTTTGGTAGTTACATATATTTTAGTTTTTTTTATATCATAAGATAGCAAACAAGCAGATGGGTCTCCTGATGGAAAGTTGCAATTGATTTTGAAAGATTGAAAGTTGAAAAAAATGGTGCGTTGCTATCTTGTGGCGAGGTCTAATGCCACATGCATAAGTTTACCGGCTACCTTACCCTCCAAACCGGAACACGACAGTGACAAGCACTGATGCTATTGCGCCAGGAATAGGTAAGGCGGCGTAAAAGGCGACCTATTGGCTATACCAGTCACTGCCATCGTGGCTGCTAGGTGGTAGAATTCTGCATTGTCTCGCCTCGGTCTGGTACCATCGCCTTATCTATTCCTGCCGCCATAGCGTCAGTGCTTGTCACTGTCGTGTTCCGGTTTGGAGAGTAAGGTAGCCGGTAAGCTTATGCATGTGGCATTAAACCTCGCCACAAGATAGCAACGCACCATTACCATCTTTGGTGTCTATAGCCGATGGTTTCTCTTTCCATCAGAAGACCCATCTTCTTGTTTGCTATTTTATATTATAAAAAAAATGTATAAAAAGTGAAACTGGGTGAGTAATATGTTAAAAATGTATCTGTCGTGAAGTGAAACTAAAGTACAAGTGTAATAATAATCAAAAATAAAAAAAATCAAAATATATTTATTCAGATAAATAAATTGTGCATTACACTGAATAATAAAATACCTAAAAACTATCTTATGATCTAACTTAACATGTATCTGCCTAAACTAGGTTGACCTGTGTTTCAGGCGATAGGGGCTGGGAACACAATCATTTTATTATTCACTGATAAAAAATTAAGTGAGCATAGTTTACAATGTTATTATTAAACTATACTCTTAAAATTAAGACATAATATAACTTAGGATAACAGAGTAATTCCTTAAAACTATCACAAATAACAACAAGAAGAGAAAAATCAAACGTAATTAAAATACATATTCTAAGTTTTGTTTATTTACAAACTAATAATAACTTATACTAATAATAATCGTGTTTAATAACAATGGAATTTAAATTGGAATGGAAATGCCGATGACAGAAAGTTAGTGCCACCGCCAAGTCGAGTGCGAAGCAAACACTGCCGTACCTCCATCCTTTACTGGAGCCATTCCACTGCATTTTCAGGCCCCTATTTGAGAACATTTGGATAAGACCAGAGTGCTAAGTGTGTGTTTTTCTTTTCGCATTCGATCGTGAGCGCGTTTCGAGTTTACTAGGAATTTGTATGTGATTTGTACAGCGCCATCTAGTGGTAAACGTGAGATACCAGTTTACCACTAGGTGGCAGTGTAGAAATCACATACAAATTCCTAGTAAACTCGAAACGCGCTCACGATCGAATGCGAAAAGAGAAACTCACACTTAGCACTCAGAACGCAGAAATTTACCACCCAGTAGTCACTATGGCGGTGACTCACATATCTAATCATTCGCCTCTCACGAACTGCCTGGTAGAACGTCAGATGGTCTGTTCTTCAAAGGAGCCCCGAATCAATACGCGGTAGCTTATTTGCTATCCTTTGAATTAAAAATACTAGAAATATGTTACCTTTTTAAAACTTTGCATTCGCATATTTCATATCCACGTAAAGCAGCTACGTGTAGTTAGTTTTTAATAAAATATTAGCCACCACTTACCAGTTACGCAATAACAGTCAGTCTCAAAACAAATGCTCGTATCCCGGCTGTTTCATTTTAAAAGTTATTTGACACTGTCCTACTTTATTTGCCGGACAATGCGTTTGTGGGAGTAATGTAGAGGTGGCGTTATATTTTGTTTTATACTCGGCTTTATTCAGCTTTGTTCTGGAGATACGTAGCATTGTCATGTTATTAGTAGAAATACTTTTATTGTTTGTACATTTATTGTATCTGCCTTGATAAATGAAGCTAGTTTTATTATTTATTAATTACCAAAGTAGTGTAACATGTCATCCTTAATAATATTATCAATATACCTTTCATTCAAACTTTCTTGGCTTCTTAGGGTTTGATTTTAGAAAAAAATAGGCTTTAATTAAAATTTAGCCGAGAAAGTATAGCAGGCAAACAGATAGTGCACCAGACAAACAGATTAAAAATACTCGCTTTTCTGGGCGTTAATTAATTGACAATAACAAAAAATATATGTGAAATCACGTGTTCCATGGCATCGGCAATGGCAAGATCAGTAAACCAGTTCTTGAGTTATAACAGGATATACAGATTACAAATATTTACTAAATGGTTTTTTTTATTAAATCATTGAGCGAATATTTATTTTTTGACAAATAAAATTTAATAACCAGGCAGACATGTATGGATATGGCAGAGAAATGGTACGTTGACTGGTAAAAGATTGTACATATTGAAAGACACGATAGTTAATGTATCTTCACGCCCAAATCCCCGAAAAGGTAGGCAGATGTACAACGAGTGTACCCATGATTTGCCGAAGATACTCAGTCCGATAATGTGATAGATGGCAAGCCTATCCGCAACCGGACACTTATCCCATCCCGGGCAACGTTGTTTTTATCAGAAAACTGAAAAATACATATTTTTTGAAATGCTTGACCCAGGAATCGAACCAGGAACCTCATGCAGTCAACACCGACATCGGACCACTAGACCGTATAGTTAATGGTCATATCATAAAAATAAAATAAAAAGAAAAAAATATTAGTTAACCACATCGTAAACCTCAAGGGAATTAGTGTAGTAATATTTAAAAACTATAACGAGTTGAGTTCAGTAAATCACTGTTTGTCAACAGCAATGCACAGTGCGCGGGTGTTCATATTAAACATTTTTATTAGAAAATAAGGTCAAAATTGAAGTACCCATTTTAATTTCTCAAAAACAGGACTACATCCTCCTGTTCAAGCAATCTACAAACGCTACCAGAAAGAATTATAAAAAATGGAAAAAAATGAAATTCATAATAAATCGCGATATCACAATTATTTATCTTGTACACAATATATACAAGTTTCAACGCTTCTCAAATGTACTTCGGTTCCCAGGCAGTGGCTGGGAAGGTCTTCCTTTTCCCCTTCATTGTCCTTGTATGACGTCATGAACCTCCACAGTGATGACGTTATCCTGATAATAGTTGGCCAGCTGGCTCCAGCTATTTGACCCTTTAACGGTACGGACCAATGGCGCCACAAGGTTCTCAATTCGGCTGTAAGTTTTTTATGATTTTTGCTCCAAAACTCAGTCATTTATGAACCGATTTTGAAAATAATTTGTGTTTGAGAGGGTGTACTTGACATGTAGTCCCATTTTAATTTGGTGAAGATCTGATGCAGGGTTCCGAAGATACAGGGAATGGGGGTTGCTGCAGTTTTACTGCGTTAAAAATTATTACCTATGCACAGTCCCGAACAAAACTGACACTCAAAACTGTCGCTAATTTCACACAAGTAGTTATAGATATGGCAAAAATATACGTTTTTGCATATCCAACCTTAAGCGCAAGACTTATAGTTCTTTTTACAAAGCAATGTACGAAAAGTAATAAAATTGACAGTATCGCGACCGACGCGATTCTATTTGAAATGAGTGCACAATTTAAAATATTGCGCTCATTTTTAGAGGATGTTTTGAGACACTGATTGTGTATCTTGGGTTTTTATATCAATGCCTATTCAGTATTAGAATCGAGTATTGAACACCCTTACCGACCGGCCACAGCTACCCGCGGCGCGACCTGCGACGCGAAATGCAGTGCGGTGAGTCGCGCGACCATCTGGGTATGCCACAGCTCGACTTGTTGCGACCGCGGCGGCGTGCCGCTCTGAGCTGTCACACCTCGATACTAGCTAGTTCCAGGGTCGGATTTTGTAATACTATTTTTACTATATTCTTTTGATGCGTAGTATATATACATATTATCGTAACGTTAGAATTGTACGCAAAAATACCATTATTGTTGATACTTATATATATTACCTTATCATTGATCCCTTCATACGAGATTTTCGAAGTTATATTTCTTTAGGCGCGTAATATTTCTTTAGGCAGCGAGTGAAATTTTAAGGTGCACGCGCATCACCGTAACGCAAAATTTACAGTTTGAAGTCCGCTAAATTGCTCATTAAATACCGAAATCCTTGACTATCCTTTTCCAGTCCTTTTATTATTTTAATGTTAAAATCTGTCAGAAATCAGAAATCGATGTACTTTATTCAATAAAACTTTTTACAAGTTATTTTGACAGGTCATAAGTACACGCACCCATTTTTTTGGTGCATGGCAACATAGACATTTCCGTGCAATTAGTAACTATGATATTTTTTATTGATATATGTGAGATAAATGTATAGGAACAAATTTTGTTTAACGCAAGCCGACATTAAATTGAGAAAATGCTGTGAAGTTTTTAGATTAAGTTTAAGTTTCGGTGTATAAACTAAATTAAATTTAATATTATTTTAAGTATAGTATTAAAATAATGAGTCAATAACCAATTATTTATTTAATCAAGAAATCGTCATAGTACTAACTCTAAATTAAAATTTAAAAAAAAACAACACTTTTTTATCGTCAGCCCACGATTGTATTTCAGTTCCATAATTTTAAGCGCAAAATGTAAAAGGAACTGATGATCTTTGAAAGGGGATCCTGCAGCATAAAGTTAACCTTAACCTGTGGTTTCTTACTCAATGAGCTAGAACTGTTTTATTGCAAAACTTCCGAGGCCTACAGCTACGCCATGTAAATCTATCAAACCATATGAATCTTCTAGTAATAAAGGCTATATCAGTCCATCGTTCCAGTTCCAACGTTATATTTTAAAAAACGTCCAGCATCTAAGTGTTTATCAAAACAAATCGAAGTAGCGTACACTCAGTGGATTTTAACTGGTCAAGATTAGAAGATCACATGGAATTTCTTCTGCTCTGTCATCAAATACTGGAAGCTATCCTATTTCACATTCCTTAAAATAAAAAATCAAACAAGTCCAAAATTGATGGTGTTACTCAATTTTAATTAAAAGTTTTGGTAACCTTCTTTCTGCTTCTTCATAAGACCCTGTAAATCATTTAGAACCAGAGTTCCAGGGAATCCAATATTATGTTTACTAATAATAATTGCTGGGCTATCTTGTCTCGATGGGATTATATTCATTTTGGAATTAAAGGCGTCTAATGGAGATGTTTAATTTTAATTAAGGAGAGGTTAATAAGTTTTGGGTTAGTTTTCAACCTTTATTGGTGATTTTCCCAGTAGGTAATGTTAATAGATTTAATATTCGTTTTACATGTCTCTTATCCCATTTGCATTTAACATTTTTAAAAATTGAAGTCCATTGGGTACTTAGCTTAAAATGTTTCAACTCTAAAACTTTATACAGAGCTAACTTAGCATTTACACGCTTAAACAATCATTAATTTTCTTTTTTTCTAAACTTTTCATAATCTTGACCCTAAGTTTACATGTACATTAAAAAGTCGTTTACATTTGCAGATTATCGCAAATAAAACTACTCAAGTTTGAGACATTTCGCTTAGTTGTAAATTTTTTCCACAAAAACTGGCAAAAAGCATTGTTGAAATGATTGTGTATTACATCCCTATTATTGCTTTTGTGGCCTATAAAAATTGAACAACTGAGTCCCATCTAAATGGGTTTTTCTTGTTTAATTTATAACTTACCATGGCCACCATCGAGTTTGATCTTTAAATCCTGTCATGATGAGCATCAGATCCTAGAAATCATCCAGCATCAAAATGTTTGTTAGTACAAGACAATTGAGCGCTAACTCAATAAACTTACCTTGTTGAGTTTAGAAGTTTATTATCTAAGCATTTTGCATCTGGATGCGAGAAGTTTCGATATTACTTTTTTCGACTCCATCTTTAAAGTCTCGTAATAATGAAAAATATCTTATTGCAACGAAACGAACGACTCCAAACTCTACTATCTTAACATTTTCTGTGTATAAGTTACAATGACACTCTAGCAGCTCCATGTTCCATTTCTAGTCATTATAAGTATAATTAAACTTAGTACTTATAGCAAAAAAACCAATGAACCAAAACTTGGTTGCCTCGTCAAAACCCTACATCTGAGAGTTCTAGTCCCTATATCCAGGCTGTATTATGATATTAGCTGGATAGTACTATAATATTGCATTGTCATTGAACTTACAAAAGTTTGCCAAGTTTCAGTACAAATAAATACCAGGAAGTCGATAAATATTATGGTTTGCAATATTTAGAAAATCTTTTATTTAGTGTTGCTAGTTAAATAAAAGCTGATATCTTCGAATGAAGATATTGTAGCATCAGGTCTAGGTCACCATGTCAATGCAATATATTTGAAGTAATAAAATACAAAATTTAGCATCAATAAAGCCTTTACAAGTTGCTAAATTCCTTTCATCAAGTTGAAAAGAGCTGGTGAGCTTTCAACGAGTGCACAGATTCTATTGAATCATAGCTAAGAACCATCTCGCAAAATAGGGCTTTCAAGTAAAAAAAATCGCAACTAAATCGGACCATCCGCCAGGGCGCTACGATGCACGGACAGATACACAGACACACCTCTGAAACTTATGACAACCCTCGTTTTTATGTCGGAGGCTAAAAATAGTAGTACAAATTTTAATAAAATATAGTATCTACATATATAATTTCCATTGGTAATAATTTTGTGTTATTGTGATTCCAACCCTGGCTTACTAGTGAATAAAACAAAAGTACCCTTTTGTTTTATTCGCTCATCACACCGCGCGTCACGGTTGCGCGTTTTCCCGCGCCGCAATTCGCGTCGCCGGTCGCGCCGCGCGAGCTGTGGCTGGGCAGTTAGTATGTAGTTTATTTCACTACCTTCATATATATATATATATATATATATATATATATATATATATATATATATATATATATATATATGAAGTTCATCTATATAGATGAACATAAGCACTGTGGTAATAATAATAATAAAGCTTTTTATTCCAAGTTTTGGGAACATAATTTATCAATTCACAAAAATTTACTTAAAAAAATATAGAAAGTTCCGCAACTCGGTGTACCTCATGGCATAGGCCTCCTCCAGCTCTCTCCATTGTTTCCTGTCCTTTGCCACTCTAGTCCAATGTGGTCCTACAGTTAGGCGGATGTCATCATTCCATCTTGTTATTGGACGTCCCTGCTTTCTGCTCCCATCTCTTGGATACCACAGGGTTATTTGTTGACTCCATTTGTTTGGTTTGCATCTGAACATGTGTCCTGTCCAACTCCATTTGAGATGTTTTATACGAGTTATTATATCTGTAACTTTTGTCTTTTTTCTTATCTCAGTGTTTTTGATTCTATCGCTTGGTCTAACTCCTTATAACATACTTATTTCCATTGCTCTTTGGCAACTTTTTAATCTTTCTGTATGTTTGTCAGCACTGTGGTAAGCACCAAACATACTTAAACTAACTTTAAAGCAAGAACCCACGTTATCACGTATCTCGCAGTGTGCAGTTATCGTAATTGCTTAGTTATTGTATTTATTGCCTTGTACATTAGTGGCAGTTGTTGTCACTTGATTATTTTTGGTGTTGTGTCATCGCAAAAAGTAAATCCAGTGACCGGCAAGCAAGTGGCGAGGTTTTTGATTATTTTTTGTTACGTTTAGAATCATCGCTGATCGATGGCGGATTGCAAATTTTAGATGATACGCCTGCTGATCGTCTCTTCGAATAAACATCGATTGTACATCATGAAAATATATTCAATTCGTTTCTCAAATACGCGATCCTAGCATTAAATCCCACAAGCGACACACCGGTTGCGTTACATGGAGTGCGTGCCGCGCCAGCAAATACTGGTAGTATGTTTGAAAAGAATTATCTATTCCGGGAAGATGGCGGTTCGTTACATAAAATGAGAAGAGAGATATAAAACCAACTACATATCTTGTACAGATATTTTACTGGACTTTTTAGGGTTCCGAAACCCTTATAGTTTCGCTATGTCCGTCAGTTCGTAGTCTAGCGCAGATATCCTAAGTACTATAAAGCTGTAATTGGGCATGAATATACATTGTCATGGCAACAAAGTGATAACATAAAATCTTAGAAAATATTTTTAAGGTAGTTCTTCTACATGGAAAGGAAGGATGTTAATTTTTTTCTCGTGTACCTCATAGTGTAGGTATTGTTGGATAGGTCTTTAAAAATTATACTATAGATTTGTGAAACAATTTTTTAATTAAGGAAGTCATTTGTGAAATATTAAGATTTGAAGTGCTAATTTTTGTTAGAGCCAAGTATTCAACTACAGACTAAATAATACCATAGACTAATCTTCTCTTTCTTTGTTGTCAAATCTTTTTACATGCGTAAAAATATAGAATGCATGTGAGTGTAATATTGTCATATAACATGACGAAATAAGTCACGTAAATCTAGTGTGTATTATGTTCATTTTTATTTATTTAATGTATTTCTAAACCATATTATTTAAAAATATTAAGTTTCTGCAGTCCTTCGCAATGTAAACTTTAACTGTGTCAAATATAATACTCCACCGTCCGCGCAATTGTCTTAAAAAGATACAAAGTTTTTTCTTCGCGTATTAATATCGTTGATTAACATGTGTATCACAAGTAAATAAATTGCTTACTTGGAGCTAGATTAATTCGAGTAATTGGTCTAGCAATATTTATTTATAATTTATACTTTCCATCGTCGGCACTTAGTGAAACTCCGTCATAATTATTGTTTTATATTTTACACTTGTACTGTTTCACAATTCACTAATTATATATAATAAATACTTTTTTATTTAATAGCCAACCAGTTTCGCATTTTACTGCATCATCAGGGCTAAAACTTAAAATTTTAAGTTTTAGCCCTGATGATGCAGTAAAATGCGGAACCGGTTGGCTCGAATTATTACTTAAAAGAATTAACTTAAAGTTTTAAGTTTTAGCCCTGATGATGCAGTAAAATGCGAAACCGGTTGGCTATTTAAATAAAAAAGTATATATTATATATAATTAGTGAATTGTGAAACAGTACAAGTGTAAAATTTAAAGCAATAATATTTATTTATATATGATTGACTCACTCCGGGTCTAGAACATGAGAAATCTCTAAATATGTTTCGAGTAAAGAACACTTGTTGGTTAATTTAATGGGCTGAGCTTAAATTATTTTATGAGGTCGTCACGTTCATTAAATAGTTGAGTAGTTTTGCGGTCTCCGGCTATCTCGTGAGCTCATGTGTGTGGGAGGAATCCTCGGATGTGGTTACAAATCTTGTTTTTACTCAATAATGAGAAATGTTTTGAATTTGTAGTTATATTTTATGTTGCTGTTAGTAAAACTACTTGTATTAGGATATGCGTGTGTGCTGTGCTCAATCTACAACATGGACTACGACGTAGCAATATGTGATAATAAAGATGACAAAATATTGACAACTCATACTAGACTAATAACGTGTGATTTCTTACATCAAATAAATCTGTAATAATCTGAGGAAAAGAAACACGGTGTTCCATTTGGCTAATTCAAAATTCGTATTTTGTCGCGTGTGTTTACAGCTCATTGGATTGGTCGGTATTAATTCTTGCATGGCGGCTGGGATTTTTTTACTTATAAAATCAATTAGTCTGATGCGTTGACGGAATAATTGGTCTGTTGTTAAGTCTCTAATTTTAAAATTCTCGTTTAATACAGGTTCGCTACAATAGCATTGCCGAAAGTTTTTCATAGTGTGAGAGAAGAGACTTCGAGGCTTTGGCGTATCATGCTCTGTCACAAAAACGCCTTTGCAAATACATCACTCAGAATGAAGGCGTTTATTGAAGATTCTAGTATCCAAACCGTACCTTACCCACCTGGCAGTCCCAACTTAGCTCTTTGTGATTTCTTTTTGTTCCAAACAGTAAACGAAAAAATTAAAGAAAAGTTTTTTTCGCGTGCTGCCGTGGCTATCTATGAAGTAGCAATTTCTGACCAGTCGAATCGAGACTGGAATTTTTTTTTCCAAAATTGGTTTAGACGAATGGAACTTTGAATAGAAAATGACGCAGAGTATTTTGAAGAAATGAAAAATAAATAATGGTAATATTTTTAATACTCTTTCTGTATCAAAAAACTTATCAAATGACCCACGTATATTTATAAAATACTGAAATATCTAATGTATAACAATCTCAGTGTTTGCGATCGTACTTACAATTTTTTTGAGACATATTATGTATTTGGTAGGTATAAGAATAGTGTCCTGTTTATCAAACGTTAAAATTCCATAAGATCATAAAGTATCTTCATGCCCGTATCCCCGAAGGGGTAGGCAGAGGTACAACAATGGCACCCACGATTAGCCGAAGATACTTGGTCCCACAAATGTGATAGGTGGCAAACCTATCGCCAACCGGGCACTTTCCAATCCCGGGCAACAATGTGTTTTATCAGAAAACTGAAAAACACTTTTTTTTTAAGTGCCCGACCCGGGAATCGAACCCGGGACCTCATGTGGTCGACGAAAACGCTGGACCGCTAGACCACAGAGGTCCATAAGATGGACGGTCCACGCGTGCTGCCGTGGCTATCTATGAAGTAGCAATTTCTGACCAGTCGAAGCGAGACTGGAATTTTTTTTTCCAAAATTGGTTTAGACTAATGGAACTTTGAATAGAAAATGACGCAGAGTATTTTGAAGAAATGAAAAATAAATAATGGTAATATTTTTAATACTCTTTCTGTATCAAAAAACTTATCAAATGACCCACGTATATTTATAAAATACTGAAATATCTAATGTATAACAATCTCAGTGTTTGCGATCGTACTTACAATTTTTTTGAGACATATTATGTATTTGGTAGGTATAAGAATAGTGTCCTGTTTATCAAACGTTAAAATTCCATAAGATCATAAAGTATCTTCACGCCCGTATCCCCGAAGGGGTAGGCAGAGGTACAACAATTGCACCCACGATTAGCCGAAGATACTTGGTCCCACAAATGTGATAGGTGGCAAGCCTATCGCCAACCGGGCACTTTCCAATCCCGGGCAACAATGTGTTTTATCAGAAAACTGAAAAACACTTTTTTTTTTAAAGTGCCCGACCCGGGAATCGAACCCGGGACCTCATGTGGTCGACGAAAACGCTGGACCGCTAGACCATAGAGGTCCATAAGATCATAAGTTACATTTCTACAAATTTTAGAAAAAAGACCAAGAACTTCTTTCAAAAATTCATGAAATTTACGTATATCAAAAATACGAGTCTGCAAACTCACAAGTTACAAGTTACAAGAACATTTTTTACAAGTTTGCATAATTTACATTTAACCAACAATTTCACAAGACATTAAATGTAAGTAATTGTATTTTTAATTTACAACACTATTTTTGTTAACTTGCAAAATAATTTTTCTACCGTATATCGATAAAATAGAAATTACTGTACACTAACTAGTCAAGTGTTAAAGCACAAATATTTCTTAGATCGTAGACTCAGTTCCGCAATTTACAGAAAAAGGGGGTTTCGCTTCATATTTTAATATAATTACAATAATTTAAATGTGAGCCTTCATATTACATATTCTACTCGAAGCAGAACTAGAACAGACAATAGATCTATTATAATATCCCCTGAGATAAAAGATAAAACAGGAACGATTGATGCGCTGTATACAGGATGATAGCGAACATAAAGCCCCCATCGCGGACAATACGTCAACAATTATAGCGGCTCGCGGCGTTGCGGCTAGCTGGAGCGACTCCATGGTCGTTATAAACAGAATTGTGGTGTACTTTTATAGTATACTAGATTTTGCCTGCTACTTCACTTACGTAATAGTTTTTTCCCTTACTGAAATCCTAACAACGTGAAGGCTAGCTGGAGCGACTCCATGGTCGTTATAAACAGAATTGTGGTGACTTTTATAGTATACTAGATTTTGCCTGCTACTTCACTTGCGTAATAGTTTTTTCCCTTACTGAAATCCTAACAACGTGAATGCAAAATTTCGTAATGATCAGATAATACGTACAAACCTTTGCATACATAATTGTATGAGCGAACAAAAAGCTCTCCAAGTCCATTGGAATAATCTGCCCGTTGTATGTACATGTGCAAATTTTTGATCAAGGGTATCTCGTGAATCATTTATCATAATATCGCAAAATTTGTTACGAGAATTAATGACACACGAAGAATTTGAAGTTTGAACATGATAGGGGTAATTGTAAGAAAAAATCCGAAAACCAAATGTTTGATCTACGCAATCGCGAGTTGACAGATTCGGACAAACCACTCATTCTAGCTAGAACTGACGTTTTTAGGGTTTCACCCAAAAAAACCCTATATAACCACTTTGGTGTTGTCCGTCCATCTATCCGTCTATCTGTCAAGACAATATGCGTATAGGTATCTAGTTGAAATTAACATCTTGAACTCTAGTTCACAGTTCCTTGCAGTTGTGATAAAATCAGACTTCTAGAAGTCGATATAAAAATCGATACGATTATTTATGCCACAAAATACGTATATTTCGATACTCTCAAGGAAACCAAAATTTATAGGATACTTTTCTTTGACCTACTGTATAAAATGTACCAAATAATATCGTCTTATCTCTACACTAGCTGTTGCCAGCGACTTCGTCTACTCCACACAGCACCTCCCTCATAGGTGATAGCGTGATAATATGTAGCCTATATGTTGACCCGAGCTGTTAGTAATATTCATGCAAAATTTGAAGTAAATCCATGTAGTACTTTTTGAGTTTACCCCGGATTATATGTATAGATAATACATAATAATAATAATTATTATTATCATAAAATCGTAGGAAAGTCAAAACTGTACATTGAATATGTTTTTAAAAGAATACTTAGGGCGTGATCTACAATCGATGTCGAAGCCAAAAATAAAATTTTATGGATTTTTGTCTGTTTGTCTGTTTATCTGTTTGTCTGTATGTATGTCCGGGGTAAACTCAAAAAGTATTGCATGTATTTACTTCAAATTTTGCATGAATATTACTGACAGGTCGGGTCAACATATAGGCTACATATTATCACGCTATCACCTACGGGGGGAGTGCTGTGCGGAGTGTACAAAGTCCGCGCGGACAAAGTCGCTGGCAACAGCTAGTATTACAATAGAAGGGAAAAATCTTTATTTATGCATTTGTTATTTGTTGTTAAATCATAAAAAAATTAATCTTCATGTATAGTATGTAGGTTTTGAAAACTTAATTTAGGGAAATGCTCAGTAAAAGCTGCAAAACTCAATTCCTGATATATTGGTTATACGTACCAACAAATTTGTACAGAACCCTTAATGGTGAGTCGCACTCGCTTTTGTCCGGTATTTTTATTGTATTCTTCGATTTTGCGTAGCTTCATTTTCTATTTGCCTATACTGTTTATATTTATATAAAATCTATTAGTAGTAAAAAAACGTTTATACATTAATTTTACATGGACCACACGTTTCGCGAAAATCGGCTTGCATGTTTCAAATATACTTTTGGTTCTTATGAACCGCCTAAGTAAACCTATCAAACCAGATGTCCGGTGGTGGTTGGGTCTCTCGGCCTCTTTCCACCAAGAATACTGAAAATTTTGAAAAAAAACCTTTTTTTGCGTTTAAAAGCTGAGCGTTAGGGTATTTTTCGCTTTTTTTTTAAGTTGATCCAATAAACATTAAATATCTCGGGATTTTATAGTGATTCCATACCGGTAGAATCACAACTACTAGGTTATATTTTTTAAACTATAGCACTAATCCTAGATTATAAATTTCAATAAATTTTGTACGTTAGTCATAAAAATGTGTAGAACTGTAGTGGCTCAAGTCCAATAACCGTGTGTATTTAAATATTAAAAAAAATCCGAATTAACTGATGCATGTGAGTTTAGATTTTTGTCTCAAACTTTAAAAGTAATTTTTGTCTGAAACTTTAAAAAAGAAATGAGATTTTTAGCCAAAATCCAGTTTCTCACCAATGTACGCTCTACAGGATATAATGACGAATACAAAGCCGTTGCGGACAGTATGTTAGCAATTATATAAACTCGCTCAATTATAATTGGAGTGACTCCATGGACGTTGTAAAAGTGATATTCTTTTGTCATATTTTAATGTATATTTGTATTATTATAGTGTTAATAACTTATATTCTGTTCATTAGTCTAAGTCAGAATTAATGTGATATTTTGTGAAATGTCATCCCACTGTTAGTTTTTCACAGTAAAATCCCAACACTAAACGCTTCACGCCGTTTACTGAACAGATGAAGCAGTAGTACTATACTAGAGTGAGCGATACCTACTTGATGTTAATAAATTTTAAAGTTATATCTCTTTGGCGCATTATAGTCATATTAATGTTAAAAATAAATAATAAAAAATGGAGACGTGCTAGAGCTGGTAAAAGAGAAGAGAAACTTGTAAAAATTGTAGAGAAAGAAGAAGGAAAATGTTAGGATATCTGATACGCACGACAGTTTTCTAAAATCATCTTAGAAGAGAAAGTACAAGGAAAGAGAGGGAGAGGAAGACTTAGACGCGCCTACCTTGGTCAGATTAAGAAAACAAGTAAAGATTTGTTTTTATATGAGGATTGATAAAAACAATTGTTTTGTTACATATAAGGAGCATAAATTTTATGTACGTGAGTAAATGTACACACCTTTTTGATATATCACCAAACAAGTTCTTACGCCAAATATAGACACTCAAATGGCGATGGCGCGTTGCACCAAATATGTTTAAGGCACGTTGATATCCGTGTGATGAGTTTACAAAGCATATGCCTAAGATTGTCGGCTTACCACTCTAAATCAGAAAACGCCAGTGACAAGAACTGACACTATTTCAGAAGTAATAGGTAAAGGTGTTGTACCTGGGCAAAACATTGTAGAACTTAATTAAGATGTTGTCAATATAGTAGTGATATCCAATTGATCGCATATTACGAACTGCCTCACAGAAAGGCAGACTATTTGCTATTCAAAAAAGACACGGACCAACGCGAGGAAATATGCTTAAAACCTCATAATAGTATCAAAACAAGTTTACATTGAGTAACTAATCTGAAATCAATTTCGCAATTTGCATAGTGAATCAGTAATGTGATCCCGTGTTAGCTAAATATTAATATTTCAACGATATCCAACCCTATCACAAACGCATTAGAGGTTACGGGAATGCATTACGTGTGCCGTGAACAGAATAATGTCGCGTATAATGGCGAGTATACTTGACAATGTTTCGCATTTAATTTACCTCGTGGTGAAATCCAAACATTATTCAAGTTAGATGAGTAATATGATGAGCTTTTACTAAAATACGAATTGTAGCTGAAAGTAGCGGATGTACAGGGGAAGGACCTAAGAGTCATAACCATAGAACGGAATAGGTAGTCCAATTTCTTAGGATTGAGTTATCTTAGTTACATACATAATTGAATCCCGCTAATATGGTATGGTGTTAATTATATTAATTGAATTATATTTTGTTTTTTTTGTGACCTCAGTAAAAAATCTTGAATTGAATAAAAACTTTTTTCTGTAAGCTAATTTGCTAAAACTTTTCTAAACTTTTTTAAAGGTAATTCCTTAAAGTAATTATGTATTGCATTATATCTAATACCTTTAAATAAGTAACTGAATATCGGAAACGGCTCCAACGATTTTCATAAAATTTAGTATGCAAGAGTTTTCAGGGGTGATACATCGATCTAGCTAGGTTTCATTTTTAGAATACGTGGTTTGTACCAAAAATATACCGAGCTAAGCTCGGTCATCTTAGTACTGTATTTCTACACATAGCGTAGAAATGATACAGCGCTGATCTTGGTGTTAATTCTAAGACTGGCCTATTGGAGTTTCTTGTATTTTGCGGAAAAATTACTCTTCCCTTGGAAAACAATAGTTCATCACAAAACTGGCTAACTCAAATATGTACATGTTAGGTAGTGTAATTATTCTTAATTGTTTAAATAGGGGCTTGCAGAATTATTTATGTCACTTGAATTTTCCATTAACATCAAAGATGTTAATGGTGTGTTGCTATCTTGTGGAGAGGTCTAATGCCACATGCATAAATTTACCGGATACCTTACCCTCCAAACCGGAACACGACAGTGACCAGCACTGACGCTATTGCGGCAGGAATAGGTAAGGCGGTGGTACCTTTATTTATTAATGTTTAATTAATACTTTATTAATGTTTTGGTAGTGATCAGATATTTAAATCTGTGATATCTGGGAGATTATTAATACAGGGAATGAATAAAAGAGGTCCAAGAATACTACCTTGAGAAACACGTACATTATTAAGTTTACATTTTGATTTATAAAAGTTTGCATATCCGCACCTATTTATGGATATAATTTCAATGTATTGATTTCTATTAGCTCAATAAAATAAATAATAAACATTATTTTCATATCGTTACATAACAATTAAGCTTTTTTTTTTAACTAATTAAGCGTTACATAACAAAATGTTGAAACATTTCCAATACGAAAATGCGACTGGACAAAACTCAACCTAGTATAGGATCCTCCTTTAAAACGACCTTCATCGAGCTACTTAATGGATGAGATGTATGTATTTTATATCAAATTAAATACTTTCATGCGTATTATAAATATATTGCAAATAAGTTTATTAAAAACTTGTCCTCCAGAATATGATTAATTTTTTTTAATTATTTGGCTGGTTTGGTTTTGGTTAATAGACAAATTTCATACTAATCGAAGGTATGAAGTTTATAGAATATGCAAACATTAGGTCGAGTATTTTTCCCTCACAATTCTTGGATAGCTTGGATAAATCGATACTAGTAAACCAGACCAGACGTGACTTTCGCCGTGTTGGTCCCGGCCTCCTTTGTAGAATAGGCCAACTACCGTTCTGCCAGGCAGGTCGTAAAAGGCGACCGATTGGCTATCGAGTCACTACCATCGTGGCTACTAGGTGGTAGAGTTCTGCATTGTCTCGCCCGGGTCTGGTACCACCGCCTTACCTATTCCTGCCGCAATAGCGTCAGCGCTTGTCGCTGTCGTGTTCCGGTTTGGAGGGTAAGGTAGCCGGTAAACTTATGCATGTGGCATTAGACCTCGCCACAAGATAGCAACGTACCATTAACATCTTTGGTGTCTATAGGCGATGGTTGACTCTTTCCATCAGGAGACCCATCTGCTTGTTTGCTATCTTATAATATTAAAAAAAAAACCAGACCTAAATTTTTTTTCTGACGTTTTAAAATTATCGTAAAGAGGCTTTGGTTCTGTTTCTGGCTGATTATTAGTAAAACAAAAACTTGGTAAAAAGTGAAATGTTAAAATTAAATAAACAGATAAATCGATACTAGTAAACCAGACCAGACGTGACTTTCGCCGTGTTGGTCCCGGCCTCCTTTGTAGAATAGGCCAACTACCGTTCTGCCAGGCAGGTCGTAAAAGGCGACCGATTGGCTATCGAGTCACTACCATCGTGGCTACTAGGTGGTAGAGTTCTGCATTGTCTCGCCCGGGTCTGGTACCACCGCCTTACCTATTCCTGCCGCAATAGCGTCAGCGCTTGTCGCTGTCGTGTTCCGGTTTGGAGGGTAAGGTAGCCGGTAAACTTATGCATGTGGCATTAGACCTCGCCACAAGATAGCAACGTACCATTAACATCTTTGGTGTCTATAGGCGATGGTTGACTCTTTCCATCAGGAGACCCATCTGCTTGTTTGCTATCTTATAATATTAAAAAAAAAACCAGACCTAAATTTTTTTTCTGACGTTTTAAAATTATCGTAAAGAGGCTTTGGTTCTGTTTCTGGCTGATTATTAGTAAAACAAAAACTTGGTAAAAAGTGAAATGTTAAAATTAAACTGTTAATTAATCATATATGGTCTGTAATTTTTAGTCAATCCATTTGCAATATATGTATTGACATATTTAATTGGATATAGCATACTTTAATCCGCTAATCAGCTTGGCGAAGGGCGTTCTATAATATGACTTTAGACTTGCCTAATATCCTAACTAATGTTATTAATACAAAAAATCAGTTTGTTTGCTTATTTTTTATATCACAGGATAACAAACATGCAGATGGTGCTCTTAATAGAAAAGCTCTTAAATATCAACCGCCTATAGACACCAAAAATGTTAATAGTGCATCGTTTTCTGTGTCGCAGGATGTTAATGCCATATGCATAAGTTTACTGGCAACTTTAACCTACAACCAAAATGTGACAGTGACAAACACTGACACAATTGCGGTAGGAAAAGGTAAAGTGGACGTACGTTGCCCGGATGAGACTTTAAGGAACTCTATCATGTAATATATAATGAAAAGTCGTGACAAGTCTCTTGTCAGTCGTCAAATCTATCTGATAATAATAGTTAATTTTTTTATATCATAAGATAGCAAGCAAGCAGATGGGTCCCCTGATGGAAAGAGTCAACCATCGCCTATAGACACCAAAGATGTTAATGGTGCGTTGCTATCTTGTGGCGAGGTCTAATGCCACATGCATAAGTTTACCGGCTACCTCACCCTCCAAACCGGAACACGACAGCGACAAGCACTGACGCTATTGCGGCAGCTATAGGTAAGGCGGCGGCACCAGGCCCGGGTGAGACAATGCAGAACTCTACCACCTAGTAGCCACGATGGTAGTGACTCGATAGCCAATCGGTCGCCTTTTACGGCCTGCCTGGCAGAACGGCAGTTGGCCTATACTACCTTACGGCAGGAGGCCGGGACCAACACGACGGTTTTGCCGGTGACGGAGCTAATATGAAGATATACTTATGTATTTATAAGATAATTGGGTAAAGAGAAATAAAAATGTAATAACAATAATATTATCACTTGACTAATTACACATATCCATCTAACCTCATCGATTTAGCCAATTATTTGCTTGCGTTATGGGTGTTAGTAAACGATACTAATAGAGAGAAATACATATGTAAATACTGTTATATACAAAACACACCCAAACCCAGAAATACAAACATCTATGTTCATCACACAAATGTTTGTCCCTGTCGGGAATCGAATTTGAGTCCTATCGATTCGTAGTTAGATCGATCTTTATCGATAGGTTTGCTAACCACTCGACCAACGAGGCGGTGAAATTAATGTATGATGAGACTTGGATTATCTATATACATATAATAAAATCGTAGGAAAGTCAATATATGTCCGGGGTAAACTCAAAAATACTGCATGGATTTACTTCAAATTTTGCATGAATATTACTAACAGGTCGGGTCAACAAATAGGCTACATATTATCACGCTATCACCTACGGGGGAGGAGCTGTGCGGAGTAAACGAAGTCCGCGCGAACGAAGTCGCGGGCAGCAGCTAGTAATGAATGAAAACTGCTTCAATAACTCTATATCAAGTCTTGACTTGATAACAGCCGATTCTGAAATATGTTAATGTTAAAATTATCAAACAAATAACAGCATTACATCTTTTGTTTCCATTCTCATTTTCCTAACAAACAAAGAAACTTCTCGATCTAAAGGCCCAGAAAAAATTGAATCAGACTAATACGAATTTTCGTACCGTAATAAATATGTAGGCTCTTTAATATTTATTATGTTAACTTTAAGGAGCGACTCCACTGAGGGATGGTCATGTTTCCGGTTCAATGGGTTCTACAAAAACTTTCACGTAAATTTTGTTTTTTTAGATAGCTGTTAGTTGTTTAAGAGGAAATATATTGTAAAATATTGAAACTGAACAAGATTGCGGAGATTTATTTATACTGAATTTTTTTTATATTGATTCTAGGAGTTTAATTAATTGTAAGATAATTTATGACCTTAAATTTATAAAATATGAACATTAATTACGATTAAGTAGATTATAGTACGTATTTGCACACCGGCATTGCCGGTAGATTATGGCGATCTGAAAAAATGTAAGACCTATTTATTGTAACCCATATTCATGCAAATAAAATATATTCTATTCTATTCTATTCTATTCTAGCGATCGCCTTCTGGTCGGAATTCGACTAAACAGTAAAATCTCTACTAAGTCTGACAACAGATTTTAGCCATAAACAATATAGGTAGTAGCATGTGTTTTATATTGTTAGATAGAATGCAAGCAGAACTCTTCTGTTAAAATCACTTCCTATAGACACCAAAGACACATATGGTACTGTAGATACTTGTTACATGGTGCTTGAGCCAATTGTAAAACTCTTCGCAGAGGCTCACCACTTGTAGCGATTTGTGGCCATCTACGATCGCCTGGGCGTCTATTTACTGCTTGGCTGCTTGAAAAGTACTCGGAATCTATTTTTAATTTACTATTATACATACATACATACATATCTTCACGCCAGATCCCTTACGGGGTAGGCAGAGAGAACCGAGTGCCATACATCACGATCCTTGCAGGCTTGTCTCGCTTCTTCCACATCCATCACTCTCTTCATACACACACGCCGGTTGCGAAGACTCTTGACACCACCTCCGGACAGTACTCGATCAATCTGATCGTGGTATGTCAGTCTTGGTCTTCCCCGGTACCTACATCCTTCCACACTCGCATTGTATATCTGTTTTGTTAACCTTTCATCTACTATTCTTTCTACATGTCCGAACCAACGGAGCATGCCCTTTCTCATCTTTACACCGACACTTTCTTTCAAACCTAACCTCTCTCTCACTTCGACATTACGAACCCGGTCCGCGAGTGTCACACCACATATTTTTCTCAGCATATTTTCTAATCTTCATTTATTTGGGCATACGTCTTAGCCCATCGAGAACCTTATTCTCTTCTACATTTTTAAATATATATAAAGGACTAAACATGAAATTCTATCTTTAAAAAAATATTTAAAAGCAGACAAGGCTGCCAGCTTACTTGTAATGCCTCACCATAGAGGTATTACAGTACGTTGCTATCCGTGTGGCGAGATGGCAATGCCACATGCATAAGTCTACCGGCTACCTTACCCTCTAAACCGAAGGTGGTGGTACCGTGTATCCAGGTGAGACTCAGTAACACTATAGACAATCTGTCGTCCTACGTCCTCCAACCTACCTGGCAAAATGGCAGTTTATTCTTCAAATAGATATCAACAAGGGTTATGTGTGTATGTTATGGTGTGTGTCAAGTGTTTGACAGTGTTCTTAATTTATTTATTTTACCATTTAATTCAGGTAACATGGCCTGGTAATGGTAATTATTATTACAATTAATTTAATGTGTTTCGAATGCATTTTATAAAAAACTAGCTGTTGCCTGCGACTTCGTCCGCGCGGACTTCGTTTACTGCGCACAGCTCCTCCCCCTCCCCCGTGATATTGTGTAGCCTATATGTTGACCCGACCTGTTAGTAATATTCATGCAAAATTTGAAGTAAATCCATGCAGTACTTTTTGAGTTTACCTCGGACATACATACAGACAAACAGGCAAACAGACAAACAGACAAAAATTCTAAAAACTATATTTTTGGCTTCGATATCGACTGTAGATCACACCTCAAGTATTCTTTTAAAAAATATTCAATGTACAGTTTTGACTTTCCTACGATTTTATTTTATTATATTAAGTTTCTGCACTTCTTCATCGTGTTAACTTTAACTATTCCAAATTTCATACTCATCCGTTCGCGTCACTGACGTAAAAAGTGGTTACAAAGTTTTTGCTTCACGTATTATTTATTTATATTTCCCCTGTTGGTCAGAACTCCTTTTGAACTCTGGTCTATTTGTATGGTCGGATCTGCCTACCTACCTATAGGTACCAACATCAAATCCTCATATCACTACGTAGTATAAAACAAAGTCGCTTTCTCTGTCTGTCCCTATGTCCCTATGTTCCTATGTATCCCTAAATCTTTAAAACTACGTAACGGATTTTGATGCTGTTTTTTTTAATAGATAGATTGATTCTTGAGGAAGGTTTTAGTATATAAACCTTTCCAGTATTCCCACGGGAACAATTGCCACGCGGATGAAACCGCGGGCAGGTCGCTAGTTATGTATATGGATAAAAACGCACAATATCTGTGGTGTTATATTATATCTGTGGTGTTTATAGGCAATGGTTGCCTGTTTTCATCAGGGTAGCCATCTGGATGTTTTCTATATTATGATGTAAAAAGAAGATTTGATAAAATATTCTTAAAAATATGAACCGGCGCGGCTGCGGATTAACATCAAAAGCCGAGGCAGTCGGCTTTCGTAAAAAAAAAAATAAGGATAGTTATTTTCAACTAAATTATCCCCCGTATTGATCCCGGGCTCCTTTGGAGAATAAGCCAACTGTCGTTCTGCCAAGCAGGTCGTAAAAGTGACTGACCGATTGACTATGCGAGTCACTACCATCGTGGATACTAGGTGGTAGAGTTCTGCATTGTCTCGCCCGGATTTGGTACCACCGCTTCACTTATTCCTCCCACAATAGCATCAGTGCTTGTCACTGTCGTGTTCCGGTTTGGAGGGTAAGGTAGCCGGTAAACTTATGCATACATCGGCATTAGACCTCGCCACAAGATAGCAACGCACTTTTAAGATCTTTCTTTGGTGTCTAAAGGCGATGGTTCACTCTTTCCATCAGGAAACCCATCTGCTTGTTTCCTATCTTATGATATAAAAAATAAAGCTGTATAATTTGTCAAGAATTTTCGTATGTATGACCTGTGCGAAGCTGGAGCGGGTCGCTACTTCACCATATTGTTAAAGTTCCAATTGAAAAATAAACAATCCGCGTTCCTACCAGGCAGTTAATAACAGGAAAATTGGAGAAATAGTTAATTGCAATGTTTGCGAAGAAATTATAATATATCGCCAGTAGATAAATCGGTGAATCGTATTGAACTAGAATTTCTGCAGACATTTAGTTCACCCATTATGAATCGGATTTGGCATCATGTTATATTTTTTTTAAACGTGGAAAGAATTCTGTTAATTGTAAAATCGAGTGTGATAATTACTGAATTGCTTTCCTGGTCACGAATGGTTCCGATAGCTAACTCGAAAACCTTAACAAGCACATTTCGTTTCGCTTTAGTTTCAGACCAAGTGTGCTAATAAAATGCAAATGACGATAGCTTATACAACTAGTTAAAGTTGAGGTAAATTCGCTTTGGCTCGTAAATTTTGTTTAAGAGTTTGAGGGCTTATGCTATATGAAGCAAAGACATTTATGTAAATAGGTTTAGACACGCTTCGCTTGTTACAGCGTATCACGCAAGCAGAAAGTTCTGTCTAATGGTAAAAGATATTCACCGTCAGTAATCATCAAAATTACTTGTGTTACCATCCAGCTAGCTGCAAGTAAAATTTACCGAGCACCGCATTACGTCTGAAATAATAAGTAAAGCTATAAAAATATACCAACGTAAGGCTCTTAAAATAATCTATACATATAATAAAATCGTAGGGAAGTCAATGTATGTCCGGGGTAAATTCAAAAAGTACTGCATGGGTTTACTTCAAATTTTGCATAAATATTACTAACAGGTCGGGTCAACATATAGGCTACATATTATCACGCTATCACCTACGAGGGAGGAGCTATGCGGAGTAAACGAAGTCCGCGCGGACGAAGTTGCGGGCAACAGCTAGTTAAAAGTAAATTTATGTTCTTTTAAAAAAGTTAAATAAAAGTGTCATCGGAGTAAAACTGGTATTATTGCTTCAGATTGATGTCACGCACTGGCTTTAGTTTTGATGTCACAATACTGGTCTATTATTAATGTTAACCAATGTCTTATGATGTGGTAATATTGTGTAAAGTTTTCCATCGCACATGTAGCTTGCATTTCCATTAATGACCTCCGTGGTTTTGGGTAAAATGGTCCATTATCCAGTCATTTCAATTTGTGTCACAGCACATGAGTTTTAGTAAATAAATAAGTGTACGCACAAAATCTATATTATACTATACTTTATATAAATATCGTCGCGTCATTTACTTTGCGGGGCAAATAAAGTGAGTTAAACGTCGATTAGTATTTCATTTCAACATGACCCGCTAGGCCGTTAATTAGCATACATGTTTATACGTTTCCTCGTTTATAAACTTAAGGTGACTACGCAGCTTTGCCTGCAAGAACAGTAACATGTCTTCAATATACTAAATTTCATACAGTCGTTCAAAATCAATCAAAAAGGGGCAGAAACAAATCATCTAATAACTAGCCCCTTAGTGATTGTTTTTTCAAAAGTAGTTGTTTTACTCTGGGTCTATAAATATCTTTCCGTCAATTTTTATCAAAATCGGTTATGTAATTTAAGCATTATGCTTTTGCATTTTTATAACTATGATTGTGTTTTTCCATTTGTAATATCAGGGATGTTTTCAGTATTTTATAAACGTATTCCTGTGTATTAGTATCTCTAAATAACATATATCACCAGCCATGGACGAAAAGGGGGCGGGGGGGGGGGGGGCGGGGAGGGGCAGCTGCCCCCTCTGAAATTTGTTTACCTCTCTACTAACTATCTATTGTAGTAGGTAAAAATATAACAGGATAAAAATATAGTCTTAAAATGTTACGGTTGCCCCCCCTTGGCCCAGGACCTGGGTACGTCCATGTCACCAGCAATTTAGATAGTGCTCTACTCTTGCCTTACCGAAACCAAGAAACGTTTTGAAGTAAATAATACAAATACACATGTGTTAAGAAAAAACACTCTTTTCTTTCGATATTTTTAAAATTAAAGTTTAGCGCAATCGGGCATATTGTATTTAGTGTAAAAAACTGATTGGAAAAAAATTCCGAACCTTTCCGGATGTCTGTACGTATAGATTTGGCACGATTCTGAGTGCAAAAATTAATATACGTATCGACAGCTTTTTTTAATATAAAATCAGAATTACAGTGCGCAGTTTCTTATTGCAAATGATCGTGTAATTCGGTGTTTTTTAATTATAATTGTTATAAAATATGTAATTTGTTTTCTGTTTTTGTTCTTTAATGTTTATAAATATTTAATGTTTCATTACACGTAAAATTAAACTTCAACGACAATAATTATTTTATCATTTAGTACATACAGCCTATGATCAACGGCCAGTTTATTTGTTACTAGCTGTTGCCTGCGACTTCGTCCGCGCGAACTTCGTTTACTCCGCACTGCTCCTCCCCGTGGATGATAGCGTGATAATATGTAGCCTATATGTTGACCCGACCTGTTAGTAATATTCATGCAAAATTTGAAGTAAATCCATGCAGTACTTTGAGTTTACCCCGGACATACATGCAGACAAACAGACAAACAGACAGACAGACATAAAGACAAACAGACAACAGATAAACAGACACTATATTTTTGGCTTCTATATCGATTGTGGATCACGCCCCAAGTATTCTTTTAAAAAAATATTCAATGTACAGTTTTGACTTTCCTACGATTATATTATTGGTATAGATTTGCTGTATTAGTTTAAATTAGAATTGTACGACAGTTTCTTACTTAAAATACGAGTCCCATATGTATTTTTTTATATCATAAGATAGAAAACAAGCAGATGGGTCTCCTGATGGAAAGAGTCAACCATCTTCTATAGACACCAAAGATGTTAATGGTGCGATGCTATCTTGTGGCGAGGTCTAATGCCACATGCATAAGTTTACCGGCTACCTTACCCTCCAAACTACACGACAGCGATTAGCATTGACGCTATTGCGGCAAGAATAGGTAAGGCGGTGGTACCAGACCCGGTCGAGCCGATGTAAAACTCTACTACCTAGTCACGATGGTAGTGACGCGCACAGCCACTCGGTCGCCTTTTACAACCTGCCTGGCAGAATGGCAGTTGGCCTATTCTTCAAAGGAGCCCGGGACCAACACGGGGGGAACGATAATTATTATGGTAACAGATTATTTGAGGAGTTTTATAGATTTTCTAAACTATTTTTATCTATATATAGAAACTTCGTTTATTTCATATACGTAAGATATGTCTATTTCAGAGTTCGTGGTTGTTTTTGTTATGACCTAGTTGCGATCATTAGGTGCAGTTTACTAGATGCAAGGGAAACGAATTCATTTACAGCGCAATTGATTTTAATTGTCATTTCTTTTCGAGTAGTTAGAATTGTAGTTTGTTTTAAACTCAAAAGTTCGGTTGGGGTTTTAATTGGGCTTTTGAAAAATTAGCATTTTGATTTAAAAAAATATTTTTTCGCTATTGTTCATAAAATAATTAAATAGCTTTTTAGAAAAAAATATGGTTATAATCATAGAGTAATAACGCTTATTCTATGGTTATAATATAATAAAATGAATGAATGATAAATATTGTTGCGTACAAGAATATCGCTGTACACAAGCTGTAACAGTTACTAATATTTAGTGTTCACATATAATATTACTATTATTGCCTCATATTTTTCATGGCTTCTTTTGAAGAGTAGATCATTTGATTTCCTGTCAAATAGTTGCTAGGGTGGAAATATCAGTTGTGACCACTATACCATTTGTGGCCATTAATGTTATAAATTTTATAAAAATAATTTTATATGTATACAAATATCATTCTAAAATACATTTAAGTGCTAAAGTATGAAAATTTGATAAAAATATTAATTAAACATTATAATTTTGAACATTGATTCAAATTTCAAGTGGTCAAAAATCAAATGATTGGCCTAACATCGTAGAATGTAGATGGTGCTCGCGGTCATAGACATTCCTTATTAAAATAATGTTTAAAAATGAAACTACTCATCAACAGATGACGTGCTGATTGTTAGATTGTCAGAAATAGAAAAAAAGGTGTTATTCGACTGATGATGAGATGAGTAGATTCATTTTAACGTATAAACACCGATCAAACATCAATATCTTGAGTACTTTTAGGAATCTATATGATTTGATGACTTTTAACAGTAATAAGTAGCGATCTGGAAATTTATGGACTTTATATTTTGATATATAATTTATATATTTTTCATGTATTTTTCATATATTTAAAATATATAATTTTTATATTTTAAAATATATTTTTATATATATTTTTTTCATGGGGGTTGTGTGGTTCAGATAAGAGTGAATTTAGATAGTAAACAGATGGTTTAATACAAATGTATTGTTGTAGAAGGATTGATGAATAGATTTTGAAGTATATAGCTTTTTAAAATTAGAATTAAAATTTTGAACAAATATATTTTGTATGCTAAGAGATAAAAATATAATAATAAACATTAAAAAAGAAATCTGGTTCTTTGAATTAAAAAAATTCATAAATATAATTTAGATGAAAAATATAAAATATTTGTAACGTGATTGGTCAAATATATCATAAGCATGAAAATATATATAATTCTATACTAACAGTTAGTTGCGCGCTTACGATTAATAATTGCAATTAATAAAATAAAAAACCCAAAAGACTGCATATCTTTATATATTGTGTACATTGATTCCACTATTGTTCAGATTTTTCATCGTAATTTTGTGGAAATATTTTAATGCGTAGATACTTTATAGGCTGACGAATTACAGTCAAATGCTCTTTTCGGACAAGATTCGTTAGATTTAATAACATATACTTCAATAGATTTCTTCAAATTTGGCTTACGTGACTTATGTCAGGACACGTTTGTTTATAAATAACATCGTACCCTGATAGCCACCTTACCTATAACTTACTGTCAATCTACGTCCGCAATTTGAAGCAAACTTGACGGAAAGAGTTGGCAAAGCGAGCGATTACCTATTAGTTACCTATAACTACAAATCTAAAAAAACTATTTTTTCAGCGTATCAAAAATTAGTCATAAACATCTTGACAGTATTACATATTTATACACTATATATTTTCAGTATTTTTGAATCGCTTGTCCTATTTTCCTTGTTAGCCACCGGAAAACCCAGCAATTCACTAACGAGATTATCAGACCTACCTAACAAGTACTTTAATTATAACCCAAAGTAGGAAACTAGGGATGTACGATTCCAAAAAAAAATCGATCTCGAGAATCGCGACAAATTTTATGGAAAGAATCGATTCTCGATAAAATCGAGTGTAGAAGAATCGATCCATTGATAATCGATCGTTTGAATAAAGGCGTAATTTTCAAATTTAAAGAATTCCATATCATTGTAATGAACTAATTTAAAAATTAATATGGCTTATACTAATGCATTTTCAATTATTAAAATAAACGTTTGTTCTAGATTGAATATAATATTTTATAGCACTTAATAACAGTAAATTATAATTTTTTTACTAAATGCTTTCTAATATTTAAATGAGTTAATTAATTATTAATTAAATTGATTTAATTAAATAATAATACTACTATTAAATGTTAATCAAATAAAAAGTATTATTAGTAAAATGTATATTTATTTTAATAAAAAAATTTTCAACGACATAGAATTTATTAGATATTACACCATATTTGTATTTTAATTATATAGTGAATGAGTTTTAAAAAATTACACTTGTTGATTTAAATAATTTCTGTATGTGGAATTTTTTCTCATTTTAACTGCTACAATTTATTTGTTATAATATTTAAAAATAAATAATAGTTTAAAAAAACTAAAAACTTTTTATAGAAAATCAAACTAAAAAATAGAAAATAAATTTTAATAAATTTAAATTAAGAATAGTGTTAAAAATTTCAATAAATATAAATTAATAATAGTGTGAATAAAAAAAAATTATTTTATTTTAAAAAAAGCGTGGGGTGCATGGTGTCAATAGTTATAAATATTTTATTGACAGATATGAGTAGAGTGATCATCATTTTGATAATATCTTAAAAAGCACCCCACGCTTTTTTTAAAATAAAATAATTTTTTTTATTCACACTATTATTAATTTATATTTATTGAAATTTTCAATACTATTCTTAATTTAAATTTATTAAAATTTATTTTCTATTTTTTGCTTTGATTTTCTATAAAAAGCGTGCTTTTAGTTTTTTTAAACTATTATTTATTTTTTACTTTTTAGTTTGGTTTATTCATAAAAGCGTGATTTTTTAGTTTTTTAAAACTATTATTTGTTTTGTAAAATTAAAATTCTCCTTAGTATTCAAAAATTTGTCAATATTGGAGAAATCGGCTAAAGATAATTATTGGAAATTAAAATTAACATCAAGTCCTGTCTTATCGACTGTAGGAATAATTATAAAAAATTAAAATTAAGTTTCTTACCTTATCGACTATAGATGAAAATTATATAAAATAACAAAAATCATATTTTGCAAATTAAAAAATGGAATAATTTTATCAAACATACAAACATACAAAAGTACAAACGTACAAACATACAAACATACAAACATACATATGGGTGAAGCTAATAAAAAGTTTGTAAAAATTATATGTCTCAATTTTAGAATCAAATTTGTAAATTACTTAAAAAATACTTTCTTTGAAAATTCGGGAAAATTGAAAAATCGGGAAAATTAAAGTTATAAATAAGAGAAAAAAATCTATTAAACACTGCGTAGATCATTTAAGTACCGGTCCCATCTTTTTCTCGCGTCGCACTCACGGCGAGAAATGGTACTATCCTTGTTGCACTCGTTTAGAAGAGAAATGAAAAGTTACACTCATAGGGACCGGCTCTTAAAGATTGAAAAAAATTCGATACAATCGAACGACAATCTGAAATTCGAAAATACGGTTATTTTGTAGCTTCTCTTTACATGCTATTTTTTAAAAATTTTGTCAATTTTTCAATTCTAAGATCATATTCCAGCTATGAAAATGCACTTGCAAGTCATTAACAATTGTGTTTAATAGATTTTTTTCCCATATTTATAACTGTAATTTTTCCGATTTTTTTTTGGTATTTTTAGATTTTTTTTTTAATTTTTAGCGCGCGCATAAAAATTTCTAGTAGAAATTTATTTCGATGTCGATGGTTCATTATTCTACATCGACCATCGATGTTTCGATTCCAAAAAAAATCGACCAAAAAAATCGATGTTTCCCGGAAAAAACATCGATAGTCGAAACATCGATGTATATCGCCCATCCCTATTCGACTGCCTTAGTTAACGATTAACAGGAAAAAACCAATTTATTTTGCGCATTATTAATACATTTTATCGTCCGTTCTCTGAATTGAGGTTATCGCTGTTTTCGTTACTAATAAGTTTATTAATATATTTTCCGTATTACATATCTCTTTTAAATATTAAATAAGCATAATGATATTTTTTTTGGATATTAAAATAAAAATTCGCAACATTTTAGACTTTTAATTAGTAAAACACCCTTCAAAATATTCCATGAAAGTTAATTCAAAAGAAAGGAAAGTTTTGAGTTGATGAAAACCCAAATAATTTAGTTTAGTTTTGATTCAAAATGATACTACTTCACTATCAGTAGAAAACAATAAAGCCCTTGAGTTTACAGAATGTTTTGCGTGACAAAAACAATTTTTTTTTAATTATCAATTTTTTGGGTTCCAATTTCTAAATTTCGACATTGAAGCGAGCCCTGGTTAGGAATGTAAGTTTGATAATATAAGTAAAAGCGTAAGCTTTAATCTGTTTAATACTAATATCAATATCACACCGAGCAAAGCTCAGTCTCACGAGTTTATTTATTTATATACAGATTTAAGGGACGAGTATATAATATATAATGGTTATATGATTGTCTAAGTTAATGGCACAATAACATTGTATTTATGCATCAAATTCCAAAACTACTGTAGTATGAACCTAATCTTAATCACAATATAAATCCTCAAGGTATTATATAGCAGTTGAATTTACGAGCTGCAGGGGATATATCACAGTTAGCTTCATCTGTCTACCTCATCTTGTGATCCGATTAAGACGATAACGTTAGTTCGTTAGTATATGCCGGTGTCATAATGTGCATTAATATACTTCAGTGCTTACACGAGTACATGTAATTTATGTAATACCTGGGAAAGAAATACAAATAATTCTAACCGTTCTTGACATGACAACGAATAAATAAAATATTTAAAAACTAGCTGTTGCCCACGACTTCGTCCGCGTGGACTTTGTTTACTCCGCACAGCTCCTCCCCCGTAGGTGATAGCGTGATAATATGTAGTCTATATATTTACCCGACCTATGAGTAATATTCATGCAAAATTTGAAGCAAATCCATGCAGTACTTTTTGAGTTTACCCCGGACATACAGACAAACAGACAAAAATTTTAAAAACTATATTTTTGGCTTTGGTATCGATTGTAGATCACGCCCCAAGTATTCTTTTTAAAATATATTCAATGTACAGTTTTGAGTTTCCTACGATTTTATTATATACTAGCTGTTGCCAGCGACTTCATCCGCGCGGACTTCGTATACTCCGCACAGCACCTGGCCGCTAGGTGATAGCGTGATAATATGTAGCCTATATGTTGACCCGACGTGCTAGTAATATTCATGCAAAATTTGAAGTTAATCCATGCAGTACTTTATGAGTTTACCCCGGACATATATACAGACAAACAGACAAAAATTCTAAAAACTATATTTTTGGCTTCGATATCGATTAAAGCGTAGATTCAATTTAACGTATCAGTATCACACCAAGCAAAGCTCAGTCGTACAAGTTCTTTTATCCATTTAAGAGACCAGTATGCAGATATCAGCTAATAATATGATAATCTAAATTAATGCAATAGTACCATTGTATTTCTGCATCAAATTCCGATACTGCTGTAGTATGAACTTAATCACAATATAAATCCGGTTTAGATATAATGGTTGAATTTACGAGCTACAGGGGATATATCACGGTTAGGTTCATCTATCTATGTCATCTTGTGATCCGATTTAGACGATTACGTTAGTTCGCCAATACGAGTATTATATCTATCGGTTTAATAATGTGCATTTACATTTCAATGCTTAAACTTAGAAATACTTTAGAAAAGTATGTGAATGACGCTTCCATCACATATATGAACCAGGTTAAATCAAACATATTTGGGGCCTTCAAGAAAAGAGCTTACTCGTTCTTAAAAGGCCGGCAACGCAACTGCAAGACCTCTGGTATTGTGGATGTCCATGCGGCGGTGATTACTTACCATCAGGTCCTGCTCGTTTGCCCCCTCTTCTATAAAAAAAAAACATTTTAAAATGAAACCACTCATCAATAGATGGCACGCTAATTAAATTTGTTAGAAGTTGATCGATATTTGCTACCGTATTCATTCATGTAACTAGAGTAAAGCTCAGTCTTACGGTCACGAGTTTATTTATTTTAAAAGCTAGGGGGCCCATTAAATCGATTTAAGGGACGATGATGCGGATACCACCAAGTTATATCATAATCTAAGTCAATGCCACAGTAACATTGCATCTATGCATTAAATTCCGAAACTACCGTAGTATAAACTTAATCATAATATAAATCCTCTCAAGATAATATAGTAGTAGAATTTACGAGCTGCATGGGATATATTTCGGTTAGCCTCGTCTGTCTATGTTATCTTGTGATCCGATTTAGACAATTACGTTAGTTCGTTAGTATATATGTACTTATGCAGTAAGAGGAATAAATATGGTGCTCGAATTCGTTGGCATTAATATTAATTGTAATAAAAGTCTTGAGACCATTATACTTAAACCATTATTAAACTTAAACCATTTAAATCGAAGAGTCTTGAGCAGCATCTTAGAAGTCTTTCGCTACAATTCTGGATCAAGGCCGGATACAAAAGGCAGCAGTATTGGGAACGGCACGTATTGTGAGGAGGTTCCTCTCTCTGTCACCTTGACCACCGGTGGCTTAACTATAACGTTCTCGCTGGCGGATAACCTATTTTGTTATATTTATTTTCATAATATTGTATTTTTTTAATAATGTTATAATTATAAATGTAATCAAATAAGAATTTAATGTGATTTTTTTATATCATAAGAGAGCAAACAAGCAGATGGGTCTCTTGATCCAAAGAGTCAACCATCGTCTATAGACACCAAATATGTTAATGGTGCGTTGCTAATTTGTGGCGAGGTCTAATGCCACATGCATAAGTTTACCGGCTACCTTACCCTCCAAACCGGAACACGACAGCGACAAGCACTGACGTTACTGCGGCAGGAATAAGTAAGGCGGTGATACCAGACCTGGGCGAGACAATGCGGAACTCTACCACCTAGTAGCCACGATGGTAGTGACTCGATAGCCAATCGGTCGCCTTTTATGACCTGCCTGGCAGAACGGCAGTTGGCCTATTCTTCAAAGGAGGCCGGGACCAACACGGCGTAAATAAAGAGATAATAATAATAATAACTTTTTATTTCAGACTTAAATTGTCCATGTATACATTTTGATGTTAGTTATTTAAAATAATTCTTTAATCTGGTGTTAGTTATTAATAATAAAATAGTAATAATAATAAAATAAAAATAATTAATCGCCCTTTGAATACGACCAGTCATTGCTAGAGGCTATGTAGCCGTATCCAGTGGCGTAGCATTAGTGAGTCCCAGCGGTTCGCCAGCGCGTTCAGGATGCCGTTTGAACTGGTTCGCTACCTCTGCAGTAGAGAAGCGCACCTTTTACGCATAATAGAATCAAATCCATTGACGCTCCTCTTCGTGAGCATGCCGGAAGCACTGCAGTGGCGCGGCAAACCGAACAGCACCCTGAATGCGTTGTTATATTGGACTTTTAGGGCGTTATACGCGCGCCGTGTATACCTAACCCACAGGATACCGGTATAGAAGGATTGGCAATATGCCTTAAAAAGAGTAACCATCACGTTGTCAGCACACCGTGCAAACCTGCGGGCCATCATGTTACAGCGCACGGCCAGTGCCCTACGCTCTCGCTCCATATCAACATTATCACTTAAATCGTCTGAAACCCAGTGACCATTAAGCATCTGGTTCACCTCCTGCTCGTTTGCAGGAGATCTCAAATATTTTTAAATGAAGCTACTCGTTAATAGATGGCGTACTGAATAAAACTGTCAGAAATATATGAAAATGACAATTTTTTAAAATGAATAGAAATAAATTATATCACGGCGTTTTTCATCCAGGGTTCTTAGAGAGAACCGAATATCGTATCGTTCCTATTCAGACTAATTTACTGGTTTGTATATTAAGGCGAATATAACTTCGCTATTGTTGATTATACGATAAAAACTATAGTATCGAAATTGTACAAACGCAATATATGCAACTCGGGATCGATTCTCGACAGGAACAAATATTTGTATGGTGAGCGTATGTGTTTGTATTTCTGAGTTTATGTGTATATTAAAATGTTTCAGTACTGACATACTAATATGAATTTCTAGGTACTAGCTTGTGGCCGAAATTCGACCATAGACTAAGCTATTAAAATTCTTTTATGTTTGACAATTGACTTTGTGATTCCTTTAATCTAAGACTTTAATCGTTAAGAAAATAGTAAGTACATTTGCGTATGTTATTATATTGTATGTCACATGAATGTAGTGTATGTGATTTTTATTTTTATTAATTTAATGTATTTATAATGCACTTTATTTAAAAGTATTAGGTTTTTGTAGTCTTTCACAATTTAAACTTTAACTACACCAAATTTCTCCATTATTTACGCAATTGCCTTAAAAAGTGGTCCAAAGTTTTCCCTTCACGTTTTAATATATAAATTAGTATCGTTGAATAACCCCTATATCACAAACAAGATTTGCTTATTATGGGGTTAGGTAAATTTGTGTGAACTCTCCAGCAATATATCTATATGTCGAAACCACATCGATAAAACAATCTATATGGTTTGATAATTTGGAATCGTCAAGCTAATGCTTAGGTAAGGATGAGACGGATGGCAACACCGATTTCAAGTTGGCAACAATTCAGATTATCGATATTAATTTTGGTCTTGCAACACAATCTTAGACTAGTTAGTCTATGGGATTCTAGTTGATTATAATTGGTCAATATCAGTGATGTCCGAACTTGATCGGTTGGTTATGTTGATAAAATGTGAGTGATTGGCTAATATATTTAGTTCATTATGTTGGCCAAAATGTATTATGGCCTAGCGTGATTGGCTGAATATGTTGGTTTGAATGTACGGTTGCCTAACCTGACTGGGAGAGGAAAGTCGTCATTCTGAATTCTAACGCAAACTGAAATATTGAGTGTGTAATATGTCTTAACACAATAATAAAAACGAGTCAGACTTAATTCTTGACCTCAATGTAAACAACGAGTAATCCCTCATGACACGAAGTCTAGATGAGACATAAGAAATCAGTAATAGTCTAGACAGAGGAATTGGGTTACTTAGCGGGCATTGTTAAGCCTATTATCTTTATTGACATAAAACTATTGGATTTCTAACTTTAACTTTATTGATCGGATCGGGTATATTTCCGCAACGTCTTGCCCGGGTATTTGGTATCAAGGCATTACCTATTCTTGTTAAAACAGCGTCGATGTTTATCAATGTCGTGTTTAAAGGATAAGATAGCCGGTAAAATTAGGCATCTGGTATTATTACTATACCGTTACATGGATAGCAATGCACCATTAACATTTTTGGTGTCTATAGGAGATGGTTTCTCTTTTAATTAGCTTGTTTGTATATAATTACATACATACATATCTTCACGCCAGATTCCTTACGAGGTAGGCAGAAAGAATCGAGTGCCATACATCACGATCCTTGCAGGCTTGTCTCGCTTCCTCCACATTCATCACTCTTCATACACACACGTCGGTTGCGAAGACTCTTGACACCGCCTTGTATCTAATTATATTAATAAAAAACTATTGGATTTTCACAATTATAATTATTGACGTAAAACTATTTAATTTCCGACTCGTTGGTCGAGTGGTTAGCTCCCCTTAATAAGCAATCGACGGGGCTTGGGTTCGATCCCCGACGGGGACAAGCATTTGTGTGATGAGCATAAATGTTTGTATTTCCGGGTTTGGGTGTTTGTTATATATATTCTGGTATTTATATATGTATTTCTATGTATTAGTATCGTTGACTAACACCCATAACACAAGCAAATATTTGCTTATTTTGGGGCTAGATCAGTAAGTGTAATTTGTCCCGTGAATATTTATTTATTTCTTTATTATTTAATTCCCAATTTTATTGTTTACGTGCTACTGAGCAACCTGCTGCAGTCGGAGTATTGAGCATTTTAGTATTGCTTTCGATCCAAATCCGTTAAAAATATTAATCTAAAATTAATTAAGCAATCCGTATTGAAGTATCTCATTTATAAATACGTAGATAACTACTCCTGCCGCAATAAAGTTGGTGCTTGTCGCTGTCGTGTTTCAGTTTAAAGGGTAAGGTAGCCGTAAAATTATACATAGGTGAACCCAACTCCACTTCACGTACAACAATTCACAAATAAAATCAGGAGATATCAATACAAAATCACGAGATACCAGAACCAGAAATACAAACGTTCATGCTCATGACAGATGCTTGTCATATTGTATAATCAGAAATACTAAAGGTAAGGTAGACGGTAAATTTATACATCACCGCCTAATACATAACAAACCATCAAAGCGAAATATCTTTGATACTAGGCGATGGTTATCTCTTTCCATGAGGAAAACCCTCTGTGTGGTTGTCATCCTATACTATAGAAGTAATTTAAGCGTTGAAAAACCACAGTAATCTATTCCCAATCTACTACATCTATGAAACTCTAGAATTCACTGATTCTCAAAGTGGTCCAGGTGGACCTCCAGTGGTCTACGGAAAACTGTTAATTCGCGATTGGAACTTTTTTTATATTATAAGATAGCAAACAAGCAGACGGGTCTCCTGATGGAAAGAGTCAATTCTCGCCTATAGACACTAAAGGTGTTAATGGTGCGTTGCTATCTTGTGGCGAGGTCTAACGCCACATGCATAAGATTATCGGCTACCTTACCTTCCAAACCGGAACACGACAGTGACAAAGCACTGACGCTATTGCGGCAGGAGTAGGTAAGGCGGTGGTACCAGACCCGGGCGAGGCAATGCAGAACTCTACCACTTAATAGTCACGATGGTAGTGACTCGCATAACCAATCGGTCGACTTTACGACTGCCTGGCAGAACAGCAGTTTGTCTATTCTTCAAAGGAGCCCAGAACCAACACAGGGAAACTCAGTTGCAACAAAAATTTCCATAGATAGATCTAATCTTATTTTTTTTTGTTTTGGGAGTATGGTAGAAATTTAGCCTCTAATGTAGAGTCTTCTTCGAAATGTACAGCTAAATGACAGCCTCTTTTTTCGAAAGTCGGTTGAAAATGATATTCTTTGTATAGAGGAATGCGTTTATCAAATTAAAGTAATGATAGAATTGATTTCACATTAAGTCAAAAATCCAATTTGAAAAAGTTTTCTTACTGTTATCTACTGGACGACTTAAAAGGTACCTGAAATTGTCAGCTTTTGTCTGAATCGATAAGGCTTTTGAAGATAAAACGAAGTCTTAACTATGCATACTGAAACGATGGTTTAGCATATTCGAGGTGGGCGATTGTTACCTATGTAAATGGATGCCATTTAGCCAGATCTTTGGTATACTCCTTAAAAGGTTTTTGTTAAATTCTTTTTATGATGTATTAAATTGTCAATGTAAAGATGAGAAAGGATAAAAGCCAATGCCTTTTAGACACCAAGGAAGTTAATGTTGCAATGTTGTCGGTGCGGTGAGATGGTTATGCTACATGCACGAACCTAGGGTAAGGTAGCCGACCTTACCCTCTAAACCGGAACAAGACAATGACAAACATGGACGCTATTGCGGCAGAAATAGATAAGATATAAAATACTCGGGTGAGACTGCATAACTCTACCACCTAGTAGTCACGATGGTAGTAATATGTATCGCTAATCGTTCGCTTATTACGAACTGCTTGGTAGAATGGCAGATGACCTAATATTCAGAGGGGGCCGGGACCAGCACGGAATAATTATATCTGAATTATTGGCTATAATTTTGACATAGTTATTATATTTTGATAAGTATCGTCACACTCGTGTCCCCGAAGAAATGGGCAGAGATACCGCCAGTGACACAATTATCCGAAGATATTTAGACCCCACAATGTGATAAATGGCAAGCCTATCGCCAACCGGGCACTTATCCAATCCCAGACGTCGTTGTTTTTATCAGCAAACTGAAAAAACACATTGTTTTAATTGCCCGATCTGGCATCGAACCCAGGACTTCATGTGGTCAACGCCGACACCGTATCACTAGACTACAGAGGCGATTTTGATGTTTAAATTAAAATAAGCTGCTTGGAGAAATTAACATACATGTTAATTTAATACGTTTGTGTATTTGCATAACAATTACTTTCCACCTTTAAAACTAAACGGTTTCATCTATTAAAGCATCATGAGGGCTTCTAGTTTACAAAAATAATGTTTTAAACTGATATCATGAAAACTAGAAGCTCTCATGATGCTCTGATAGGCGAAAACGGTTGGCTTTAAAGTTTGAATTTGATTGTGATATTTTATTAATATATTTATGAAACAATACAAGAATTCGTAAGATAAAAGATAAATCTATATATATATATATATATAGAAATTAAATCCCTATTTTCCTTGGTCACGATATCACGCCTGAATGGCTGGACCAATTTCGGTAATTTTTTTTGTTGTGTTTGTAATTATAAGGAGAAGGTTCTTATAAAAGAAAATATTAAGAAAATTGCGCGGAAAATTAGAAAATTTAAGAATACTTAACCACCATATAAAGTTTAATGGCATTTTGGCTGCGTGGAAGGACAATCCCGTAGTATTATATAAATTACGTGTCACGTTGTTTGTCCGCTATGGATTCCTATTATGTAAGGCAAAACAACGTTTGCCGGGTCAGCTAGTAAATAATAAAATCTTCAGAATATTCGAAATACTCAACAAGAGTCGAAGTATTGAAGTATTTTGAAGAATAAATATATTCTATGAAGAAATTTATGTCATAGTAAAGAAAATACGATTCTAAAATATCTGGTTATTATGTTTGGCTAAATGAACGTGAGTGCTAAGTGTGAGTTGTTCTTTTCACATTCGATCGTGAGCGCGTTTCGAGTTTACTAGGAATTTGTATGTGATTTGTACAGCGCCACCTAGTGGTAAACTGGTTTCTCACGTTTACCACTAGGTGGCGCTGTACAAATCACATACAAATTCCTAGTAAACTCCAAACGCGCTCACGATCGAATGTAAAAGAGAAACTCAAACTTAGCACTCTGATGTTTGTACATCTGAGGCGCTATCTTGCAGATGAGATATCTTGTGGAGTAACAACTTAATTACTTTACGTAGTACTAGCGTTTCAGTGGTGTATATTTGATTAAAATATTCTAGTTTAATATTTCATAGTTTATTATTTAATCTAATTGAAAATGCATTTGTAGAGTTTGAAAAAAATCTTTTTTATTTTGTGCATATGCAAACCGCTTTTAATTATTTACAATGTATTACATTGTAAGTAATTAAAAGTATTTGTTACAGGATGTTTTCGTCGTCGAATCGATAAAATTCTTCCATAGACTAATCAATAAAATCTCTTTTAAGTTTGGCAACATTATTTTTTTTATATTATAAAATAGCAAACAAGCAGATGGGTCTCCTGGTGGAAAGAGTCAATCATCGCCTATAGACACCAAAGATGTTAATGGTGCGTTGCTATCTAGTGGTGAGATCTAACGCCACATGCATAAGTTTACCAACTACCCTACCCTCCAAACCGGAATACGACAGTGACAATCACTAACTCTATTGCGGCAGGAATAGGTAAGGCGGTGGTACCATACCCGGGCGAGACAATGCAGACCTCTACCACCTAGTAGCCACGATGTTAGTGACTCGTATAGCAAATTGGTCGCCTTTTATGACCTGCCTGACAGAACGGCAGTTGGCCTATTCTTCAAAGGAGCCCGGGACCAACACGGGAGAAAACATAAGAGTTTTAAGCATAAATATGTATATACACATGTGTGTATACACACGTTTGATGTAAGCCAAAATAATGTACTGTGTGTAATCTTTACTTTTATTAATAACTAGCTGACCCGGCAAACTTTGTTCCGCCTTAATGGCAATAAATAAGCAGATTTATATTTAATTGGAAAAAAAAGTATCCTATGTCCTTCTCCTGGCTCTAAACTACCTCCCTGCCAATTTTCAGCTAAATCGGTTCAGCCTTTCTTGAGTTATAAGTGGAGTAACTAACACGACTTTCTTTTATATATATAGATAAGTGTATTTTTAATACATGTTTCTTAAAAATATTAGGTTACTGCAGTCCTTCGCAATGTAAATTTAACTATAACAAATTTCATACTTTTTCGTTCACATTATTACCGTAATAAGGGGTACAAAGTTTTTACTTATATAATACCCGTTACTTATAATAATATGTAATAATAAGTAACGGGTATTTACGTATAGGATGATCTATTAAAATAGGTCCCGGGTTCGATTCCCGGGTCGGGCACATAAGCAAAGTGTTTTTTCAGTTTTCTGAGAAACACAAAATTGTCCGGGATTGGAAAGTGCCCGGTTGGCGATAGGCTTGCCACCTATCACATTGTGGGAAGTATCTTCGACTAATCGTGGGTGCACTTGTTGTACCTCTGCCTACCCCTTCGGGGATATGGGCGTGAAGATACTTTCTATTAAAATAGAGATTCCAGCGATGCTGACGTCATTCTGGGCTATATTTTTTGGCTAAAGATCCTTAAATCACTTTTTTATTTAACCAAGTAATTCTAGTTGGACAGAGCCCTGCTCTTTAAGGTTATTAGGGGTTTTTGGTCTGTTGGCCGTTTGCCGGGCCCCTTTTTAAGGGTTACCCACCTGCTATTCTGCCAGGCAGTTTGTTAGAAGAAGAGGATTATCATCGTGACTATTAGGTGGTAGAGTTCTGCAACGTCTCGTCCGGGCTATGGTTCCACTGCCTTACCCATTTCTGATGCAATCGTGGTACTAACAATGCTTGTCACTACGAACTTTTAAACTAACGCGTTCTACTATCATTTTTAAAAATATAAACGGGTCAAAAACGCGTATGTATAACTATTACTTTTAAAGCTCGACGTTTCGGTCAAGTTCATTGACCGTGGTCACGAGCGGACTGACCACTAGTAACCACGGTCCGCTCATGACCACGGTCAATGTAACTTGGTCGAAACGTCGAGATTTACAAGTAAATTCTATCTATGTACGCAATTTTGACCCGTTTATATTTTTAAAAATGCTTGTCACAGTCGTTATGCATGTGGCATTACCATCTCCGCACACGAATAGCAATGCACCATTAACATCTTTGGTGTCTATAGGAGGTGGTTTTTTTTTGTATTGTAATTAAATTTTACAAGTATTGTAAATTTTACGTATATTGTAAATTTTACAAATATTGTATATTTTACAGGTATTATAAATTTTACAAATATTGTGAATTTTACAGATATTGTGAATTTTACAAATATTGTAAATTTTATAAATATTATATATGTATTTTACAAATATTATGAATTTTGCAAATATTGTAAATTTTATAAATATTATAAATTTTACAAATATTGTGAATTTTACAAATATTGTAAAATATTTAACAATATTAATTTTATATTTTGCCTTAATCTTTTTTAACCTTAACACGAATAGTGTTAATATTATAAAATATTTAAAATTATAAATTAATTAATATTATAAAATATTTAACAATATTAATTTTATATTTTGCCTTAATCTTTTTTAACCTTAACACGAATAGTGTTTGTTGACATCGACAAGCGTTCCTGAGTCTACCTACTTCGAAAAAATGTTATTTAAATTAATTGATTAATCGATTCCACCTGCTTGTTTGCTATGTTATGATATATAAAAAAACCCCGCGTTGTCCCCGACCGACCGAGTTGGTTCCGGGCTTCCCGCCCGGGATCAACTCGGGGTTTTTGTTTGTTGGTCCCGTTGAAGAATAGGCCAACTGCCGTTCTGCCAGGCAGGTCGTAAAAGGCGACCGAGTGGCTATGCGCGTCACTATCATCGTGACTACTAGGTGGTAGGTTCTGCATCGGCTCGACCGGGTCTGGTACCATCGCCTTACCTATTCCTGCCGCAATAGCGTAAGTGCAAGTCACTGTCGTGTTCCGGTTTGGAGGGTAAAGTAGCCGGTAAACGCAACATTAACATCTTTGGTGACTTTAGGCGATGGCTGTATCTTTCTATCAGGAGACCCATCTACTTGTTTGCTATTTTTATTATGATATAAACAAATATATATATATATATATATATATATATATATATATATATATATATATATATATATATATATATATATATATGTATATATATATATATATATATATATATATATATATATATATATATATATATATATATATATATATATATAATATTAATTAAAAAAAACTATATTTAGTCAAATTAGTACGTTATTCGTACATGTATAACGCGTATTACACAGCAAGAATATTCCTTAAGGAGTTAGAATTTAATTAGTTTGCTCGATGTTAAAGTGTTCAATGCTGCGTATAACTGAAAATTTTCTCTAACATTACAAAGTTTCTGTTATTTAATTAGCATACAAGTAACTTATAATTATAACTATCGAGTATCGACTGGGCTACACCTACGGCTCGAAGCTTTTTGGACATTTTTTGTTTTTAGGTTAGCAAACAACTTGATGTTTCTCCTGATGAACAGAGATAACCATCGCCATAGACGGTACGATACCATTCTTGTAGCGGACAATGCCACATGCGTAAGTTTAATTGCTGCTTTACTCTACAATCTGGATCACAATAAGTACCGATGAGAAAAGAGAAAATTCTCCCGCCTTTTACGAGATGTGTGGTTGTATGGAAGTTAATTTATTCTTCAAAAAGGCACCCCAATTGATACGGATCAGTGCATTCGATTACAGAACAACCTGATAGAAAAATAAAGAAATTATGCTTTCACATCAATAAAATAAATCATCATTTTTTTTTGTTTTAATTTCTAGTAGATACCTAACGCTGTAAATAATTTAAGTGTCTGTCTTTATATTGCTGAAGTACTTTAGGTTTCAATAATAGATGTGTTTAAATATTTTTAGTATATTGTACACTTCGACTTATATTTAACGTCAAGTATTTCACTTTACCGGGTTGGCTGTAAGAAATCTCTTTTTTAGAGATAAGCTCGCCTTTTGTACCTTTTTAAAAATACTGCTTGCTGTAATTTTGTGTGTTCTATTGTGTACAATGAAGTATTAAAAAAATAAAAAAATATATATCAAATCATGGACTCGGAATAGTATAGTTGACTAAATTTGAAAAAGTGGTAAATAATTTACCTTAAAATACTATTTATTTTTGTGAAATAACACACATCTGTATTAATATTATAAATGTGAAAATTTGGATGTTTGGATGGATGGATGTTTGTACTCAATGATGCAAAAACTACATGACGGATTTGAATGAAATTTGGCACACAGGTAGACGATGACTTGCAATAGCACATAGTGATCCCGCGGGATTCGCCGAAAACTTTTATAATTACAGCCCGCTGCTGCACGCTGCAGCTAGTTTATTATAAAAAAATTGCCATTTGAAATTGGGTGTAATTTGTTATTTGGCCATAGAACATTTTCATAGTAGATTGACATAATTTTAACATTTAATAGTATCTATACATACAAATAAATAAAATTGGAGTGTCTGTTTGTAATATTAAAATAACCGCTTTTTACTAAATGCATATGGATTTATATACGGTACATATATTAAAATAACATTTTTTACAATTTTTGTTTGTCTGTCCGTCTGTCTGTCTATCTGTTTGTTCCGGATAATCTCTGAAACGGTTGGACTAATTTTGATGGGACTTTTACTGGCAGATAACTGAGGAAAAGGGAGTAACTTAGCTTACTTTTATTTTAGAAATTTTTCGACGCGGACGAAGTCGCGGGCACAGCTAGTCTTGTATAAATGTGGTTTTTGGAAATATGCACAATATACAGTACATACAATAATACATTATACAGTAGTATCCATAACAGTTACATATACATAATATATAGCTTGCACCGGAAGAGTTTACGCATAAAGTATATTTCATTATAATCAGTTGTACAATTATTACCTTTGATATTTATATGGTCAAAATATTTTAGTATATTCAATTAAAATTTCTTTGTTTTATTTAAATACAATTTAGTGGTAAAACTATAGTCATATTAAATAATGCATGGTATGTTTATTTATGACTATCAACCTGCTCCGGCTTCACACGGGTAATATATATACAAAAAACCTGAAAAATTACATACCCACACCTTTCTTATGAATTCTCTAACCATTGGTGAAAACTGCATGAAAATCCGTTGTGGTTTAATAGTTTATCGCAAACAGACAGACGCGGGAGACGCTCTTTATTTGTAATAAACTAAATGCACGTTACAATTAAAATATTTGTCAATAATGAATTCTTAATACTAAAAATAAATTTTCAACTTCTACTGGCTTACTAAACACACACATACACACACACACACACACACACACACACACACACACACACAGACACACACAGGCACATGTTATCTGCGTGTATATAAATCCTGCAGTCTTGCATCACATTACATACTCTATTTACATAGTTATACGGTCCATAAACAATTGGTACACCAAGATTGACTCGTTTTGGATCCAGTCATTCCATCTACCAATTTTTCTTTTAAAATCACTTTCTTCCACGATTAAATGCGTTGTTATTATCCGTTATCCCAGAGGCTTTTATAAAATCAATAAATAATAATATAAATTGCTATCCCTCAGCACGGCTCTTATTTACATAATTTTTAAGACGTCCATTTTGGTATTCTGTTCCTTTCTTCCTTTCTATTAAATGTTTTTTTAATTTGTTTATTAAATTTTATAATAGATCCTATTAAAAATACCATTTGATTTTTATTACATTATTTTAGCACGCAAGTAACAATTGACCATCCCTATCATAACAATAATGCCTATAATAGCCTAGATGAATAAATTTGAGAAACTGTTTATTACTTTACCTTATAAGGTATATTAACCAAAAAACTATTTATTTTTTAATATAGTACATTTATAATAAAAAAAATCACATTTTATAATTTAAATGTACCGCGAAAATGCTCAGGACTGTCATGGCGTCTTAATGACTTCACGTCGTGGTCATACTAATGATGATATTTTAAATATTTTTTTTTTTTTAACACAGTAAAACTGCAGCAACCGACTTTCCATTTCCTATGTCCAAAACCCCGTATCGGGCCTTCACCAAATTAAAATGGAACCACACGGAAAGTATACCTTCTGAAACAAAAAATAATTTTCAAATCAATTAATAAATGACCGAGTTATAAGGTAACAACAGATTTTTTATATCAATGGTAAGGAACAAAAAACATAGAGTCAAATTCATTACCTTCTCCTTTTGAAAATTCAGTTGAAAATACTGTGTACTATGCGTTCCAACTAAGAAAAGGATCGCGCTTGTTATCAAATTCATACCACAAGTGTGAAATTAGTAATGTCAGCATAGAAATATTTGTTCAAAAAATATTGCTGATTTATTGAAGAACAAATAACGTTTTAATAATGTTATTTTCATCAATAAAAAATTATTAAAAAACATCAGTAAAAAAGTTGTGTTAGTTACACCACTTGTAAGTCAAAAATGACGGGGACAATTTTATTGCGATTTTTGTGGGTTTGGGTTGTATTTGTCCAGAATAGGCTAAAAAGTATTAAAATATAATATTCATCAATAAAAAAATAGTAAAATATATCAGTCTAGCCGTTCATCTATATAATATATCTAATATCTGGTTGACCAAGCTTTGCTCGGTTTTTTACATACCAATATCTTGGGAACCGAGCTTTTCTTGGACCTGGAACCTTGATAAATCGATTCTTATAGAATAATTTTTTTTTCTGTACCTGATTGACCGAGCTTTGCTCGGTTTTTCACATACCCATATCTTGGGAACCGAGCTTTTCTTGGACCTGGAACCTTTTGTTTTAATACATGGTAATATGATCTGATGGGAATCTAAATAGAAAATATACCAATTGGAATGAAAATATATATTTTTAAGTATTTCTTTTTTAGAATTTTTTTGCACACCTTACTCCTCATTTATGAAGTTTTTGCAAAATGCGGAGCAATATGTCATCCTGACAGTCCTATTCTCAGTTGTAACGCATGCAATGTATTCTATCTCATCCTCTCGATGGCTTTATCCTATACATTTAAGTGTTTGTTTTTATCGTGACGCATTTTCGTTAAATCGAGTTTTAAACCCAACGATACTAAAGAAGATTCACTTCTATCACGAAATTGAGTACGGAGTAGTTTCTTAATTCACTTCTATATTTTATTTTTGGAAAATCATTTGAAAGTGTTGATAAGCTATTGATTTTATAAAATATTGATATTTTTGGTCAATAATATCAAACTATCGATATTAAGCTACTGATTTCAATATCGATATTTTATCATTATTATTCGTTCCTAGTCCTAATTTTCATGACTTCATTTGTCTACTACCTTTATGACTATCACTTGTAACTTTGATTATAATAAAGACAGTTTCACATTCTTTTCGTGTTGTCTGAGTCACGCGGATATTAACAAAACATCCGTAGACCCCTATAAATCTTTCTAATCGATAAAAAATTTATAGCCTGTATTTTTGTGCGTAGCACAATCTCCGTAAAACTAGAGTTGTTATTAAATTGCCTATTATGTCTTTAGCCATTAACGGAGCCATAATTTTCCCTATGTGGAACCTTTTGCGATCGCCATTAATTGCTTTATGTGTAAAAGCGAATATATAATACAGAAAAATCTATGTGTTGATTGATTTTTACCCTTATACAACTAGCTTATAGCTGACTCGGTAAATCATTGTTTGATCATTTAAATTATTTGTAGTGAATATTTTACTGGGGTAGGGGTTAATGTGTTGAAGGGTGAAAATTTGGGATTATTGGTAAGATAAAAAAATACAAAAAACCGGTCAAGTGACAGTCGGACTCAAGCACAAAAGGTTCCATACTATCATCTTTGAAAAACGGAAAATGAGAGGTTGAATCAAGAGAATAAAGTTTATAATATAGGGAATGCTCTACTGGTTCGTACATGCAGTAAGAATGGCGGATGAATGGTTAACAAAACAGATACACTATGTGAATGTGCCCCATAATGACGTACGCAAGCATAGCGTTTGCTCACGTCACCCCTAGTAACCTCTATAAATTGCAGGTCGTTCAAAATAAATTCATGGGCATGACCACTGGTGCACCATGGTACATGCGCAATGTAGACCTTCACCGGGACCTAGAACTCCCAACCATTATGCAATATATGAAAGAATTATCGATACGTTATTTTGAAAAAATAACACATCACAAAAATCCCCTTATAAAAGCCGCGGCGGACTACGAGCCCGACGCGGCCGCCCCACTCAGGTTCAGGAGGCCACGCCATGTACCTTCCTATCCCGACGATCCTATTACCATCACAAATAACAACACCAACTCGGATGTAACACACACAATACTACACCGTCGTCGCCGGTCTCGACGGCGAAGACTTCTTTATCGCGCTTAACGCGGGGCGCAATGCCACGACTCCTCCCACCAACACTAGTCCGAACGTCGCACTAAGCCGAGGTCCGGTCTCACAGGAGACAGCCCTTAGCGCGGGCGTTTATAGGCCCAATTTTAATATTTTAAGTTCTGGTTGAGCACTCTGCTCGCCCAAAAAGCCCGGTGACGCAGTAACGACCCATAAGGTCAACTGCAATAGCCATTTCGAAAAAAAAAAACAAAAAAAATGTGAATGTGGAAGGATTTAAGTACTGGGGATAGGGATGCCACATTACTCATAAAAACATAAATATAAAAACATCGGTTTTTTCTAAAGTGAAACATCGATATTAAAAACATCGACGCTTATGAACGATACATCGATTTCGACTGTTTTCGAAGTTTTTTTAGTAATATTTCTACATTACTGATATTATATGGTGATCCGTAATCTGCAAACAACCAATAAAACAATGGCGTCTTAGAATTGCAGAGTGACCGAGACGCTATACAGAAAAATCTACTTTTGTTACTGAGAGAGATACCTATATGTTTATGTGTGTAACTGTTGATCACGGATGGAAGATGTAGCTATGATAACCGTTCATCGAACACCGTTCATAAAACATCGCTCATGAAGAATGATATATTGCCGAGGTTTGGGATTTTAATATCGATGTTACAACATCGATGTTCACAAATTTATTGAAATGTTGTTAAGGTTTGAAAAAATCGATGTAACGTTTGCATCTCTAACTGAGAAAGCCCAAGACTGACAAACCATGATCAGGTTGATTCTATTATCTTTACGACCGCTTCCCCGAAGAGGTAGGCAGAGGCGCAACAAGTGCATCTACGGTTAGCCGAAGATACTTGAACTCACAATGAGATAGGTGGCAAGCCTATTGTCAACCGGTCAGTTTCAAATCCCAGGAAAATTGTCAACCGGTCAGTTTCAGAAAACGGATAAAACACATTTTTGAATTGCCCCACCCGGAATCGAACCCGGTACCCAATGTGGTCAATACCGACACGGGTCCACTAGACCACAGAGGCGATTTCCTTCCATCCGTAAATATTCTTTTATGGTGGGTATAACGTTAGGCACTTTTTAATTATATTATGATTTTTTCGGGTAGAACGGTCTTCTTAGAATGTAAGTGAGATTTTGGATAACATTTTACGAATTTTTGCTTACAAATGTTTGTGTAAGGGCTACTAGTTAGTAACCTGTACACTTAGTTGTAGTTTGAGAAGGCGATAAATGAAGTGAGTAAAGTTGGTTGATACGCGATGTTTATTATAATCGTTAAGTTAAACGACTCGCGCTCGCCGTGACTGTATCGCCTCTGTTTATTAATGCCTTGTCGGCCCTTTTTATATCACCAATGTACGTAACCGTACAGTTTGGGACCTCTTTAGGGAGGGAGAGGGAGGTTCTATACAATTATACGGATACAACAGCACTTACTACGCCCTTGGATATAGGTATACGTGAAATTTGAAGTTGCGTTGCGACTAAAAATCAGTTTACTGATTGTATGAACGAAGCCTTAAAAGCTTCTCAAATATTGATAAATACGCGTCCCTGAACATGTGACACTCATCCGAGTTGCTGAAAGCTATTTTAAAATCCATTCGGGGTGAGATATGTCAAGATGTCGAAAATATATTGCGCTCCCAGCGCTTGATAGAAAAGCGAAGGGCATTAGACAAATCGCTGTCTTTCGCTGCGTGTGATGGATTTTTGGGGATTGTCGTTTTAGGTTGCGGATTTAAGTCGACAGCTCTCTGTGGTATGAGTTATAAAAATACTACTTGAATAAAATGTAATGTACATTTTGTTGTGAAATCTTTTTTATATCATAAGATAGCAAACAAGCAGATGGGTTTCCTGATGGAAGGAGTCAACCATCGTCTATAAATGAATAAATAAATAAATTCAGGAATACGTGAAGCGGTGGTACCAGACCCGGGCGAGACAATGCAGAACTCTACCACGATTGTAGTGACTCGTATAGCCAATTGGTCACATTTTACGACTTGCCTGGCAGAACGGCAGTTGGTCTTCTTCAAAGGAGCCCGGAACCAACACGGCGAACTAATTGTATGTCATTATTTATTCTGAAATTATTATAAATAAATAAATAAATATTTACGGGACAAATTACACTTACTGATCTAATCCCAAAGTAAGCAAATTATTTGCTTGTTTTATGGGTGTTAGTCAACGATACTAATACATAGAAATATATATATATATATATATATATAAATTTTAAAAGTTTATATATATATATATATATATATAAATACTAGAATATATTTAATAAACACTCAAACCCGGAAATACAAAAATTTATGCTCATCACACAAATGCTTGTCCCCGTCGGGGATCGAATCCGAGTCCCGTCGATTGCGTAGTCAGGGTCGCTAACCACTCGACCAACAAGGCGGTCAAACATGTCTGGCCAATAGTTTAACTTACTATAATTGGTCAATATATCGGTGGAATTACCTATATTGACTTACCCGTCCATACCTGCTAGTCATGTAGCCAGGAAAATAAATAAGTAGGCAATCCTACCAAGGCATATTTTACATGTTAAAAAAACTGTTGAAATTAAACCTTTTCGGTTATCAAAAGAATGAAAGGTTATAAAAAAAGTTAATAACATTAATTTAGTTAAACATAACTATGAATATTTTTGAATAGGAGTATTAATAAATCAATAAATTTTCGTAAAAAAATATGTCATCTGGTTATAAGGTGATTGAAGGTCGATTTCCTACGGTCTCATCTACTATTCAGCCTTATAATATTTACTAAAGGATGTACCTAACTAGAATTATTTTAATATACGTTAACAATAAGCTTTTAAGTGTTTAAAAGTTATGTTTTTTTGTTGAACAGGTACAACACGAAGTTAACAACATTAGCGTTGCCTTCGGTGATATTCGAGCCAAAGTTTCGGGGGTCAGTTCGCAACTTGGTGTACTCGGATCTTCCCGGCCAACCCCCTAGGCGGCAGGAGCTACGACACTCCCGAGATTTGAAGGTAAATCTTAGTATTAGAGAAACACCCAAACTTTATACGTCGAACTCTAGTACTATTAAGGAACTGTCTTACAGAAACCTGTAACAGAAAGTAAGATTTTGTCAACTTGAATATTTTGTTGTAAAAATCTGCAATAACCAATTTAGAGAAATATAGCTTTTTTGTTTATAGGGGATGACTATCTCTTTCAATTAGGGAAGACATTTTTTTATATTGTAAGATAGCAAACAAGCAGATCGCTCTATTGATGGAAAGAAACAACCATCGCTTATAGATACCAAAGATGTTAATGGTGCGTTGCTGTCCTTGTAGCGGGCTTTAATGCTACATGCATAAGTCTGCCGCTACCTCTAAACCGGATCACGATAATGACGAGCATTGACGTTATTGCGGCAGGAACAGTTACAAAACTCTGTCACCTAATAGTCGCGATGATAGTGACACGCATTGCCAACCGGTCGCCTCTGTCACCTGCCTGGAAGAACGGCAGTTGGTCTATTTTTCAAAGGAGACCGAACCAACACGGGAAGGGGGAGGGGGAGTTCGCTATGCTCTTTCAAAACTTATATACTGGCCAGCTGTTTGTGCAATAACATTTTATTAACGAAAAGTATTGCATGGTCATACATTAATGTCAGTGGGTGAATAATCATCCCGACATCCCGTTGTCGGTTGATAAAATACCGAAATACTTTTCCCAGATCTTATGTACATGTTCGCTACTAACGTAATAAAACTTTATATATTTGTATAATAATAATTGGCCGCCTCATTGGTCGAGTGGTTAGCGTACCTAAGAATCGATGGGGCTTGTTTCGATTCCCAACAGTGACAAACATTTCTGTGATGAGCATAGATGTTTGTATTTATGGTATGGGTGTGTATGACATATATAAAAGTATTTATATATGTATTTCTATGTATTCATATCGTTGACTAACACCCATAACGCAAGCAAATAATTTGCATACTTTGGGTTGGATCAATTTGTGTAATATTATTATTATTATATTACAGAAATCTCGCATCATAAGGATTACATTCTTCCTAAACGGCTCGATAATTATTTTTTGTACTTTTGTATATATTTGGTAGGTATGAGAATAAGTTAAGTTGACCGCCCCGTTGGTCGAGTGGTTAGCGACCCTGACTTCGCGATCGACGGGGCTCGGGTTCGATCCCCGACGGGGACAAGCATTTATGTGATGAGCATAAATGTTTGTATTTCCGGGTTTGGGTGTTTATTAAATATATTCTTGTATTTATATATGTATTTCTATGTATTAGTATCGTTGGCTAACACCCATAACACAAGCAAATAATTTGCTTACTTTGGGGTTAGGTCAGTAAGTGTAATTTGTCCCGTGAATATTTATTATTTATTATTATTATTTATTATCTCTATCTAGAAAAAAATAATATTTTTTGCATTTTTTGTACTTTCTTTTTTGATTTGGCATCAAAATTAAAATTTATAAAACACAATTAAATCTCTTCTTAGTTTGGCAAACTTAGAAGAGATTACCTACCTGGATGACCGAGCTTTGCTCAGTTTTTTTTGGTAAAAACGAGGGTTTTAAAAATAAAACCTAGCTAGATCGATTTATTGGTCCTAAAACTCTGTGCATACCAAATTTCATGAAAATCGTTGGAGCCGTTTCCGAGATTCAGATTATATATTTACGGCTGATTATATATTTATTTGCTGACCCCGGCAAAGGTTGTTTTGCTTATGGCAATATTGAATTGAATATTGTATATTCAATACAAATTACTTGTATTGAATATTTTGGTGGGGTACTTGAGAGGGGGAGGGGGTAATTGAGATAAAAACTATTTTATCTTTTAATTGGAACCAAACAGTAGATATCTACAAAATTTCATTGAAATCGGTTCAGTAATCTGTAGCGGACATACAACGTGACATGTAATTTGTACATAATATATATTAAGATATTCAAGAATTGCTCCTTTAAAGGTATGAGATATAATAATAGTGAGCCTGATATTACGTTTTATATGAAATAATTAGATTTAAGATATAAGAATTCTTTTAAAGTTTTGAACGAGATTTTGGATGATAATTAACCATTATCAGGTTAGGTCTGTTGGGCCAATTTCTGTGAAGCTATGACTCCCCAAGGGCGCAAAGGTACGGGTTTATATAAGTGAGATATATTAAACTTGACGCAAAACCCCTGTTAACAAGAGTAACTTTCCCCATTTTGTAAAGAAATTTATTTGTGTTTCAAAAGAAATTATACTTGGGTTGGTATTTTGTATTCCAGTTAAATAGTATCTTTAGAGGAAAAAGCTTAGATTATATTGTATAAATTGTTTAGGTAAAAAGACTTTTTTTTATATATATCATAATATAGCAAACGAGCAGATGGGCCTCCTGATGGAAAGAGTCAACCATCGGCTATAGACACCAAAGATGTTAATGGTGTGTTGCTATCTTGTGGCGAGGTCTAATGCCACATGCATAAGTTTACCGGCTACCTTACCCTCCAAACCGGAACACGACAGCGACAAGCACTGACGCTATTGCGGCAGGAATAGGTAAGGCGGTGGTACTAGACCCGAGCGAGACAGTGCAGAACTCTACCACCTAGTAGCCACGATGGTAGTGACTCGATAGCCAATCGGTCGCCTTTTACGACCTGCCTGGCAGAACGGCAGTTGACTTATTTTTCAAAGGAGGCCGGGACCAACACGGCGAACTGAAATATGCTTAGAAATTTGAAAGAATATTCCCGTGTTGGTTCAGACTCCATCGAAGGATAGACCAACTGCCGTTCTGCTAAGAAGGTTTTAAAAGGCGAGTGATTGGCTATACGTGTCTACTAGGCGGTAGAGTTCTACTATGTCTTATCCAGGTTTTTGTAATACCACCTGACCTACTCTAGCTGTAATAACGTCAATGCTTGTTATTGTCGCGTTCTGGTTAGGAGGGTAAGGTAGCCGGTAAACTGTTGAATTTGGCATTACTATTCCGTCACACAGATAGCAACGCACCATTAAAACTTTTGATGTTTGTAGGTTGAGAAGGTTGTCTCTTTCTATTACGAGAGCCATTTACTTGTTTGCTATTTTATAATATATTTTTTTAAATATAAAATAAGTTTCGTCACGTCCGTATCTCCGAAGAGGTAAGCAGAGGTACCATCAGTGCACCTACTACTGAAGATACTCAGTCCCACATTGTTACAGGTGGCAAGTCTTTCGCCAAACGTGCGACGTTTTTTTTATCAGAAAACTTAAAAAAACATATTGGAATTGCCCGACTCAGGAATCGAATCCGATACTTTGTGTTTAACATCGATACCGGACTGCTAGTCCACAGAGGCGATTTATATAAAATTGCTTTGAAAATTAACTTCACAATAGACATAATTCAAAGTATTATTTAGGGAATTGTAAAATTTGTACAAACTCCAAGCGTGTTCCGCTAATGGCGAAGTAGTTGTGCTCAAAGTTTCAACAGTTCGAAATTGTACTTATTTTTCAACTAAATATGAACTCCTGCCAACACTTCTGCTTCGTGAAGATAAAACTTAGAGAATACATATTTAAATGGAACGTTTGGGACTGCGTATTAATTATCACCTATTCCTGCTACATTAGCTTATAAAAACTATCCTATTTTTCAAGTTGGACCGAACTGTAGATTAATTATATACAAAAATTCATTGAAATCGGTATCAGTAGTTTTGGAGTCCATCGTAGACAAACAACGTGACACGTTATTTTTATATATTACCGCCCCTGACTACGCAATCGACGAGGCTAGGGTTTGATCCCCGACGCGAACAAGCATTTGTGTGATGAGCAAAAATGTTTGTATTTCCGGGTTTGGGTGTTTATTAAATATATTCCAGTATTTTTATATGTATTTCTATGTATTAGTATCGTTGACTAACACACATAACACAAGCAAATAATTTGCTTACTTTGGGGTTAGATCAGTAAGTGTAATTTGTTCCGTGAAAATTTATTATTTATTATTATTAAGATACATATACTAAAAATATACAGCGTATAAATGACGGTTTACCGAAAATCGAAACTATAGCTTTGGACCATGATTCTGAGATGGAAACTGTTGGAAATTTGTGTAAGAAATGTTTGTATTGTTACATACTTCGGGTTCGTAATTTGCAAGAAAACGCCACTTATATTAAACCGTGTATTCACAACACAAATACACAAAACAACACAATGTAATACTTAAAATATACTCTGTTTAATACTAGTCACTCACTGTACTAACACTAGACTTAACCGACTACACAATAAAACACTTCTCGTTTCGCACTGGTCGCTCGTACTATCACGGTTTTGATCACTGTATAAAACTGCTCTCTATTTGTTAACATATCTCTATTTATACCCAAGGTAAAGTTCTACCTGGATCCAGAAAAATCTGAATTTATCCCGTAAACAATGAATTACTTCTAATTGTAAACAACTTATGATAAACAAGTCCTAGTGCACGCTATTTTCATCCTTATACCTTACACCAGAAAGTCTATTATGGCATGGCTGTTCGGATAACGGTTAACTATTTGTTTATCAATGAGAGTAGCTATCTTTTTTTTATTTCTAGATCTCTTCAGCGTTCCAACTGTTTACGTTTCTAGATTATTCGTAACAATATTTTACCTTAATTTTGTATAATTTGATTTATTGTAATACTCTACACGAAATCTATAGACACAAAAGTTGTTAATGGTGCATTGCTGTCTGTGTGGCAGAATGCTAATGCCATTTGCGTAAGTTTACTTATAAGCTATTGTGGCAGGAATATGTAAGGCGTTGGTACTTGTGTGGTGGTGGTGGCGGCTTTTACGACCTGCCTGGCAGAATGGCAGTAGGCCTATACTTCAAAGGAGCCCTGGAATAACACTTTAAAAATATAAGTCACGTTTATAATGTGATTAACAAAACTTTAAAATTATTAGTGCACGTTGTCAAGACGCAAGTAAACCTACGTAGGGATCAAACCTCTATCAATAAAAAACATATTAAGTGGAATAAAGGGGATGTTTTATTTGTCGTGGTAAGGGCTGTCGTCACCCAACGGTGACATCATCAGTTGATTGTATTCTACCGAATATTTCATTTTGTTAAAAAAAAACAATTTGAATTATTCCGTACTAGCTGTAGCGTGCAGCCCGTTGCATTCTAAAAGTTTTTGGCGAATCCCGCGGGATCACCTACTTTTTCCGGGATAAAAAGTAGTCTATGTGCTATTCCAGGTTATCTACCTGTGTGCCAAATTTTAGTCAAATCCGTTCAGTAGTTTTTACGTGATTGAGTAACAAACATCTATCCAAACATCCATCCAAACATCTATCCAAACATCCAAACTTTCGCATTTATAATATTAATATAGATAATATGTATTCGTATTTAAATACTGAACGTAAAAAATATAATATACTGAAAGAAATATTAGACTCGCTTTGGTATTTTTAACTACGGTATTTTCTAAATAAATGTTTAGCTTCCCAACATTTCAATTTACTTTAAATATAACTGTATTATTTTTGTCTAGAGTTCATTTTTCATTGTATATTTAAAGCTAAATTATTCAGAAAAAATCTACAAAGCGTTTTCTATCGTTTTTTGTTATAACAGTTATTTTTAGACACACAACTTTATACTTTTAAATTGGAATATTCGAGTAATTTATAATATCTGATGATCCTGTGATTAGCCTACTTGGCTCAGATTTTGAAATCTCGATGTTATTGTATTTGTATCTTTGTCATCACGCAAGTTCCTTTATGGGGTAAGCAGAGTGAACCGAACGTTCTTAGTTAACGAGCTGGGTAGTGATTTCCATTGCCGCATTTTGACTATTTTGACTATTATTAAATATTAATATTTTTGTAATTTCGTATTTCTGTATATATAAATAAATAAATAATAATAAACCCCAAAGTAAGCATATTATATGCTTGTAGTATGGGTGTCAGTCATCGACACTAATGCATAGAAATACATATATAAATGCTCTAATATATTTAATAAACACCAAAACCCAGATGAGCACATATTATGTTTGTATAAACATAATATGTGCTCATCACACAAATGCCTGTCCCTGCCGGAAATCGAAGCCGGACCCCATTGATAGCGTAGTCAGGGTCGCTAAACGACTCGACCAATGGGGCGGTCATATATTACATATTTGTGAGGAATAAACTTAAAAACTACTGGACCAATCTTAAAAATTAATTTACCATTAGATAGTTACACTATTCATGAGTGATATAGGGTACTTCTTTAGCCGACTGAACAAAAGGAAGTATAATTTTGGAGCGCGAGTAACAGCTAGTAATTTATACATTTGTTCAATCAAAACGTAAAGGTCGGGTTATGTATAGTTCAGAGCCCTGGTATTCTGGCGACTGATACGTATCTGAACTCTGGCACGTGAAGGTTATTCAATTTATTCTGGTTCATTGGCATTCGACCCACTTAGTTATATTTTTATTAAAAGCAGTTTTTTTAGCTGAACTCTGAAAAATTGCTTTTAATAAAATATAACAGTAAAATGAACTATTTTTTTAGCTGAGCGCTGAAAAATTGCTTTTAATAAAATATAGCAGTAAAGTATAATACTTTTTTTAGCTGTACGCTGAAAAATTGCTATTTATAAAATATAACAGTAAAATGTAGCAAAAATCAATTATGAAATAATATTAAAATTCTTAAACTAAGTCTTACGATACTATATAAAATTAATCAAATTCAAACTTTTTTATTCTGTGGTAGTAGGTGAAGGACCTAGCTTATGTAATAACGACTCGTCTGGTTTTTTTCTTAATTTCTCAAACGACATAAAACAATCGAGAACTTGGCAGAGGGCATGTGACTATTGCAATTCAAAGATTAACATTTTAAAAGCGGATCCCTTATCCCCATGCCCCTATGCTCTAAAGCATATTTTTCAAAACTATTTTATCACCCCCGTGTTGGTTCCGGGCTCCTTTGAAGAATAGACCAACTGCCGTTCTGCCAGGCAAGTTCTAAAAGGCGACCGATTGGCTATGCGAGTCACTACCATCGTGGCTACTAGGTGGTAGAGTTCTGCATTGTCTCACCCGGGTCTGGTACCACCGCCCTACCTATTCCTGCCGCAATAGCGTCAGTGCTTGTCACTGTCGTGTTCCGGTTTGGAGGGTAAGGTAGCTGGTAAACTTATGCATGTGGTATTAGACCTCGCCACAAGATAGCAACACACCATTAACACCTTTGGTGTCTATAGGCGACGGTTGACTCTTTCAATCAGGAGATCCATCTGCTTGTTTGCTATCTTATGATATTAAAAAATCCGCTTTGTTAGTGTCATGCATATTTATGTCAACTTACTACGGATTTAGTACTTAGTACGGATTTAGTACTACGGATCTCTGAGCTACGCTGCGGACGGACAGACGGATGGTCATGGCGATACTATAAGGGTTCTTGGTTGACTTCGTAACCCTAAATTGCCTTTATCGTAAAAAAGAGTTTTTTACGATCAAGGCAAATTTTGCAATATAGAAACAGAATTGTGAATTTCCGCAATAGCCTAACCTTATGAAAAATTTAAATGTACAGGGTCATTTTTGTGATCGAGCAGTTTTCTATGGGAGGGTCCAATTTTTTTCAGTTTTCGACCCGTGTTTCTTTGGGAAAGTTGTTTACTTTCATGGTCTGAACCACCTATTTAAATTTGGCAGGTGATCCAAAAATAACCCTGTATATATTCTGTAGCGGCTACGCCCGTGTGGTGTTAGTAATAAGTAGCCTATGTTCTTCCCCTTTTCACGCAAAAACTACTGAACGGATTTGAATGATATCTGGCACATAGGTAGGTGATAACAAAATATAAAAACTTAATTCAATAATCTATGTTATAAATACGACAGTTTTGATGTTTGGATGTTTGGATGGATGGATGTTTGTTACTCGATCACACAAAAACTACTGAACGGATTTGAATGAAATTTGGCACACAGGTACATGATGACCTGGAATAGCACATAAGCTACTTTTAATCCCGGAAAAATTAGGTGATCCCGCGGGATTCGCCATAAACCTTGATAATGCAGCGGGCTGCACGCTGCAGCTAGTACTATATAAAATATTAGGTTTTTACACTCCTCTATAACGTAAACTTTAATTGTGCAAATTTTCATGCTCTGAAGATTGTTCATTCATTGTATATAGTTATATTTACATACAATAGATCTATACGAGTATAATGTATACAAAATTAATAAGCTTGAATACAAAATTCATTTCATATATTCATAATTTTTACAACTATTTTTGTGGAAATATTGAAATATCGTGACCCAACTCGCCGAAAGCTTGAACGAGCTCCATAAGCTTCGCCGGCAATATGAATCTGAAAGGACGTAGCCATATTTACTCTTTAAGATTATTCCCATTCAGTTCCCATATTGAATTCGATATTCTGTTAAGATGCATCCTAAATTCGAATAGTGAATAAAATCATCGAGTTTACGAATCGATACTTAGTTTACGTTAAGATTAAATTTATAACAACACTAGCTGCAGTGTGCAATCCGCTGCATTATAAAAGTTTTTGGCGAATTTCGCGGGATTATCTAATTTTTTCGGGATAAAAAGAAGCCTGTGTGCGATTCCAGGTCATCATATATCTGTGTGCCAAATTTCATTCAAATCAGTTCAGTAGGTTTTGCTCGATCGTGAAACAAACACCCATCCAAACATCCAAACATCAAAACTTTCGTATTTATAATATAGATTATTGAATTAAGTTTTTATATTTTGTTTATTAGGGATAGGAAAAGAGAAAGAAAGGAAGATTTATTTATTCAGTGGAACAATGACATATGTATGTACATATAAAATACATATTTCATATCGTTGGATAGCAACCAAGCAGATGGCTCTCAGAGAAACCATCGCCTATAGACAATAAAGATGTTGTTGATGCGTTGCTATCCGTGTGGCGGGATGGCAATATCACATACATAAGTCTATCGCCTAACTTAAAATTCAAACCGGAACACGACAGCGACAAGCAATGACGCTATTGCGGCAGGTATAGGTAAGGCATTGGTACCTAATAACCGGGCGACACGTTGCGGAATTCTACTATCTAGTAGTCACGATGGTTATGACACGTATAGCACATTAGTCATCTTTTACGACCTGCCTGGCAGAACGGCAAGTGGTCTATTCTTCAAAGGATACCCGCACTAACAACCTAACTTTTTGAGAACAATTAAAGATCGCCTCTGTGGTCTAGTGGTTCGGTGTCGATGTTGACCACATGAGGTCCCGGGTTCGACCCCAAGTCGGGGAATTCAAATGTATTTTCTCAGATTTCTGATAAAAACGACGTTTCCGGAGATTGGCAAGTGGCCGGTTGACGATAAGCTTACATTGTGGGACCAAGTATCTTCGGCTATCGTGGGTGCATTTGTTGTATATGTGCCTACCTATTTGGGAATACGGGTATGGGGATAATTTTTTTACTTATTTATATTATAAAGAATAAAATATGTAAAAAGTATTTATTCATATCTTACATTAAAACAATCCTCTCCGTGTTGGTTCCGGGCTCCTTTAAAAATAGACCAACAGCCGTTCTGCCAGGCAGGTCGTAAAAGGCGACCCATTGGCTACGCGAGTCACTATCATCGTGGCTACTAGGTGGTAGAATTCTGCATTGTCTCACTCGGGTCGGGTCTCGCTTGCCTATTCCTGCCGCAATAGCGTCAGTGCTTGTCGCTGTCGTGTTCCGGTTTGGAGGGTAAGATAGCCGGTAAACTTATTCATGTGGTATTAGACCTCACCACAAGATAGCAACGCACTATTATTACTTTTGGTGTCTATAGACGATGGTTGACTCTTTCCATCAGGAGACCCATCTGCCTGTTTGATGTCTTATGATATAAAAAAAAACAGAGCGAGACAGTACTTCTTGCCGGTCCATCGCCTTCAACTTTATAAGGCTCAAATTCGGCCCCATATGGAGTACTGTTTTCACCTTTGGGCTGGAGCTCCTCAGTACCAGCTTCTTCCTCTTGATCGCATTCAGCGTAGAGCGGTTCGAATCATTGACGACCGGCTATTTCGAAACGGCTTGACTCTTTCGCACTGCGCAGAGATGTTGGTTCACTCTGTGTCTTCTTTCGTGTTTTTCATGGGGAGTGTTCCGACGAGATATTTGGATTAATTCCTGCCGCTGAATTCCATCATAGGACATCGCATCAAAATTTGAAATTCCATCCTCACCATCTCGATGTCTGGAAATCCACAACTGTGCGTTTCTCTCGGAACAGTTTGCCTCGCACTACTTTGTTGTGGAACCAATTACCGGCAGGGGTGTTTCCAAACGGATATGACTTGGGGGCCTTCAAGAAAAGAGCTTACTTATTCTTAAAAGGCCGGCAACGCAACTGCAAGACCTTGTCCATGGGTGGCGATGATCACTTACCATCAGGTGCACCTCCTGCTCGTTTGCCCCCTCTTCTATAGAAAAAAAAATTAGATACGCCTTTCTAGGTTATTCTTAGGTTGTCAGTCTAGCCTTTACCCTCAGAAATACAGAGTTATAGTACTTAACGATGAAATAAAATTACTCCAAGGGTATTTTTAAAACCTTGGCTTCTTAATGCGCACGATAAAATATCACAGTAAGGCATATTTCTATTTTTTCACGATATGTCTACAAGGGTTTGACAGTTGCATGTTCCCCGCCATAGAGTAATAACGCTTAGAGGGATAATTGCATTCAACGCTTCGTTCATATTTTAGGCCAAAACCGTGTCAATGTCCGTGTAAGCTTCGTGTAATCACTTGCGTCGTCACGCACACAAAGACTCCAAAGACTCGAATAGTGTTGCAAGTAAATAAATATTTTCCCAAGACGGTATTTAAAATATATCTACCTGACCGGTATACAAATAATCTTTCATACTATATAACATTATTAATCATTTAGTATAAACTTGAAACTTACACTTTTTATTCGGTTAGGTAAAATATGTTTAATGCCGGGAAATATTATAAATGTTCTCAAGATGATTCCAAAGCTATTTAACCTTATATTTTTTTAGCTTTTGTGTTTTTATTTGTGATTTAAAATATTTTTACCTCACTGAAATAAAGATTGTCTGTCTTTCCAATAGTATTATTAGTCATATAGAAAATTTAGAACTTACAATTTTTATTCTGGTGAGGTAAAATGAGTAGAATTACAGGAAAATGTTTTAGAGGTTCTCAAGATTTTTTTTTTAAATTTCAGTAATTAAACAGCGGTAACCAACCGGCACCGAGCGTAAATAAAAAATATGGTCAATACGAATTTACGTTATTTAAGTTATAAAAACAGTGATTGAAGTAATTCTTACAAAAAAAAACCTTATTGATATGTATCTACTAATATATTATCCTATATCATACAAATGTTTGAAATACATTGCTTGGCAAATACTTGTGTGTTATTATGTGTATGTCTGTGTGCGTGTATGTGTATGTATGTTTGTTCAAAGCTATTACCTTGGAACCTTTTTTATTTTAACTTTCATACAAATCTTGCCATGGTTCTAAACCTTAAACTATCTGAAAATTAGCAAATGGGTGGGCAAGCAGAAACAATACTTACGTTATAGACGAACGTTTTAAGGTAAAAATTAATAAGATTATTAATCAAGTATTTATTTAAATCAACTTAAAAAAATTAAATGTTTTAAGCTAAACGTACTATATTGGCTACTATTGGCTCTGTGCACGACTTGAGCACCACCTAGCGTCCGCAACTGTTTTGGTTCTGATCTTAGAATAATAACGCCTAGAAACCACAAAAAACGAGTAAATAAAACTGAACCAGAAACGGCTCAATTCGTTTTGCAAGTTGTCAATGCTTAATAAGATCAGGTTATATCGGACACAGTTTACGAAAAATAATTCGAAATGACTTATTGTATTATAAAGAAGTATTTTAACACCTTAAAAAAACAAAAAAGTGAACATTTCACAGGTAAATACTTAAAATTTATAATTTTTCTGTTATGTAAATCGACTAAAAATAGATAATTTGAAACACATAACTTATCACTATGCAGTTGCTAGTTGTGGAAAAAAAATTGCGCACAATATTTTTAGTTAGACCTTAATGTTAAGAAAATTAATTATTGTATTTGCTTTAACTATTATTTATACTAAGTCTTATGAAAATAATTTAGCTCGAGGGTACTTTTTGATAATTCAGCATTTATTTTATTTGTCTTTTTTTGCCTTTAACAACACAGTAAGTCATATTTTTTTCGAATTGCGAGACCTGCACTCCGTATGACATGTATCGCGATTCTGAGCGGACGGCAAGCGCATGCGTAGCCTTTTAAGGCTACTTTAAAATGGCTTAAAACATCGCGGCCCACTCGGTTTCTACGTGTTATAATTCTTCGTTCCAAAGCTATTTCACCTTGGATTTTTTCGTTTTTGTGCAAATTGCGACACGAAAATATGTATACTTAATAATCAAATTATTTATTAAAAATTTTAAAAATTAAAATTAATCTGAGTGATGTAGAAATTTATAGGGTAAAATAACCAAATTTCGGCCGCCTAACCAAATACATAACTTTCGGACCCTATTAGGCTTAAATCGTTATCGGGAAGAAAATATTAATTTTCTTTTTCGTGTTAATCAATATTTAAATTTTACACTATTGATGTTTCGAATTGATTTCAACAACGAAATAAAAATATGTAAACGTGTTAAGTTTTAAATGATTGACCCTCTCTATCCTGGTTTCTTTTCTATTGTCGGTCAATTTTTCCCTAATTTCAGCCCCATTTTTCTCTAATGTTAGCCAGTAAAGGATGTTTGAAATTGAAATAAGGTATTGACTTTGCATTAAAATTTACTTTAATTTTATTAAATAACTTTTGTAAACATAATATGCCCTCAATTTTTTATGGTATGTATTTAAATGATCTTTTTAATTTGATAAAAACTGTAAAAGAAAAAATCTAAATGGTCACCAATTTTAATGATTGAGTCTCTTTCTTTGAGACATAAAATAAATGAAATAAATTGATATTTTAGTCTCTTTAAAACTACGCAGAAAAAGTTTGATATGTAAAAATTACATTAGATCGTTACTTGCTGGTCCTCAAAATTAAGAGAAATGAGCATTAAATATTCAATATTGTGATATTTTTTTAAATAAAACGATTTATATAAATTATTTTTTGTCTATATCAAATAATCTTCAATATAACTATTTTAGGGTACTTATTTTTATTAAGTTGTAGTCAAAGGAAGGAAACAATTTAAAGGCACTTGATATTCACAGTTTTATTTTTCACTACTAGAATAAAACTAGAATAATTTTCTACGATTGTTAAATCAATTAAATAAAATATATCGCTAGGAACAATTATACAAAAAATATTGAGACTTTAATTTGATTGGATTCTATCATCAAATTTAAGTGTTATCATTGTATAAAACTTAATTTACATTTTCATTAAAACAGCAATAAGTTTATATATTATAATTTTCATTATAAGTATCAAATAAAAATTCTCCCTGTTTTTGTATTAAAGAATAGTTAAAGCTAATTTATTTTTTGTTCTTTTAAGTACCTATAAATTGTCTTCGCAAAAACTTAGCTCAGAATTCTGTCAACCTAACTTAGATTTCTGAGATTAACAGCTGTTGTACTGAAGACACCCAATGACAAGATAAATATCTAACCAGACTACTAAGGAGAGAAATGATTGCTTACGTTAACCTTACCTAAATTCCAACTTTATTTAACTACTATTCCCCAACTTAAAAAAATATTTATTAAATGCGGATAAATTAAGCAGTTGATATAGAATCTTAAGAAACACATTAAACTTCAAGATAATAATTAAAAAACGATGTATGAAGTCTTGCCCGCGTTCTTAAAAGTTATATAGAATACTGATAATTAAGCTAATAAGCTTAATTATCAGTATAAACATATTAGGAGGTCGACATTAGGCGCAGACCGATTTTAGGGCACGTTACCCTACATGTTTTCGTGGATAAAAGTCGAAAATATCGCTAATAAAACTACTTGACACTAAGCAATACGAAATAATGCAGTAAGATGGCATAATAAGAAAATTTAAAAAAAAATGACTTTGGTAGTGACAGAGTTTTTTTCTGATGGTCACTGTGGCATCTAGAATGCTAGTTGGAACATTTTTTTTGTCTTCTAAAAGTCCTCATTATATAAGAATAAATGCTTCATAATATTGGTCTGACAAACGGATTTGTAATATTTGTGTCAGTATAATGGGTGAGTCTCAACACTTAAAAATTATTTTTTATGCAAAAGCAAAGTCCAGGCTATGTAATATCGCACATAAAATAGGAATACACATATTATTAATTATAATGAAAATAGGTAAAAACAAATACGTGGTAGAATATTTTTCCCTTTGGCTGGCAACATTTTGAATATCGTTCTACTTAGATATTTATGATTTATTTGTTTGGATTTTATACAAAAATATCCGATGCCAAGTAGTTTTTATCGGTGAAATGTTATCTTCAAGTCCTAAATACGCTTTTGTGAAGCACGGTGACAGCATTTCACCACACAGTAACTCACATTTTTTGAAATTGCGAGAGCTGTATTCCGCGTGGCGCGTGTCGCATGCCTGAGGGGCCGGCGAACGTAAGAAGCCTTTTCAGGCCTCTTTGAAATGGCTTAATATTGCGCGGGTCGACTCGGTTTCTATGCGTTATTATTCTATGTTCCCCGCCTAACACCGTGTTTATAATAATGTCCCAAAGCCGCCAGACGTTACTTATTTTCGAAGGAACGAAATTTACAGAATGTATATATATTGTTATGTGTGTTTAAGAGTGTGTGCATATATCTGCTAGCTTGGCTAGGCGGTCCGTTCAGAAATAGCAGGTTGAAAAGGTAGATAGAATAATAGCTTTCTTTTGTTAAATTCGAAGTACTGATTTTTATATCTTCCCCGTAGTGGCAAAATTAAATAAGCCTGATTTTAGCGATATTGACTTGATTTTTAATGTTTTATTTAGTTTTAGTAAAAGATAGAGTTCAGTTTGTTAAAGGTAATCAGGTCCACAAAAAATAAAATTACCTACAGTAAAATTGTCTCACATGTTTTAACAAATGTACATTAACTGAAATCAAATACTAAATCGCGTTTAACTTAAAACTACAAAATCAGAGTTATTTAATTTTCCAACTACGGGGACGATATGTGTTGACCGGAATATTTGTAAAAATAAATATTTTTATTACCAGGCCTTTTCTGTAGGCGGTAACTTCCCCAGACGTTTTAAAAATAATAAATAAGTATTCATGTGGTCTGTGATTTATACTAAATAAGACTATTTGAATGTTATTCCAGGAACATTTTATTAATAACAAGCTATATTTTTGTGAACAGCTTCCTTTTAACTAGAGGCACATCTTTTCTCTTTTCGAAAAATCTCGAATCGGATAACTAACTTAAATTAATAAGAAAAGTAGAGCTGTAAAAACTACAACTTTTGAGCGTCGGTCTAAGAATATTTTCCAGTTTGCGTGTAGGATTACGCGTCGGACAAGTATACCCTTGAATGATAATAATAAATAATAATTACCAAGCTATTGTGAGAAAATTATATTGTTAGTACTCAATTTAAACATCTCATAATTCTGACATCTTCGGGATGGAGGACTCGTTAGAAAAACCATCGAATGTGTAGAACAAAAGTTCTTTGGTGTTTTTTATTGAGAAATCAAGCGATTAAAGTGAAAAATTAATTGTGATTAATCAATAATATTTTTCCTTTACCAGATTGACATGTTTAAAGTACCCGATTCGAGACTTCTCGAAGAGAGAAAAGTTTGGCGCCTCGCTAAGCTGTTTACAAAAATCAGGTTATTATTAATCAAAAATAAAAGTGTTCCTGGGGCCATGGTTTATATAATATGCCTTAATATTCACATATCTATGCAGAACATAATCTAACCCGATAGAATCTTGTCATAACTAATAAATATCGGTCCACTAAGTAGTCCTACTCGACGGTACGGCTCGGCAAATGGGTTCCATTAAAAATCCATTACATACGATGCATACGAGATGGGATTTAATCGCGATTGGAGTCGGGTAATGTTTCACACTATTTTACATTTTTCTTTATTAACCTACTGGATTTAGGGCTTCAGCAAAGTGAAAGGACATTTATAATTTTTTTTCCGTATTAGTTTCAAGAGGAAAGATATATAAACATTTTTCCCATGTCAGTTCCAATGGAAGGATATTTATATATTTTTTCCATGTTACTTCCGTGTGTTAGTCAAGTGGTAATGCCGCATACATAAGTAAGTTTATCGGCTTCCTTGCTCTTTAAATCGGAACACAAAAGTGATAAGTTACTGGCGCTATTGAGGCAGTAATAGTTAGTGACGAGTCTGGCTAATCGTTTGCTTCTTTCTGACTGCCTGATAGAACGGCAAATGGTTTATTCATCAAAAAAGGCCCGAATTCCATTAGTTTGGGCTCAGAGACTAATATTAGTTGTAAATAATTGGAACTATCGCAATGAACAGGTTTTATGTTGGGTCGTAATTTCTATCATCAAATAAATATTTATTTAGACACCAGAATAACTAATAAAGAATAAAATATTGAGCAGACTTAAGTTTCCGTTAGAAAAATGAAGTAAGGAAAGAAAGAAAGAATTTTTATTTACATCTTTAAACATATTAAATAAAAACATTAATAAATGAAACGGTTGGTGTACGAAGGGTCATGATTGTAGGAATATGACAAATCGGCAAGCGTTGTGACATGTGACATTTTGTTCTCCCTGCCTTTTTTTATATCATAAGATAACAAACAAGCAGATGGGTCTCCTGATGGAAAGAGTCAACCATCGCCTATAGACACCAAAGATGTTAATAGTGCGTTGCTATCTTGTGGCGAGGTCTAATGCCACATGCATAAGTTTACCGGCTACCTTACCCTCCAAACCGGAACACGACAGCGACAAGCACTGACGCTATTGCGGCAGCAATAGGTAAGGCGGTGGTACCAGACCCGGGCGAGACAATGCAGAACTCTACCACCTAGTAGCCACGATGGTAGTGACTCGATAGCCAATCGGTCGCTTTTTACGACCTGCCTTTAGCAGAACGGCAGTTGGCCTATTCTACAAAGGAGGCCGGGACCAACACGGCGAATACAAGGGATAGCGTGAAGATATGTATTTATATAAATATGTAATAAATATAAGAAATTTGGACTGCGACTTTAATTTTTGATAAATTTAGAGTATACAAGCATCAGGGTATAAAAATACTTTAGTCCTATAAAAAAACGATGACACCTATCACTTGTAATATATGAATACTTACATATTCAAACCAGACGGAAGGTTTGAATCAACAAATGCAAATTGATTGTGTACCATCCACCGATATAGCATTGGAAGTAACACAGTAAACGAATGGCTGACCTATATTGTGGTTGGTATCTTACATCTGAACCTTTGAGAGCAATCGACGCTCTCTCGATAACTAGACGGCCTACGTAATCTATGCGTATCTCACTGATAAAATAAGAATAAGGGTTGGATTTGGGGTGATTTTATGTGTTTTTATTTATACTAGAAATCTTTATATACGAATTGCCATTCTACTAATCTGTTGTTTTTACTCAATGTTGTTTTTGGCCCGGAGATACCCCCCGTTTAGTCCGGGCCCTCTTTGAAAAATAGACTATCTCCTATTCTGTCTGGCAGTTTGGAAAACGTGAACGATTAGCTATGCGAGTCACTACCATCGTGTCTATTAAGCAGTAGAGTGCTTCAACGTCTTGCCCGAATCTGGTACTACCGCCTTACCTATTCCTGACGCAATAGCGTCAATAGATGTCACTGTCGTGTTCCTGTTTGAAGGGTAAGGTCTGTCGGAAACGGTTGCTTTCCAGCAGGAGACCCAAGAAAATAAGTTTGTGAGGAGACCCATCTGATTAACGTCTTGCCCGAATCTGGTACTACCGCCTTACCTATTCCTGACGCAATAGCGTCAATAAATGTCACTGTCGTGTTCCTGTTTGAAGGGTAAGGTCTGTCGGAAACGGTTGCTTTCCAGCAGGAGACCCAAGAAAATAAGTTTGTGAGGAGACCCATCAGATTATCTTATGATATAAAAATAAAAATAATTTAAATAAAACTTACATAGGTTAGTAGAAAGGTGACGCGGGATGTTACCCATTCAGTTCAGATCGTGATCATCGGGTTCATTCCTAGGCGAGGCAAAAGTGTTATGGAGGTTTTTTTGAGGCTTGTGTTTTCATGGTTTACCTTGAAAATACAAGGCTCTATAGTAGTTCGGAGTCTAGTGGGGATGTGTTAAAAATCCAGCATTTATCAATGCTTATCTGAAATATCTTAGATCAAATATTGTTGGCAAATCTCTCTAGCACCCTTTCTAACCCTTCAAAGAATTAAGCCTGATGTTGATATTATTAATTTACTCCGTAAGGAAATCGACTACGTCTTAAAATTAAGTATCAAGTTCAGTTAATGTTAGAAGAGCTGTCATTAGTGTTTCCACTCAACTGTAATTACGCGGCCATATTTTGACATCAACATTTGACGGCTCTGTAATGGAGTCGCTTTGGCTTTAATAAAGGCAATGACCATGTATTTTTAATGCCATTTACTTTAAGTGTAGTGTCTGGTTAAATTAATAGTATTTTTTAATGAATATATTTTGAGACAGTTTACACTGCATAGCAATAACTTTATTTTATCGATTCTGGTTTTACTTTGCGGAAATCCATAATTCAAAGAGGAAATTAAGGTAATTAATTTGCAACTTTTTGCGAAATCTTATATGTGACGTCTTTTTTTATATCATTCGATAGCAAAAAAGCAGATGGCTCTCCTGATGGAAAGAAAAACCATCAACTACAGACACTAAGGATATTAATGATGCGTCGCTATCCTAGTGGCGGAGTGGCCATACCACATACATGAGTCTACCGGCTACCTTACCCTCCAAACCGGAACACGATAGTAACAAGCAATGATGCTATTGCGGCAGGTTTAGGTAAGACGGTGGCACCAAATACTCGGGCGAGAAGTTTGAAAAAATCTACTACCAAGTAGGCACGATGGTAGTGATGTATAACCTATCCGTCGCCTTTTACGACCTGAACGGCAGTAGGAACACGGGCGCGGGGGAAATAAAAAGTCTGCCATGTCACCGAAATAAAAATTACCTAGTTTAAGAAATGAAACGCACTTACGGTCGGTCTAGAAATTAAGGGAGATGTCAGTGGGACATTAGTCTACTGATGACTATTTCTCCAACATCAGTAGCAAAAGCAGAAACACACAGATTATATACGCACGTTTTATCGCAATAAAAAAAATAAAAAATATTGCATAAGTTACATATATGTCTCTTGAATGTAGTGTGTAATGTTTATTTTTAATAATTTAATATATTTCTAATAACAACATTTCGAGTCTAATTGTGGCGAGTGAAAACGCTTAAACTATTTATCCTTGATATTACATTATAATCTAGCAAATAAGCGTCATTACTACTCACGATCATAACAGACATTTGGACTTCCTACATGGTTGAAAAACTTTAAGAACAAAGGAAAATGTCGACACGCGAGACTCGAACCCGTAAACATCTCCCTTAAGCCGGGACACTCTATAAAAAATTATAAATGTAAATTTCATCTGTAATGATGAAATCATTTAACTAGTTATACGTATGCATAGCTAGCGATCAGTATATGTAAACGATCATATAACAAAGAAGAATTTCGTCAGATCGAGCGCGTCGACACTAGCTCAGTGGCAGAGCGTCCCGGCTAGAGGGAGATGGTCGCGGGTTCGAGTCTCGCGTGTCGACATTTTTCTTTGTTGTTTTTAAAGTTTTTCTAGTTTCCCAAGCACGGGTTGAGTGCTATAAAAACAAAAATAATTCCTACATGGTTTTTTATATTGTAGAATAGCAATCAAGCAGATAGTTCTCCTGAAAGAAAGAAAGAAAGAAAATATTTATTTGCAATAGAATAAATAAAAATTGCTGATAAATAGGGATGGCAATATCTATCGGCTACCTTACCCTCTATCCGGAACACGACAGTGACAAGCATTAACACTTGGATGACAACGCACTATTAATATATTTTACACTTTTTATCGTCGGCACTTGGTAAAACTCCATTTGTAATTTTGTTAATACACTTGTACTGTTTCACAAATCGCTTTAAAATTTAATTAATATCACCAACCGGTTTCGCCTTTTACGGCATCTTCAGGGCTATGAGCATTTTGTCTATAGGCAACATTTTTGTTGCCTATAGACTTTGACAGTCTTTTATATCAGGAGAACCATCTGTTTGTTTACTATGTTTGCCAAGTGGTTCGTACTAAAGAGTATATAGTTAATGGTTCTAATGGTGGTGGTAATTAAAATAATAATGACCGCCCCGTTGGTCGAGTGGTTAGAGACCCTGACTACACAATCGATGGGGTCCGGGTTCGATTCCCAGCAGGGACAGGCATTTGTGTGATAAGCACAGATGTTTGTATTTCTGGGTTTGGGTGTTTATTAAATATATTAGAGTATTTATATATGTATTTCTATGTATTAGCATCGTTGACTGACACCCATACTACAAGCATATAATTTGCTTACTTTGGGGTTAGATCAATTTGTGTAATTTGTCCAGTGATATTTATAATTAAAAAACAAAAATGATGTGGTGTCGCGGGACATCAGGTAGGAACGAACTTCCTTCGGCTAAACGGCACTACTCGCTTGTGTACGCGACTGTCGCGCCTGCGCACGTCTCATTTAACGCTTTTATTCCACGCATTTTTCTTACGGTTTTACTATCACATTTTTTTCAGTTCGGTCGCGCAGCAAAATCCCTATCCCCTCCAAGCCTGCCGTAAGGAACTTCGTTCCAAAAACACGGCCGACCCATCTCGCAAGTTAAAAAACTGGTGAGTTTCAGGATACTTGGGTTAGACATCAACCCCAAACTACAATTACCCTGCCTGAATACCCTGCTTACCCCACTAGGGAACCGACGTGATTATAATTTTTTTAGGTGTCTTCACGCCAGTATCCCCAAAGTGGTAAGCAAAGTTACAACAACTGCACCCACAATTAGGCGAAGATACTTAGTCCCTGAAATAGGTGACAAGCCTGTCGCTAACCGGGTACTTATTTAATCCCAGGCAACGTTGTTTTTATCAGAAAATTTAAAAAACACATTTTAAATTGCCCAACTCTGGGAATCGAACCCGAGACTTTATGTGGTCAGCACCGACACCGGACCACAGAGACGATATACTTTTTTTATTTATTCTAAAAGACTTATTGTGTTATACTTATTGGTAACTGCCTCTGACGTTGATATATTTCGCTTAATATATTTTGATAAGCAAGATATAATTTATTAGCGCAGTGAGAAATTTAACGCGAAAACAGAGGAGCTGACCCATTTTGTAGCCATATTTTGTACAAAAACGTTTTTATATGAGGAGAACGTGTAAACGAGCTGACGGACCACATTATTTTAATTTATCATTGTCTATGAAATTTATGGCGTTTTTGTTTTATCCTCTGGCAACATCAATTTGTGGGCAAATTAGATTTATGCTTTTTATTTTATCATTTTTAATATTAAGATTATAATCAAATAATGTGGGTAATATTGATACAACGCGTGTGGATGACAGTTTCAAACATGATTTGGTTTTTAAATATGAAAAGCATTTACTTTCTCGCGTATAAATTAAAAAAAATTTTTTTATGTAAAATTTAGTATTTTTTATCTGCTTATAAAAACATTTTAATCCATTTTATGCAGACGCCATTCCGAGCTAGCGCTCATATTTTTTGTAGTAATAGTATTGATACTTTTAATATTTTAATTATTACTACGCGATACTAATTTTGGCACACGAACGTAGCGGATTTTACAGTATTCTCTTTTATTTATTTTTTAATTTAAAAATATATGAATATTGTTTAAGTGACTTATTTTTGTTTAAGTGACTAAGTTTTATTCCATGCTAATTTTTATAGGAATATATCATTATTTGATAACAAAATGTTTCGTTAATTTTCGTTGAAATAGGCATATTTGCTTAATTAGATATAGTTATAGATCTTTTGAAAAAAAGTAATCAATTCAGGTACAATTGTTGGATGTTTCTGGTAATTTAGTATTTTTTTTTAATTAAGTTTGTTTATTCTAGCAGTAGCAATACCTCATGGAAAAATAGCTTCCTTGCGTAGTTGTCGAAATTTGATTTTGGAGAACATTTACTATAAGAAATACAATTGATGATTAAAAATATGTTTCATTGAGGCAATATTTAAAAGATTACACTATCTAATGGTTCCATTTAATTAAATGAAAGTACCTTATAATATGAAAAATTAGGAGTTGGAAAATTTAGATTTCTCGTCAAAAGTTGGTCTAAAGTGTGAATTGCTTTTTATGACACGTGTAGACAGCCGTTGATTAATGCGAGTAATTAGTAATCAGCGTGGTAAAGTAAATATACGCTGATACGCATTAGTTGAAGACAATCCAGAATACGACAGTGCCAAGCACTGACTCTATTGTAACAGGTAAAAGTAAGACAGTTATTCAACCCAGATAATCCTACATTTTCTATATTGTATATTGGCCCTAAGTTAGGCCGGGTCCTCTTTGAAGAATACTTAGGCCATCTGCTATTCCGCCAGGCACTTTGTAAAAGGCGAATGATTGATTATATCGATGCTTTAATTCACAATTGCGCTAACTGCAAAATTTTCAATTTTTACTTTTTTAGTGACAAATACACATAATGTTATGCTCTTTCGTTTGCGCGTATCAAAATATCGATAATAGTCTTGTGAATAGATGCATAATATTTTTATTATTTAACTTTGTTTTCGTACTGTTCAGGTCTAAACTTCAAAAAACTTTAAAACGCTCTCCTCATAATTACCAATTTTGTAGGCAAACAATTTTAACAACAACAACAAGGCAAACAAATTGTAGTACAATTGTGAACTAAGGCATCGATATGTCACTACCATCGTAACTAGCTAGAGGTAGAATTACACAACGTCTTGGCCGAGTATTGTATCAACCCCTCAGGCACACTAGGGTGTCCCCAATGTAATTTTTACATATCACTGGGTGTCCCGAAAAATATATTTTGGGATTTACTTAATGCAAGACTTCGCAAAATTTGCGTAATTGATCGTATATTACTAAAATAATTCTATAAAACAGTAAAATTATATCTTCAGGGCTCTACCGATTTTAAAGATTTTTTTAAGTTTCTATTTTTTTGCTTTAACTATTAATTATCATTATTTTAGGGTGATATTTCATTATTTTTCAGCTTCTGAACTAAATTTGTGTATAATTGTAAAATTACGCAAATTTTAATACCTCTAGCGATAGTGTAGTTGGAAAAAAAATCCTATACATCGACGGACACCCCAAGGCCCTCAATAGCGTTAATGCTTGTCACAGCTATAATGTTTCAATTCATAGGGTAATGGTAACTGGTAAACTTTTGCATGTGGCAATAGCCACTGGGGTAGCAACTCAGGAGAGCCATTTGCGTGTTTCTCATCTTATGATATAATAAACTATACTGAAAAAGACGTTAGCTGTGACCTATTCTACTCTTCGACCTTACAAAACTATTTAAATGAGTAATAAAAATGGCTATAACAGTTAAACGAGTTTCACTAATTACTGTTAACCTATTTGAAGAGATGATGTCGCGAGTTCAAGCCCTCTCAGACTAGAGGCCGCTGACTTAACGAGCCGTATTGTAATAGAAAATATATTATCATTTTGTTTTTAACAACTTTTTGTTACATTAAGTGTGAATATATTTTAAGTACCTACACATAAGACACACAAGTCATTTTTGCTTGTTTTAAAACTGGTTCGAAAAAGTTAGATTTTCTTTTTTGTATTTTATGAATGTATAAAAATTTAGGAAGAGGTAAATATTGCATTGTGTACATTCACAACATTTTGCCTGAGCCAGACTGATCTTTTTTCAGAAGAAGAAGAAGAAGAATAATTCTTTCTGAAGAAGAAGAATAATTATTACTTCTTTTATCGATACTAAGAAAATGACGAAGAATATCAGTTCATGCAATTAATCTAAAGAGAAAGAAGTTTGTTTGTTTCAAAAAGAGTTTTTTAATAAAAAATCTTTATCTTGTCCACCCCTAAATTTTTTTATTTATTTTGTGGACAAACATTTTTATTTTTATTTTTTTATGATTCAGCATTGAAAAATACACACAACTCTAATTTTTTACCCTTCTATCACCAACCCTTATTTTTTAATTAAATAATTTATATGGCAAAACAACGTTTGTCGGGTCAGCTAGTATTATATAAAAAAAAACAGTAAAACCTAGAATCCATTCCAGAGTTGGTGTTTTTATCCTTTTCTTGATTGTAAGTAATTCTGGAAATATTTTTTTAACTTCCCGCTACGAATGTAGATAAGGAAGTTACTGATTTGGCCCCGATTTCCAAAATCAAAGTTTCACCAGGTCTTCACAGTTTGAGGTCCCAGAATTTTTTCCGACTATTTCACGATCGCGTCAGTAGGTATATCTGTGTATGTTAACATCTCATAACTTTTGAACGGCTTGTCCGATCAAAACGCGGTTGATGGTATCCGATGGGATTTCGCTCATTTTAGACTTCCTGAAAATTTAAACCATTTTGGTCCAAGAGATTTTGAGAAATTTTGGAAATACATTAAAATAATGTTTTTCAATATAGATTCCAGATCAATATACTTATCGATTGAGTACAAAATCTAATCAGCTGATCCGCGTAGCTTTAAATTAACATATCTTCGATATAGTTTTTCATACCCACTTTCATCTCCGTGTTCAGTCCCTCTGGGTTGATTTTAAATAAAAATTAAGTTTTTTGTTTAATCCATGATCTTTAGCTATTCATATGCCAAATTTCATCAAAATTGGTCTAGCGGTTTAAAGTGAAAGCGTAACAGACAGATAGACTTTCACATGTATAATATTAGTATGGATTCCTTGCTCTATCTTGGTTGTTACTATTCGTACAGTATATTTAATAGTATATCTATATATTGATTAGCTGACACGGTAAATATCGTTTTGCTATACAAAGTTTTGGTGGGGTACTTGAGGAAGGGGAGGGGGGGGGGGGGAAGTTAACTAAATAACATCTAACCTATAAGTAGATGTCTCCAAAATTTCATTGGAATCGGTTCAGTAGTTTAGGAATAAACAACGTAACACGCGATTTATAAATATTTAGAAGAAAAACTTTTAAAATAATTTCGCGAAATCTGGTGTACGAAATTTAGCACAATTAAAGTTTACATTGCGGAGGAGAGAAGCCTTGTAATAGCCTAAAACGCATTACAAGTACATTCATACATATAAGTAGTACGTTTTCCCCGTGTTGGTCCCGGGCTCCTTTGAAGAATAGGCCAACTGCCGTTCCGCCAGGTACCTAGGTCGTGAAAGGCGACTGATTGGTAATACGACTCATTAACATCGTGGCTACTAGGTGGTAGAGTTCAGCATTGTCTCGTCCGGGTCTGGTACCACAGCCTTACTTATTCCTGCCGCAATAGCGTTAGTGCTTGTCACTGTCGTGTTCCGGTTTGGAGGGTAAGGTAGCCGGTAAACTTATGCATGTGGCATTAGACCTCGTTACAAGATAGCAACGCACCATTAACAACTTTGGTGTCTATAGGCGATGGTTGACTCTTCATCAGGACACTCATCTGCTTGTTTGCTATATTATGATATAAGAAAAACATTAAATTAATAAAAATTAACATTACCCACACTACATTCATGCAACATACACGTTAATTTATATAAATGAACAATATTTTCTTCACAGCTAAAGTTAGTTGTCGAACTTAAGAGATTTTATTGTTTAGTTCAGTGTCAAATTCACTTGTTTTATTATTTATACATACATTATTTAACAACTTGTAAAACTTAAATCATTCTTGTAACATTTATATAATGGCAAATAAACTACCTTTCTTTCTTGTCATAATAAATAAAAACAAGTCCCATACTCATTAGGAAGATCCTTTAAAACCGCTTACAAAATTTTACACGAACAGACATTTAGAAAATGAGTGAATAAAAAGTAATAACAAATTGTGCGCTTGAAAATTGCGGGTGCAACGCTGGAAACGATTCTAGCGCCGTGTTAAAATTGTAGCTGTGTGTAACTTCAATATTAAAATTTAACCTCCATACAGGTTGGTAGCCCCATATTTGAAAAACTAGGATTTGTTGTTAAAATAATCCGGACAATACAGTTCAATATGCATACAGTGGCAGCAGTTAAATTAATATGTAGTGAAAATGACATTTAAAGTAATAGGTAATCATACTTTGACCGCCTCGTTGGTCGAGTGGTTAGCGACCCTGACTACGCAATCGACGGGGCTCGAGTTTGATCCCCGACGGGGACAAGCATTTGTGGGTGAGCATAAATGTTTGTATTTCCTTGTTTGGGTGTTTATTAAATATATTTTAGTATTTATATATGTATTTCTATGTATTAGTATCGTTGACATTTTTTATCGTATAAGATAGTAAACAAGCAGATGGGTCTCCTGATGGAAAGAGTCAACCATCGCCTATAGACACCAAAGATATTAATGGTGCGTTGCTTTCTTATGGCGAGGTCTAATGCCACATGCATAAAGTTACCGGCTACCTTACCCTCCAAACCGGAACACGACAGCGACAAGCACTGACGCTATTGCGGCAGGAATAGGTAAGGCGGTGGTACCAGACCCGGGCGAGACAATGCAGAACTCTACCACCTAGTAGCCACGATGTTAGTGACTCGTAGAGTCGCAATGGCGTGAGTGCTTGTCGCTGTCGTGTTCCGGTTTGGAGGGTAAGGTAGCCGGTAAACTTATGCATGCGGCATAAGACCTTGGCCAAAAGATAGCAACGCACCATTAACACCTTTGCTGTCTATAGGCGATGGTTGACTCTTTCCATCAGGAGACCCATCTACTTGTTTGCTATCTTATACTATATAAAAAAAGATAGCACTTTAAGGGTTATAAATTAAAATCGCATTCCTTAATCGAAAATTTATTTTTACAAACTAGAAATATTGTCAGTACCTAGTCAATGACATCTCACACCATAGGGTACGCCAGAAAAAACATCTTCAACGTCCAGGATAGGTACCAACTTAATTCGTCTTTTATTCAACTTTGCTGATAACAATCTTGTTAAGTATTTTTTATGTGTATATTTATATGAATATTTCGTCAAAAAGTGTAGGTATTGGATAATTTATGGTCCCAAATTTAGTGTTGTCAGATTGGCACAACTGTTTTCCATTTTGACGCGGAGTTTGAGTTGATCTGTTATTTAGATCAAATACATTGCTATTTTAGTTAGATCATATCTAGTGAGTATCGCGATTTTATATTGAACAAAAACATAGAATAAAGAGTTTGTCTTGAATTCTGCATCGCCAAACGAATTACGTGTTCGGAGTTCCTGAAAACGTTACAGAAAGCTTACGGTGAATCGAACATATCAAAAATATGTGCTTATGATGGTGATAAAAGTGGTGAAATTACTTGTTGATAAAAGATTCGTAGTCTATCAACATCTTCAACTGAAGTTAACATCACAAAAGTAAATAGTGACTAAAATTCTAATTCAAGTTTATAGTGAGATAGATATTTTAAATCATCACTTGGATGTGAAATATTTTGATGCTCCGCTAGTCCTAAAAGACCTGAGTTTTCTCCAAAAACTCAGATCGCATTTAATAGTCACTGAAGACATGCTAGAACGAGTAAATTCCACCCCAACATTTATGAAACGTACTATTACTGGTGACCAGACGTGGGTTCACAAGTTTGACATACAAACTAATCAATAAGCTTCAGAGTGGCGCCTTCCAACCGAGAAACCGAGTAAATCACGCCGAAGTCGATCAAAAGTCAAAGCCACGTTGCCTGTTTTCTTTGACTATCACGGCGTTGTCCACTCGAGATTCTTGCTGGAAGATCAAACGTTAAATACGGAATATTATTTGAGCGTTATGCGGAGTTTAATAGAGCAAATTCAACGGAAAAGGCCAGATTTGTTGAAAGGAAATTTTTGAATTTTGCACCACGATGATGCGCGTTCGCACTAGGCTATCACTGTGAACAAATTTTTGTCTATAAACACAACAAATGCTATCGAGCAACCACTTTATTCACTAGATATGACTCCTAAATTTTTGGGAATACTTCTTTTATCGAGACGCTCATTATTTTTTTCTATTTTCAAAAAATCTCGAATCGGGTAATTAATAAAGTTGGGGGCTTCGAATATTTTAATTCGGCGAAGGAAAATAATCGATTAATAGCAATATATTTTTTTTATTTTAATCGCTTGATTATTATTTTGCGAAAAACACGAAAAAACTTGTGTTCTAAACATTCTATGGTTTTTTGATGAGTCCTCCACTCTAAAGATTTAGAATTATAAGATTTTCTCATTGATATTAATCAATTTAAAAATAACTTAATTTTCTCACAACAGCTTGTTAATTATTATTATAATTTAAGGATTATTTTATCCGTCACGTAAATTGAAAACTTTTTTTAGTCCAACATTCTAAAATTTTCTTTTTTATCTATCTTTATTAGTCACCTGATTAAAGATTTCTCGACAATAAAAAAGATGGGCGTCTTCTCTAAATGAAGCTGTTCACAAAAATTCAGCATGTTATTATAAATCAAAAAAAGTTTGTTGTTCCTGGGACCACTGTCTAAGACTCTTTAGTATCACCACGATTAAATGGATACGCCTTTCAAGTCAATTTCCTAATTTGTCAGTGTAGCTTGCACGTACACATAAAAATACTACTCAGCGATGAAATAAAATCACTCCCAAGAGTAATTTTTAAACCTTATTATCTCATTCATGATTCAGTACGATAAAACAGTACAACATGTTTTATTTCTATTTTTTCACAATATATTTACAAATGTATGACACTTTTGATAGTGATAGGAGCGTTTGCTCATATGCGCGGCGACACGTTCTTCCCAATGACGTGTCTATTAGTATACATGTGGTCTGTGAGTACAACCACAGAATACATAATAATGGTACAGCGTACTGTGACCAGACATTTTGAATATTACTACACTCATTTCGTGAAAGTTCACTAAGTGGTTAAGCAATATTCTTATTTCATTTTTTATATATAAAAATCAATCTCTATTTTCCTTGGTCACGGCATCACGCCTGAATGGCTGGACCAATTTCGGTATTTTTTTTTTGTTGTGTTTGTAATTGTAAGGAGAAGGTTCTTATAAAAGAAAATATTAAGAAAATTGCGCGGAAAAATAGAAAATTTAAGAATACTTAACCACCATATAAAGTTTAATGCCATTTTGGCTGCGTGGAAGGACAATCCCGTAGAGCGTAGACGTATATATAAATTACGTGTCACGTTGTTTGTCCGCTATGGATTCCTAATATGAATGGCAAAACAACGTTTGCCGGGTCAGCTAGTTTTATTATATTTTTATTGTTTACAGATGATTATGAAATATCGTGTCCTTTAACATATATAATCTTTTACTAGACAACCTACATAGAAAATTTATTTCAGTATTTCTATATATTAGTATCGTTGATTAACACCAATATCACAAGCAAATAATTTGCTTCCTTTGGGCTTAGATTAATCCGTGTTATTTGTACAGGGAATATTTATTTCTTTATGCTCATCGCACAAACGCTATTGGAAATCAAAACCAAACCCCTTCGATTGTGTGGTATCCCCTGGGGATCTTCAAAAGAAGAGTGAACAGGTATCTTCTAGGGAAGCGCGTTCCATCTTAGGCCTCATCTTACCTTACCATCAGGCGAAATCGAGGTCAAGCGCTTACTTATCGATAATAAAAAAAGTGGTCAAGGACAAAGCTAATTGCTTAAATAATAAGTAAATATTGTTATGGCGTACTTTTTGGTTCCGGAGCTGGTGACAAATTTCGAGAAGGTTCTTTTGGCAGATTGGAATTGCGAAAAAATATGATTTCGTCAAAGAGATACTAAGCCTGCGGGTCAGGCAGAACGTTCCCGGTTATTTCGCTTCTGGGCAGGATAGAACATATTTTGCAAAAAAAACATATTTTCCAAAAAAAATTTTTTTTGGAAACTTGATTTTATTTCACTTTAATTAGGTTTTTTAGAAACCAAAAAAAATATATATCCAAGACCATTTTGTCGGTTCTAAGGTGTTCTCAAGCACTTTAGAACCGACAAAATGATCTTGGATATACGTTTCCAACAAATTCATTTCACATTTATTTATTCATTTCATATTTTATTGTACACAACAAAATATAAAATAATTAAATAAATGTCCCTCGTGTTGGTCCTGGGTCCTTTGAAAAATATACCAACTGCTGTTCTGCCAGGCAGGTCGTAAAAGGCGACCGATTGGTTATACGTGTCACTACTAGGCGGTAGGGTTCAGAAACGTCTCGCCCGAGTATTTGGCGCCTTACTTATTTCTGACGCAATAGCGTCAATGCTTGCAGTTGTCGTGTTCCAGTCGGGAGGATAAGGTAGTCGGTAGACTTATACATTTGGCATTGTTATTCCGCCACACTGATACCAACACACCATTAACATCTTTGTTGTCTATAGGCGATAGTTTCTCTTTCCATCAGGAGAACTATTTGCTTGTTTGCTATATTTTTATATTTGTAGATAGCAAACAAAGATGTTATAGGTGCGTTGCTATCCGTGTGGCAGAATGGCAATGCCACATGCATAAGTTTACCGCCTATCTTACTCTCCAAATTAAAACACGACAATGGCAAGCACTGACGCTATTGCGGCAAATATATAAGGTGATGATACCAAATGTATTACACGTAGTATATGTTTTCTAGCACTGGCGTTTTTTATGTACTAATTTGATATGTTCATTTTTTTATATTGTTAATTAATTCTGTTTTTTTTGTATTTTAGTCTTTGTATTTTGATTTTGCTACTGTGTGTGTTGATTACTGTAAGTGTTATGGTGTATGTCTTAAATAATTCTCTTTCGAATAGCAATCGAAAAAATCGATTTCTATTCTATTCTATTTCTATTCAAATAACCGGGCGATACATTGCGGAACTCTGTCGCCTATTAGTTAGGATGATAGTGGCACGTATAGCCAATCGGTCGTCTGTTACGAACTGCCTGGCAGAACAGCAGTTGGTTTATTTATCAAAGGAGCCCGGACCAACACGGGGATATTTATTTATTTTATATATTGTTGTGTACAATAAAATATTAAATAATGAAACAAATATTAAATAAATTTATTGGAAACTTTTGTAAAATGTATTTGAAGGTGTCTGAGAACACTTTAAAACCAACAAAATGGTCTGGGTATTTTTTTTGGGATTTTATAAAACCTAATTAAAATGTGATAAAAGAATCAAGCTGCCAAAAATATATTTTTTGGATTTTTTTGCAAATGTTATGTACTGCGCAGTAGCGAAATAACCGCGAACGCTCTGCCAGATATACAGGCCTGGTATCGCCAGATGACGAAATTATATTTTTTCGCAATTCCAATCTGCTAAAAGGACCTTCCCAAAATTTGTCGCCAGCTCCCGGTCTATTTCTTACATTCTTACGTCGTATATAGTGAACACAAAAGGCTTTTGGTACACTGCACAAAACTAAGTAGGCAACACTTATTTTTGTTACATTTCTTAGACAGAATACAAGATGGCTCTCCAGATGGGAAAAGGTTACTAACGCCTTTGATATTCACTGTATATATAAAATACTAGTTGGCCCGCGCAGCGTCATCCGCGAATAAATTAAAATGTCGATAATATAGTTTTTCTCACAAAGTGAAACCAGTTGAGTGATATTCACTTCACAATATATATATATATATATATATATATATATATATATATATATATATATATATATATATATATATATATATATATATATTGTGAAGTGAAATTAAATTGCAAGTGCATTATTAATTGTGTCTAACAGTAATGGTGCAAGTGCCGAAGACAAAAGATATAGAATATAAAGTACAATAAGCCTATATTAGAATTCAACGGACACTTTAGTAAGAAGTTTTATTAAAAAACTCTTTGCGGAAATCGAGAACTCCTCAAACTCCTATAAATTTTCTTATTTTAAAACAACCAAGATCTTACTTTTCTGCCATAAAATTATACTTTGTTTTATTTATGACAAACATAACAGGTTAAAAAGATATCGGATATATATGTAGGACGCAAAATGTTTCACTAAGATAAGCTAAGAGAAGCTAAAATGTTTCACTATAAAATGTCACAAAAAGGAAAGTAGGTATTTATCTATACATATAATAAAATCGTAGGAAAGTCAAAACTGTACATTGAATATTTTTTTAAAAGAATACTTGGGGCGTGATCTACGATCGATATCAAAGCCAAAAATATAGTTTTTAGAATTTTTGTCTGTTTGTCTGTATGTATGTTCGGGGTAAACTCAAAAAGTACTGCATGGATTTACTTCAAATTTTGCATGAATATTATTAATAGGTCGGGTCAACATATATGCTACATATTATCACGCTGTCACCTAAGGGGGAGGAGCTGTGCGGAGTAAACGAAGTCCGCAAGTCCGCGCGGACGAAGTTGTGGGCAACAGCTAGTTATAAATAGCAGAAATTTACAATATGCAAGACTGTATTAACATAAAAATCTTGGTACCATCTTACAAAAGAAATAAAATACTACAAGTTACATCTATTTAACCACTCGACTCTCGTAGAGGCAAATATTAGACATTATGTATGACAATTGCGTGTAATGTCACTCTGAAGGCAAAATTTTACGCCGCTTGATTTTTTGAATTTTTGAATTTAAACTTTAAATTTCTAATTATAAAGACTAATGTTGTATAAAAACGTCTTTGACGTTTATTCTATGATAAAATATCTGTCATGTCAAATTCGTAAACTGACATCTGCTATTGTCGTTTATTATACTTCAGCCACTTTTGTTCGTTCGACCGGACCGCGTGTGTGTTATCGATTTTTTAGTGGTATAAAACTGAATTTTGTGTTGTTTTACGATGCATTTCTCTCATGTAAGTATTGTTTTTATTAGAAAGGCCGTTAATTATTCTATTTGGACAATTCGTTGTAAGAAATATATCGTGATAGCCAAAAATAAAGTCATTTAGAAATTCATTATTTTTCACGTGATTTTTGTAATATTTGTTTGTAAATATAAAAATTACTTTGTCGATTACTTTATTTTGATCCTTAATCTGTGATGTGATGTATTACGTGCAGAGCGTGGCAAAGAAATATGCATTCAAATTTACACTCTAAAAACATAACCCTTCTTCTTTCGCAATCGGGTAAACAGACAAAGTTCTCAAATGAGAATTTTATTACAATACGTATGTAATTTGTAAATCTCTGGCGTTGAAGACTACATTGGATTGTGCGGGTGTTTGGCCATTTGTTCGCTAATACGCGGGAGCAAACTCGGCTTTAAGCCGTCGAGATTAAGCTGAATCAAATGTTTAATACAAATTTGGTAAACGTGTTTGAGTGATAATCGCTTAAAGTAAGTAAATACTAGTAATGTAATTGAATTGATCTTTAGCCGCATTGAGTAATTTATGGTGAGGTAAAACTTATGGGTTGGCGTCACCGAAAAGCGCGACATGCCCGTAACTTGTTGCACCAGCTGCCGACGCATAGCGACCTGTATCATATGCGCGTATACACTATGTAAAAATACCCTGTCCGACCCGAAAAGGGCATATAAGTATGTCGATGTCATTATTAAAAAAAAAAGTAATAAATAAATATTACTAGGCAAGTTACACTAAATGATCTGACCTCAAACTAAATAAATTTTTTGCTTCTGATGTGGGTGTTAACGATATTAGTACGTAGAAATAATTACTCGTATATAAATACTCAAATATATGTACTTAATAAACACCCCGTTGGTCGAATGATTAGCGACCCTGACTACGCAATCAATGGAGCTCAGGTTCGATTCCAGGGGCAGACATTTAATGGTGTGACTGATATATTAGTATTCGCTAAGATATTAGTAATATTGAAAGGATTCGTGGATTAGTAATCCGGCGAACTGTAATATGCTAATATTTTATATTCGCCTAATATCTGTAACAGATATCCAAAGTGAATAGGATAATATCATTCGGTATTCGGAATAGTTCGGATTCACTAGATTGGCGCCCGTCGGATTCGTGAAAGTATTAAAATATTTTCACGATACGCCGCCTCGTACGTACGAATGAGACGGACGTATTGCCTGCAGTATCATATCTTATTAATGTTGTTTTAAGGTCCAAATTACAGTGAAATATTAGGTAATACCAAACATCTGTGCTCATGGCACAAATTTTCAGGGATCAAACTCAAGCCCCATTGACGCATAGTCAGGTTCACTAATAACAAACGCGATGGTAAAATAAATGATTATATAAATTACGGAGTCAAGATGGATTGATACGCGAAACCGTTAAACTTTAAACAATAATTATAAGTATTAAAAGCCTCAACCAATTCCTTTATCATAATATCATAACACTTTTCTACTTCATGTTAATTATTTGTAAAGCAAAATACGAAAAGAAAAGACAACCACTGAATACGAATCCTGCAGCATGAGGTCGAAATTACTATACTATTGCAATATTGAAGTAATAGAATACCAAATTTGGCTATCGATAGCACTGGTACCAGTTGCTTAATTCCTTTTGTAGTAGTATAAAGTAGACAGGAGCTACCGTGGTGAAACTAACCGATTTAAATAAAATATGTCTTAAAATCGCCGCAAGAAAACCAGAATTTAAATAAAAAATCCAACTGCATCCAAATCGTTTTACACATACAAATATAATGGTCAAACTTATAACATCCCTTTTTATTAGGGATTAAAATCAGTGAAACCAGTACAAGTGTATCAATAAAATTTGTTAAAATGCAGATTCACCAAGTGTCTACGGTTTATAGCATAGAACAAATTGTACTATTTTACAATTTATACGTTATGACATAATTGTTACCAATTAAACAGCTAATTGCTTTGGACTGTATAGGTAGTACATACGGGAGCAAATTCGACAATAAGCAAAAAAAAAACATTACAAAATATAAAAAATGGAATAAAATGTTATGTCCAGAACTTGTATAATTTTTTTACGATATGGTAGTGTTACGCAATGTATCTTTTATATTTTGAAGTCAGTTGTTTAATTTGTCTGAATTTAAATTAATTTAAATTAAAACTTATTATGATTTACGCAAGTGGAACACAAGAGTTATTTTATACATGGTAAATTAAATTGAGTATTCAACCAAATTTGGATGATACTCAAAAGCTTAAATTGGTCTAAATATGTCAAGTAGTTATAATAATTGACCTAAAATACAGCTGTGCTGTCAATTTCATCGCTCTGTTATGGCATTTAACAAAATGTGCATGCATTTACCTAGTAAAGTGTCATCTTCTAATTTACATTTTTGAAATTTCGAGCCCAAAATTCTACACTTAGGAATATGTTTGACTGCTGTGAGTTTAAAATAACTGAAATTAGCGAGGATGGTCTGCACGGATGCTTATCTTTTCAGGGAAGGATTGCAAGGTCAAACGGCTCACAGAATTTTAAGTGTGACTATAGAAATAATTCAATAATTAAAACACGCTTACAAATGTAATATCTTAACGTATGTTTTTAGTTATTTTAGACCCACCCACGTTGAGAAACCATACAAACCTCCATCTTTCGTGGGGAGTAGAAGGTATAACGAGGGAGCGTGAGTAGGCTGATGTTATACCAGTATATTTTATTACAACGTCATATTTTGATCGTTTGAAATTTTGTATTTATAACTTTTGTACGTTTCGAATAATTATCAAATATTTTTCCGTGCGTTTATATGAATGTTAGCGACCCGCGCAGTATCGCTCGTTAAAAATAAAATGTCATCAATATAATTTTTCATATAAACAGTCATTCTCTATTTCAGCCCGTTTAGGGTTGATGTTTAAAAAAAACTGGCCACGAAATGTTCCGTACCATCCCTATTCAAGTTTCTACCTGTTTATTAAGATCGAGAAAAAATTGTTCAAAAATTACGTTTATTGTATGGGGACCGCCCTTACTATTTTTTATTTTTTATTTTTAGTATTTGTTGTTATAGCGGTAATGGAAATACATTATTTGTGAAAATTTCACCATTCTAGCTATCACAGTTTCTGAAATATAGCCTAGTGACCGACAGACAGCGGAGTCTTAGTAATAGGGTCCCGTTTTTACTTTTTAGGTACTGAACCCTAATTAGCCTAAATTTGACCCTTGGTCTTAAACTACCTACATTCTAAAGTAGGTCGTCAAAAATTATGCTTCATTTTTTGTAGCGTCTTGAAATACTAATTATATTCATGCATTTTTTTTATAGTAGAGGGGGTGAAAGAGCATGGACTGCAGTTGATAGTAAGGGTTCGCCACCGCCGATGAACATCTGCAATGACAGAGGTCTTGCGGTTGCGTTGACGGCCTTTTAAAAATGAGTACGCTATTTTCTTGAAGGTCCCCAAGTACTATCCGTTCGGTAACACCCCCGCCGGTAATTGATTCCACAAAGGAGTAGTGCAAGGCAGAAAGTGCCGAGAAAAGTACACGGTTGTGGATTTCCAGACATCAAGGTGGTGAGAGGTTAGCGACAGGAATAAATCCGAACAACTCGTCGGAACATTTCTCATGATGAATGTGATAAAAGATACAGAGCGAACCAACATCTCTGCGTAACGCCAAAGACTCAAGCCGATTAGAAATAGCCTGGTCGTCGACGATTTGAACCGCTCTACGCTGAATGCGCTCAAGAGGTAGAAGCTGGTACTGAGAAACCCAGACCCAGAGTTGAGAACAGTACTCCATGTGAGGTCGAATTTGGGCCTTGTAAATTTTGAGGCGACAGGCTGGTATGAAGTACTGCTTTGTTCTGCTGAGTACACCAAGCTTTTTTGGAGGCTAGTTTAGCCTTTCTTTCCAAATGACCGCGGAACTGAACGTTGTTCGATATGTCGACTCCCAGAATTCCAGTACTGTCTGAGGCTGTTAGGAAAGTATTCTCATATCGAGGTGATATGATAAAGAGTGTCTTTTTTGCGGTAAACGCGCAAAGCTGCTTCTTCTTGGGGTTAAATGTAACAAGGTTTTGATGACCCCATTCTGAAACATCGATAAATCGATTCTCGACTTCAGACACGAGCTTATTTCGCTACGGCCGGAATACGTAGCATAACCAGTACTATCATCCGCATAGCGATGTATGTTACTAATTCGCAACATATCATTGATATGCAGAAGAAACAGTGATCGGTGATAGCACGCAGCCTTGGGGAACACCAGCATTGACAGGTTTAAGGTCGAAGTACGCACCGTCGATTACGACCTTGATGCTCCGATATACCAAAAAACTGGTCCACTTGCATAATTTCTCGGGAAGCCCATAGGAAGGCACCGTTTAGGTTAGGTAATTATAACAAACCATGATCCGAAGGTGGTGTCAAGAGTTTCCAAAACCGGCGTGTTTACATGAAGAGAGTTATATATGTGGATGAAGCAAGACTAGTTTGTCCGATTCGTGATTTATGGCCCTCAATTTTCTCTGCCTACTCCGTAGGGATTTTGGTGTGAATATTGTATGTGTGTTACAATTTCCGTCGTGTTGGTCCAGGCTGCTTTAAAAAATAGACCAACTACCGTTCTGTCAGGCAGGTCGTAAAAGGCGACCGATTGGCTAAGCTTGTCACTACCACCATGTCTACTAGTTGGTAAAGTTCCGCAGCGTCACGCTCGGGTATATGGTACCATCGCTTTAGATATTCCTGCCGCAATAGCATCAATGCTTGTTATTGTCGTAATCCGGTTTGGAAGGTAAGGTAGTGAGTAGAACGATGGGTGTGGACACATGGAATGGATCTGGAATCCTGACACATGGATAGCAACGCGCTGTTAACATCTTTAGTGTTTATAGGCAATAGTTTCTCTTTCCATCAGGATACCCATCTACTTGTTTGGTATTTGATGATATAAGAAGTACGAGAAGGAAGCATGACATGTCTGTCTCAATCATGTTGTATGGCATTCAATTCTTCTTCTTTGATTCTCTGCCTATTCCGTAGGGATTTTCGCGGGAATATTTGTATGCATTACATAGTGAAATAGCTCTGATATCCGACTAGATTAATCTCAGCATTCTTGAAAGTTTAAAGCGTTAATGTAGAAAATCACGGAATTCTTGCTGGCACTCAACGAAGAGTTAGCGTGTTCCCTAACAACGGCTATTATGCGGCAACATTTTTATCGTTTTTAATGTTTCGTGTTACGAACCGGGATATTGGAATCGCTTTTTTCATATTTCACAAATAGCCCATTGTGATGTAGGCGTTGTACATTGGTTGTACAGTGTAAAAATATAGATCTTGTGTAAGAAAGCACATTTAATATTTGTAGGGTCCAAATTCGAAATATATTAATAAACCTATTTAAGCAAGCATGTTGATTCGAGCTCCTTCTACCATATCGACTATGACGTAGTAATACGTGATACGACAGAAAGATCACTGCCATACGCACACAATTAAAATTGTTTTTTAATAAGACCTTAAATAATATTTTTTCAACAGACTCCCCAAAAAGAGGAGGCTATTGATTCGGCTGTATCATTATTTATTTTTTATGTTTTTTACCTGAGAACTCGGTCATTTATGACCCGATTTTGAAATTTTTTTAGGAGGGTGTATTACCTCTGTAGTCCCATTTTAATCTCGTGAAGATCTGTCTCTCAATGCACGTAATTGAATCGATGCGCTTAAGGTTCTTACACACATAAACACGATAGTACATCGAGACGTGCTACGGCGCGGCATATTATATAAGTCACTTTGATGTAAATTTATAAAACATTATTTATTCATAGCTAGCTGCAATGTGCAGCCCGCTGCATCATGAAAGTTTTTGGTGAATCCCGCGGGGTCACCTAATTTTTCCGGGATAAAAAGCCTATGAACTATTCCAGGTTATCATTTATCTGTGTGCCAAATTTTATACAAATCCGTTCAGTAGTTTTCGCGTGATTGAGTAACAAAAATCCATCCATCCAAACATCCAAACTTTCGCATTTATAATAATAATAATAAATATTCACGGGACAAATTACACTTACTGATCTAACCCCAAAGTAAGCAAATTATTTGCTTGTATTATGTGTGTTAGTCAACGATACTAATACGTAGAAATACATATATAAATACTGGAATATATTTAATAAACACCCAAACCAGGAAATACAAACTTTTATGCTCATCACACAAATGCTTGTCCCCGTCGGGGATTGAACCCGAGCCCCATCGATTGCGTAGTCAGGGTCACTATTACGTGATGTTATAAATTAATTCTCGAAAAGCAATTCCGCTTGCCATAGCACACTGGTATGGCAAGCGGAATTATTCGGGGCGCAATGGGTTTGGGGCAGGTCATTTCGCATTCACTGGAATTCGCCGCGTGAATTTTAGTGAAAAAAAATATTCGGGGCCCCCGAGCAACGGGGGCCCCAACATGCGTAAGCAAAAATTAATAAAAACTTCCCAAACGTACAAAAAATCGATTTAATATTTTTCAAAAAGGCAAGGAGAGTGTACCTATATTTAATTTGAATTTTTTGCAAAAATTTTGTAAAAGTGACAGATAATTATGATGAATAAATATTTATTTTAATTTTATGCAAATATTTTTGTTTCTTTTGTGAGAAATCTTCATAAGAGCCCCCAGACAAATTTTTATACAGGGCCTCGCCAAGGCACGCTACGTCACTGGCTCAAGCGTAGCGAGGTGCTATTGACCGAAATAAAAGAGAAGTAAGTCAGACCTATCGTATTTTATTTTATAGCTCGTATGACATAAACCAGAACTTTAGTCACGCTTTTCGGTGTAAACTATTTAGGTCACGAAAATGCATAGTTAAAGTGCGGATTAAACGGTCTTATAAAAACAATTTATTCCTTGTGCTTTTAGGAGTTATCTTCAAATTTAGGCTTTAAAATTCTTAATAATATAAATTTGTTGGAATTATGGACATTGTCGCCGACGCGTAAGATCAAAGGATCTTTTAATGAGGTAATTCTTAGAGAACAAAAATCCTCTTAAGGCTTATGAAACCTCTGATCCTTGACGAGATTAAAGCTGCGTATGAATTAACTTTTTGTCTAAGTGGACCTTTAGGAGCTTATAATTTACTGTTTGAAGCTTGCGGTTATTGGAACGAAGTTCCTTATCACGCGTTGTGAAAGGGGGCTAGACGGATTTTTTTTTTACGAAAAGTTGTCACGACACTTTTTGCTATAGTAAACTATTGTAAGCTGTGCGGCGTGCGGCGTGCTTTCTCTCTCTCTCTTATAGAAAGCAAGCCAGATATTTTCATTTCTATTTCGCATTGAACAGTGTGGTGTCGCGACGATTATTTTTGTTGAGTGTATACAGGTTTTTTGTAAATAATAATAAAAGGAACTTCGTTCCATCCGGGTGTCCCTTGACACCTCTCAAGTTTTTTTATTTTATATTATGTATAGAAAACAAGTTTAAGGTTCGCTTGATGGAAAGAAATTTTAAATATTGTTAGTTCGTGGTTAATTCATACTATCATATTATAACAGATTAAATGGATAGGCCTTTTAAGAAAATTTTTTAGTTTGTCAATGTAGCTTGCATTTACACACAGGGATACGGAGTTATACTATTCACCGATGAATTTCCCCGTGTTGGTCCCGGGCTCTTTTGAAGAATAGACCAACTGCCGTTCTGCCAGGCAGATCGTAAAAGACGATCGATTGGCTATACAAGTCACTACTATCGTGGCTACTAGGTGGTAGAGTTCTGCATTGTCTCGCCCGGGTTTGGTACCACCACCTTACCTATCCCTGCCGCAATAGTGGCCGTGCTTGTCGTGGCATTTGACCTCGCCACAAGATAGTATCGCACCATTACCATCTTTGGTGTTCATATTTGGTGTTCATCATAGGCGATGCTTGATTCTTTCCACCAGGAGACCCATCTGCTTGTTTGCTATCTTATTATATAAAAAAATTAGTCACTTCAAGGGTAATTTTTAAATCTTGTCATCTCATTCGGTATGATAAAACAGTAAGTACAACATGGTTTTTTTCTATTTTTTCATGATGTAATAAATCTACAAATGTATGACGTTTTTGACAGTGATCTAACCCCAAAGTAAGCAAATTATTTGCTTGTGTTATGGGTGTTAGTCAACGATACTAATACGTAGAAATACATATATAAATACTTTTACATACATAATAAACACCCAAACCCGGAAATACAAGCGTTCATGCTCATCACACAAATGCTTGTCGCCGTCGGGGATCGAACCCGAGCCCCGTTGATTGCGTAGTCAGGGTCGCTAACCACTCGACCAACGGGGCGGTCATTATATATATTCTTCGTTTGCGCGGACTTCGTTTACTCCGCACAGCTCCTCCCCCGTAGGTGATAGCGTGATAATATGTAGCCTATATGTTGACCCAACCTGTTAGTAATATTCATGCAAAATTTGAAGTAAATCCATGGAGTACTTTTTGAGTTTACCCCCGATATACATGACTTTCCTTCGATTTTATTATATGTATATAGATCATCATACTAATACTTATATATTAGAGGTAACGCGAAAGTTAGTGAGGATGGATGGCTGTTTGTTACACTTTCACTGAAAATCGGCCAAATAAATTTGGATGAAATTTGGCACACAGGTGGATGATAAACAGGAATAGTACATAGGCTTTTTCTCGGAAAATCAATGGTTTCCGCGGGATTCACCAAAAACTTTTATAATGTGCTAGGCTGCACGGTGGAGCCAATAATATAATAACGAAAGTCGATGTCTGTCAGTTACGCTTTAATGGCTGAACCGCTGGACCGATTTTGATGAGATTTGGAAAAGAATTAGTTGAAGGCAAACATTTTTTTTTCAAATTCAACCTCTAATATGCTGAAATGGGAGATGGGATATTGTATGAATTCCATACTAATATTATAGATGAGAAAGTCAGTCTATTTATCTATCTGTTTTCTGATTTTTTTAATATCATAAGATAGCAAACAAACAGGTGAGTCTTCTGATGGAAAGAGACAAGCATCGCCTATAGACACCAAAGATGTTAATGCTGCGTTGCTATCTTGTAGCCAGTGCTAATGTCACATGCATAAATTTACCGGCTACCTTACCCTCCAAACCTGAATACGACAATAACAAGCACTGACGCTATTGCGGTAGGATTAGATAAGGCGGTGGTACCAGACCCGCAGAGACAATGCAGAATTCCACCACTTAGTAGCTACGATAGTAGTGACTCGCTTAGCCAATCGGTTGCCTTTTACGATCTGCCTGGCAGAACGGCAGTTTGTCTATTCTTCAAAGATGCCCGGACCAACGTGGGGTATTCTTTTAATGTCATGGGATAGTGAACAGGCAGATGGCTCTTGTTATGAAAAGTAACAACCATCACCTATAGAGTATAGACGCCAAAGATGTTGCGTTGCTATTTGCTAGGATTATCATCCTAAGGGTCTGGTAACACCGCCTTACCTATTCCTGCCGCAATAGCGTCAGTGCTTGTCGCTGTCGTGTTCCGGTTTGGAGGGTAAGGTAGCCGGTAAACTTATGCATGTGGCATTAGACCTCGCCACAAGATAGCAACGCACCATTAACATCTTTGGTGTCTATTGGCGATGGTTGACTCTTTCCATCAGGAGACCCATCTGCTTGTTTGCTATCTTATGACATAAAAAAAAATCCTGCTTACTGACTTTACTCACTGATCTGAAACACGACCGTGACATGCATTGCCGTTATTGCGGCATTAATAGACAAGGCGTTGGTGCCAAAACTGGAGAGATGTTGCAGATCTCTACCATCTCTTATATTGATGATGATTACCTTATACCACAGTATACTGGAGAGTAACAGTAGTCAATCTACATACATGTGATATTCAAGCAACGCACACATAGACATCTCTCACGAACGCGATATCTCGGAATGGCTCGAGACAGTTTTATCCGCACCAGTCCGAGATATCGCGTTCGTGAGAGGTGTCTATGTGTGCTATGCTTGCTCGAATATTACTTATATGTAACATTGACCTCTGTTAGTCTCTGAGTATTCTGTGCTTATACCATAATCTCATAAAATGACTCACGCACTCTTTGGTCTAGCAGTTCGGTAGTTGATCACATGGGGTCCCGGGTTCGATTCCTGAGACGGACAATTAAATAAATGTGTTTTTTCAGTTTTTTTTATAAAAGCAACGTTGTCGGGGATTGGATAAGTGCTCGGTTGGAAATAGGCTTGCCACATTGTGGAAGTATCTTCGGCTAATCGTGCGTGCACTATCTAGTAGGAGGAGGTTAGGGTTTACTTCAATGGTACCCGGACCAATACTGATAGACCAACTAGAAAGAGAATCTTTACGCCGATTCCTTTGCGGGTAGGCGAGTGAACTGAACGTTTATAGACTTTCCAGTTTACCACAATCCACCGGTTTGTCTTTCAACAAGATGAATGGTGATCTCACAGACCACATGAATTGGGTGATCCCCATCGCCGCTTTTTACCAACATAATTATTTGACAACATAATTATGAGATAATCGTCTATTTTTAATGATAACTGCGACTGACTGTTTTACGAGCTTATTTGAGGCACGGAAGTATCATGCCATCCGCTAGACTCTACTGATACTGATTTTAGATTTTTCGAGACACACCTCGAAAAAACTTCAATAACTCTTGACCCGTAAATCGAACCTGAGACCTCATGATTTGAGCCAAATAAACAAGGAATATTTATTTGGCTCAAATCATAAGGTCAGATCACGAGACAGTATACTAAGTAAGGTTACTATTGCCCGCAGTCATCTCGCAATGCCAGCGGAGATGCGTGCGAGCGCCGGGATCCGTGCCAACATGGCGGCGTGTGCATCAGCACTGATGACGGGCCAGTCTGCGAGTGTCGAGACGGTGACTACGAAGGTGCTTTCTGTGAAAGAGGTAAAAAAATACTTTAATTATAGGTTTTATTTGTAGTGTATGTAATATTTCTTGGCTTAGATTATAACAATAAATATATTGTATCCTGCTATGGTTACTCCGTGCCCCAAGCACCAAAGCTTATGATACTGTAGCTAATACCCTACAATTAGCAATTAAATATGATGTGCCAGACATGAGAGAACACGATGTATTATTATATAATATGAACAACGGCCTTTGTCTTAAATATTAGGAACTGCCTTTATTAATTAAAACTAAGTAGTCAATTTATATTATATGCATAGAATAATAACGCATAGAAACCGAGTTGACCCGCGCAATATTAAGCCATTTCAAAGAAGCCTGAAAAGGCTTCTTACGTTCGCCGGCCCCTCAGGCATGCGACACGTGCCACGCGGAGTACAGCTCTCGCAATTTCAAAAAATGTGAGTTACTGTGTGGTGAAATGCTGTCACCGTGCTTCACAAAAGCGTATTTAGGACTTGAAGATAACATTTCACCGATAAAAACTACTTGGCATCGGATATTTTTGTATAAAATCCAAACAAATGAAACATAAATATCTAAGTAGAACGATATTCAAAATGTTGCCAGCCAAAGGGAAAAATATTCTACCACGTATTTGTTTTTACCTATTTTCATTATAATTAATAATATGTGTATTCCTATTTTATGTGCGATATTACATAGCCTGGACTTTGCTTTTGCATAAAAAATAGTTTTTAAATGTTGAGACTCACCCATTATACTGGCACAAATATTACAAATCCGTTTGTCTGACCAATATTATGAAGCATTTATTCGTATATAATGAGGACTTTTAGAAGACAAAAAAATGTTCCAACTAGCATTCTAGATGCCACAGTGACCATCAGAAAAAAACTCTGTCACTACCAAAGTCATTTTTTTTTAAATTTTCTTATTAAATAATATGCCATCGTACTGCATTATTTCGTATTGCTTAGTGTCAAGTAGTTTTATTAGCGATATTTTTGACTTTTATCCACGAAAACATGTAGGGTAACGTGCCCTAAAATCGGTCTGCGCCTAATGTCGACCTCCTAATATGTTTATACTGATAATTAAGCTAATATTCCACATAACTTTTAAGAACGCGGGCAAGACTTCATATATCGTTTTTTAATTATTATCTTAAAGTTTAATGTGTTTCTTAATCTATATCAACTGCTTAATTTATCCGCATTTAATAAATATTTTTTTAACTTGGGGAATAGTAGTTAAATAAAGTTGGAATTTAGGTAAGGTTAACGTAAGCAATCAGTTCTCTCCTTAGTAGTCTGTGGTTAGATATTTATCTTGTCATTGGGTGTCTTCAGTACAACAGCTGTTAATCTCAGAAATCTAAGTAAGGTTGACAGAATTCTGAGCTAAGATTTGCGAAGACACTTTATAGGTACTTAAAAGAACAAAAAATAAATTAGCTTTAACTATTCTTTAATACAAAAACCGGGAGAATTTTTATTTGATACTTATAATGAAAATTATAATATATAAACTTATTGCTGTTTTAATGAAAATGTAAATTAAGTTTTATACAATGATAACACTTAAATTTGATGATAGAATTCAATCAAATTAAAGTCTCAATATTTTTCATATAATTGTTCCTAGCGATATATTTTATTTAATTGATTTAACAATCGTAGAAAATTATTCTAGTTTTATTCTAGTAGTGAAAAATAAAACTTTAAATATCAAGTGCTTTTAAATCGTTTCCTTTTTTTAACTACAACTTAATAAAAATAAGTACCCTAAAATAGTTATATTGAAGATTATTTGATATAGACAAAAAATAATTTATATAAATCGTTTTATTTAAAAAAATATCACAATATTGAATATTTAATGCTCATTTCTCTTAATTTTGAGGACCAGCAAGTAACGATCTAATGTAATTTTTACATATCAAATTTTTTATGCGTAGTTTTAAAGAGACTAAAATATCAATTTATTTCATTTATTTTATGTCTCAAAGAAAGAGAATCAATCATTAAAATTGGTGACCATTTAGATTTTTTCTTTGCAGTTTTTATCAAATTAAAAAGATCATTTAAATACATACCATAAAAAATTGAGGGCATATTATGTTTACAAAAGTTGTTTAATAAAATTAAAGTAAATTTTAATGCAAAGTTAATACCTTATTTCAGTTTCAAACATCCTTTACTGGCTAACATTAGAGAAAAATGGGGCTGAAATTAGGAAAACATTGACCGACAATAGAAAAGAAACCAGGATAGAGAGGGTCAATCATTTAAAACTTAACACGTTTACATATTTATATTTCGTTGTTGAAATCAATTCGAAACATCAATAGTGTAAAATTTAAATATTGATTAACACGAAAAAGAAAATTAATATTTTCTTCCCGATAACGGTTTAAGCCTAATAGGGTCCGAAAGTTACGTATTTGGTTAGGCGGCCGAAATTTGGCTATTTTACCCTATAAATTTCTACATCACTGAGATTAATTTTAATTTTTAAAATTTAAATAAATAATTTGATTATTAAGTATACATATTTTCGTGTCACAATTTGCACAAAAACGAAAAAATCCAAGGTGAAATAGCTTTGGAATGTAGAATTACAACACGTAGAAACCGAGTGGGCCGCGACGTTTTAAGCCATTTCAAAGTAGCCTTTAAAGGCTACGCATGCGCTTACCGTCCGCTCAGAATCGCGATACATGTCATACGGAGTGCAGGTCTCGCAATTCGAAAAAAATATGACTTACTGTGTTGTTAAAGGCAAAAAAAGACAAATAAAATAAATGCTGAATTATCAAAAAGTACCCTCGAGCTAAATTATTTTCATAAGACTTAGTATAAATAACAGTTAAAGCAAATACAATAATTAATTTTCTTAACATTAAGGTCTAACTAAAAATATTGTGCGCAATTTTTTTTCCACAACTAGCAACTGTATAGTGATAAGTTATGTGTTTCAAATTATCTATTCTTAGTCGATTTACATAACAGAAAAATTATAAATTGTAAGTACTTACCTGTGAAATGTTCACTTTTTTGTTTTTCTAAGGTGTTAGAACACTTCTTTATAATGCAATAAGTCATTTCGAATTATTTTTCGTAAACTGTGTCCGATATAACCTGATCTTATTAAGCATTGACAACTCGCAAAACGAATTGAGCCGTTTCTGGCTCAGTTTTATTTACTCGTTTTTTGTGGTTTCTAGGCGTTATTATTCTAAGATCAGAACCAAAACAATTGCGGACGCTAGGTGGTGCTCAAGTCGTGCACAGAGTCAATAGTAGCCAATATAGTACGTTTAGCTTAAAACATTTTAATTTTTTAAGTTGATTTAAATAAATACTTAATTAATAAGTATCTTATTAATTTTTACCTTAAAACGTTTCACCTATAACGTAAGTATTGTTTCTGCTTGCCCACCCATTTGCTAATTTTCAAGCTAGTTTAAGGTTTAGAATCATGGCAAGATTTGTATGAAAGTTAAAATAAAAAAGGTTCCAAGGTAATAGCTTTGAACAAACATACATACACATACACGCACACAGACATACACATAATAACACACAAGTATTTGCCAAGCAATGTATTTCGAACATTTGTATGATATAGGATAATATATTAGTAGATACATATCAATAAGGTTTTTTTGTAAGAATTACTTCAATCACTGTTTTTATAACTTAAATAACGTAAATTCGTATTGACCATATTTTTTATTTACGCTCGGTGCCGGTTGGTTACCGCTGTTTAATTACTGAAATTTAAAAAAAAATAATCTTGAGAACCTCTAAAACATTTTCCTGTAATTCTACTCATTTTACCTCACCAGAATAAAAATTGTAAGTTCTAAATTTTCTATATGACTAATAATACCATTGGAAAGACAGACAATCTTTATTCCAGTGAGGTAAAAATATTTTAAATCACAAATAAAAGCACAAAAACTAAAAAAATATAAGGTTAAATAGCTTTGGAATCATCTTGAGAACATCTAGAATATTTCCCGGCATTTAACATATTTTACCTAACCGAATAAAAAGTGTAAGTTTCAAGTTTATACTAAATGATTAATAATGTTATAGTATGAAAGATTATTTGTATACCGGTCAGGTAGATATATTTTAAATACCGTCTTAGGAAAATATTTATTTACTTGCAACACTATTCGGGTCTTTGGAGTCTTTGTGTGCGTGACGACGCAAGTGATTACACGAAGCTTACACGGACACTGACACGGTTTTGGCCTAAAATATGAACGTAGCGTTGAATGCAATTATCACTCTAAGCGTTATTACTCTATGATTATATGTGTATTTCTTTTCATTTTGCCTCTTTTTTTATTGTTTATTCTTCCTAATATTCTACATTTTATTAATTTTCATAATGAAGTATAACTTAATGTATTTACATTACCTTAAATTACTTATGCACGTTGAAGAATGATCTCAATGGAGGCGAATATGTGTAACACTGGTCGATGCAGGAGACAATGTCCGAGTTTTTAACTTGTCTTACCCGCCATTGTTATGTCAGTGATACCAACGTAAATAATTTTAATTTACACAATAACAATGTCGGGTAAAATCCTGCTTTATTAAATAACTAGCTGAGCCCGCGACTTCGTTCGCGTGGAAATTTTTCGAAAAAAGTACTTAGCCTAAATTACTCCCTATCACATCAGCTATCTGCCTGTGAAAGTCCCGTCAAAATCGGTCCAGCCGTTTCATAGATTAGCCGGAATAAACAGACAGACAGACAGACAAACAAAAATTGTAAAAAATATAATTTTGATATGTGTACCGTGTATACATCCATATGCACTTAGTAAAAAGCAGTTATTTTAATATTACAAACAGCACTCTAATTTTATTTATTTTTATAGAAAACTTACCATAACTAAGCAGTCTAGGTTTATGAAGCACATGAAGACTTCAACGCTAAATGTTTTAGGTGAAAGTTTCGTCCAAAACCCTCTATAACTCTACTTTCAATGCAGCTGGACAGCTTCACGCGTCTGACCGCATCTTTATAGCAAAGTTTGGTTCACGAGCCGTCTTAGAGCCAACCATAATTCGAACAAAGACAAAACTTGATGGAGTCGCCGATCGAGTTACCGGATACGACATGGTACCACCATATACTCCGTGCAAGCATTTGAGAAATAATTCATAAATAATAGGGTGTTGTTATAATTTCATTTATTTATTTTATTTTATAGGATAACAAATAGATAGGTAGTTAGTTCTCCTGATAGAAAGAGATAACCTATAGACTCCCAAAGACTTAAATGGTGCATCGCTAACCACCGTCACACTGATAACAACGCACTAATAACGTAGTGTTAAAAGGCGATGCCATCCAAACAGAAAGTTGTTTTATAATATAAAAAAAAACAGCCGCGTGTGATTTGGACTCGCGCACGAAGGTTTCCGTACCATCATCTATGAAAAATGACAAAAGTCACGTTTGTTGCATGGGAATATGTAATGCCCTCAAATATTTATTTTATTTTAATATGTACTTTTAAAGTATTAGTAGTAGATATAACTTAATATAAATTCTGTGAATAGTTCACGCGCAGTTTTAGGAAGGTCGTAAAAGGCGACCGATTGGCTATGCGAGTCACTACCATCGTGGCTACTAGGTGGTAGAATTCTGCATTGTCTCGCTCGGATCTGGTACCACCGCCTTACATATTCCTGCCGCAATAGCGTTAGTGCTTGTCGCTGTCGTGGTCCGGTTTGAAGGGTAAGGTAGTCGGTAAACTTATGCATGTGACATTAGACCTCGCCACAGGATAGCAACGCACCATTAACATCTTTGGTGTCTATAGGCGATGGTTGACTCTTTCCATCAGGAGACCCATCTGCTTGTTTGCTATCTTATGATATATAAAAAAGCGCCTACCAGTTGTCGTTTATAACATCAAGTAAAAAAAATTGCAAAAAAGTCACGTTTGTTGTATAGGAGCTAAATATTAATTTTATTCTGTTTTTAGTATTTGTTGTTATAGTGGCAACAGAAATACGTCATCTGTGAGAATGTCTAACTATTACGGTCTTATTACGGTCTATGAGATACAGCCTGGTGACAGACGGACAGACTGACTGGCGGAGGGACAGCGAAGTCTTAGTAATAGGGTCCCGTCTATCCCTTTGGGTATGTAACCCTAATAACATTGTCTAATGTATACGATTTGGCGGGCCCATTTAAACCATAAATGTTTCGTTATAGCCATTACAAGTTCCATGTACATTTTTACCAAAGTAAAGGACAAGCCAGACTTGCGTGCCAAATACACATTACACAAGTCACAACGAGTACACGTGTGGTGTTGCCATTAAGTGCATCGCATCGCTTCGCTTAAAAGCGGGTGATTTAGTGTTAATAAGCCCGTTTGTTTTAACGAGCCTGAAACCAAAATTATATTTAATTATTTTTGCACAACAAACATGTTTGTGTATAATAGTGTTTATTTTGTCCTGCATCTGCTTTTTTTTCGCCGTGTTGGTCCCGGGCTCCTTTGTAGAATAGGCCATCTGCAGTGGCGTAGCTAAGTGGGCAAGGGCCTCGGTGCATAGAGAAAGAATCGGGCCTGGCGAGTTCGCTGATCTGCTCTTTTCAAAGCTTAGGTTAATGGGCAAAGGGCCCCCCGAGGTCCGGGGCCCTGGTGCACTGCACCACCGGGCCCTACGATAGCTACGCCACTGTTCTGTGTTCTGCCAGACAAAATAGAGTTCTGCCAGACAGGTCGTAAAAGGTAATCGATTGGCTATGCGAGTCACTACTATCGTGGCTATTAGGTGGTAGAGTTCTGCATTGTCTCGCCCGGGCCTGATACCACCGCCGTACCTATTCCTGCCGCAATAGCATCAATGTTTGTCACTGTCTTGTTCCGGTTTGGAGGGTAACTTATGCATGTGGCATTAGATCTCGCCTCAAGATAGCAACGCACCATTAACATCTTTGGTGTCTACAGGCTATAGTTGACTCTTTTCATCAGGAGACCCATCTGCTTGCTTGCTATCTTATGATATAAAAAAGAAAATCTGCAACAATGAAAACATTTAAAATTTTTTTACAGAGATGACATTTACTGGCACCGAGACTTAACATCTTATGTCTCAGGATAGGCAACATATAAATTAGTTCCCTGGGATAGTTCCAGGTGAACTAGTTTATGTTCATTGGCGACGTCGATCACTTATCATGAGGTGGCACGTCCGCCAGTTTGCCTAACCAACTAACATCTATACATATAATAAAATCGTAGGAAAGTCAATGTATGTCCGGGGTAAATTCAAAAAGTACTGCATGGATTTACTTCAAATTTTGCATGAATATTACTAACAGGTCAGGTCAACATATAGGCTACATATTATCACGCTATCACCTACGGGGGAGGGGAGCTGTGCTGAGTAAACGAAGTACGCGCGAGCGAAGTCGTAGACAACAGCTAGTAAAAATATGTAAAACTAGCAATGAGCATAATCAACGAAATCGGTTACAAAGCAAAGGAGAATTTCGTTACATTGAACCATTGACACGTAGCTCAGCTGGAAGGGGGTTTGCCTGGCCTAAAGGCAATGCTACCGCTGGTTTTATTCTAGCCGTTTTTGTTAACATACTTAAAAGTTTTCTCTAGCATGGGATAAGAGCTAGTGAGATTTTCCTCTGTGTTAGTCCCGGGCTCCTTTGAAGAGTAGGAGAACTGCCGTTTTGCCAGGCAGGTCGTAAAAGGCGACCGATTGTCTATACGTGTCACTACCTTCGTGGCTACTAGGTGGTAGATTTCTGGATTATCTTCCCCGGGTCTGGTACCACCGCCTTATCCATTCATGCCGGAATAGCGTCAGTGTTTGTCTCTGTCATATTCCCGTTTAGAGGGTGAGGTAGGCGTTAAACTTATGCATATAGCATTAGACCTCGCCATAAGTTAGCAACGCCCCATTAACATATTTGGTATCTATAGACGGTGGTTGACTCTTTCTATCAAGACACGCGTATACTTGTTTGCAATTTTGTGATATAAGAAAACACATAAATAAAAAGTTAAAAAATAATTTGAATCACAAAATATTACAGGTAACTTCTAGGGAAGCGCGTTCCATCTTAGGCCGCATCTTAGCTTACCATCAGGCAAGATCGTGGTCAAGCGCTTCCCTATCTATAATAAACAAATAAAAAATAAAATGAAAAAGGGTGTTTTATTAGATAATAGCGACCCGCCCGGATTCTATATTTATACAAAGATAAAGATAAAATATTATTATATAAATAAATTATAAAATAAAATAAAAAATATACAAAACTTTATTAATTTGACATTAAGTTATTTAAGATTAGTTGTACCTTGCATTTTAATTTTTTTGTTGAGAACAACTTATTTTTCCAAGACAAAAAGTATCCTATTCCAAGTTATCATATACTCATGTGCCAATTTCACCCAATTGGTCAGTCGTTTTTGTGTGACTGAATAACAAACGTCCAAACATACTTCCACATTATATTTAGGGACGTTATGTATAATATACCAAAAAAATCTCATGTTATTTTAAATTTGGCCAAGCCTAGCGGACTATTAAGCCCTCATTTGTAGGGATCGCGATAAATTTAGGGATAAAGGCTTTCCTGCAAAACACACCTGGTCACATATTTAGGGACTAACTTGACATGTAACCTTTGCATTATTTTAGTTTCGCAGTATGAGTAAAACAGAAGTATAGCAAGAGCCACTGAGAATGTAAATGGTGTGTCTTAATTGTGAAAAAACCGGTCAAGTGTGAGATGGACTTATACACATAAGATTTCGTACTCGTACAAATAAAACGTACCTATTTTTTTTTTTTATATTATAAGATAGCAAACAAGCAGGTGGGTCTCCTGATGGAAAGAGTCAACCATCGTCTATAGACACCAAAGATGTTAATGGTGCGTTGCTATCTTGTGACGAGGTCTAATGCCACATGCATAAGTTTACCGGCTACCTTAGCCTCCAAACCGGAACACGACAGCAACTAGCACTGACGCTATTGCGGCAGGTACAGGTTAGGCGGTAGTACCAGACCCGGTCGAGCCGATGCAGAACTCTACCACCTAGTAAACCAACACCTAAACTGAAGAACATGAGGTTGACAAATAAATAATATTTGGTAAGAATTATTATAAAGAATCAGTGTCTCGGATGAGCACATAAAGCTGTTGGTCCCGGTGATTGCTGGAAATACTCGATAACTGTTATCAAGCGGTAAAATGCGGCGATGAGGATCATCACTCATCTCTCATCAACCAAAAACCGGTGAGTTGTGGTGAACTGGAGTCTAAAGACGCTCAGTTTACTCTGCCTACCCGGCTAGGACATCGGAGGTATTGATACTTTTTTCATTACAAACAAATAATGCCAATAGGACATTTTAACCGCTTGCGCTAAAAGGAGGATTATGTTTTTCTGGATTAGATCGCTTTCGAGTTTGGTTTTTTGATTATTGCTTGTCCCTTAAACAGCTTATATTACTTCTCCATGTAAACTTTTAACTATACGAAATCTTACACTTTTTGATATCTATACAAATAAATAAAATTGGAGTGTCTGTTTGTAATATTAAAATAACCGCATATTACCAAATACATATGGATATATACACGGTAAAAATACCAAAACAACATTTTTTTTTACAATTTTTGTCTGTCTGTTTATTCCGGCTAATCTTTGAAACGGCTGGATCAATTTTGACGGGACTTTCACTAACAGATAGCTGATGTAATAAGGAGTAACTAAGGCTACATTTATTTTAGAAAACTTCCACGCGAGCAAAGTCGCGGGCACAGCTATAAATAAATATAAATAAATAATAAATAAATATTCACGGGACAAATTACACTTACTGATCTAACCCCAAAGTAAGCAAATTATTTGCTTGTGTTATGGGTGTTAGTCAACGATACTAATACATAGAAATACATATATGAATACCAGAATATATTTAATAAACACCCAAACCCGGAAATACAAACATTTATGCTCATCACACAAATAGCTATACAATATAGTATACAATATATACATACAAGTATATAATATATTTGTAAAGGGAGTCAAAGTTTTCGTTTCTAGTGTTAATAAATAATTGGGTATTGACTTTTGATAAAAGCAACTAAACAAAAGACGTAAAACAACTGTCGTTATGATTTTAACTTTGGTCCCAGTTCTCAAACGACTTATAGAAAATTTAATAAAATTTTAAGAAGTTTTCTTGAATCTAAATTCCTTCAAAGTTTGTAATCTTATTAGTTTAAGTTCTTGAAATTGTGCTTGCAGATTACGTCATATTTTCTGTTTTATAATCCGATGGGTACAAACAGATAACATATTTAGTTTTTATGTTACATAAAATCTCATTTTCTTTTTTCCCATACCTCCGCGTTTCTCCGGGTCCACCTTAAGGTATATGTGAACTGCCGTTCTGACAGGCAGATCGTAAAAGACAACCGATTGGCTATACGTGTCACCACTACCTTCAGAGTACTATGTGTAGAGTTCCGCGGTGTCTCGCCCGGATATATTACGCTATATGATACCGCCTTATCTATTCCTGCCGCAATAGGCATTGCCATCCCACCAAACGGATAGTAACGCACCAATAACATATTTGGTGTCTATAGACTATGGCATCTCTTTTTATCAGGAAAGAGAAATCAATGCTATGTTGATCTCTATTGTTTAATGTCCATCTCCTTACTGTTTTAGTCCATGTTGGTCCGAGATTCGTTTAAAGAAAAGATTATCTGCCGTTTTACCAGTCAGATTGTAAAAGGCGAATAATTTCCAAAACCATTGTGATTACGAGGTGGTGGTGATTACTAAGGATTGTTGCGCTAGACTGCAGACGGACGGATGGACGGATGGACGGACGGACGGCCATAGCAAAACTATGAAGGTTCTAGTTAACTTCAGAACCCTAAAAAATACATACGCTCAAAAAACATAAACTTCCTTCTAGCGCAGTCGGGTAAAATATGTATATCTTGTTGGACTGTATCTTGTATATCTGTATCGTGTATATAAATGTATCTAATTGGTGGTCTCTAGTTAGAGATAGTTTAGACTGTTGAAGTTCATCGTACGATGTCTGACATTTGTATTAACTAACTCAGATTTAACTACGAGACAAATTTATATCAAAGTTTAAAAGTATTTGATACAAGTGACTCGTCCGGGAGTCCCACTTTTAAAATCACCCTGTTCGTCAAGTGGTTAGAGAAACTGGCTTCGCCATCAATGAGGCTCGTATTTGATCCCTGACAATGACAATCGTACGGGCATAGATGTTTATATTTCTGGGTTTTGATTTTTATTGTATACTAGATGACCTGGCAAACGTTGTTCTGCCTTTTTAACTACTGTTATTTTAATTCTATATTTTCTCACCTTCCCTGGACTTCAACAATTAATTCAAAACCAAAATTAGGTGATTGATTTTTATGTATATAGATATTACAGTATTTATTTGTGTGATTGTGCAAATCCGCAAGACTGTGCCACTCGTCTTCAAAATGCTTTTGGGAGAGAAGCACCTTGTTTGAGCACCGTGAGGCGATGGTTTACTGAATTTGAGAGAGGTCGAGTTTCTTTACATGACGAATTTCGTTAAGGGCGACCTTCAACTGCCGTCAACGAAAACAATGTAGCTATATTAAGCGGTTAATTGAAGAAAACCCCCGAATTACCTATGAGACAATTCGAGGACTATTGGGGATTGGTATGAGCCAAATTCAGAAAAATTTACACGATTTTAAATAAATAAATATTCACGGGAAATTACACTTACTGATCTAACCCCAAAGTAAGCAAATTATTTGCTTGTGTTATGGGTGTTATTCAACGATACTAATACATAGGAATACATATATAAATATATATGATACGATACTAATTCATAGAAATACATATATAAATATATATGTATTTCTATGTATTAGTATCGTTGAATAACACCCATAACACAAGCAAATAATTTGCTTACTTTGGGGTTATATCAGTAAGTGTAATTTGTCCCGTGAATATTTATTTATTTAAAATCGTGTAAAATTTTCTGAGTTTGGCTCATACCAATCCCCAATAGTCCTTGAATTGTCTCATAGGTAATCCGGGGGTTTTCTGGGTTAGCATAGATGTTTGTATTTCCGGGTTTGGGTGTTTATTATGTATGTCAAAGTATTTACTTTGACATACATAATAAACACCCAAACCCGGAAATACAAACATCTATGCTCATCACACATATGCTTATCCCCGTCGGGGATCGAACCCGAGCCCCATGGATTGCGTAGTCAGGGTCGCTTACCACCCGACCAACGACGGGACGGTGAATAGGGTGAATAGAAGATAACGGACAAATGAAGTACAATGATAATAAGATGTTACCCGATATATGGCAAAATATGGTGGCAGGAGTGATGTGAAATAGAGTGGCTTAACAAAGATCCATTCAAGTTAAAGAAGAGAGTAACAAACATTCATTTGAATTTTCATTCATTTATTCATTTATGCACACAGATCGAGACGGATTCTTCCTAGTAGCTAAGCTAATACAACTTTTGTAAAATTCCAATTCGATCAGTTCAATACTTTGAGATTTGCTTTGTAGATTGCAGTGGGCTGTAAAATGAGAGTTAATTTACACGCGTGAACAAACCACTTTATTAGGACGATTAATTCACAGTTAACTAGGCAAATATTAATCATTCAAGTTATGTGATTAGAATGAATTATTAATTGCTGTCGTAACGATGCATTGTATGCGTGTAAGGGTTAGACCACAGACCACACAAATACTAATAGACACGGTGTTGGCGTAAGATGCGTAGCCGCTCATATGAGGTCAAACGCTTCTAGAAATTATATATAAATAGAAACATGTCATATTGTATTATATATATATATATATATATATGTATATATATATATATATATATATATATATATATATATATATATAATATATATATATATATATATATATATATATATATATATATGTGTGTGTGTGTATATATATACCTATATATATTAGGATTAATTAGCAAATAGACTAGTTCGGCAGGTTATGCAGTTAAAATAATGAGACAGTTAACATATGACATATGATATTCTTCTCTAGGAATTAGGGCAATTTACAGTCTTAGCCCGTGGGTTTTCCTGAGAGAAAAATTCAAGGAAGTCAATATCTTAATTGTAATATCCCAATATATATTTGAGAACTTGATGTTAGGTACATTTTGTACACGTAATTTTGTTAAAATATTTGCTTGTTTGAAAAAAATGGTGACGTACACAATACAAGGAACAAAAACAATCTTGTGAATACATCTCGTCTCCATAGAATAAGTAACTCTTTTATGGGGCATACGCTTTTATAATAAACCTCCCGAAACTATAAGATATCTACCAGTCAATAAATTTATAAAATGTGTTAAAACAAAACTGTGTAAAAAAGGATATTATAAAATATTAGATTATTTAGAAGACAAACAAGCCTGGCATTAATTGCTCCTCATATCAATCTCATATATATATTTTTTATAATTTTGTAATATTGTGAAAAAATAATGATATAAAAAAGACAAGCCCGCTGAGTTTTTTCCGCCGGATCTTCTCAGTGTGGCCGCGTCCCCGATCCGGTAGTAGTTTCGTTTTCTATATCTATACCATTGATATATAAAAAAGCGAAGATACGTTACGCTCTAACATCGCAATCGCTAAACCTAGGCTCGGTCTGCCGAGCGCAAAGTGATGCGAAGAACGTAGCAGACTATGTTTCTCTCACCTATTTTTGAATTACACTCACTCTACAAACATGGCGAACCAAACAATAATTTAATCTTATTTTCAAACAAATTGTTTTAGCCGTACATACGATTCGAAACTAATCCCGTGTGTCCTATGTTTTTCCTTGAGTAATTATAACACTAGTAAAATACACAAGAAGGCATTTTGATGCGTGTTTAACGGTAAAAACAGTCGGAAAGTATACGCTTATGCGTATGATATGATATCTCCGGTGTGATTGATTGTCACTGTGTCCACGGACCTAGTTTTGTAGGACCGGGCGCTGTGACTAGATAACGTATCCTCCCCTTTTTAATATATCAATGATTTATACTAATATTATAAACAGAATATATATTTGTATTTTTTAATGTTTAGAAAGAATAAACTCAAAACTATTAGATCCATCTAAAAATCTTTTACCTTTCGAAAGCTACACTATTAAGCACTAACGTTGGCAATTTTTTTGTTTGATTTAGTAAAGCCCCGATAATACTTTGATTAGTGCGAGTGCGAGTATTTAATCCAGGTCCTGAATATTAAGCAAGAAATACACGAAGACAGCCGTTGATCAGTGTAAATGATTAGTAATCAGCGTCTATTCACTTTTACTACGCTGATTTCTAATCACTCGCTCTAATCAACGGCTGTCTTCACGTATTTTTGGCTTAAGGCGATAGGTAATGCCAAACTACGAAATAGATACCTCTTTGAAAGCCTACTACTGCTAACCGGTTGGTCCAATAATTAAAAAAAAATATGCATTATACGTATAATATAATTAAGTTCAAATTTTAAGTTCGTTTTTTCAAATTTTATTGTTATTTTTGACGAAAAAAAATCGAATATCTTTCTTATTTTTACGCAAAAATTTGCTTATAACTTCCAAACTACTGTAACGATTTTGATGATTTTTTCTTTTTATTACAGACAATTTATTGCTTTACAAAATTTAAGTTCAACATTTTATAAAATCATTATAGTGTGCTATTAAATCAATAAAAACCTTATTATTTAATTCGCGGACAGCGCTTGCGTCGTAAGTCAGTCTCCCGGTAGCGTTCATACGGGGAGGCTGTGTCGCATGTTAGCATGCTCCGCTCTCCATATTCGAGTCAAAGAGTAATAGTACAGATAGAACGTTTGGCACAATAGTAAGGTTGTGCCGTTTGGAAATTGAACATTTCGTTTACGCTTGGATGTTTTTTTATAGTAGATAATGAGCTTGGTCCGAGAAGGCTGTTTTTTTACAGATGTTGTTCTTATGATATAGACAAGGAATAAGAAAGGGTTTTTTTAAATTCATCCTCTAAGATGGTAAAATAGGGGGGGAAAGTTTGTATGAAACTCTGTCATTTTTGAGTTGTAATGAATGATATGCCGTAATTAAATTATCCTTTATCTGAAAAAAAATTAAATACAAATTTAATATTTTTTTGAATTCTAGCCCATAGAGAGGTAAAAAGAGGCTTTAAAGTTTGTATCAAAAATGAATTGTTTATTTATTGCATTACTATAAAATCTAAATTATTTTAATTTAGTATTTCTGATTTTTAATACAATTAAGAAGTACGAATTTTCGGATTTTTTTAGTACTTATGCTCTTCAATCGAAATTGAAGAAACATGCATGTAATGTTCGAAGTTTCATCCATTAAAGGAGTAAAAGTGTGTTTACAATTTATACGAAAAATCAAACGTTTATGGTCAAAATAATTTGAAATTCGGCACTTATGTTCTTCAACACAATTTAAGAATCATATATTTGGTGATTTTTTAAATTTCGTTCCTTAAAGGGTAAAAAAAGCATTGATGTTTGTATAAAAAATAGATTGTTTATTGTAGAATATTGTAGAAATTATTTAAAACTTAGTATTTATAATTTTTAAAACAATTAAATGAATACGAGTTTAAGGTTTTCAAATGTTATCTCTTCAAAGGATGAAAAAAGTGGTAAATTTTGTAGAAAAAATAAAATATGTTTAATCAAAATCTCTTCAAATTTATTAGTCACGTTCTTTAATTCAATTAAATAAACGTACATGTATGGATGCTGTGAGTTTTATCTCTTAAAGAGGTAAAAGAGGATATTAAAGGGGCTGAAAGCTAGTACTTTATAAATGGTTTTGTTTGCGAGTAGACGCTGAATAATATTTTTAGACTATTCATGTACTTACCTACGTTTACGTTTGAATGTTTTATTAGCTATAGATAGATAAGTATTTTGTCAATATTTTGTATAAATGTACAAAAATAAAAAAAAAACATATAAACAACGAAGATAATTCAAGCAAGCGAATAAAAAGCAAAACTCTAAAGAAAAAAAAAACTGGTACTATTTGAAGGTAGTAAGGACTTCGCAACTAAAAATAAATAAATAAAATATATTATACATACAAATGGTCTAAATAAACCAACTTATTTAGTACTTTCCTATATAAACATTAAATTAAATTATATCTCTACTTTTCTCTTACGTGATTTTGAAACAAAAACTAAGAAGCTAGTTAAAGTTTTAAAATATTATTCAAGAGATTACATTTTACAAAATCAAATTTTGAAAGGTTTTGTTAAATATTAATTGTTGATTGTATGTATTAAAATAAAGTGCTACACGGGATGTATTGTATATTACAACACTTTCAAAGAAATAGGATACGTAACTGTTATTATCGTGTAAATTGTTATATGATTTTTTGTCGATTTTCGGTATATTTTTTTTCTTTAGATATTTATCGTTTTTGTAAAATGAATGTATATGTAATCGATAAATGAGCGATTACTGTTTATTGGTTTTGAGTTTGACAACATTCAGTCGATTCACGATGATAAAAGTTCATATAGGTGAACGAAAATGTTAAAATGTAGGTATCTGCATCAACTGTAAATACTCTTTGACTTTGGAGCACGCCAGCGCGAGAAATAATATTTGCGCCGCCACTGTTAGAAACTCAAGGTCGTTCGCAGCTGTAATCGCCTTAATACTAAGCACCTGCATTAAACACTTGCACTTGCACTAATCAAAGTATATTCCGGGCTTAAAAGAAAGTAATAATTTTGGGTCACGCGAACGAAGTTGCGTGTAACAGCTTGGTTGTAGAAAATTTGAAATGTATTGAAATTATTTGTGAGATTTATTCATTTTGACGGACATAAAATTGTTCGAAAAATGGCGGGAAACTTTTGTTACTTTTTATTTTTCTGTTTTTTAAATGTCATCTATTTAATGGTATTAAAATCAGCCAGCCGCAATCATTACAACAAAATATAAAATATGAAAATCTTTTTCCTGACATTATATTTGTAACTAGCTATTACTCCCGACTTAGCGTAATTAAAAGTCATTACTTCTATTTGTTCATTCTAGTACAAAGTACCCTATGTTCTGCCTTAAGAACTCCTCTAACTTTTAATGAAAGTTCTATCAAAATTAGTCGCGGAACGTGCCAGAGATTATCCCGTACAAACAGAATGACAGACAGAATAAAAATGGTTGTTTAAGTATTAGAATCGTAAAAATGACACACTGCTCTTGAAAAAATCTATTTATTTTGAAATCACAGATATTTAAATTTTATTCATATGTACCTATAAATCACGAATCTTCGATTTATCATTTTGGACATATTGTGTATTAGTTTGTGATTAGTCTAGCCCACGGTTTTAATGGATACACCTTTCAAGACAATTTCTTATTTGCCAGTGTAGCTTACGTTTACACATTAAAATACAGAGTTATACTACTCAACGATAAATAAAATCATTTCAAGGGTAATTTTTATAACAATATTTATTAATTATTAAACCTTGTAATTAAGGTAATTTTTAAACTTTGTCAGCTCATTCGGTACAATAAAACAGTACAACATGGTTTATTTTTATTTTTTCACAATATAATATAACCCATAAATGTATGACACTTTTGACAGTAATATGAGCGCTTCCACAAAATCGCGGTGACACGTTTTCTTACCAATGGCGTATCTATTACTATTCATGTGGTCTGTGATCTGGCCATAGTAGAATTATAATTTACTAGCTGCACCGTGTGGCCTGCTGTATTATAATTCCGCGGGAACAATCCATTTTGTACCGTGTGCCAAATTTTATTAAAATCCGCTTAGTAGTCTTTGTATGACTGAGTAACAAATATCCATCCATAAACATCCAAACGTTCGCATTTATAATATTAATATAGATTTACAAACAAACACAGCAGTTAACAATTGTTATGTAAAATATGTGTATCTCGGCGGACCGTCTCTAATTGGTGTTCTCTAACTGTTAGTCGTTAGAAATAGTTCAGAAGTTTGAAACATACTACTGACAGTCTGCCGCTTCAGTGCTTTCAGTGAATAATATTTAAATTAACATTCACGGTATATTCTTTATTTCATTACTTCTGTTAGACTCAATCAACAATGCACTTGTATTTTTTTCTTTTATTTAACCATTTATTGCACACGAATGACAAAAGTAAACATAAAGACAAAATTAGTACAAAAGGCAAGGTTATCTCTAAAGAAATTTCTTCCAGCAAGCCCAAAATAAGAGAAAAAAAAAGGTAGAAAAACACGTGTACAAAACAAAAGAACAAAAAAAAAAACAAAAGAAACTTAACTACTTACTAAATCTACTACTTGTATATTTCTCATATATCTACATATATATTTTTGGTATATTATTCAATCAGTTTCACTTTTTAAGCATCTTCAGGATGTAATATACTTATCATTCATTCATTCATCATCATTATTGACTGTTATAAAATATAAACACACATAAAATTATACAGATCCGGCCAAGACAATGCAGAACGCTACCACCTAGTAGCCGCGATGGCAGTGTATAAGTCAATCGTCCGCCTCTTACGAAGAACAGTCTGATAGAATGACAAATGTTCTTCTTTAAACGGGGCCCAGACCAACAAGGGGGGGGGGAATAACACTGAATACACTTCCTATTACCAATTACTAGCTAGGAGACCGATCTTCACTCGGATGATATTTTTTTGATGAGAACGGATTATCATGTAAATAATACTTATGTAGATCACTTTTAATAGTAAAAGACTATTTAAATACAAAATTTTGTCAAAATTATTAGAGCCATTACAGAGAAACCTATTTTTTTATTATATAAATACAAGAACTAGCTGCAGCGTGTAGCCAATAGCAAATAGTTTTTGGTGAATCTCGCGGTGCCGCCAAAATTTTCCGGGATAATATTAATAGACGATGAATTCGAGTAGCCTATATGCTATTCCACTTTATCGTCTACCTGTATGCCAAATTTTATTCAAATCCGTTAAGTAGTTTTTGTGTGATTGAGTAATAAACATCCATCCATCCTGGCAAAAGGCAAATCCTGCGGGATTACCTATTTTTTCCGGGATTAAAAGTAGCATATGTGCTATTCCGGGTAATTACCTACCTATGTGCCAAATTCCATACAAATCCGTTCAGTAGTTTTAGCGTGATTGAATAACAAACATCCATCCATCCATCCAAAGATCCAAACTTTCGCATTTATAATATCAATGTAGATTGCTCGTTTAAAGTTTAACATAAACATAAAACCATAGGTCTTCGTTACATTATTATATTCTTCTAGTGTCTAGTACATAAAAAGTTATTCATAAAATTAAAAAATAATAATAGTCGTAACTTTTAGACTACCTTCTGTGTGCACTCTGCAAATAAGAAAGTCAGCTTAAGCGGCTGACCGAAACCTCCCAATATCTCTGCATAATCTACAAATTTCAAAAAGATACCAATATTTTGAAGGGGTAACTTTCCAATTCCAGAAAATATATCCAATAATCATATTTAAAACTTGACACTAGTATACCTAATATCTGTTATAAATAAGTTTGCGAGCTGCTTACATCAACATAAACAACTAACTGAAAATGGTAATAATATAACTATGTAGCTTAAAGAGGCTATATCGATTCTATCGTTACTAGATTGTAGAGTTCTGCATTATCTCGCTCAGGTTTGGTACCACCACCTAACCTCTGCCTGCCGCAATAGCGCCAGTGCTTGTCACTGTCGTGTTCCGGTTTGGACAGTAAGGTAGCCGGTACACTTAAGCATGTGGTATTAGACCTCGCCAGAAGATAGCAACACACCATTAACATCTTTGGTGTCTATAGGCGATAGTTGACTCTCACCATCAGGAGATATAAAAAAAAAAACTTGTAAATTTAATAAAAATGATTTCAATTTCACTTATAAAAAAATAGCGATCTTTGTAGATTACGAAAAGGTGGAGAGAATTAATAATTTCATTTTTAATAGTAAGCCTATTAATTATTTTTAAAATGTTGCTTTAAAATCTCAAACATTTACATATTTTTATGTTTCACAACTCAGTAGAGAGCTCCCTGCGGCGTTTTTAAACGGAACAACAGAAATAATTTTTATTGTAACGCACTTTTTTCCTCATTCAATGTAACAAACCTTGACCTTTCAAACATTGTTAAGGCGTCGATGGAAAACATTTTAGCTATTACAAAGAAATGTTTATGTGAGGAAAGTAAGTTAAATGGTACTTTATCGACTTTGCCACAAAGCAACGGTAATGAGTAGATAAAATATAAAAGCCTTTATAACAAACTAGCTGAACCGTCCAGCTTCGCACGCAAGTTGATTAACAGCAGTGTTGGTAGAGGTACAATAATTATTGTACACATTGATATAAAAGGGGAGGATACGTTACTTAATCACAGCGCCCGGTTCTACAAAACTAGGTCCGTGGACATAGTGACTATCATTCACGCGCGGGATATCATATCATACGCCGCTTATACTTTCCGACTGTTTTTACCATTAAACACGCATCAAAATGCCTTCCTGTGTATTCAACAAGTGTTATAATCACTCAAGGAAAAAAATAAGACACACGGGATTGCTTTCCATTCGTAAGTATGGTTAAAACATTTTGTTTGAAAATAAGATTAAGTAATTGTTTGGTTCGCCATGTTTGTGAGAATTAGATAGTATAATACAAAAGTAAGTGAGAGAAACATAGTCTGCTACGTTCTTCGCATTATTTTACGCTCGGCAGCCGAGCCTAGGTTTAGCAATTGCGATGTTAGAGCGTAACGTGTTTTCCTTTACTGGTTACTTTATTGGTTATTGGTTACGTTGGTAAATATATCAATAATTGTACATGTACCATAAATCCATCATCTTTTTAATCTTCAATCCTCAGTTTTTGTAAAATACAATAATTTTAATTATACCTAATATAAAAATAAAATAATTTCTAAAAAATTTTTCAAATAAATAGTGTTTTCAGTTTCAGTTATCAAATGAAATTTTAGACATGGAATAATATGATTTTTAACGTTCAATAATTTTATGGCCCTGTATAAATAATAATTCTTCATGGGTCTGTTAACACTGATTAACAGTGGCCACCGTTACTCATCATATATTTTTCATTTCAAATACTATGTTATTCTTTTAACTTCTATCTCAGACATTCAGGGGTCGATTTTTGAAAAAAGTAGATATATAAGGAAAAAATTAATCAACTATTAATTTATTTATACAAGAAAATCCACAGCGTTTAGAAACAATATGTCACCGAGATAAACGGAAAAAACTGGTTTGCTTAATCACATTTTTTAAATAGTTAAATAGAATGTACTTCACTCGATCATATAACATTCCGAAAACAGGCTAAGAAAATATCTAAGACAAGTAATTTGTTCATAATATTTCTAATTTGCACATGATTTTTATATGGTGATATTTAGTTTTATATACAAAAAATAATGTACTACATTTTGCATTTCGGCTGAAGTCCTATATTTATTTATCCGAAAACTAAACCGTTTCCCAGCGGTTTCAGAACATACCGCGCCGCCCACTTTCTATAGTATTAGCGCGCGTCAAAGTAAGTTAAGTCGCCTTAAATCATAGTTTAGGTCTACGGCAAATAGATTTGCTGACCAAATTTGAAAAGTGTTTTATACTTTACTTTATTACGTGTATTAGCTAAAAACGATATTTTTTAAAATATGGTACATAACACTTTGGACCTTCATGACGTCATGAATGACATCACGTACTTATTCATTACATACTCTTTGGTTTCTATAAAAATGTCAACATGGCATTTTACCACGGCGTGACATAATACTTTCAAAGTGTTCACTGTCACGTGACTAAATGTCTATTTTTTTTAGTAGAAGTGTATAAGCTGTAGAAAGAAGGGCGCAAATGGAATACACCGCATCAATCTAGATCTGTTATTAAATTTTCTTTATTATATTTTTAATTTGAATGGTTTTCTGAATTTATTGCGTAGTATACGCAAGTTTGTATTTATTCACATCCTGTTTTTTGTTGTATATGTTTGCCGAATTTATTTCTGTAAGCTCAAAAATTCATGCTTAGGTATATTTTTAATTCTTTTAGCTTAAATACCTCTACTTAGCAGGAAGTTTCATGGGTAGCCCTCTCTGTTACTTTTTACTATAGTTCTCTTAAAATAGTGTGATGTACCTATGAGCTTCTTATAGTAACGTATTAAATAATACTCTTATAGTAATGGAATATATTATTTAATGAGATTTCGTCCTCAAATTGACGCGGATGAAACCGCGAAGTATCTATAAATATCAATAAAATTTAAGTGTCACTTTGTAATGTTACAATACCAGCTTTTCACTAAGTATATGAATGTACTATTTTGACGTTCTGCTCACATAATATCTATCTATCTATCTAATCTATATTAACATAGTGTAGGTTCTGGGCGCCAATGTATATGCCTTAGTAAGCACTCCAGTATAGTTTCTATTATAGACTAGCTGTTGCCAGCGACTTCGTCCGCGCGGAGTTCGTTCACTCCGCACAGCCCCTCCCCCGTAGGTGATAGCGTGATAATATGTAGCCTATATGTTGACCCGACCTATTAGTAATATTCATACAAAATTTGAAGTAAATCTGTACAGTACTTTTTGAGTTTACCCCGGACATACATACAGATACATTTGAAGTAAATCTGTACAGTACTTTTTGAGTTTACCCCGGACATACAGACAGTTCATTCTTTACACTTTACTTTTTCCTATACAATTTTAACTTTAATTACGTATAACTATTTACAATAAAGTCAATACATTCAAATCATCGTAGATAAAATACATGAATTAACCAGACACTATCACAATGGATTTTGTCTATGAAAATGTTACTTTAAGAAGAAAAAATATATCCATGTCCAATGCCTCGATGGAGTCCTTTGAGACAACTACTTCGGATTATGTTGCTAGAAGTCTACCGGATTTGTCAGCAGTAAGCGACAACACAAATAAGGAATTGCGTGAAGAAATAAATACTCTGAAGTGTCAGTTACAAAGTGCACATAATGAAATTGAAAACTTAATTTTAGAAATTAATTCTCTGCGCAAGGTGAATGAGGAACAGGCAAAAAACATTGAAATTTTAAATAAAATAACAAAAAAATTACCTAGGAAAAGTTATAAATGTTCTACACCAAAGAACAAGCGTGGAAAATCAAGTAAACAAAAGAATGCAAGTATGTCTTTGCTAAATTTAACTTCTGAAGACACCACAAAGAACATACCAAAATCAAACACAAATCTTTCAAAAATTGAACAGTCTGCTAACAAGAAAGAAGTAAAAGTAAGGAAATTTAACAATTCCAGTCCGAAAAAAGATGTGTGTAGTTCATTAAAAGTGTGTTCTGAAAAATGTAATCAAGATCCCTTAAATACACAAAAAAACAAGATATTAATATTAGGAGATCAAAGACTTCGGGGTTTGGCAACAAAATTATTGAAATATAAACCAAACACATTTTCAGTTCTCTCAACCATAAAACCTAATGCAAAGTCATCAGATATATTGCATAATTTTAATGACCTGTCAAATCTATGTAACAAAGATTTTGCTATTCTAGGTATTGGTACTAATGACAAGGAACCTTACTCTGTCTTTACGCATTTGTGTAATATTTTAGATAGACTAAAGATGTGTAAACAAGTGTTCTTAGTGAAAGTTAAATCAAATAGATATTTGAATGTCGGACTACTTAATTATAAACTAAATCTAATTGCTAAGCAATATAGTAACTGTACATTTATCGATTTAGATAATTATTTACCAAAATATAATAGTTATGCACATAATACCTACATAAATTGTTTGTATACTAAACTAACTATAGAAATGGATTATCAGGAATACAAAAATAAATTTTTGCCATTTTCTAAACAAAAACATAGTAAAGTAAGTAGTGAGAATAAAATTAAGCAGTTAGATAAAACAAAAATTACATTTAATGAATATATGGAAAACTTAGAAAAATTAGTGTGTAAAAGAAGGATTAGTGATCAATCTACCGCTAAGATAAACAAAGGTACAATACCATATTACTTTAATTTAAAATTGAGAAGTAAAAAAGAGATAAATAACTCAAATCTTTTAGTATCTGATAGTATAATCAAAAAGGGTACAATCCCATATTACTTTAGGATTAAATCAGGTAATAACTTAGAAAATACACATACTAAAAATCAGTTTTTTCTTAAATGATTGCCAGTTTAAATTATTACATCAAAATATAGCAGGTGCACTGAGTAAACAAGATTATTTGCAATTAGCTATAACTGAACTTAGGGATACATTAGGAAAAATTGATGTTATCTGCCTCTCAGAAACATTCCTGAAACAAGGTTCTGAACAAAACTTTAAACTAAATGGTTATACTATGGCCTCTCATTTTTCTCGTGTTAACCAGCGTCGTGGTGGCACTTGTATTATGGTAAGAAATGATCTACAATTTAAAACTCTTGATTTACAAATACGCTTACCATTTTCTTTCGAATGCTGTGCTGTTGAAATAACATGTTACAAATTAATAATAATTTGTATTTATCGTACACCTAGTTCAAATGTTGAAATTTTCCTAAATAAATTAGAATTATTATTAGAACATATTATGAAAAACTCTAAGAAAAAAATTATTCTTTGTGGAGATTGGAATATAGATTTAATGCAGAATAACTATGCACATAAACAATTACAAGGCATTCTTTTAAATAATAATATTAATCAACACATACTAAAACCTACTAGGAAGAATGCATGTTTAGATGTAATTGCTAGCAATTTGGAAAATGTCCAATCTCTCACTCATCCACTTGGTTTATCTGACCATGAAATGGCACAGAGTATAAAAGTAAATATTGAATCAGTCTCAAACTATAAAACAAGAAGAGCTTTTTGGTTTGAAACGAGACGACTCTTCAGTAAGGAAAATAAAAAAAAATTTTATGAATGTTTATCATCTTTAAGTTTTAGTGAGGTTTTTGCAAATACAAACAGTGAAGAGGCATTTAATAATTTTCATGACATATTCTTATTGTTTTTTGAGTTATGCTTTCCAAAAGTTCAAATCAAAGTGTCAAATAAACCAATAAAAAATAAATGGCTCACAAAAGGTCTTCTTAAATGTTGCAAAGTCAAACGTCAGTTGTACTTGAATTATCGTCACACTAAGTATAATAAAAAAGAAAATAAAAGTAATTACTTGCGTTACAAAAAAATTCTATCTAAATGTATATTAGAATCACAAAAGCAGTCATCTCTGAAATTTATTGATAAATCATCTAATAAATGCAAAGCGTCATGGGATTTAATTAAAAACACTTTTGAGAATAAAACAAATAATAAAGAAATTGAGAAAATAAGAGTAAATAACTCAGTTTATACAAATACTCAAACAATATGTGAACTATTTAATGATTTTTTTATAAACCAGGCAAAAACAAGTAATAACAATCATACACTCACAAATATTCCAAAATCACATACATTCTCCAATAGTAATAAAACTATGTTTTTAAGACCAGTAGATGAGCATGAAATATTTAGAATCATACATTCTCTAAAAAACACTAGTGCAACTGGTTATGATAATATTAGTACAAAATTACTCAAATATGTTGCTCCAGTAATATCAAAACCACTCAGCCATATTGTTAATTTGTCATTTTTAGAAGGGAACTTCCCGGAACGACTAAAAAAATCTATTGTAAGACCATTGTTTAAAAAAGGAGATAAGATTGATTTGAATAATTATAGGCCTATTACTTTAATTCCAGTTTTCTCAAAAATTTTTGAAAAAGCTATGTATGAAAGACTTTATAATTATTTACTGGAATTTAAATTACTAAAAAATAATCAATATGGATTTAGGAAAGGTAGATCTACAACCTTAGCATGTTTTGAGTTAGTAAAAAGTATTACGGAATGCCTGAATACAAAAATGTATCCACTTTGTGTATTTTTAGATATGAGTAAGGCATTTGATTTTGTTTCACATAGAATTCTGTTGACAAAGCTTGAAAAGTATGGCATCAGAGGAAAATCATTAGAGTGGATACAAAGTTATTTAGATAAAAGGAAACAATGTGTTGAAATTTCAAAAGTATGTGGCAATCATCAAAAAATATTTACTTCAAGTTATTGCTGTAGTGACTGTGGAATACCACAGGGAAGTGTTTTAGGGCCCTTGCTTTTTCTAATTTATATTAATGATCTCCCAGAAACTATCGAACATGAATCATTTTTATTTGCAGATGACACAACCCTCCTTATTAAATGTAAAAACAAAAATCTTTTAGTAAAGGAAACATCTGAAACCTTACTTAAAGTTTCAGAATGGTTTAAAAGCAAAAATCTTAAAATTAACCTGAGTAAAACAAAAATAGTTGAATTTCAAACATCTTACAGTAATAATATCAAAAGTTCAAACATATTTTTTAACAATACCAATATAGAAAATACAGATAATACTAAATTTCTAGGAATATTAATTGACAATCATTGTAACTGGAAAGCACACATTGATTCCCTTTGCAATAAAATTGATAGATTTGTGTATGTTTTAAGAAGAATAAGAGAAATAGCAAACTTAAACGCTACCTTGTTAGCATATCATGGATATGTCTCATCTGTATTGCAATACGGAATCCCTATTTGGGGAAACTCAGTAGATTTAATAAAAATATTTAGAATACAAAAGAAATGTATACGTGCAATATGTAATGTGAATCAACTTTATTCTTGTAAACCACTTTTTAAAAAACTTAAAATACTACCATTACCTTGTCTTTATATCCTGGCGGTATGCGTATTTGTAAAAAAACATCAACACTTGTTTAAAACAAATGCTGAAGTATTAGGTAATACATATTTTAGGAATAGTGAAAAACTACATGTGCCCAGCCAAAGACTCCACATTTTTAAAATAAATGCCTATTGTATGGCAATTAATATATACAATCATATTCCTGATAGTCTTAAATCCTTACCTCTTAATAAATTCCGCAAACAACTATTTGATTTACTACTAGACAAATCTTATTATAATGTAAATGAATTTCTTGCTGATAAAATTAAATATTAATCTAATAATAAATCTTTTATTGTGTATAATTATAAAAAAACGTTGTAATTAATAAATTTAAACTAACATGAATTAGAAATTACTCTTTTTAAATTAGAAGTATGTAATTTATAAAATTGCATATTAAAAAATTTAGTTTATAAGGTAGAACATGTTGATAAATATACATTAAATTGTACAACTTAACTAAATTGATACAAATTATCTATTATCTTTCTTCTGTGTTTAAACTTTGTAAAATGTCAATATTTTAATTAAACAAAAATTAATTTTGTAATTCATAGAAATAAGTTGTGATGTCAATTAATGTGTGTAATTGTATCATGTAACTATAATTTAAAAAAAAAAAAACAAGCCCGCTGAGTTTCTTCCGCCGGATCTTCTCAGTGTGTGGCCGCGTTCCGATCCGGTAGTAATTGTAAAAATCGACTCACAACATTTTTAGTTTAATGATAAATAATTATAATTTTAAAATATTTGCACACCATATCATGGTAGAATATGTTGGTAACTTAATCAAATTTTAATAACTTGTAACTCCCATATTCTGGCAAATAAATGATTTCTTTCTTTCTTTCTTTCTTCTTTCAGACAAACAGACCTTTTGAGTTTTTTCGCCGTGTTGGTCCCGGCCTCCTTTGTAGAATAGGCCAACTGCCGTTCTGCCAGGCAGGTCGTAAAAGGCGACCGAATGGCTATCGAGTCACTACCATCGTGGCTACTAGGTGGTAGAGCTCTGCATTGTCTCGCCCGGGTCAGGTACCACCGCCTTGCCTATTCCTGCCGCAATAGCGTCAGTGCTTGTCGCTGTCGTGTTCCGGTTTGGAGGGTAAGGTAGCCGGTAAACTTATGCATGTGGCATTAGACCTCGCCACAAGATAGCAACGCACCATTAACATCTTTGGTGTCTATAGGCGATGGTTGACTCTTTCCATCAGGAGACCCATCTGCTTGTTTGCTATCTTATAATATAAAAAAAAAAGACAAAAATTCTAAAAACTATATTTTTGGCTTCGATATCGGTTGTAGATCATGCTCCAAGTATTCTTTTAAAAAATATTAAATGTACAGTTTTGACTTTCCTACGATTTTATTATATGTATAGACTAGCTGTTGCCAGCGACTTCGTCCGCACGGAGTTCGTTTACTCCGCACTGCCCCACCCCCATAGGTGATAGCGTGATAATATGCAGCCTCTATGTTGACCCGACCTATTAGTAATATTCATACAAAATTTGAAATAAATCCATACTACCTTTTGAGTTTACCCCGGACATACATACAGACAAACAGACAAACAAACAAAAATTCTAAAGACTATATTTTTGGCTTCGATATCGGTTGTAGATCACGCCCCGAGTATTCTTTTTAAAAAATATTCAATGTACAGTTTTGACTTTCCTACGATTTTATTATATGTATATAGATTACTGATATGTACAAAATAATATAAATCTTGGTTTTGACGAAATAGACGTATATGTATTTTTTGTCGGTTACTTATACCAAAAAATCAATTCGAAATATGAATTTTTTTTAATTTTTTATATCATAAGATAGCAAACAAGCAGATGGGTCTCCTGATGGAGTCAACCATCGCCTATAGACACCAAAGATGTTAATGGTGCGTTGCTATCTTGTGGTGAGGTCTAATGCCACATGCATAAGTTTACCGGCTACCTCACCCTCCAAACCGGAACACGACAGTGACAAGCACTGACGCTATCGCGGCAGGAATAGGTAAGGCGGTGGTACCAGACACGGGCGAGACAACGCAGAACTCTGCCACCTAGTAGCCACGATGTTAGTGATTCGATAGCCAATCGGTCGCCTTTTACGACCTGCCTGGCAGAACGGCAGTTGGCCTATTCTTCAAAGGAGGCCGGGACCAACACCATAACATTTCCTGTTATGTTTAAAATTGAAAAGTAATCTATTATCACTATCAAATAATCTATCTGTCAGGCAGTTCGTAAGAGACGACACAATTGGCTATACGAGTCATTACCATCGTGACTACTAGGAGTTTTGAAACTTCTTTTTTGTTTTTTTTTTACCACAATCTTACTTCTGTGGTCTAGTGGTTCGGTGTTGACCACGTGAGGTCCTGCGTTTGATTCCTGGGCCGACCAATTAAAAAGTTTTCTCAGTTTTCTGATAAAAACAACGTTATCTGGGGGTGGATAAGTGCCCGGTTAGTGATAGGTTTGCCACCTATCACACTGAGGGGACTAAGTATCTTCGGCTAATCGTGGGTGCAATGGTTGTACCTCTGGCTACCATTTCGGGGATACGAGCGTGAAGATACATCTTACCTATACCTGTTGCAATATTGTTACGAATAATCTAGAAGCGTGTAGAGTTGGAGCGCGCGCGCTAACTATCTAGAAATAAAAGAAAGAGATAGCTACTCCTATCGACAAACAAATAGTTGACCTGGGCTATGCCATAATGGACATTGTGGGATATGGCTAAGGTTGAAAGTAGCGTGTACTACGATTTATGACTCACAACATGTTTACGATAAGAAGTGATTCAATGTTTCCCGATACATATTGATTTTTCTGGATCCAGCTAGGACTTTACCCTGCCTACAAATAGAGAGGTGTTGACAAACACAAGGCAGTTTTCACCAAGCGATCGAGAGCGATACATCAAGTGACCAGTGCTAAGCGCGAAGTGTTTTATTGTGTAGTGTTCTAAGTTCAGTGATAGTACAGCGAGTGACTAGGGTGTAAAGTGTATTTTAGTATTACGTTGTGTTGTGTTGTGTAAATACACGGATTTAATATAAGTGGTGTTTTCTTACAATTACGAACCCGAGTACGTAACAATATCATCAATACTTATCAGGGTTCTGGTTTATGTCATTACTATCCTTTCACACGGATAAAGCCACAGACCACTTGAATACTAATAAACACATCATTGGGAAGGATACGTGTCGCCGGGCATATGAGCAAACGCTCCTATCATTGTCAAAATTTTCATACATTTGTAGATATATTGTGAAGAATTATAAATAAAACATTTTATCGTTTCGAATGAGATTTTTTTTAAATTTCGATAGGGAAGCGCTTAACCACGATCTCGCCTGATGGTAAGCTAAGATTCGGCCTAACGTGGAACGCGCTTCCCTAGAAGGTAAGGTTTAAAAATTACCCTTGGAGTGATTTTATACGTAGGTCACATTATAAGTTTTGCGTAACTTAAAAAAACAACATATTATAACTAAAATATTATGTTTATTGATTTTCAAAATAATCTCCTTTACATTTTAAACATTTTTTCATGCGTTCGAACCATTTTTTAAAACAGGAGGACCACAGATCTGAAGGCATGTTTTCTACGTACTGATTAAATGTTATCACTGCCTCTTCGGAGTTGGTAAAAGGAAAACCTCTCATCAAATCTTTCATTTTGGGGAAAATACAGAAATTACAGGATGCTAGGTCAGGGCTATGCGCAGGATGAGTGACAAGATGTACTTTTTCGAAAGCTAAAAATGACTTTGTTTTGTTGGCCGTATGTGAAGAAGCGTTATCATGGTGTATTAGAATGCGGCTTTTAGGTCATCTTTCGCGACCTTTTTTAATACCCTGGGTAAAAAAATGGTAGAATTGATCTTCAAGTGGAATTGTACAAATGGGACCCGTAGCTGAGAAAAGAAAACGCGATTATTTTTTTACCAACGTTTCTCGCCTGTCTCACTTTTGTTGGCCTGTTCTCATTTTCAAACACCCATTCACAAGATTGCTGTTTTTTCGGGTTTAAAACAGTGAATCCACGTTTCGTCTCCTGTGACAATATTATAAACAGCATTAGAATGTCCGTGGTCGTACTTCAGTAGCATCTGTGAGCACCATTCCATGCGAGCCCGTTTCTGCTCCGCTGTCAGTTCATGAGGGATCCAACAAAAACAAAGTTTCCAAACTTTGAATTGTTCGTGTAAAATTTTCTGAATTTGGCTCATACCAATCCCCAATAGTACTCAAATTGTCATCAAATCAAATCATAGGTAATCCGGGGGTTTTCTTTAATCAACCGCTTAACAGTAGCCACATTATTTTCGTTGACGGCAGTTGAAGGCCGCCCTTCACGGTATTCGTCATGTAAAAAAACTCGACCTCTCTTAAAGTGAGCAAACCATCGCCTCACGGTGTTCAAATAAGGTGCTTCTTTCCCAAAAACATTTTGAAGACGAGTGGCTTAGACTTGCGGAGAAACAGAACTTTTAAAATCATAATAAATCATCGCTCTAAAATCTTTACGACTTAATTCCATTTTCGTTGCGTACGTAGAACTTTGATGTGTGATAAAAAACAATTGACAAATCATTTCCTGCCAAGTGTTTTTTTGTTATTACGAAGAAGGTTGCAACGTTTTAAAAATATAACATTCGAAATTCAAATAGTTCCGATTAGCTAGAAGTGCAAAACTTTTAGTGTGCACCATGTATCATTGGTAAGTAGTATATTAATTCTGTATTTCCGTATGTGAGTGCAAGCTATGCTGACAAACAAAGAAATTTACCACAATATTTATTAACTGATAACACTTGTACTGTTTCACAATAACGTAATTGTATTTAATTTCCGACCGGTTTCGCTTACAGAAGCATCATCAGGGTATTTACAGTTACTAACTAACAACCTAACTAACAACTAAGAAATTGCCTTGAAAGTTGTGTCCATTTCGTCCGTGGATAAAACGAACCATTAACATCTTAAGTGTATATAGGCAATGGTTATCATGCATCAGGGGAGCCATCTGCTTGTTTCTATAATATGAAAATATGTTCTTAACGCATGTATGAAGTAAGTATAATAAATTTTATCTAAAACTTCCCATTTTAAATCCCTTGAGAAACATTTGATATAAATCTTTGGGATAAGAAAGTATTACGCGGGATCTACTATTTTTTATCGAAGATCGTGGATAAGGAAGCGTCCATTATTCGGTCAATTCGAGCGACTTTTAGATTCTATTGTCATAAAAGGTTTGTAGAACTGTTGTGAAGATATTTTTATTTTTAACTAGCTGACCCGGCAAACGTTGTTTTGCCATACATATTAGGAATCCATAGCGGACAAACAACGTGACACGTAATTTATATATGACTACGGGATTGTCCTTCCACGTAGCCAAAATGGCATTAAACGTTATATGGTGGCTAAGTATTCTTAAATTTTCTAATTTTCCGCGCAATTTTCTTAACATTTTCTTTTATAAGAACCTTCTCCTTACAATTACAAACACAACAAAAAAAAAATTAGCGAAATCGGTCCAGCCATCAGACGTCAGTCGTGACCAAGGAAAATATTGGATTGATTTTTATATATATAGATTTGTTTCATAGAATAGCAGCATGCTTAGTATTTACTAAGCAGCTACTGAAAAAGATAACACTAACATGTTATCTTTTTCCATAGTAAGTAAATGGTGTTTCTCCCCGTGTTAGTCCCGGGCTCCTTTGAAGAATAGGCCAACTGCCGTATAGCCAGGCAAGTCGTAAAAAGCGACCGATTGGCTATACAAGTCACTACCATCGTGACTACTAGGTGGTAGAGTTCTGCATTGTCTCGCCCGGGTCTGGTACCACCGCCTTAACTATTCCTGCCGCAATAGCTTCAGTGCCTGTCACTGTAGTGTTCTGGTTTGGAGGGTTAGGTAGCCGGTCAACTTATGCATATGGCATAAGACCTCGCCATAAGATAGCAACGCACCATTAACATCTTTGGTGTCTATAGGCGATGGTTGACTCTTTCCATCAGGAGACCCATCTGCTTTTTTGCTATCTTATGATATAAAAAAATGGCTCTAACAATTGTGACGCAATTTTGTATTTAGATAGTTTTTTACTATTAAAAGTGATCTATGCCATCACACACATGTTTGTCCCTGTCAGAAATCGACCCCGAAAAAGATGTTATTTCTGTGCTATCCGTGTGTCGAGGTTGGAAAGCCATGTGCTTAAGTTTACCTTTGAACACTGAATGTCGTGAGCACTTGGTAAAACTCCATGTTAATTTGTGTTAATAGTATGTTACAAACATACTATTAATACAAATTAATTGTGTTAATAGTATGTTAAAACAGTAAAAGTGTTTGTAACATACTATTAACACAACTTAAGTTTACCTATTCTTGCTTTACCTTTCTTGCCGAAATAGCATCAGTGCTAGTCACTGTCGTGTTCCGGTTTGGAGGGTAAGGCAGCCGGTAAACTTGTGCATGTGGCATTAAACCTCGCCACAAGAATGCAACGCACCATTAATATCTTTGGTGTCTATAGGCGATAGTTGACTCTTCCCATCAGGAGACCCATCTGCTTATTTGCTATCTTATGATATACAAAAAAAAAGAAATTAAAAAATGTTATTAAAAAGAGGTGGAGTCTAGGGAAAAATAACTTCGCGGGGTTATCACGTATCTCGCAATTCGCAATTATCGTAATTGTTTAGTTATTGCAAAACACATAATAGCCTTGTATATTATTATCCGCTTAATCAATTTTGATGTTGCGACACAACAAAAAGTGCATCCAGCGACTAAGCAAGCAATTGGCGACGGCTTTGATGATTGTTTAGTTACGTTTATTTTAAGTTAAACTAGGCGATACGCCTGCCGATTATTGTGTCTGGCAACGGCTTAGTTCCGTGTAATCTTCGTATCTATTTGAATATATATATATATAAATATAAATATAATAATTAGCCAAAACTCCCTAAAAATCTCGCTGAAAACATCTCGCTAAAACTCGAGAATGGCTGAACCGATTTGGCAATTTTGGTTTTGAATTAATTGTTGAAATCCAGGCAAGGTTTAAAAGGTGAGAAAATATAGAAATCTATATATATAAAAATCAATTGCTGTTCGTTAGTCTCGCTAAAACTCGAGAACGGCTGAATAGATTTGGCTAATTTTGGTTTTGAATTAATTGTTGAAGTCCAGGGAAGGTTTAAAAGGTGAGAAAATATAGAAAAAAGTAAGAGTAATTAAAAAGACAGATCAACGTTTGGTGGGTCAGCTAATAAACTATAAAATATTAATCAGAATATCATCAAAGCGAAGATGCAAAAAGTCATTCAAATATTTCTACACCATGTCATGGTGCATATGCTTTTTTTAATTATTTGCAATACCTTGTGACTTGTGAGACCCATATTATTTCAGATAGAAAATTAATATCTAGTGGACAACAAATTTATTAACTACTCTAGTTTAAGGAGTACGGGACCCTAAAATCTTTGTAGTCATTCGAATCCAATTTCATTATTGAAACTTGCGAAGTTCAGTTCAGTAAGCATGCCATACGTGTCACACGGGAATAAGCTTCCGGGCTCCGTCATCGTGCCATTTCCTGACGCGACCCGCCATTACCCAGTGTTACGGAAATGGCCGAGAAACTGGAGGCGTTCGGAAATTCGAATTTGGAAATGTAGAAGTGCTGACTTGTTTGCGTCGTCTCCGTAGAATGATATATGAATGTGCACTTTCATGAGTTAAATTAAAGTTGAAGTTTGAATGATGTACTTGTTTTCCGTGTGAATAATGGTGTATTTGATGTAAGTTGAACCGTAAGGGTATACAGTTAAAGTTAATTTTGTTTTACCAATGTGTTAAGAGCTTTCCGATTTTGGTTAAAAACTTATGGAATATACGCAGCCATTTTTTGTAGTCATTAGATTTTTATCTTTTAAGTGAACCTTTTTTGGGACAGTCTGAATTGGAATTTATGAAACGAAAATGTGTAACAAAAATAAAATAATTTATGTATCTTTAGGGTTTAGTATTTTCACGCCTGTGTCCTCGAAGAGGTAGGTAGAGGTACAATCAGTGCACCCACTATCAGCTGAAGATACGAAGTCCTACAATGTGATAGTCTATCCCAATCCTTGAATTGCCTGACCGGGCCCGACCCAAATTCGGGACTTCATGTGGTCAATACAAACATCGAACCACTAGATCACACAGACGATTAAGGAGTCGATAAGCCATGAAAGAATAAAATAAAACTCCTTTTTATATAGCTTCTCCATCTCTTATCAATTAATCAATCATATTATCGATCGTTATTCCTCTCTCTCGCTCTTTTTCTCTATCTCTTACAAATAAACCAGAATACAATGTTTTACTTATACCGCATGTCAGCTCATCCTCGATTTTTCTTTATTTAGATAGTTAATTCAAAATTTATTCAAAATAGGACAAACGCAAAATAGGTTCTGAAACTCACAATTGGACAAAGGTTGTTCTGAAATTAAATTACGCACTACACTTCACTCCGTAAATAAATGCGGTTCTTTGAACTTCTATATTAGGATTGTCGTTTGTCAACTTTTATTTTGTTTTTTTTGAAGTGAAAACTTCTTTAGGCGCGTTGAGCGTTTTGGTAGAGGATAAAATCCTCGGTTCGCGTCACCGACATGCTAATGATAATAGTATATCTATAGCTATGTTTTGCATATAGTTTTAATTACTCTCAACTTAATAGTTCCGTTTTCACTTCTATCGGCAGTCCCACGACTGCTACTGTTTTTTTTTAGATGGATTTTTATTATGATGCTATACTTTTTTATATATTTTTAAACGACTTTCCGAAAGTAGATTATCAATTCAGCTGTATGTTACCTCAGAACTTGGTCATTTACGAACCGATTTTGTAGATTATTTTTTTTGTTTAGGAGGTTATACTTCCCATACGGTCACATTTAATTTAGAGAAGATCTGATGCAGAGTTCTGGATACAGGAAATAAGAAGTCAGTTACTGCGTAAAGACATATTCATTTTAGTCTCTAGTTACAGTAGTATAAATTGTAATGGTGGTAACAACACCACGGCAACCCAGCAAAATTTTAATATTTGAGCATTAAATCATGTATTGCATTGTGATTTTGTGAAAAAAAAATATATGAAAAAAAGACAAGCCCGCTGAGTTTCTTCCACCGGATCTTCTCAGTGTGTGGCCGCGTTTCCAATCCGTTAGTAGTTTTAAAAAATGTGACGTATCAAAATAACTTGTAAGGGGTTTTATTGAATAAAGTTCTTCTGATTTCTGCATGATTTATAAAATGTATCACTTTGAATAAAAAATTGAAATGCCCCAACCGACACATTCTTTTATCATCAGGCCACCTTCTTGCTTCATGCGAAAAAAAAGGTCAAAGAGACCAATCACGATACATTTACTGTAAGTGATAAAGAAGTTGGGGTTTTGACACGTTTTCTAGATTGTGATGCAATCTAGAAGAATCTAGAAGATTGTGATCAATCTAGAACATCAGATCTGACCTAACAACCACTCCGTTTCATAAGCTTAACATTAAAAAACAAACTCAAATACATCCGTTTAAGAGCCACGACAACCCAGGCAGACACGTAAAGACACAAATACACACACACACACATATATATATATATATATATATATGAGTGTGTGTGTGTGTGTATAAATTTATTGCCTTTTTTGCGTTGGGGTTACAAAAAACAACGATGTCCCACAGATTCAGCCATAATATTTTTTTTTTATTATTATTTACGCCACTTTATGCTCTTCCCTATTTTTCGTCACTGCTGCGTTTCGAGAAATAAAATTATAATATTTTCAATTCGAGGATTAGTTTAGTTGCGTTTCATTAGATGCGCTTCAAAATGGTTGCGTTTCGGGGAATACCCCGAAATTCTGATGCCACTTACTCTCCTTAACACTTATCATCAAGATTACCTTAGAGACTCCCCTATATAGCGGACTCCAAGCCCACATTACTTAAACTATGGCTACGTAATCTGCTCGGATAAAAAAATATATAGTATATGTATAGTAATAATATATAGTATACTAGCGGCCCGTTACGTGCTTCGCTACGTATCACCATTTATTGAATTCATTTGTTACAAAAATGTGATAAATGAAGAACCGTTCCACCGATTTTATGAAAATTTCACATAAACCATCTACTAAATAGTCCGAACAAAGCCTAAACACTTGGTTTGAATAGGTGAGCCCGTTCTTAAGTTTTAAAATTACAACGAAAAGTGGCATTGATTTTTATATATATAGATATAGTAGGTAATAAATAATAGTCATACAAACCAACTGTCAAATTTCAATTCGAAAAAACTACTCGCCGTTCCTGTGACAACTGTCTCTTGCAAATTGTTTGCCTCGCATATAGTGCATTGACTAGAAAAAAACTAGCACCACGAGTAGCCGCAGGTAACATAGATTATATTTTATGTATGCAAGAAGCCTGAATTTAAGGCTGTGTTGTTATAGTGTTAGTATATTATGCGTTATAATTAAGAACAACTTTCTTGCGTTCTGACTTATTTCCGTTTATATTTAAATTTTTAAATAAAACTATCACAAAAGTGTAAGTAACAGGAAGATCAGCAAATTGAATACAAAGAAGAACTAATGCGTTTGGATTTGTTATTTTTAATCATTTTTGGGTATCTAATCCAAATGAAAAAAGTTAATGACCGCAAAATTGGTGGGTGTGCCAAAATAAATTAAAAATGGCCAGTTGCAATATCAAATGTCACGGCTCGTTCAGAAATTGAATTTCCAATTACTCCACGCAGTTTCAAACTCGTACTTCATGGCTCACGTCGCTTTGGGATCCATTTTCATCATGTTTTACATTTAAGCTGGATTTTTCGTTATGAAATTAAAAACATTTCATACATTTCTTATTTTATTGTCTCGTAACAATTTGCTTCAGACAGATTGTTATTAGGGACAGTGATAAAATCCCTGGAAAACTAAGCTAGGAAATCTTTACCCTTGATATTTTATAAATCTACTTACATAATATATTAAGTAAGCTTTATTGTTGAGTTTCTACGAGCTTTTTTTAAAAATACAGTGTCTAGGTTCTTGTTAGGAAATCTGTAAAAGGTGAACAACATTTTTCGTTATCATCGTAAATTCTAGATGTCATATTTTCCAACTTCTCGCCTAAAATCCTTACGCCCGCCTTTCTTACCTTTTCAAATTACAATAGTTTTAGTGCTTATTGCTGTTGTGTTCCAAATTGAAAGGTAAAGTAGTCTAAAACGCATCATAACATCTGGGGTGTACAGACCAAATATTTATTTTAATAGGAGATACAACAAACGTAGTTTGCTATGTAATAAAAGAAGACAATAGAATAAACAAGAAAGAAAAAAGACGTAATCGATCGAAACAAAGAAGAATTTCGCCATGTCGAGCCCGTCGACCTAGCTGTGTCGAGTGGCAGAGCGTCCCGGCTTGAGGGAGATGGTCGCGGGTTCGATTCTCGCGTATCGACATTTTTCTTTGTTGTTTTTAAAGTTTTTCAAGTTTCCCAAGCATGGGGTGAGTGCTATAAAAACAAAAATAATTAAAAGGCAATAGAAGTGGTCAAATAAAGACGTTTATTAAACCTAAGATGCCTCAATTCACTTATTCTGTAATATATTAAGCCACACTGCTTTTTGCAGAGTTATCCTTATTACTCCATTTGACGAGGGCTTCATTATTTAGGTTAATTATGCCTTCACACAATACCGCAGTTTTCAGGGGCATTTTTCGTTTTAGTACTGTTAAATGTTGGAATAATCTTTCTCCATTTTTTCGTAATCTGCATCTTTTAATTTTAATCCATACTATCCATACTAATATTATAAATGCGAAAGTAACTCTGTCTGTCTGTCTGTTTGTCGGTCTGTCTGTCTGTCTGTCTGTTACGCTTTCACGGCCAAACCACTGAACTGATTTGGATAAAATTTGGTACAAATATAGTTTGAGACCCAAGAAAGAACATAGGATAGTTCTTATCCCGGAAATCCCACGGGAACGGGAACTATGCGGGTTTTTATTTTAGAATTTTTTCCACGCGAACGTAGGCGCGGGCACAGCTAGTTATAAATATTTTTTTGTTAAATTTACAAAATATAAGCTAACTTTTGATGCAGGTTTATATTATTTTTATTATTTCAACATGCTATTTATAATCGTGGTTCTTGTTATATATGTAAGGGATATTTTTTTTATATCATAAGATAGCAAACAAGCAGATGGGTCTCCTGATGGAAAGAGTCAACCATCGCCTATAGACACCAAAGATGTTAATGGTGCGTTGCTATCTTGTGGCGAGGTCTAATGCCACATGCATAAGTTTACCGGCTACCTTACCCTCCAAACCGGAACACGACAGCGACAAGCACTGACGCTATTGCGGCAGGAATAGGTATGGCGGTGGTACCAGACCCGGGCGAGACAATGCAGAACTCTACCACCTAGTAGCCACGATGGTAGTGACTCGATAGCCAATCGGTCGCCTTTTACGACCTTTCTGGCAGAACGGCAGTTGGTCTATTCTTCAAAGGAGGCCGGGACCAAGACGGATATGTTATTATTATGTGGTTTATTTATTAAAGTTTATAATTATCATAAGTATTGTTTACTAATTAATTAATTTAGATTATATATTATTGTCTATAATGCTGTTTTTGTTATTATCAGCTTTTTTGTTTGCGTACCCGTTTAAAGGTGTTGGTTAGGCGATGGGTGCCCAAAAAATTTGTTATAAGTCTGATGATACTTTTCATTCTGGTTTGATAAGTGGCATACGTGCTATACATAAAAAATATTAGATTTTATATGTTGGTCAATATTTTGAAGTATTTTTTCGTTGTTCTTTACCGCATTTTCTAGTTTTTGTTCATTTTATTTTTTTTCTTAATTGCACGTTTGTTTTGTTGCAGGTATATTGTGTTGTAATTAAAATAGTTCTTATTCTTATTACAAACTTTGCTATTTCGTTTATTTAAGGATTAAGCATGATTTTTAATGTATGTACATGAATTATTGAATAAGTGATTAAGTTATACAATTGGTACGATTTGATGGCCAAGGTGAATTCTACCACCGCGCGCGCTTATTAATCAGTTCAAATAACGCAATCTCATTAATCAATTCTAATAACGCGCGTTTTCTCAGCGTCACACCATCCGTTGCATTTCATGTAATCGCTCCCACTGATTGCAGGAAAGCGAAAGAAAGGATCTTACACATTAAAAATGCAAAAACCGTATTCGATTCCACTTCGATTTCGGAAATGTGTGTAAAATTGTTGCTGGTTTTATAAAAGAACACCTTGATTGCAAGGTCAACTTTGATCTTTACAATTACAAATTTTGTGGTAGCATACGAATTGCATTTGAGAAGGTTACAGTTAAATATCTTAATTATATTATATGAAATATATTAGGTGCATACATACTTGAATGATGAATGTAATATTACGTTCAACATTGAAGTATATGTGCCCCTATACAATAAATAACAATGCATTGTCTATTGGTTCTAAGCGTTGTTTAATCACATTAAAAGAGACAGAATTAGTGCTAGGTTAAGACATTTATCAATCTCGTTTATCTGTAAAACTCTTTAGTATTCATTAATTAACCACGATTATAACACGTTATCCATAAATAAAGTATCCGTCCGTATTTAATCCACCTCTCTGTATATACTTACCATATAAAATTATAATTGTGGAGCCATCCAATCAGTCATCTCGATATCCATATTTCAATGCATTCGAATGATTCCCATTAACATTGGATTGGTTTTTGAGGACAAAGTGTTTTATCTACCACCCTACGCCATATTGGATTTTCGTCGTTTAGCATCGCTCGTATTTTCTTTTGATTTATTTTCGAGATTTTTCCTTAAAGTTGTGCTAATAGCTCTTTGCAACTTTAATATTTTACGGCGGTTTAACATAATTTTATTTAGGCGTGACTATTTTGTGCGAAAGTTTTTGCGACTTAATTTTTTTTAATTCAGCCCAGTACACAATAAACAGCAATAGTAAGTTGATGGCTGGTAAAATATGTGATGATTAGTCTCATTTGGTAAAAACGATAATCGATTCCTATTAGATATTTTGTTTTATATTTACTTATAGTAATTAATAGTAATTAAAGTAAAGTAGTAATTAATTTAAATTATAGTATTTTAAATTTTTAATTGTTCGTATATCATTATCGGTATATAATTTATCGTTGTGAAATATAATCACATGTTTGTCATTAATATGTTTTATATAAGTCTTTATGTAAACTTTATAATATACATTGAAAAGAGCAACTATAAACGAGGTTTTCTTGGCGGTATCGATAAATGCTATTTAGAAGTATACATGGATGATTTATCATTTGTTTATCCGCTAGTGACAACTTTTGGTCCTTACAGGCACAGAGATTTTGACGTATCACATCCAGATTCTGAGCTGCTACTGAGACTTAGATTTATTTATTTATTTATTTCCGTGGTATATAAAACAAGTTTAAATTGTATCTACATTCCACTATTACACATTAAGATACGAGTAAAAGCTAGACTTAAACTCTGAACATGTACACAGAAAGGTTTCCTTTAGTAGTTATTTTAGGTAACCTTATACGTTAACTATAGTCTAAAGAGAAGGCAATTTAATTCATTTACAAACATATTTCAATAATACACATGTCCGCAACATAAATCGAATGATTATTAATAAGCAATTCTATAGCATTCAATAAGTAAAATAATTTTGTAAATCGGTCTAGCAATATTTAAGTGCATGCAATAAAAATACAAAAAATAAATCATCTCTCTTTATAATTCTACCAGGCATGGGCGTACCGAATGGGAGGCAGGGAGGGGCAGCTGCCCTCCTGGAATTTGTTTACCTCTTTACTAACTATCTACTGTTGTAGATAAAAATATAGTCATAAAATGTTACGGTTGCCCCCCCGTGGCCCGGAACCTGCGTATGCCCATGCTACCAGGTGACTTGTACAGCTTCGTCTACGGTTCAAGTTACGTATCATCTATATAATCTTGTATGTAAGCTTTCATCCCCTACATCAGCCTTTTAGGGGTTGCTTTTTGAGAAAAAAATATATAAATATATAATTCTGGGTTTTTAATTATCTCCATGTCAAATTTCATGAAAATCGATTCAGCGGTTTATTTTTGAAAGCGCAACACAGCAAATACTGGGTTATTTTTGAATATCCTGCCAAATTTAAATAGGTGGGTCAGACCATGAAACTAAACAACTTTTCCAAAAAAACGTGGGTCGAAGTACAAAAAAAAAATCGATCCTCTCATAGAAAACTGCTCGATCACGTGGTTGATTTCGTATGGAAGATCTGATCCTATGTATCATACATATACTTACAGCTCATACTCAAAAATAATCCAATATTCTTACACTCTTCTAAATATAACGTGTTAAACGGTGACATGTTCATCGTACAAAATGAGGGGATTATAAACGGCAGGCACGTGGGATCTTTCGTGCTCCATATTGGCTTTGGGTGCCTAAAACTCAATTTCGCTCGAAGCCGTCCCGTATGTAAATTTCGGTCTATTCCCAGCCCCGACGTAAGCGAATTTTGTAAATTGTTCCCGTATTTTTGTTTCCAATTTAATTGCGGAAGATAATATCTATGTTATTACTTTGAAGTGACAAAATTAAGTCGTCATACCCACAGACCACATAGTCCGTGGTCATAATACCCCATTAAACATACATGAAGTAAATTTTTAGTTTTTCTACTTCGATTTGGACCCATTCGTTAAGCCCGCAAAAATCTATTTTAATATTATAAATGCGAAAGTTTGGATGTTTGAATTGTTATGATGGATTGTTACTCAATCACGCAAAAACTACTGAGCGAATTTGATTGAAATTTGGCACATGGGTAGATAATGACCTGGAATAGCACATAGGCTACTTTTTATTCCGAAAAGTTAGATGATCCCGCGGGATTCACCAAAAATTTTCCTAATGCAGGAATAATAAATCTCAAAATAAATTGTTACAAAGATTTTTTTTCGAATTAAAATTATGAATTTTCAGCGGCATTTCATAATTGAAAGCATTGAGAAGTGAGACAGGCATTGAAATAATAAAATACAACTAACGAATACATAAAGAAATAAGAAATATTCTAGACGTTCCATCTAACTCGTTGAGTTGATTTAAAATATAACAGCAAAATCATATACAGGTTACAGTTATATTTTTTATTTATTTATGTTAAATAAAGTTCATAGTTCTTATTCGAAAAACAGTATCTTCTCGCCCGTATCTCAGAAGAAGTAGGTAGAGGTATTACTAGCGCACCCACGTTTAGCCGAAGATTCTTAATTTCACAATGTGATACCCGCTCTAGAGATGTCACAATTTCCAAAATAAGCCTTTTCCGACTTTTATTTTATTTACCTGCGTCTTTGAAATATGCACAGCCTGTTTATCCATACTAATATTATAAATGCGAAAGTAACTCTGTCTGTCTGTCTGTCTGTTACGCTTTCATGGCCAAACCACTGAACCGATTTGGATAAAATTTGGTACAAATATAGTTTGAGACCCAAGAAAGGACATAGGATAGTTCTTATCCCGGAAATCCCACGGGAACGGGAACTATGCGGGTTTATTTAAGAATTTTTTCCACGCGAACGAAGTCACGGGCACAGCTAGTATAGCAATAAAAGCAATTATTTTGCAGTATATCACTGATGTGCAGGAGAAACAGCGTAGGAGATAGCACAGAGCCTTGTGGGACACCAGCATTAATTGTTTTTGCCACAGAGCATACACCATCAACAAAAAGTTTGGTCACACTATAAGTTTTGCGTAACCTAAAAAAACAAAATGTTATAACCAAAATATTATGTTTATTGCTATTATGAAGCTGTGGTCTTTCAAAGAGCTGGCGATCAATGTTTGCAATTTCAAGGAATATACTAGTAGGCAAAGGCATATATACTAGTTAAATAAGATGAAATTTATCTGCAATGATCGCAGTACTCGTGTATTAAATAGGTACTATTTCTACTAACGGATTGTAGTTATAAAACTTTGATAGATATTTTTGTATCTGAACGGCTATTAGAGTTACGGAAAACGAGTCGTCCACATAGTACTGTTCTTTGAGTCGTCTAACGACACCCTCAAATTACATGGGAGGTAAAGTGCGCTTGGAAACTTGAGTCATTAATCAATTCTTGCTACTTCCAGGTGCTGGGAAAGTTTAAAGACGATTAAAACTGCATAAAGCCGCCAACTGCCAAACTAAATTCTTTAATTAGTTATTTGAAAAGTATAAAGGACGGGGTCTTTTGTCGAGCTTTATAGATATTGAGTTTCTAAATGTGTTTTTAATTCAAGGTTTTGCTTCATACACCGGTTAAAATTAATAGATTCCGTACAATCAATAACCTTAAATTAAAAATGTTAAATTTTTCGACAAAATAATTATTATCTCATAGTTTTATTAACTTTCGTACCTTTTTTGTATCATTAGATAGCAAACAAGTAGATGGATCATCTGATGGAAAGAAACAACCGCCTGTAGACACCAAAGATGTTAATAGTGCGTTGCTTCTCTTGTGGTAGAGTCTTGATGCCACATGCACGAGTTTACCGGCTACCTTATCTTCTAAACCGCAACACGACAATGACAAGTGTTGACGCTATTGCCACAGAAATGGGTTAGGCGGTAATACCATATACTCGGGCGAGTCGTTGCAGAACTCTACCACCTAGTCACGATATCTTCTTTTTACGTACTGGCAGAAAGGCTGTTATTCTATTCTGTAAAGAAGGCCCGGACAAACATTTTTACTTCATTAAATAATTTATTTTAAATTAAAAAAATCTGACTGACGTTGCCTTCAGATAAGACAAAACTCTTCCAACTCAGCTTCGTTTCGCTGATTTCATGTAACGAAATTTCCCTTTGCTTTCTTTGATCTACGAAGACATGTAACTTTTTTATTTACTAACCATTTGAAACACCATAACAAAGACCTATAAAATGGTTTTATATTGCGAACAAGTAACAGTCACGGAACCTCAATATTTTATATATGAATGCGATCACTATGATTGTTACACAGAAATCCCAAGGATAGAATATATCCTTGTGTAATAATATGTCGCGTAATAGGTTGGCCAACATCGATTGAGAAAATTTTAGGACATTTAAACATAATTTTTAAACATATAAAATAGGTTTGTGAGGTATTGCCTACGTGTTTACGTTATATATACCTACCTGTTTACACCTGCTTGCCTGGTAGCCATGAACATAAACGCGTAGGCAATATTTCACAGACCCATTCTATATGGTTAAAAATTTTAGTATCAATAACATTTGATCGGTTAACAAGTGGGAGAAACTAGCTAAAAAAATAAATAATATTTTTTTAATTAAGGATAGCTATGAACATATTTTGATAGGCAATACATGTCGTATATTATTATTTTCTATTATCTATTTTGTGTGTTGTGTGCAATAAAGTATATTATTATTATTACATGAAAGACGTATTTATCTATATATAAAATTTGATAATAAAAATGTTTCATTCGGTAAACAAATGGGTGAAGGTCGATTTATATTCGCATCCCGTACTAATATGAACACGCAAAATTTTCGTTGGTTTATATTTTTTCAAAAAAAAATAATCATTATTATCCTATTTCTTGGTAATAGTACTTTACGGTAGCCCATTTTTTGCCCCTAACGATGTGTTTGTATATGTGAAATATTATTTTTGTAGGTATTTGCTTAAAAATTTAAGTATGATAGGCTACATTTTGTCTCGGAAATACGTTATTTCTAAGAGAAGAGAAAAAATATCAAAAATTTTCCAAAAGTTTTTTTTATGTTATAAGATAGCAAACAAGTAGATGGGTCTCCTGATGGAAAGAGTCAACCATCGCCTATAGACACCAAAGGTGTTAATGGTGCGTTGCTATCTTGTGGCGAGGTCTAATGCCACATGCATAAGTTAACCGGCTATCTTACCCTCCAAACTGGAATACGACAGCGACAAGCACTGACGCTATTACGGCAGGAGTAGGTAAAGCGGTGGTACCAGACCCGGGCGAGACAATACAGAACTCTACCACCTAGTAGCCACGATGGTAGTGACTCGCATAGCCAATCGGTCGCCTTTTACGACCTGCCTGGCAGAACGGCAGTTGGTCTATTCTTCAAAGGAGCCCGGAACCAACACTGGGGTTGTTAAGATGTTAACCAAAGATGTTACAAGTAGAATGAGTAATTTTTTTGCATTGGCAGATAATATACTCTTAGTGGCCACGATATCAGAGTGCTAAGTGTGAGTTTTTCTTTTCGCATTCGATCGTGAGCGCGTTTCGAGTTTAACAGGAATTTGTATGTGATTGTGACAGCGCCACCTAGTGGTAAACTAGTTTCTCACATTTACCACTAGGTGGCGCTGTACAAATCACATACAAATTCCTGGTAAACTCCAAGAAAGAAAGAAAGAAAGAAAGAAAGAAAATATTTATTTGCAAGAATATGGGTGTTACAAGTTGTTAAAAGTAAATTAAGTTACCAACATATTCTACCATTATATGGTGTGCAAATATTTAAAAAAATTATCATTATAAAACATTACATTTAAAAGATTCTATCGAATATTTAGAATTACTACCGGATCGGAACGCGGCCACACACTGAGAAGATCCGGCGGAAGAAACTCAGCGGGCTGGTCTTTTTTCTCTATTTTATGTACTTGTTATAAATGTACAATTTCATATTACAAAAGAATTTTTTATAATTACAAGTTTCATATTTTGTGCAATTAAATTTTTTATAATTTACAAAATGTTCACTATTTACAAAATTTTACTAGGTACATTGAAATTTTTTTAAGGACAATTCAACAAACTTATATTTCTATCCATTAATATTTAATTTTATCGGCTAAAAATTCTTTAATATCATAATAAGTTTTATCTAACAGCAAATCAAACAACTTTTTGCGAAATTTATTTATAGGTAATGATTTAAGACTATCAGGAATATGATTGTATATAATAATAGACATACAATACACATTTTTTGTAAAAATATTTAATTTTTGATTAGGCACATATAATTTTTTACTATTCCTAAAATATGAGTTACCAGTGACTTCAGCATTTGTTTTAAATAACTTTTGGTGCTTTTTTACAAATACGCATACCTCTAAAATATACAAACATGGTAAGGGAAGTACCTTAAGAGACTTGAAAAGTGGTTTACAGGAATGTAACTGATTAACACCACATATTGCTCGAATACATTTCTTTTGGACTCTAAAAATTCGTATCAATTCAACAGAATTTCCCCAAATAGGAATTCCATATTGTAAATTAGAAGATACATATCCATGATATGCTAATAGGGAGGCTTTTACGTTTCCTACTTCTCTTAGTCTTCTCAAGACATAGACAAATCTATCAATCTTATTACATAGATATTCAATGTGTGCTTTCCAATTACAATATTTGTCAATAATTATTCCTAAAAAGTTTGTATAATCTACATCATCTATATTTACTTTATTTAAAAATACATTTGTGTTTTTAGTAATATTACTGTGGTAGTTCTGAAATTCGACTAATTTTGTTTTAGTTACATTAACTTTTAAATTATTATTAATTAACCAGTCTGAAACTTGAAGTAAGGTTTCAGTTGTTTCGTTTACCAAGTCTTTTTTATTTTTACATTTAATAAGTAGGGTAGTGTCATCAGCAAATAAAAAGCAATCATGTTGTAAACTATCAGGAAGATCATTGATATAAATTAAAAATAGCAAGGGTCCTAAAACACTGCCCTGTGGTACACCACAGTTGTTAACACGGTAGTTTGAAGTAAATATTTTTTTACGGTTTCCGTATATTTTAGATATTTCGACGCATTGTTTCCTATTTTCTAAGTAACTCTTTATCCAATCTAAAGCCTTCCCTCTAATACCATATTTTTCCAGTTTTGATAGTAAAATATCGTGTGAAAAAAAATCAAATGCCTTACTCATATCCAAAAATACACAAAGTGGATACATTTTCTTACTGAGACATTCAGTTATGCTCTTCACTAAATCAAAACATGCTAATGTAGTAGACCTACCTTTCCTAAATCCATATTGATTATTTTTTAGTAGGCCAAAATCAAGTAAATAATTATAGAGCTTATAGCAAACGCGCTCACGATCGAATGCGAAAGGAAAAACTCACACTTAGCACTCTGATAGTACTGTTGTCACATTAACAGTGAAGATTTGAGCTTATAAGTGTCTTGTATTCAAAATTATAGTAATAATATAATTTTGAATAAAAGACACGTGTTGGTTCAGGCCCCCTTTGAAGAACAGACCATCTGTTTTTCTGGTCTGCAATTCGTAAGAGGCGAACGATTGGCTATGCGAGTCATTTCCACTACTCAACGGTAGAGTTTTGCATTGTCTCGCCCGATTGGCTATGCGAGTCATTTCCACTACTCGACGGTAGAGTTTTGCATTGTCTCGCCCGATTGGCTATGCGAGTCATTTCCACTACTCGACGGTAGAGTTTTGCATTGTCTCGCCCGATTGGCTATGCGAGTCATTTCCACTACTCGACGGTAGAGTTTTGCATTGTCTCGCCCGATTGGCTATGCAAGTCATTTCCACTACTCGACGGTAGAGTTTTGCATTGTCTCGCCCGATTGGCTATGCGAGTCATTTCCACTATTCGACGGTAGAGTTTTGCATTGTCTCGCCCGATTGGCTATGCGAGTCATTTCCACTACTCGACGGTAGAGTTTTGCATTGTCTCGCCCGATTGGCTATGCGAGTCATTTCCACTACTCGACGGTAGAGTTTTGCATTGACTCGCCTGTGTCTGATATCACCACCTTATCGATTTTTTAAGCAATAGCGTCAATGTTTGTTACTGTCGTGCTCTGATTCGGAGGGTAAGGTAGTCGGTAAACTTATGTACGTGGCATTAACTTCCGCCATGAGGTTAGCAACGTAACACTAACATCTTTCGCGTCTGTATCGTAGGCGAGAGTTGTTTCTTTCCATCAGGAGAGCCATTCGCTTGTTTGCTGTCTTATGATATAAAAAGAGATATATTCTTTATAGTTTAAAGTTATTAAAAACTATTTTTAAAACCTTTAGTGATTCTAGTTGGTTTTTATAATTCTATAAAATGTTAAAATATTTTTTCTTCAAGTTTTGTAGAAAATGTTGCTGCTTATGCATAAGTTTGCTTATTTTTGCAACACTTATTTTTAAGCAAAGAAACCTTCTCATTTTATTGGATTGTTTGGTCCCTTGTAGATATAAAAGTATAAAACAGACTACGTCAATGTACACGATGAATTTTTCACTATAAATATTTAAGAAATATTAATACTTGCAAATAAATAAAGTTGTTAATTATTTATTCTACACTTTTCATCGTCGACACTTAGTGAAACTCCATTTTACACAAGTGTACAAGTATATAGGTTATAAAATATTATATTGTTAATTATTATTTTCAGGCGACTGAAGTTGTATTGAAAATCTTCTTATAATTTCAAAATGTGGAGTGTAGCAATTTATGTAAGAACACTGCGCACGGCGGGCTCATTGACAAAAAACTTTTAATGAAAATTTACTTTCATTGTACGGCGTTAGGGTTGAATGTACCTAATTATTTTAAAAATGATGCCATTAGACTCGAAATTGAATGCGGTAATATTCTCTAAGCTGGAAGAATATTGGACGAATTAGTTTCTATGTCTGAGAGATAAATTGTTACAGATCTAGCACCTACGCCCCGTTTTGTGGTACTGATTTCAATTACAGTCTCGGAATATTTCATTACCTTCACTGTAGTACACTTCGAACAAATAATATACTTAATTCGAATTGCTTACAGCCAAAGTAGATTTTTATTCAATCATTTTATTGTGCAATAGCTGAGGTCACTATTATTCTTTATGGTCAAATTATTAAAGGATGATAGTGACCTCAGCTAACAATTTTCAAATTTTGAATTTTTGTATATTTTTTATTTTTCCAAATATTTACAGTTAAGTATTAAACTTTTATGGTAATTAAGGTATCGTTCTTTAACGTGGTTTATTTCTGATTGAAATATTACGTATATTTCAATCAGAAATAAACCATGTTTAAGAAATAACAAATAATAACTAGATAATTGAATAGCAATGATAGCAAAAACTTTACGCATGATGATATTATTAATTGACAAGGTTTCTATTCCAAATAGCTATATTCTAAAACCTATAGTCGATGGTTGTTAGCTATTGCTATTCTTGGTATAAAAAAGCTGTGCCTTTTGCAAACAGCGTGGCAGAATGATTGTCTATTTTTCAAACTGGGTCTGAGACTGACAAAGCAAATCTTTATTAAATATCCGATAATATAATAATAACAAATAATAAATAAATATCATTGGAAAAATTACACGAATTGATCTGACCTTAAAGTAAGCAAAATATTTGCTTGTGTGTTAATTAAAGATTATAAAACATCTTTTTTGATCACTTTTTATGAGGGACTTTTGTCGCTATGGCGACTACGTCAGTCCCAAAATACATATCTAAATACTGTTATATACATATTATTATTCAGGAACACAAACATCCATGCTTATCACAAAATTTGATTGTCTCCGTCGGGAATTGAACCCGAGCCCCGTTGATTTGAAGTTAGGTTCGCTATTAAACCAACAGGGTGGTAATACTATAAAGATATAGATCCTCATCTTAAAAAAAATGTTGTCCTATAAATTTCAGTGCATTGAGTGACCCTACTAACATAACCTTTTATATTCCGTTGTTTCAGATAAAGCGCCCTCGGAGGCCACGTTTCGCGGCGCTGAATTCCTCTCATACGACCTCACGCAAACTGGCGGGGAACCCATCGTGAGCACGCAAGACGCGATCTCACTTTACTTCAAGACACGACAACCTAATGGACTGCTATTTTATACTGGTATGTGGTCTCTTTAAATATCTATACGACTATTTAAATCTGAAAAGTCCATCCGTACATTCAATTTTTTTTTGTCAAAACTTCTTTTTTTTTGACTCGCATCACTTTTACTATTTTGAAAATTTTGTTGTCTGTCTGTATGTCCCCTTATAAGCGGAAAGTGGCTTCAGGGATTTTAATCTAAATAGTGTATATTGAAAACATGTGATTGTGTGAATTATAATGTATATCTTTTAAGTTTGACAGTCTGTATGCTCAAGGCAACTATCATTTTATATGTATATTGCAAGCTAGCCTGCGTAGCTTCACCCTCGATTATAGTAATATATCGACGCGTCCCAAGAACAAAATCGTATGGAGAGATCAGACGAAATTGGTTTTATAATAAAATTCGCATTAAACACGCATGAAGCTACAAGACAATATATTTTTTATATTTATTGGTCTTTTGTTTTTGGAAATACTCAAGTGAACATCATCTTATCTACAATGTACTCCGACAAACAAACATATTGTAATTTGGTGGTTATGCAGATACGATTTTGTTCTTGGGACGTGTTATCATCAATATAATATTTCATACAAACAGCAGTCAGCAACAGAGGTAAGTGAGTGCATAGGCTCTTCTATTTTTTTTATATTATTATATAACAAACCGCCACATGAATAGCAATGGTGCATTGCTATTCATGTGGCGGAAAGGCAGTGGTATCATATACCCGGTCGAGACGTCGTGGAACTTAACCAGTGGTCACGATGGTAATGATACGTAAAACTTATCGTTTGCTTTTTACAAAATGCCTGGCAGAATGATAGTTTATTTTTCTAAGGGTGCACTGATCAAAATAGCTTAATATTTTGTGTTTTTAGAAAGATATGAGCACCATCGATAAATTTAGATTTGATCGATTAATTTGTGGCTTCGTATCGACTGGTGGATTTACGGGCCTTGCATCGCATAGCAACTGTCAGTTCTTAGTAATATCCGCCGTGGCTCGCTAAACATCTGGTAGTAATTATGAAGAAATCAACTTGTCTATAAAGTATTAAATACTTAGAATATATAATATTTTTTAAATATTTACAAACTATATCATGATTGAATATGCTGGCACTTTTGATTAATTTTAATAATTTGTAACATCTACATTTTTGCAAATAAATATTTTTCATTTCATTCCATTTCATTCCATTTCGTTTCGTTTCATTTCGTTTCATATCCATACTTCCATACTAATATCCATCCATACTAATATTATAAATACGAAATTATGTCTATCGGTCTGTCTGTCTGTTACGATTTCACGGCTAAACCGCTGGACCGATTTTCATGCAATTTGGCATGAAAATAATTGAAAATCCGGGGTCAAACATAGGCTATTTTTTTTTCAAATATCATCCCTGAAGGACTGAAATAGGAAATAAATTTTGTGTTAAAAACTATTTCGATGACATGTTACGACTCGCGGACGAAGCTGCGTGGGTCAGCTAGTGCTGTAATATTGTTGAATAATGGTCACCGAGCACACTGAATCGAGCATCAAAGCGCCGCTAAGTTCAACGGGTCGCATCATGAAAATCTGCCTTTTGCAGCTTTGATACATTTGAAAGAAAGAAAGAAAGAAAATATTTATTTGCAAGAATATGGGTGTTACAAGTTGTTAAAAATAAATTAAGTTACCAATATATTCTACCAATATATGGTGTGCAAATATTTAAAAAAATATCATTGTATAACATTACATTTGAAAACATTGTATCGATTTTTTAGAATTACTACCGGATCGGAACGCGGCCACACACTGAGAAGCTCCGGCGGAAGAAACTCAGAGGGCTGATTTTTTTTTCTCTATTTTATGTACTTGTTAAAAATATACATTTATCTGCAGTATCGTTCGGTACGGTACAGCGTGCAGCGGATGGATTTTTGATCGACCGATTTCAGTGAATGCGATGTCCTCTTATTCGCCCTGTCGCATTGTGCGATGGCAAACACTCACACTCGCAATAATCAAAGTATAACCGGTGCCTTAAGTTATGGCTTTTGGTTAAGATTATCCTAAAGCGCAACACTGAAAATGCTACGTTTCGATGGCTACGCTGCAACATGCTACGAGCGTAGCGGTATCAATTTATTAGCTTCAGTCGTAACACGCTACGAGCATTTCGGACGAACTACGCAACGAGCGTTCCAATTATAGCTCATGTGTCTGTCTATTAAAGATTATGTTGAAGTCTGTAAAGACTATTTATTGTCAGTGTAGCAGAGATATATAACTATTGCAGTGTAATTGATGAAATAGGATTCAACCTTTTGATTTGTCTAAATATAGTTGTGTAATAATAGTTTCGTCACAATACACCAATAACGTTTCGATCGAACTACGCTAGAGTGTTCCAGTCACAATCCATTACAATATCTGGCATAGAATATTCAACGGGATTCTATCTGAGATACGTATAATGATAAATAAATAGAGCGTAATTAAAGAAACATTTCTACCTTTTAACACTCCGGAAATAGCTATAGGATAAATAGCTTTTCCATTAACCTTTTCGCCAATGTGTTAGTATTACTATTTTAAAATATTTTTAGTATTTATCTTTTATCTAGTTCTAGTGTGTATTGCAAATATAACAGCTTTACGAACATTATTTATGTTATATATCTTGTCTATATTATGGCTACCTTTGTTCGAGGGTTTCGTAATAAAAAAGTACTGTGGCGCCGCTGGTTCGTACCGATGAAGGGTCATATTGATGGAACCAGCGGGACAACTTCAAGTCAGGATGACGTCATAAATGTGGAGGTTAATGACGTCACACAAGGACAGGAAAGGGGAAAAGGAAGATCTTCCCAGACAGGCAAGGTGTACTGCCTGAGGACCGAAGTCCATTTGAGAAGCGTTGAAATTTGTGTATAGTATGTACAAGATAAATAATTGTGATATCGCGATTTACGATTTTATTTTGAATTTCATTTTTTCCCATTTTTTATTATTTTTTCTGGTAGCGTTTGTAAATTGGTTGAGCCACTACAATACTCTCCCCCCTAGACCGAATGTCGATCTAGTTGAGCCAGTGAAGCGTATGTGCCTTGAGTGCTCAAGTCTGCGGTGAGTCGAGTCGAGCAGAATATGCGCGGTCTTCGATAAGTCGGGACTAGTGCTTCCACTGTGGTTCGCGATGAGTTGGAACGAGTGGGACAGGGTTTGCTGCATGGAGATCCAATGGACGTGGCAGTTCGAAGTAGATGAGGCGTAGCTTGTGGAGCTAGCTGATGCTGTTGGAAGCAAAGGGGGTATCAGCACTGATGGTTAGAAGGTGGGAGTGTGCTGTTTTTGTCGAGGGTTGCCACTGTGACGCGTTGATGGCTGTTAGTGGTGAAAATCACGTCGGGATGACGTCATCACTGTGGAGGTTGATGATGATATGGAAGGACGTGGAAGGGAGAAGGAAGATCTTTCCAGCTATGCAAGGTGTACTGCCTGGGGACCGAAGTCCATTTGAGAAGCGTTGAAACTTGCGTATAGTGTGTACAAGATAAATAATTGTGATATTGCGATTCAGGATTTTATTTTGAATTTCATATTTTTCCATTTTTTATTATTTTTTCTGGTAGCGCTTTTAGATTGCTTGAATCGCTACAGTACCTTTATGGTTTTACCATGTCCAATGTCCGTCCGTCCGTCAGCGTTTTTGTTTATCGTATCAGTGGTGTTGGTTGTAGTTAGATGACTTGTCATTGAAAATATTGAATGTGTGTAAAAACCATTTCAACCAACTTAAAAAAATTAGGAGGTTCTAAGTCACTAGAATTTTTATACGTGTTACTGCTTACTACGTGGCTACTACTACTGCAAGGACGTCCCAACCGATTTTGAAATTTCCTCTTTTTTGTATGGGAGAGTAAGCTTCCCTTTTAGTCCCATACAAAATTAGTAAGTTTCCATTCCAGAATCCAGAGTTCCAGAAATGCAGGAGATTGTAATTTGGTTGTTGCAATTTCGTCACGTTTAAATTATTTATTTATCGCCTCTTGGTTTAGTTATGGTCCCGATTTCAATTCCCGGGTCGCGCAATTCAAAAGTGTTTTTAAGTTTTCTGATAAAAACAACGTTACATGGGATTGGATAAGTGGTTGGCGCCTGGTTGGCGACAGGCTTGCCATGTATCATGGTGTGGGACTAATTATCTTCGACTAATCGTACGTGCACTGGCTGTACGTTAGCCTACTTCTTTGGGGATACAGGCGTGAAGATACTTTTACTGAATTAGTGGAAGAAGTTTTAAAATTTTAGATTTTGAGTTTATTTGTTACAAACAAACAATAATGGTATAGATAACTAGGTATGTTTCAAAAATAGTTCTTGTTAAATCGTGGAGCTAAAATGTCATAGCTCTGTAAAATGTTACTCCAGATGTACTGTTACAAAATAAAGCTCACCACGTTAAGTAGACTAATAATATTACTGTGGTAACATGACGCCACATAACATGTCATTATAACATTATCTCATAAACGGCCGACGACACAATATACACTGCAATTATGTATTCGTTTATATAATTATCTTGGTCGGAGATATTGAAAGTGAATAGTGTTGCTATTTTACACTTTTAATATTATATTTATAAATATTATAGTACATATATATTATCTAGGAAAGTAATCGGTATTGTATTCACTCGAGCCATTCAATATTCTTTGTATGAAATTCCCTACTGACTGTCCCGTTAGTCGAGTGGTTAGCGAACCTAACTGCGAAAACACAAGTGTTGAGAATCAAACCTGAGCCCTATGCTCAGGTTTGATTCTCAACACTTGTGTGGACAATCATTTGTGTGGTGAGCATACATGTTTATATTTCCTCGTTTGGGTATTTATTACAGTATTCATATAAGTATTTAATGTGCTTACTTCGGGGTTTGTGTAATTTCTGATAATTATTTATTGTATGTACTGCAACGCATACTAATTGAAAACGTGACGACATCGCTTCGCTTTGGAACATGCTTGCTTACGGCTCGTTATCCCCGCGCTTTGCGGTTTTCCATCCCCACGCTTTCCGTTGCCCATCCTCGCGCTGGCTACTCGCCGTCCCAGCGTTTGTGGCTCGCCGTCCCCGCGCTTGAGGCTCGTCGTCCTAGCGGTGGCTACTTGCCCTTCCCACGTTAGGTGCTCGCCATCCCTGCGCTTGAGGCTCACCGTCCTCGCGGTGGCTACTCGCCGTCCCCGTGTTTGTGGCTCACCGTCCCCGCGCTTAAGGCTCACCATCTTCGCGGTGGCTATTCGCCGCCCCGCGTTTGTGGCTTGCCTTCCCCGCGTTTGGGGCTCATCGTCTTCGTGGCGGCTACTCGCCGTTCCCGCGTTTGTGGCTCGCCGTCCCCGCGCTTGAGGCTTCCTGTCCTCGCGGTGGCTACTCGCCGTCCCCGCGTTTGTGGCTCGCCTTCCCCGCGCTTGAGGCTTGCTGTCTTCGCGGTGGCTATTCGATGTCCCCGCGTTTATGGCTTGCCGTCCCCGCGCTTGCCGTGTGGCTACTTGCCATCCCCGCGCTTGCGGCTCGCCGTCCCCACTTTTACGGCTCGCCGCTCCTGCGCTTGCCACTCGCCATCCTCGCGCTGGTTAGTCGGCAGCGACGCGCTTGCGGCTCGCCGTCGCCGCACTTGCTGCTCGATTTACCCGAAGTTGCGGCTCGCCCTCCCCTCGCCTATGGATCGCCGTCCCTGCGCTAGCTACTCACCGTCTTCGCGTTTGCCGCGCTATTGCAGCAGTTTGCCTGAGAGACAGACAGAATTTTGGAATTATAATATTAATATGGATTGGAAACGTGGAGAAATGTTAAATTGGAAATATCTTTACATTATTCATTGCCGTGTTGTTCGAGTGATAAATGATCTTAACTACGGAATAAATAGGGCTCAAATTCGATTTCCAACTGGGACAAGTATTTGTGCGATAAGCATAAAATGTTATATGTGTTAGATGTGTTTAGGTGTTTATTAAATATATTTCAGTATTTATATATGTATTTCCAACTAGAACCTAATCAAATAAAATATAAGGATAGAACGCCTCGAATATTTTATTGAAATCTCAAAACCAAGGTGATCCCTTTTAGTGCATATGGCCCTGTTTACATTTTGATTAGTGCGAGTGCGAGTGTTTATCACTTGAGAGCGATATTGCGAGTAGTCAAAGAGATTTGTGTCCAACTGTTTAGCCGCCATGATTAGTACATTAAGCTTCAAGTGCCGAAACCTGGATGAACAAACTCAACAATGCTAGACACTTATCTAAGAGGTGTCATACAGTAAACACTTGTATCAAAGAGTGGTACTATGACTTATGACAGTCCTCCACATATATTTTCTTTTATTTGAATAACAAAAAGGTCTAAACCCAAAAGAATGCAAATAATTTGCTTAATTTAGGGGTTAGTATAATTCACATAATTAGTCCAGTGATTATATTATTATTATTATTGTGCAGGTCATGAAGCAGACTACTTGAACTTGGCAGTCCGCGATGGTGGGCTCTCCCTCACCATGGGCCTTGGGAATGGGAAGCAAGAGATGCATATCAAACCATCGAAGACTAGATTCGATGATCACCAGTGGCATAAGCTGACGGTGCGAAGAAGGATACAAGAGGTAAAATGAGCCACACGCAGTTGATATCCATACTAATATTATACATGCGAAAGTAACTCTGTCTATCTGTCTCTTCTTTGCGACTAAACCACTAAACCGATTTGGATGAAATTTGGTACAAAGATAGTTTGAGACCCGAGAAAGGACATAGGATAGTTTGTATCTCGAAAATCCAACGAGAACGGAAACTATGTAGGTTTTTAATTTAAAAAAAAAACCACTAGGACGAAGTCGCAGGCACAGCTAGTTCTTAATAAATATTACTCGAATACGTTGTGAAGCGGAATTAACAACATCTAGTCGAGATTTGGTACAACTATCTTACATATTCCTGTCCCAAAAGTGTCAGTGTTCGTCACTGTTGAGTTCTGGTTTGAAGTGGTAAATAAAGCCTTGCTTGCTATCATGAAATTACTTGTCTGTTATTATAATAAACTTTTGGTGACGGCACCCCCTTTCTATAGCTTAGCTTAGCTGTTTCTTGACCTCAACAAATATGTAATTTGCTGGATGATAAGGTTTAAAACTTATCCAAGTGATCTTATTAAAATATTCGGCATGATTGTACAAGCCATTAAGTCCACAATTAATTATTATAAAAAAATGAATTTTGACACGATCCAAAAAAATTTTTGTCACTTTCACAATCAACATAAATCTAAGTTAAACTCTCTTGCTCAATATCGTGTGTTCTCAAAAAAAAGTGCGTGCCAAAAATATTACATTCAAAAAATATAATTCTCCTTCTAGTAAAAACCCTCTTTTTTTTCGTTACGCTTTTAAATTAAATGTTTAATGGATTTTAAGCTTGAAAGTTGACGTTAGATTCTAATTAAAATCAAAGAACTAGCAGTCGGGTTAAGAACATTAGTAAATAAAAGTATATAAACGGTTGACTCTGCAGGCCATCCCTGAAACCTCCCGCTAAATTAAAGTATTTTAAGCTCAAAAGAGTAAAAATTTTAAGCATAGATTTTTCAGTTCAAACATCTATTTTGTTAAAAATGGCAGTATAATTTGGAAACGATTATCGATTTTGATATTTCAAATGACGTTTAAGTCAATGTTTGAAATGTAAAATATTGCTTTAGCTAAATTATCGATAAATCGAAAAATTTCGAAACAATTTCAAAAAATTTTTTTCCCGAAATTATTCGTCATTGATAAATCCCAAACAAATTGACCGATTTTGATCTACTAAACGGTAATTGACGCAATTTTTTAAGAAAAAAAAGCTGATAAGATTTTTAACTCAATCGGTGTTTAACCTGAAAGTTGTTATTTCAAAAATATTAAGTAAGTTTGCTAAATACAATGTAATTTTAACATTTGAAAAGCTGTAACTTTTAAAAATTAGATTCGATTTTGATTTTTGAAACGGCATTCAATGTATTGTTTATCTAGTACTAAAATATCGTGATATACCAAAAAATGACTAGTTGAAAAATTCGAAGTTATGTCGAAGAAACACTTTTTTCAAAAAGTTTCGTCAACGATTACTTCCAAACGAATAAATCTATTTTGATTAAATTTATGCATTAGACGTAGTTTTTTGAGGAACAGAGCTGATTAGTTTTTGTACTCAATCGGTACATAAATCTGAGAGTTATGTTAGAAAAATACTGTTTCACCAAATTTTTTTTGGGGATTTTTTCAAAATTTCTCAAAATCTCCTAGGCCGACTTGGTTAAAATTTTCAGAAAGTCTAAGTCGAGCGGAATCCAATCGAATTCAATCAACCGCGTTTCAATTGGTCCAGCCGTTAAAAGTTATGAGACGTTTACATACACACACTCACGCGCGCACACACACACACACACACACACACACATACATACATACATACATACATACAGATATACTGACGTCATCGCGAAAATAATCGGAAAAGGTTCCTAGGACCCCAAAACATGGAGATATGGTGAAAACTCCATTTTCGAAAATCGGAGCAAAATCTGTAATTTCCTTGTATACGTAGCGGGAAGTTAAAAATAGTAGAAAAATCATGTTTAGCAAAAAATAATGCTTCAAAATCTTTTCGTAAAGTCTTCATTACACCTACTACAGCAGATTTATTTGAAATGTTCAGCGCAAAACACATTAGGACGTGGAAATATAAAATATTGGCGATAAAGATCAAAAAATACGAGTTGGCTTATTACTTTCATACTAAAATTAGAAACGGTAATTCGATTGAACTTGTGTATTTGTTTGGAGGTTCGCAGTTGCTAGGATATCGTATTTACGGCCATCGGTGAAAATAAATCAACATTTTTTATTGAATAGATATTACGTTCTGACTTTCTTTAAATGTTTTTAACCGATTTGAGCGAAAAGGGATGTTACTATGTAGGTCATTACTTTTTATAGTTATATATTATTAAATAGCAAACAAAGTAATGGTACCTCTATTAGAAAAATACAACCATCGACTATATACGCCAAAGATGTTAATTGTACTTTGCTGTTCGTGAGGCGATATGTCAATGCCTCGTTCATAAGTTTACCGACTACCTATTTATGCATAACTTTAAAATACTGCCATTCAATAAATGAAAATCTTGATGTGACGCTTCAGGATCCCTATTCGAATATTTGAAAACCGTTAGCTCTTTTCGCATTTGCTCTGCAAATGATGTACATGAAGCAGCATGTTTGTGTAATGCACGTTAAGATAATAAAGGTATAAGTCGGTGTTTTTTTATTTTAATTTATCGATATATGTCGTTCGATCGCCTTTGTGGTCTAGCGGTCCAGCGTTGGCGTTGACCACATGAGGTCCCGGGTTCGATTCCCGGGTCGGGCACAAAAAAAGTGTTTTTTCAGTTTTCTGAGAAACACAAAGTTGCCCGGGAGTGGAAGGTGCCCGGTTGGCGATAGGCTTGCCACCTATCACATTTGTGAGACCAAGTATCTTCGGCTAATCGTGGGTGCACTTGTTGTGCCTCTACCTACCCCTCCGGGGATATGGGCGTGAAGAAGAGAATATATGTCGTTAAGTACAGGTATTGTTTTATTAAATGACAAATTTTTTTTACAGATTACTCCGTTCACGAGTTTTTGTCGGGTAAGTTTACATGCATGAAAGATGCAAATATTATCTGTATACCTAGCTATATTTTGTAAGCGCATCACACAAAAATCGATGAATATTATACGGTCTACACTGAAACATTATTGTCATTTTAATGATAAAAATTATTTTATTATTATTAAATTCTGAAATTATATTTTTATTATTATTATTTTATATAAAACAAAATCTCGCAAGCGAAGCTGCGTGTGTCAGTTAGTTTTATATTTATTACCAACTGATCCGGCAAACGTTCTGCCTTTTTAGCTATTCTTATTTTTTTCTATATTTTCTCACCTTTTAAACCATCCCTGGACTGCAACAATTAATTCAAAATCAAAATTAGCCAAATCGGTTCAACCGTTCTCGAGTTTTAACGAGACTCACGAACAGCATATATATAGATTATTAGATTACTATCTATATGATAAAGAACATAAATTATCAAATCCAAATTATGTTGTGGATACTGACTGTTCTTATAAAAAAATATTGTTCTTTTGTGGAAGAGGGGGCAAACAAGTAGAAGGTGCACCTGCTGTTAAGTGATCACAACCGTCTATGAGCCCAGGAATTTGATCTTGCCCTTTGCAGTATGTGCCAAAGAGTCATCGTCTCCGTGTAAGGATGGAGGCCGAGAGAAATTCTCTAAAACAGGCTTGGCGAGAGACGAAAACGCACGAGCTCCCGAAGGAAGGCGAACTAATTTCTCACCAATTCTGCCAATGTTCCGAGTTTGTCTTGGCGATAGCTCTTTTAAAGAACCTCGAGGCAGAATTGTACTCCGTTCGTAACGCGCTAAGTTTTAGATCACGAGGTGCCGATACAGCAGCCCAAACCTGGTAGCACTCCTACTTTCGGCGTTAAGCCGTTTTGCAGTAGTAACCAGACCAAGGCTGAGACTTACCACCAACTGGTACCGCAGAAGAGGAAATGTATTTTTATAATATTACAATAAAAGTTAAAATATGCAAAATATTTACCTCACACGCCTTCCTTAGGGAAAATTTAGGGTGTTGGGGTGGGCTTTAACATAACTTAGAAGGGCTTTAATTGCCTCCCAAGTTATGAGGAGGCAAGAAAGGGTAATTTTGTAAATCGCTTCCTTTGTGGGGTGGTTAGAGCTTTGGACATAACATGTTTTCTATACGTCTCTTTTCTATAATGTGTCTCCGCGTATATTGTTAAAAAGATGTATAGATAGTTGCTACATACAATTTATACAATGTACAAAAATGTATAATATTTTATTTTAATTTACTGAATTTCAATACGTTACATTGTATTTTTATCCTAAAATATAAACAAATTAATATTTTTTTTTAAGTTGCTAATGACTGGCCGCTCTTGATTTAAAAAGTAAGTTAAATCCAGAGTTTCACAGATTAGTGAAAGAATTAATACTAAAATATCGTGCAAAGAGAGTTTTGTGGTAAAATTCTTACGTTTATATAAACTGATGTTTATAATATTATGTTTGTCTTCTATGCATTCTTAAACCATGGTGATAATATTATGATGACATTGTGGTAGAGTATGCAGGGAATGCTAGTAAGTATTACTAGATGACAAATCTATTTACTAATACGTATAAATATGTCTTAGTACCCGTGTGAAACCAAGGCACGTCGCTAGTAGTAAATGAAATTGGCTAGTAGTATGTGAATTGTGAGACAGTATGTCTTTTAATTAAGTACCTTTTAGTAAGTAACGTTTAAGTATCAATAATTAAACGCCTTTGTGGTGTAAGAATCAATAATTAAACGTCTCGGTGGTGTAAGTATTAATAATTAAATGCCTCTGTGATCTAAGATTCAATAATTAAACGCCTCTGTGATCTAAGAATCACTAATTAAACCCCTCTGTGATCTAAGAATCAATAATTAAACTCCTTTGTGGTGTAATAATCAATAATTAAACGCATTTATGGTGTAAGAATCAATAATTAAAACGCCTCTGTGGTGTAAGAATCAATAATAAAATGCCTCTGTGGTTTTAGAATTAATAATTAAGCGCCTCTGTGATCTAAGAATCCATAATAATTAAACGCCTCTGTGGTGTAAGAATCAATAATTAAACGCCTCTGTGATCTAAGAATCAATAATTAAACGTCTCCGTGGTGTAAGAATCAATAATTAAACGCCTCTGTGCTCTAAGAATCAATAATTAATCGCCTCTGTGGTTTAAGAATTAATAATTAATCGACCTCATGTGGTCCACTCCGGTGTCAGTATGGACCACATGAGGTCTCGATTCCCGAGTCAGACAATTCAAAAGTATCATAGACTTCTTTAACGTCTCGTCCATATCTGGTGCTACCGCCCGACCTGTTCTTCCTGCAATTGCCTCACTATCAATCAATGTCGTGTTCCGATTTGAAGGCTAAGGTAGCCGCTAAATTTATGCATGTGGAATTACCATCTCGCCGCAATTATAATAATGCTTCATTAATACCTAATGTCTTTACTCGTTGGTTTTTCTTTTTATTAGGAGTGCCATTTTTTTTTATAAAAAGATAACAAACAAGCAGATGGGTCTCCCGATGAAAAGAGTCAGCCATCGCCTATAGACACCAAAGGTGTTAATGGCGCGTTGCTATCTTGTGGCGAGGTATAATGCCACATGCATAAGTTTACCGGCTACATTACCCTCCAAATCGGAACACGACAGAGACAAGCGCTGACGCTAATGCGGCAGAAATAGGTAAGGCGGTGGTACCAAACCTGGAAGAGACCTACCTAGTAGCTATCTACCACCTAGTAGCAACGATGGTAGTGACACGTATAGCCAATCGGTCGCCTTTTATGATCAGCCTGGCAGAACGGCACTTATTCTATTCTTCAAAGGAGCCCGGGACCAACACGGGGAATCCAATCAATCTGCTCCAAAACTTTTCCAATCCAAAATTCCAATTAATCTCTTATCTTTTAATATAAAAATAATTTAACACAATTTGCATTTAAATTAGTGAGCATTTTAAACACAGCGATGTTCTATTTCTGGGTTATTTAAAAGAGCTTTTAAATGAATGGACAATCACAGCGACATTGCTTATCCGCATGGAAATTAAATCTATGTCAGTTATTCACGGATGTGAATGAATAACACCATTGAATGAATACGGATTTTATGAATTTTAAATATGGTGACATATTTTTTCATTTTAAAGCATAATACTTGTACATTGAATGGAATTAAATCTGATATGTGTCCACATTTTTATCCTTTCTGTTTATGAAACTAATTGTAGGAATATTTTATTGGACTTTTATATCTATACATATTATAAAACAAAGTTCCCGCCGCGGCACATCTGTCTGTTCACGATAATTTCCAAAACCACTAGATAGATTTTCATACAGTTTTCATCAGTGGATAGAGGAATTCATGAACAAGGTTTAGTTTATTTATTTATTTAATACTTTATTGTACACAACAGAACAACAAAAAACGGTTACAGCAAGCAGTATTTTTAAAAAGGTACAAAAGACGAGCTTATCTCAAAAAAAAGAGATTTCTTACAGCCAACTCGGTAAAATGAAGTACTTGACCATAAATATAAGTCGAAGTGTACAATATACTAAAAAATATTTGAACACATCTATTAATGAAGGCTAAAGTACTTCAGCAAAAAAAGACAGGTATATTAAAATATATACAGCGTATAAATATATATATTTTTCTACTGTAAAGTAGTTAGTAGTAGTTGTATAATTTGTCAAGGATTTTCGTATACATTACTCGCGCGAAGCCGTAACGGGTCGCTAGTTCACCATATAGTTAAAATCCCATTTGAAAAACACTATCAATGTTCCTGCCAGGCAGTGCGTAAAAGGCGAATTGGACAGAAATAACAATATTTTCACGACTGTCATGTGGTAGAGTTTTGGAACGTTTAGTGCCACTGCCTTGTCTTAGTTCATTGACTTTTCGCGTAGAAATTACGAAACAAAGTTTAAAAGTGTGTGCCTTGAGTGTAGTCTTAAGACTACGTCCGATTGAAAAAATATTTTTTTCTTTTAAATTAAGTATGCTAATTACCATTCAATTGCGTACCGGCCCATTCAACTGCAATTGCAGTATGCCACTGTCACTAATTAACTATAGCATAGCATAGCATCGTCGATATATTAATTTACATACAGGCGAAACTGCGCCAATCTCTTAGTATTACTATATACAGAGCCGACGCAAAACTAATTACCATCCAATTACTCTTCTATTCAGCTAATGTTGGGTAATTATTAAGGTTTCTTGAAAAGTCAAGATAAAAGCGTGAAAATGTAAATGCCTTTCCGAGGGCATGCCTATCTCTGAATGAAGAAAAACGGCGATGAAAAGATCGCGGCCGTAGCAATAAGACCTGGTGAAATACGATATAACTCTTAATTGGTCCAGTTTTATTGCTTCAAACTTTAGAATTGCTTGAGTTGAAATTTATTTGCAATCCTATGCTAAGGGTTTTCAGTTTCAAATTGTTTAAAGCAAAAATCAAAGTTAAAAAAGTAAAGTATCATCACGCCCAATTCCTTTGCGGAGTAGACAGAGTAAACCGAACGTCTCAGAGTAGACTTTGTCACAGAATATATAATAGTATAAGACTTTGTCAGTTAGCGAGATATGCGGTGATTCTGGTCGCCGCATTTTAACATGTTAATGATTATCGACTATTTCTAGTGGTAGCCGGGACCGACAGTTTTACGTGTTCATCCGAGGACGGTAGTGGTAATACACCACCTCGCCAGACTCCGAGCTGCTACTGAGATTTCAGATTTTCGAGAAAACCCTCGAAAAAACCTTAATAACACTTTTTTTCAAACTGGAAATCGGCTATGTCTGACAGTGTTGACAAAGCATTTAGCTTCAAATTGATTTAAGCAGACACTGGATTTATATCTTGAATGCTCTCGTGAGTTCTCGTACATTTCAATTAATCATTATGTACGTGGTCGACGAGTTTTGCAGCTCCCGTAAAATATAATTACTAACAATTATAAGTAATACATATAGTTTTTGTTTATAAGGTTAAGATTACTTTTTATTTCTTTCTTTTTCTCATTATTGTAATTAAACTTATTGTGTCGATGACTCTGATGCCCGGTAAAACTCGCAAGAGTTTATGTGATATCTTTAATATTGTTGATAATGTATTAAATTGTATTGAAATAAATAAAATAAAAATAAATAAAACATGCAGAAATGAATGAGGGAAAAAAGCTCTCAATTATATACGGTTCATGTTTAGCTCGTAGTCATATAACTAATTTATTTGGTTTAGAAAATAAGGGCATGAGTTCGGTTCCAAAGTAAGAAAATAATAAAATGTTGTTGAAGTTCTTCTAAATTTTTTATGAAAGTCTAAATGTTAATAGATATAGGCACTTACAGTCGTGACTGAGACGACTTTCCTTTGTCAGTTTGTAATAGAAAAAAATATAATTTTGCATCAGGAAGTGAACGACAACCCTATTTACCTACACGAAATATATTTCAGCCGCTAAGAAAATTCACAACTGCTTAAGATTCATTTACTAAAATAACGTTCTTAAAATTTCATGTTGTGAGGATAAATTAAAGCTATGACTTCTACGAGTTTGCTACGAGCCAATACCAAGCTACGTCTTTACATAGGTCTTATCACTACAAAAATTAAAAAAATAATTAAAAAAAATTGAAGAAAAAAATACAAATAGTGAAAAACTAGTACAAGTGTTTTATAATTAAAATTAAAATGTAGTTTCTCCAAGTGCTGATGATTATCAGTATAAAACTCATGACTATAACATTTTGACAATAGCTGTAACAAGTGCAATATACTAAAAAATTATTTTTTTTGATTTTGGGATTTACCGAGCACCTTAGATTTAAAAATGGGGGGTACTTCCCATATTGTTGAGGCTCTCTACCAAATATAAGCCTTTTATATAGAGGCGGGTTACTAGGGCAGAAATAAAACAAAATCCCTGATAACTTCGGCTAGTGGAAATTGTTAGATTATATTTTTTTCGTTAGTCTTACATAAAAGAAAATTCTGGCGCGCTCGAGATTGTCAAGACAACGTTTGTTTGTAACTTTGTGTCCCTCCCACTCCCTTACGCTACACTTGAATCGCCAGATTTTCTAAATTTTAGCTGGTAATTAACCCGCCATATCTTAATCTGACGCACTTAAGTGTTTCCATGTCTATGGTTTTTTTCACATTTTTTACCAATATTATTTTCTCCACCCTTGAAATGGAAAATATTATATAACCTTTTATTTTTTGTATAATTTAATCTACAAAAACCAATACAGCGCCCAACCCATTTACCATCTTGGGCTCCCCTACTATTAATAATACTGTATTTTACATTCCATCATAATGTTACATCCGAACGAATATTTCAGAATTATAATTAAACTTAATAAACAAAATTATTAATCTCTATTATTATTAATAACTAGCTGTCGCCCGTGACTTCGTACGCGTGCTGTAGTGACTTTCTTATTAGGATTTTAGTTTATGTCTTTCTGTTTTCTATTCATATAATAAAACAGTAACGAAACCAAATCTGTACATTAAATATTTCTTTAAAAAAATTATTGCTGTGTATTGTTTACAGGACATAAACCCCAAAAAGATAGAAATTGAATTTTTTCACGCAAAACTACTGAACGGATTTTTACTAAATTTTGTTTAGTAATAGCTAATTACCCGGGTTAACATTTTAGCTATTACTACACAAGATTTAGTAAAAATCCGTTCTGTAGTTTTTGCGTGAAAAGTGAACAGACAGACAAATAGTCAAAAAATTCTATTTCTGTCTTTTTGGGGTTTATGTCCTGTAAACAATACACAGCAATAATTTTCTTAAAGAAATATTTAATGTACAGATTTGGTTTCGTTACTGTTTTATTATATGTATAGTATATGAACCTATAAAAGATATTATAAATGCAAAAGTTTGGATGTTAAGAATTACGCTATTTCTGTCTTTTTGGGGTTTATGTCCTGTAAACAATACACAGCAATAATTTTCTTAAAGAAATATTTAATGTACAGATTTGGTTTCGTTACTGTTTTATTATATGTATAGTATATGAACCTATAAAAGATATTATAAATGCAAAAGTTTGGATGTTAAGAATTACGCCGTTTGGTCCCGGCCTCCTTTGAAGAATAGACCAACTGCCGTTCTGCCAGGCGGTCGTAAAAGGCGACCGATTGGTTATCGAGTCACTACCATCGTGACTACTAGGTGGTAGATTTCTGTATTGTCTCGCCCGGGTCTAGTACCACCGCCTTACCTATTCCTACCGCAATAGCATCAGTGCTTGTCGCTGTCGTGTTCCGGTTTGGAGGGTAAGGTAGCCGGTAAACTTATGCATGCGGCATAAGACCTTGGCCAAAAGATAGCAACGCACCATTAACATTTTTGGTGTCTATAGGCGATGGTTGACTCTTTCCATCAGGAGACCCATCTGCTTGTTTGCTATCTTATGATATAAAAAAAATAAGTGATCCCGCGTGATTCGCCAAAAAAATTATAACGCACCGGGCTGCATGTTGCAGCTGGTAGTAAGTATATATCAAAGGAAATTCATTTCCTTGGGTTATTTTAGGCTACTAGTGCCAGGAATATGTTTCCAACTAGAGTCTTAAGTTTTTTAATAAAAAAATATTTTCATTGTTAATATCGATATTTAACGAAATCTTACAAATTCGTTAAGTGCTTTAACACTCACAATCCCGGGCTCTGATTGAAGAAGAGATCATCAGACATTCTGCCAGGCGTGTCGTAATAGCCGCGATAACAGACAACTTCAGTAAGATGTTATATTATTTTATAGTTTGTGTCATATGAACTCGCATTTTAGCCATGCTTTTCGGTGTAAAAAAAGAATATTTATCACGAAAAAGCGTAACTAAAGTGCGGGTTTAGGTATCAATGCTATAAAATAAATAAATAACTAAGCAAATCATCCAAACCGAATTAAAAATACACGTTTATTATTTAACGCGTTTCTCTTTCAAATAATGTTAAAGCAAGCTGAAAATTATGCAGGTGGGTTGGCGCTCATGATAGACAATCCTGCCTGGGGCAAAAAGAGTAAGAAAGTCATGCACCCCTTGATTACCACCTAGAAACTTGCACAGTTAATCAGTGTCAATGTTTATACAAAATTAAATTTACAATGCGAAGAAGAAAAGTATACTCGTAGCTCTTGGAGAGACTAATGCTGAAATTTTCTGACCAAGTACTGACCACCATTCGGTAGAATGTTCGCTAAGGAAGATTTATAGGTCCTTTACAAATGCTCTAGAAAAACAAGACGGCTCTATGTAACTTTTTTGCTAAGTAGTTAAACGCTTGAACCAAACGGGGACGAAAATAAGCGTAAAATTTTAATAGTTGGTAGAGTTATGCAACGTCTCGCTAGGGTTTGGTACCACCACCTATTCCTGCTGCTATAGCATCAATGCGTACCTTACGCTTTTAAAGGTAAGGTAGTCGGTAAATTTATGTTACATTTACACCCTGCTACAGGTAAAGCAATGTACCATTAACATCTTTGGTGTCTATAAACACTAGTGGTCTCTTTTCATCAGTCAGATCTCTAATGCTCTCTACCACCTGATAGTGTGATGTGTACAACAATGTGTGTGATGTGGCAAACAGTTGGCTGTATATGTCACTACCACCTGTGGTACTGACATATACAGCCAACTGTTTGCCTTTTACGAACTGCCCGGCAGAATGGCAGGTTATCTATTCTTAAATTGAGGCCCGGAGGAACATAGTGCAATATACTAATCGATGATATGAAAAAAATATCGTGTGAAGTCGTCGAAAGTACATCAGCTGTATAAAAAACTATTATGTATGTATCCTTGATCTGATTTATAGTGGAGTAAAGGGTGTATTGATTTTTTCATTATATTTGCACAAAGGCTCAAACTTGATAGCTACTAAATTATGTAAATACACGTTACCCGGACGGCTTTGTAGGAAACGCTAAATTGATATTGATTTACTAATAATAATGTTTCATATTTATGAAGTGTTGTATTTTGTTTACTTTATGGAAATTTTGCTTTACGCTTCAGTGAAGTTATTGCGGCAGGGAAACTTAGCAAACCTGGCTAAAACTTTAGCAAACTCTACCAGAACTTGGTGTAGCGATTGGCCAATCGTTTGCCTTTAATAAGATGCCTGATTGGGAAACATATTTCGGTTTTGCAAGAAGCTTATTTTTAAAAATATGCACGATCCAATACGGAAATAATCTTAAGGGCTCTGAAATTTCTACATAATAATACTGTCATTTAATAGTTTTTTTATAAGATAGCAAACAAGCAGGCCTCCTGATGGAAAGAGTCAAACCTCGCCTATAGACACCAAAGGTGTTAATGGTGCGTTGCTATCTTGAAGCGAGGTCTAATGCTACGTGCATAAGTTAACAGGCTACCTTACCCTCTAAACCGGAACACGACAGTGACAAGCACTGATGTTATTGCCCCAGGAATAGGCAAGGCAGTGGTACTAGACTCGGGTGAGACAATGCAGAACTCTACCACCTGGTAGCCACGATGGTAGTGACTCGTATAACCAATCGGTCGCCTTTTACGACCTGCTTGACAAAACGGCAGTTGGCTTATTCTTCAAAGGAGCCCGAACCAACATGGAGAAAACGGAGAAAAGTTCCATCTAGGGTTCGATTACTTAATATAAAATTCTTAGTCGAATTCCTGGGTGTATGTACACTGTGTGACAAAAACTATCCGACCCGAATGAGGCGTACATTTAAGTTAATGGCATAATCAAGAAAATAATAATGAAATGATTTTTTTTTGTAAATTTATAACAAAATGTACGTGGGATGCAGTATTTTCAAATGAACGTATTCACCCTACAATTTCACTAAAATTTAGGAATATTTAATTTCCATGTTAAAATATCCATATAACACGACAAGTCACTGGATGCGTGTATATGGCGGGCGGCTACGGTATTTCAGAGCTCGCTCTTTGATATCATAGCCGCCCCATTGTCTGTCTGGATTTTCTATGTGCCATAATGATATTTGAAATACATTAAATTTAGATTAATTATTTTCATTGTTGAAAATTCAACTATCTATTATCGTGAGTTCTTTTAGTAACTAAAAAAGCTGCACTATATGTAAAAAAATCCTTTATGTACATTGACTAGAGATAATGCCATCTGGCAATATCTAGAGTATAGATTTAGACTGCAAGGTTTAGTCTCTTTGAGAGAAACGACTTACATATGATGGTTCGACGGAAGAGAAATTGGGGTAAGCTTGAGCGGTAGGTCTGGTTGAAGCACAATTCTGCACCCTTACCATGGCTTCGACTGCCACACGGGGTAGATCAAAGTGATCCGCCACCAGTTAAATACCGTCAAGGGGAGAAAAAAAAGGCGAAAATCGCGTGCTAGCTTTTAAACCTGACAGCTGCGCGGGGTGACGGACGAGGACATCGGGTGATGTGCCCGTTTGTTTTACAGCCAAAGCAATGAATTGCAATAAAAAAATATGTAAACAGTTGACCCTGCAGACCATCCCTAAAAATTCCCGCTAAATTGAGGTATTAAGCTGAAATCAGCGAAAACTATAAATAAGCATAGAATTTAAGAGCTCGGAGAGTTCGAAAACATAAAGTTTGTAAAATTGACAGTATTTCAATTTTCGAAATGATATACATTTTCAAATTTACTATCGATTATGATCTTACGAATGAAATTCAACGTAATTTTTGGTCTCTAAATTTTAGTAGATATAAATTATGTTAGCTACAAAATTGATAGGTTAAAAAAAGTCGAAGGAGTGTCAATAATAATTTTTCAAATTTTTTTGTCATTGATAAATCCTGAAGGAATCAACGGAATTTAATTCGATTAACTGTATTTCACGCAGTTTTTTTAAGTAGAAAAACTGATTAGAATTATAAATAAAATTGGTATACTAATCTGAAAGTTATTTAAAAATTTGAAGTAAGTTTGTTGTAAACAACGTAATATTAATATTTGAAAAGCTGTAACTTTTAAAAATTTCATTCGATTTTTTTTTAAATAACATTCAACGTAGTTTTTTTAAGTACTAAATTATTGCAGTATGTAAAAAAGGATTTATTGAAAAATTTCAAAGTTATGTCGATAAAAGACTTTTTTTAATTTTTCGTCAACTATAACTACTGAACAGATAAACCGAGTTTGATGCAATTTATGCCCTTTGTGTACGAAACCCTATTACTAAGACTCCGCTATTCGTCCATCTGTCTGTCATCAGGCTGGATTTCATGAACTGCTAGACAGTTGAAATTTTCACAGATGATAGATTTCCGTTGCCACAACAAATAAACAGACTAATATGAATATTTAATCCCATATAACAAACGTGATTTTTTTGCCGTTTCTTATAGATAATGGTACGGAACCTTTTGTGCGCGAGTCCGCCTCGCACTTGGCCGATTTTTAATAAATGTTGTTTCGCTTTTCGTCTTATTCACAGACAAAATTATTGTGTTTGGTGTATTGTATGATTTGACGTATATAACAAAATCATAATTTTATTCCAAACAATGTAGCATGCAAAGGTCAAATAACCAATCATTTTGATGTAAGAACGTATTATTGATGGGATCTAGATGTACAAATGTATCTTAGTTCGATTGTTCTGTGGCTATTGAACGCTCGTCTAACAAATAAATTGTGTACGAATGGATGTATTGCGCACGCGATTTCAGTATTTCTATCAGATACTATATTAATGGGATTTCATCGAATAGTTTATGATGGTCTATATTTATTAACTGTATATATACTCGCTGTTCTTATTTTATATCATTATCATTTTCCCCGTGTTGGTCCCGGGCTCCTTTGAAGAATAGGTCAACTGCCGTTCTGCCAGGCAAGTCGTAAAAGGCGACCGATTGGCTATACGAGTCACTAACATCGTGGCTACTAAGTGGTAGACTTCTGCATTGTCTCTCCCGGTTGTGGTACCACCACCTTAACTATTCCTGCCGTAATAGCGTCAGTGCTTGTCACTGTCGTGTTCCGGTTTGGAGGGTAAGGTAGCCGGTAAACTTATGCATGTGGCATAAGACCTCGCCACAAGATAGCAACGCACCATTAACACCTTTGGTGCCTATAGACGATGGTTGACTCTTTCCATCAGGAAAACCATCTGCTTGTTTGCTATCTTATGATATAAAAAAAAGATAAGAAATAAACAGATTATTTGCCTGATGGAAAAAGAAACCATCGTCTATAGACACCAAATATATTACTGGTGTGTTGCTAACCGCAAGGTAAGGTATTGATGCTATTTGCATAAGTTTACCGGCTACCTTACTCTTCAAACTGGAACACGACGATTACAAGCATTGACGCTATTCCGACAGAAAATTGTAAAGGCGGTGTTACAAGGCTGGGGCGGGCAAATGCAGAACTTTACTACCTAGTAGTCACGCTGTTAATGATTCGTATAACTGTTTGCCTTTTAGGAATTACCTGGTAGAACCGCACAGGGTCTATTTTTAAAGGGAGCCGGACCAGCATTGTTCTAACAGATCCACGCAGCTTTGTTTGCAAGTGGAGTGACATGTCAATTTTTTTTATATCATATGATAGCAAACAAGCAGATGGGTCTCCTGATGGAAAGAATCAACCATCGCTTATAGATACAAAAGGTGTTAATGGTGCGTTGCTATGTTGTGGCGAGGTCAAATGCCACATGCATAAGTTTATCGTCTATCTTACCCTCCAAACTGGAACACGACAGTGACCAGCATTGACGCCATTGCGGCAGGAATAGGTAAGGCGGTGGTACCAGACCAGGGCGAGACAACGCAGAACTCTACCACCTAGTAGCCACGATGGTAGTGACTCGTATAGCCAATCGGTCGCCTTTTACGACCTGCCTGGCAGAACGGTAGTTGGCCTATTCTTCAAAGGAGCCTGGGACCAACACAGGGTAAATTCCCATTTTCTATATCTCTGGAATCTTATATCAAATCTTTACCAAATTAAAATGAAATCACACGGATAGTATATACCCTCTCAAACAAAAGAAGAATTTTCAAAATTGGTTCACGAATGACCAAGTCCTGAGTTAAAAAATATTTTTAAAAAAACATGCAGTCGAATTGATACCTTCTTCTTTCTTCTAACCTCCTCCTTTTAATGATAACTTCCTCCTTTAATTCATGCCTTCCTTCTTTAATTAATAATTTCCTCCTTTGACTGATAACTTCTTCTTTGGAACTTACTGCTTTGAATTATAAGCTCCTCTTTTGGTTGATAACGTCCTCCTTTGATTGATAACCTCTTTTATTGATTGCTAACCTCTTCCTTTGATTAATAACCTCCATTTTGAGTGATAATCTCCTCATTTGATTAATAAACTTTTCCTTTGTTTGAAAACCTCCTACTTTGAATAATAAACTCCTCATTTGATTAATAACCTTTCCCTTTTATTAAAAATTTTCTCTTTTGAATTAGCTTCTTATTTGATTAATAACCTTGTTTTGATTAAAAACCTCTTAATTTGAATGATAAGCTCTTCATTTGATTAATAACCTTTTCCTTTTTGAATATTAAGCTCCGCATTTGATTAATAACCTTGTTTTGATTGAAAACTTCTTGATTTGAATGATAAGCTCCTCATTTGATTAATAGCTTTTTCCTTTTTGAATGATAAGCTCCTCATTTGATTTTGACCTTTTCCTTTGATTAAAAACCTTCTCCTTTGAATGATAAGCTCCTCATTTAATTAATAACCTTTTCTTTGATTGAAAACCTCCTCCTTTGATAGACAAGCTCCTCCTTTGATCGGTAACCTCCTCGTTTGATTGACAACCTCCTCCTTTTAAAGATAACCTTGTCCTCTGATTGATAATCTCTTCCTTTAGTATGTTGAAAAGTACCCAGTGTTTGATCCAGGGTCTTCTACTATTTTCCTTGCCAAATTTTATCAAAAAGTGGTTTATCCCTGAAAACATAACAGGCAGATCGACAGACAAACTGACAGATAGACAGACTTTCAATTTTATAATATTAGTATGGACCAATTACTATTCCCTACGATTTCTTTCGCTTGACCCACATACATTAATTTCTTTTACTCCCTTTGAAAGTAGCCTATGTTACTAAGTGATAGTTCTTCATCGGTAAAAGAATATTATATAATAGTAATTTATGAGTTTATTCATTACAAACAGTAGTCGGCGTTGACCAAATAAGGTCCCAGGTTCAAATCAAATTAAAAAACGTTTTTTTTTCAGTTTTTGACAAAATAAAGTTGCCCTAGATTGGATAAGTGCCCGATTAGTAATAGCCTTGCCACCTATCGCATTGTGGGATTAATGGTCATTTGCAGTAACATAATCCTTAATAGTATGCCGTCACTTCTTGTCTTAAATGAAAAGAATGTTGGCGATAAAGTTGCTACCTATCACATTGTGACATTAATGGCCAATTGCACTAACATTGTCTTAGCTTAGGACAAACCTAAATAGTATGCTGTCACTTCTTGTCTTAAATGAAAAGAATGTGACAGCATACTATTTGTGATCGTCCTAAGTTAAGTCTGCAATTGACCATTAGTGTCTTCGGCTTATTGTGGGTGCACTGGTTGTACTTTGCCTACCTCTTCTGGGATACGAGCGTGCAGACACTTTTTAGTGTATAATTCTAATCATAGTATTTGAAATAAAGATCAGATTCTATCAGATTTTATTATTTGTCTTTATGTTGTTTGGCAGCTGAAGATAAATTTAATTTTAATTACGAAAAAAGAACTCCGTTTCGAGAGAAAGCAAAAATCATTAGGTACAAAGTTAATTAATTTCTCGAATTCAATTTCGATTCAGACAGTTTAACGTTCAGCAGTGGTTTATCTTGTTATGAAACTCTTTATTTATAAGCCATTCTTTAACTGAATTAACAATTGTAAATAAAATGGAAATGCTTTGTTCACACAATTATTTAACGAATTTAACCCTTCTTACTTTAAACGTGTGAACATTTTACAAGTAAATAACATTATTTCATTTAAGTTAGGATTAAATTGATTTGAAAAAAGTATCATTACGCCCGGTACCCTTGCAAGGTAGGTAGATTAAGCCGAACTTCTATAGACTATTCAGTTTACGACGATTCACTGGTTTATCGATCGAGATGGGTGGTTATCTCCATCGCCGCATTTTGCAACCTGACAACGATTATCGACTTTCTAACAATAATCGAGACCCATAGCTTTACGTGCTGGTTTAACGCTTTGAGCTGCTACTGAGATTTTGGATTTATTTATTAACCCATATGATATAATTTTATAAATGTGAAAGTCTGTCTATCTGTTGCTCTTCTCCGTTTCTCTATTTGTTATGCTTTTACAGCTAAACTGACGGAACGTTTTTTTTGAGATTTGTTACAAAATATCGTTGAAGATCAAGCACAGACTATTTTTTTATTATATCAAAATTTTCCTTAAAGAGCTTAAATGGAGGATAAAAGTTTATATCAAAGATTATATTGATGACATGTTAATCTTCTCGCGGGAGAAGTTGCGTAAGCTAGCTAGTCTATTAATAAACCATTATTAAATTTAAAAAAAAACAATGATCAATAAATTATTAATAAATAAAATTATGCAATAACATAGTGTTTAATTGATTTTAAATTAGTGTCGAGTTCTGACTATATATTATATTGACATTTTTAATAATTAAAAAAGTTAAAAAAGTTATAACAAATTAATAATTAAAAATATCAGTTCATTTTTAATTCATTAAAAATAAATTAAAATTTTACTAAGATTATTTTAATAACCCTCTTTATTGCATAAGAATGAATTATGTTATTTAACATGGATTAAATTAATTCGATATAGATAAATTGAATGCCTTTTGGCGGTTAACCGGTTGCGTTGTAAATTATTAACTTCCAAAGCTTGAGTCGAGAAAAATTATTTGCTTCTAATAGTTAATTGTCAATTATTATAATAATGTAATCATTATATATAAACATTTATTATATATCTTTCGCCTAATGTGTTTCCGAAGTGTCGTAGCCATAAATTGGTGAAAACATGCCCGTCTGTTTATTTAAATATTTTTTTCATGAAATGTGTAATTTTTTTGTTTTCTCCACTTTTACAAATGAACATGGGATCTCAAACCCGGAGCAAGTGAGTAAAGAAAAACGGACTCAAACTTTCTAATTACCTATTAATATTTAGATTAATTATATATTTATTCGTTACTGAGAACAGCAGCGATGGTATGGAGTTGATTGTGTGTTTATCAAGGGATCTATCGAAAGGATTTCTGATTTATTACTTCTAATGTCTGATATATGACGAGTACTCAAGGGCCCAAAATTACATGTTAAATATTATGTCACGATCAAGTAGACATGTTGTGCAAGTAACATATGAGGTAGTACGCGGTGAACCTACAAAAAAGACCAAAGTGAACGCATTTCCTTAAAACAATACCACAAATCACTTCCATGGAAAACTTCTTAAATAAAAACACAACATGGCTACTTTCATATTAGGTTAAAGTTTCCAAAGGGTAAAGAGAAACTTTTTTCATATTTGGGATAGTGTCATAAAATTTGTCCCTCTAAAGATATTACTCGTAAAACATATTGGATAAATACTTTTCGGTCGTGTCGGTTTTCGTTAATGTAACATATGTTTAGTGTATTATTTGTTCTTCTGAGAATTCTGGAGTTTGATATGACTAGCTGCTGTTTGCGTCTTCTCTTGCACCAACTTTAATTTTAACTAAATGGTTATATTTCCACCCGTGTTGGTCTGGACTCTTTTCGAAGAATAGACAGTTCATTTGCCGTTCTGCTAGGCAATTCGGTAGAAGCAAACGATTGGCTATAATTTACTACCATTGTAGCTACTAGGCGGTAGAGTTCCCTAACGTCTCGCCCAGTTAATTGAACCACCATCTTATCTATTCCTGCCATAATAGTGTCAATGTTTTCATCACTATGTTTCCGTTTGAAGGGTAAGGAAGGCGACAGACTTACGCTTTTGGTATTGCCATCCTATCACATGGATAGCAATGCACCATTAACATCTTTGGTGTCTATAGGCGATGGTTTTTCTTTCCATCAGAAGAGCCATTTGCTTGTTTGCTATCTAAAAATATTAAAAAAAATCTGTAAACGTTTGACCCTTCAGGCTATCCCTGAAACTTCCTGCAAAATTAAGGTATTTAAAGCCCAAAATAGTAAAAACTATAAGCACAGATTTTTTCAGTTCAAACATTATTTTTTTAATATGGCAGTAAGTATATTAATTTTTGAAAAACTGTATACTTTGGAAACGATGATCGATTTTGATATTTCAAATGGCATTCAATTCAATTTTGAGATCTAAAATATTATTTTGACTAAATAATTGATAGGTTGCAAAATTTCAATAGCAACGTCAAATATAATTTTTTTTCAAAAATTTACGTCATTGATCAATCCCAAACAAATTGACCGGTTTTAATCCAATTAAAATTATTTGACGCAATTTTTAAAGGAGAAAAGCTGATGAGATTTTTAAGTTAATCGGAAAATTAGCCTGAAAGTTATTTCAAAAATATTAAGTAAGTTTGCTAAAAACAACGAAATTTTAATATTTGAAAAGCTGTAACTTTTGAATATAACATTCGATTTTAATTTTTGAAACGGCATTCGACGTAGATTTTTAGTACCAAAATATTGTACAGTACCAAAAAATTAGTAGGTGTATAATTTCGTAGTTACGTCGAAAACACACTTTTTTTAAAAGTTTTCGTCAACGATTACTCCCAAACAGATAAACTGATTTTGATGCAATTTATGCATTAGACGTAGTTTTTTGAGGAATAGAGCTGTTAAGTTTTTGTACTATATATATATATATATATATATATATATATATATATATATATATATATATATATACATATATATATACAGTGTGGCGGTGACCATATAACAATAAGTGAGAATTAAGGTAGTACTAGTTAGTACTAGTATTTTTAGTCTATCAAATCAGTCCTGATATCGAAATTAAAAAAACAAAAATTTCGAACAAAATTAATGACACGAAAATATAATAAAGATAAAACATCCTTTGACTTACCTATCACCAGGACGGCAACGCCGCACGCGCGGCTTGGCGGCTGGCGCCTCATGTTATTATTATTATTTTTACGTGTGACATAATATTTAGGCGCCTTTTTAAACCACACTCATCCTCAATAATTATTTTGATAAATTATTATTATTAATCACAATCATTTTGTACAATAAGTAATTACGTAGCTATAGAATTATTTTTGCGTATATTGTAAGAATAAAGACCGTATCAATCTAGGATTCGCGCCACATATTGGCTAAAAGTAAAGAAGAAAAAACAAAAATGTTGTTCACTTCACACTAATAATAATAGTTACCTAACGTGTCTTATCACAAAATAGCACTAATTAGCACAAACATCATGGCCATGGCCGGCCATCACAATAAAAATTAAGCGTCTACTTTCGCACAATTTAACTCGTATTTTACCACAATAAAAATTGAAATGAAGCGTCTACTTTCGCATAATTTATAAGTCTAGAATAATAAAAGAAAAAAATAAAAACTCAGTACATGACAAGTAATAACGTAATATCAATTACCACGGCAAAATCTTTGATCGTACTAAACAATAACATTAAACAATAATGACCGTGACCTACGTATCGTAGGTACGTGACACGTGTAATCAACGGCTTTCATCAAGAAGGCGCAAAATGCGCTTTTTTGTATCAGTACACACTGTGTATGCACTCAAGATAAAGCGACTTTTCGCTTTCTTTTCAAATTCTCCTAATGACAAGATTGGGTTGTTATTGGTCAGTTGTAAAGGATAAAAAATTAAAATAACCAATGAATGCAAGGATTTTCTGCTAGTATTGCGAGTTGGCAACTTACTTATAAGAGTTCTTTCAAACCATATAGGGTGAACGGGTCACGTACAGCCATTGACCTCTATATATTTCTATGCGTACAGCTGATAATCTACATCATGTTCGCAAAATTAGAAATGAAAACTAAAAAATTGTCCTGTGGCTAAACCAGTGGATGTATTTATCAGATTTTTTGTATTCAGGCTGAGAACATTATTACATATACTAAGTTTAATTAATTGGTGTATCGTCACCGCCACACTGTATATATATATATATATATATATATATATATATATATATATATATATATATATATATATCAATTGCTGTTCGTTAGTCTCGCTAAAACACGAGAATGGCTGAACCGATTTGACTAATTTTGGTTTTGAATTAATTGCTGAAGTCCAGGGAAGGTTTATAAGGTGAAAAAATATAGAAAAAAAGTAGTTAAAAAGGCAGAACAACGTTTGCTACCCAGCTAGTTTAAAATATTAATCACTGAAACTTCTGAAGCTGTAAGTTGTCAGTAGTATATGTTTGAAACTATGATAATCTGAACTATCTCTAACAGCTAACTACAGAACACAAATTAGAGATGGTCCGGCGCGATAAACATATTTTACATAACAATTGTTTATTAGTGAGCTAAAACAAGCTCTTCTAAATGTATAAATGAGCATTAAAATGTGATAAAATTAGTTTTTTAATAAATATATGTGATATAAATAAGTAATAATAAATAAATATTCACGGGACAAGTTACATTTACTGATCTAACCCTAAAGTAAGCAAATTATTTGCTTGTGTTATGGGTGTTAGTTAACGATACTAATACATAGAAATACAAATACAAATACAGGAATATAATAAACACCCAAAGCCGTAAATACAAAAAATTATGCTCATCACACAAATGCTTCTCCCCGTCGGGGATCAAACCCGAGCCCCTCGATTCAGGCGTAGTCAGGGTCACTAACCACTTGACCAACGGGGTGGCCGCAATAGCATCAGTGCTTACCACCATCGTGTTCAGTTTGGAGGGTGAGGTAGCCGGTAAACTTATGCATGTGATATTACACACCTGTGTGTGGTGCACCACGCCACAAGATAGCAACGCACCATTAACATATTTGGTGTCTATAGGCGCAGGTTGACTCTTTCCATTAGGAGACTCGTCTGCTTATTTGCTATCTTATAAAAAAGTTAGGAGAAGTGCACCCAAGATTAGCTAACGGCGCGGTGTTAAGTTCCATGATGTGACTGGTGACCAACCTATCGAAAAATCGGGCACATATTATTTTGGGCGCCTCGTTGGTCGAGTGGTGAGCGATCCTGACTACACAATCGACGGGGCTCGGCTTCGATCCCCGACGGGGACAAGCATTTGTGTGATGAGCGTAAAAGTTTGTATTTCTGAGTTTGGGTATTTATTAAATATATCTATTCTAGTATTTATATATGTATTTCTATGTATTAGTATCGTTGACTAACACCCATAGCGCAGGAAAATAATTAACTTGCTTTGGGGTTAAGATCATTAAGTGTCATTTGTCCAGTGAATATTATTATTAAATATAGTAATTAGTATAGTAATTGGTTTTGAATTTTGATACTTCGAAGTTTAGCTTCAAGTACAACACAATGACACCGTTTACGTTGTTGAAGCAGTAGGTTTAAATACTCTACAAGGAAGAAAGATATTTTATCAGTCACCCCTAAGAGCTATATCTATACTAATAACTGTAAAGAGGAAAGATTTGATTATTTAATTGTTTAATTAGATAGGCACCAAAATTACTAGATTAAAATTTCAATATAAATGTGAAATTATTAAAAAGTAAACAAGAAACAATTGACGTTTATGACCCGATTCTCGATAACTTTAATGTTGTCACAACTGATGTATTTTAGTTCAATCCGTCACCGCAGCACATTCTTTTTTGCCAAGCATTAGAATACTTTTTATTCCGTAAAAGTAAGTTGTAGGTACCTCTGAGATTCACCAAACCTTTTATAATGCCATGGGCAGGTTGCAGCTAGTTTATTAATAAATACTAAAATATAAAACTAAACAAACATTATATTTGATATATCAAAAGTATTTAACATTAGGCCTTTAAAACATTGTTAAAATATCAAAATATACAACAACAAAATATTCTGTTTTCCTAAGCTTGTAAGCGTATTTTACAATGAAGTACTTACGACACAAAAGTAAGATTACCCTCCCTCATATATTACATGAGGGATGTTTTAAGTGAGTTGTTTAACATAATGGTGTAAACACAAAACAACCCCAAGAATTTTATAGGATACCTGCTTTATATCAGACAATTTTTATTTAACATATTATCTTTAAATTTAATTAGACAGTTTCTTTGTTTTAGAGTTAAAATACAAATTTTACAATTTCTTTATTGTATTTCTTGTAGACTATTGGCAGGCTATAAGTCTATACATCTGTTCAACTCAATGTCTCACCACCATCAGTCTCCAAAAATGAGGTCTCGGATGTATCGTAAGCCCCAACACGCGCCAACTTCCCGCTATCTGTTTCCGCCATAAATATCTTTAGGTTTCACAACTTTAGTCAATAGGAAGGTGACGATTTGGTGTTCCCATTTATCGACTTAATCTACCTATTAATAATACACATTTAAAACAGGTTATTAACATAAACAACAAATATTGTTGTTTATTATATTTTTTCCGTTGGTTGGTTGGTTGGTTCCCGTGTTGGTCCCGGGCTCCTTTGAAGAATAGGCCAACTGCCGTTCTGCCAGGCAGGTCGTAAAAGGCGATGGTTTGACTATACGAGTTAATGCCATCGTGGCTACTAGGTGGTAGAGTTCTGCATTGTCTTGCCCGGGTCTGGTACCACCGCCTTACTTATTCCTGCCGCAATAGCGTCAGTGCTTGTCACTATCGTCTTCCGGTTTGGAGAGTAAGGTAGCCGGTAAACTTATGCATGTGGCATTAGATCTCGCCACAAGAAGAGCCTTTTCTCGCGTTGTACGAGATGCCTAGCATTCAGGCAGTTGATGGTTGATTCTTTCCATCAGGAGACCCATCTGCTTGTTTGCTATCTTATGATATAAAAAAAAATATACAAACAGATTGAAACAGAAAAATAATTACACTTGTACGTGTCTATGTTTTGATCACATTGCCTATTTATGCCTATTTAGCTTAAATATATTAATGGGCGTGGGTGTTTATCAAATATATTTCAGTATTTGATCGCCCATTGATCGAGTGGATGCTGACTAAGGACTCAGTGGAGCTCGGGTTTGATTCCCGCCAGGGGCAGTCATTTGTTCGATGAGCATAAATGTTTGCATTCCTAGGTTTGCGTATTTATTAAATACTAGCTGACCCGCGTAGCTTCACACGCGAGTATATTAATAAATCGTCCAAATAGCTTTTAATAAAAATTTTATTCCCTATTTCAGCCCTCCAGGGACTGATTTTTGGAAAAAAAATTAGCCTATGTTTGACCCCGGATCTTCATCTATATCCATGCCAAATTTCATGAAAATCGGTCTCGTGGTTTAGCCGTGAAAGCGTAACAGACAGACAGACAGACAGGTTATATCAATTCGTGTAATTTGTCCATGATATTTATTGTCGTGATATTTATTTATTTACTTATTCATGTATTTTAATGTTTTGTATTGGAATCGTCGAGTAATATCCATATCACATGAAAATAATTTGCTTACTTTGGGATTAGATAAATTCGTATAATTCGTTTGGATAATCTATATTATCTATATTCTACAATATTATAAATGTGAAAGTTTGGATGTTTGGATGAATGTTTGTTACTCAATCACGCAAAAACTACTAGACGTATTTGAATAAAATTTGGCACACAGGTAGATGATGATCTGGAATAGCTACTTTTTATCATGGAAAATTTAGGTGATCCCGCGAGATTCCCCAAAAAACGTTTATAACGCAGCGGGTTTTATGCTGCAGATGTTCTATAATAATATTATAAATGCGAAAGTTTGAATGTTTGGGTGGATGGATGTTTGTTACATAATCACGCAAAAACTACGAAATGGATTTAAATGAAATTTGGCACACAGGTAGATAATAACCTGGAATAGCACATAGGCTACTTTTTATTCCGGAAAAATTAGTTAATCCCGCGGGATTCGCCATAAACTTTTATGATGCAGCGGGCTTTACGCTGCAGCTAGTATTTTAGAAAGAGATTGACAATTCTTTTGATTCATTATTTTTCAACAGGTATCGGCAGTAGTGGACGATGTGTACTCGGAACACTCACACGTAGCTGGGTCGTTCACTATGTTGGCGAGCTCGAGGGCGCATGTCGGAGGTTCTCTGAACGCCCGGGCATTGCCTGGTGCTAGGGTGCATACCAATTTTATTGGTTGTCTCAAAAAAGTAAGTTTTTTATACACACAATAGCTGTGCACGCGACTTCATTCGCGCGGAGATTTTTCTAAAACAAAATTAGTTTAATTTACTCCTTATTGTCAGTGAAAGTCCCGTCAAAATCCAGCGGTTTCAGAAATTAGCTGGAACAGACAGACGGATAAACAGACAAACAAAAATTGTAAAAAATATATTTTTAATAAATATAACGTGTATAAATCCATATACATTTAGTAAAAAGCGGTTATTTTAATATTACAAACAGACACTCCAATTTTATTTATTGGTATAGATAACAAGTTTAAGTATTTTTTTCTTATTAATCACTCGCTCACTCATAGATCACGTAGCCCAGGATTCGATTCCCGTATAGGTTAAAAAAATATTTTCTTAAATAATCTAAGAAAAATTTTAGTTATAATATTCTGAAAGAATGATGTTGTCAATGCTCTGTATAAGCTTATGTTGTGCAAGTTTTAGGAGTTTATAGCACCAATACCTTTTTGGAGTTCCGTAATCAAGTTACTTGTAATATCAGACGGAATAAATATAATAGTTTTTTTACACGTTAATAATTATTTAGGTTAGTTACTACCGAATCGGAAATGCAGCGGAAACACAATTTCGATAATAAGATATAACAATAACTGCGCTGAGGTAGCGTTCTGGGCACACTCCTGGAAACAAATTTGCCTATCTTATGAAAAAAACGCACAGCCCAAACTGCCCATCTTGTAATAAGTTGGATGATGTATACCATATTCTTACAGAATGTGTTCGGAATAGCCACCTCAGGCCTCAGTCTGATCCCAATAGTAGTCTAATTGGTATTTGTAACAGTGTTCTGGCGGAACCTTGGTCGGCTTCTGCCAGAACGCTTTACAAATTAGTTTTAAACAGACCTAATACCTAAATCATCTGTGTTTCAAGCGTGTTATTTATGTAGTATGTACATGGGCGACTTATTCGTTTCTACGAAAAAGCCCTTTTCTCTAGATTAAAAAATAATAATAATAATAATAATAAGATATAACATGATGTTTAAATTATGTACAAGTAATGGTACTGTCTGAAGTGAAATTCGAGATCAAATATCTGGGATCAGATACACATAATTCTGTATCAAATATTCAGAAATTTACCTTCGCCAAAGAAGGCTGGCCAAAATGGCTTTTGTTTTGTCTGAGATCGTAATATATCTTAAACTATAGTTAATTTTTTTCAATATAAAATAGCAATATGTAAATTCTCGAAAGATGTAATAAAAAAGTGTAATACATATTTTTGTAAGTCTCCATAGTGAGCAGTTCGACGTAATTACAAAAAAAAACAATTCCGCCATGTTGAATGTTCTTGTTTTACACATGGAGTATAGAGGAAGGAGGACCACCTCTGTGAATAGAAGTGCCCATCAAAAAGCATCAAATAGTGGTCTCGTCACCGCTGTAAAATATTTTTTAGAAAGAACGTAGTAAAAGTAGTTATATATTGTTATTTAATGTTATTTATCTAAATAAATATAAAATATTTTAGCTCATTTATCCATTAAGATACTATTGTGATAAATCTAAATACGACAAAACTAACAACTCGTATTGCGATATGTCAGTAATTTATAAAAAGTCAAAATATTATTTTACTAATACTTCTTTAAAGACCTTTATAAATTAAACTTGTTATTAAATAATAAAAAAACAATCTTGACACGAATTTCGTTATAAGACACGATATTCAATTTACGATTCCAAGCGATGTATGAAGCGTGGCCAGTCTTCTATAAATAGGAAGTACAACTGCTCAAATAAATGGGTTAAAAAATTACCAAAATCTGAGGAACAAACATAAAAATACAGCCGCATTAAATACCTTCTGCTTTTTGCGAAAAAGATCTTTTTACGATTAAAAAAAGAAGATGATTTCCATACTCTATGATTGGTCCCGGTACTCTATGAATAGATCAACTGCCGTTGTCAGGCAAGTCGTAAAATGCGACCGATAAGCTATATGTGTCACTACCAGTGTGACTAATAGGTGGTAGAGTATCATAACGACTCGCCTGGGTATTTGGTACCACCGCTTTACCTATTCCTGCCTCAATGTAAAGGTAAGGTAGCCCATGCTTATGCATAATGGCGATAAACTTATGCATGTGGCCTTAGACATCGTCACACGGATAGTAACGCACCATTAACATCTTTGATGTCTATAGGCGATTCTGTTGGCATCAGGAGAGCCATCTGCTTGTTTGCTATCTTATGATATATAAAAAAATACTCGTGAGATTATATAATAATAAATAAAATTGTAACGGGTGATTCGGAACCCTACTATGAGTGCGGGCTCTATAATATTCTATGTCTCTCTAATTTTAAGAACCTTGACACGAAACGGAATATTCAATTACGACTTACTTTACCCTCTAAAAATTATTAGGGAGTTCTTCTTTGTAACATTATATTTTAGACTGTTTATTGTTGCAAATGGGTTTCTAAGAGTAAGTAGGCTAAAAACGCGTATATATGTATTTAAAACTAAACAGTAAAGCTCAATGTTCTGGCCAAGTTGCATTGACCATGGTTACGAGCTGTGCGCCCATAAATTCTCTATAGGATCGAGCATACTGAAACGGGCCGTAACGGATCGGGCCGCATCGCAAAAATTCGCCTACTACCCTTTCATACATGTAATAGTACATCTATCGCACTTTACGAGGTAAGGGGGGAGGGGGGGATCGGGGTGGATTTTTATGCGGTAGATTTTGGTGAAAACGATGTCACCTGTTCCGACCCGCTGTGCCCCATTCTAGTATGCTATGGCGAGCAGAATTGCGCGCAAGAGATCATACGTATTTTGAGTACTCTTTTATACAATCATGTATGTATGAAGAAAGATTAATATTTTTAGTTTAAGGGCTATATGATTTGCAAGCCCTTATTATGATTGATCAACAAAGAAGAATAACATTTGAAAAGAAATGCGCTGCGTTGCGATGCGGTCTGCCACGGTCATTGCTAGGTTAGACTAAGCTAGTCCCAGTGTTCTGGTAGTAGTTCTAGTAGCTCTAGTAGTGCTCGTTCTTTTATATGTATACGTTTTTACTCGACTCTTTTACTTTTTAAAATGATTGTGGAACGCGTTAGCTTAAAAGTTCACATGGATATTTTTATGAAAAATACAAAAAAAAAAACATAAATATAACATAATACAGCTTGTGTATATATATACTCGTAATATACCTAATGTAAAAATGTCGTGTACGAGTTTTTTATTAGACACTATTACTATTCCACTTGTACATAAATTTCACTTTTACACAATTTTTTTTTTATTATATTACTCGACTGGTTTCACTTTTTAAAGCATCTTCAGGATGTAATATATAATATATAAGTTAAGTATATTACATCCTGAAGATGCTTTAAAAAGTGAAACCGGTCGAGTAATATAATAAAAAAACCTGTCTAAAAGTGAAATTTATGTTCAAGTGGAATAGTAATAGTGTCTAATAACAATGGAATTTCATCAAGTGCCGACGATGGAAAGTATAGAATATACGAGTTATTTAACCAAGCCTCTCCACATCTATTGACAAAACTGCAAAATATTGTCAAATTTCCAGGTGGAATTTTCAGCAGATACCTTACGCCTGAACCTAATTGATTTGGCGCGAACTGGAAGCAAGCTGATCACGGTGACTGGACGGCTAGAGTATGCGTGCACAGCCACCGATTCCGCTGATCCGGTCACTTTCACCACGAGAGACGCTCACTTGGTAAGTTAGTTAATTGTTTGTTTTTTCACTCCTTCGTTCGATTTATTTTTTATTATCTAATTATTAAGTCATTCATTCATAAATTAAATTTATTCATTAATTCATTTCATTATTCATACAACAAAAATATTATTCATTATTCATACAACAAAAATATTTAATGTGGATACCCACCCATAGATATTGAGGTTCATTGTTTACGAACAACGATTTTCACTGCAGCACGTCTCGGTCTAAGCGCGCGCCTATTGCCCGCGCGGTGACTACAATTTTTGAATATTACTGTACTAATAACATTGATGTTTGTAGCTTAGCAACATTCTCTTTTTAATATATTTTTATTGATTATACTTGACCATTAACTTTTTTATATCAAAAGATAGGAAATAAGCAGATGGCTCTCCAGATGGAAAGAGAAAACCATCGCCTATAGACATGAATAATGTTAAAGGTACGTTGTTATCTTTATGGCGAGGTCTTATGCCATATGCATAAGTTTACCGGCTTCCTTACCCTCCAAACCCGAACACGACAGTGATAATCACTGACGCTATTGTGGCAGGTTTTTTTTTTAATTTTGACCTACTTCCTTCGTCCGCGACTTGACTGTCGATGACTTCGTCCGCGCGGACTTCGTTTACTCCGCACAGATCCCCCGTACGTGATAGCGTGATAATATGTAGCCTATACGTTAGTAATATTCATGCAAAATTTGAAGTAAATCCATGCAGTACTTTTTGAGTTTACCCCAGACATACATACAGACAAAAAGACAAAAAGTCTAAAAACGATATTATTGGCTTCGATATCGATTGATGATTACGCCCCAAGTATTCTTTTAAAAAATATTCAATGCACAGTTTTGACTTTCCTACGGTTTTATTATATGTATAGATATCTAAATCAATTGCTGTTCGTTAGTCTCGCTAAAACTCGAGAACAGCTGAACCGATTTCCCTAATTTAAGTCTTGAATTAATTATTGAATTCCAGGGAAGGTTTAAAAGGTGAGAAAATACAGAAAAAAATAAAAGAGTATTTAAAAAGTCAGAACAACGTTTGCCGGGTCAGCTAGTTATACAATAAAATTTTAATATACAACATCCGCGTAAAGTACCGCTAACGACATTATATATATTTCCATTTCTTTTACTGAAAAATGCCTGAACATTATCAAATCTGAAATACCGTACTGTCACTAAGTTATTAGATACATTTTTTATTAACTAATACACTTGTACTGTTTCACAATTAAGGCAATTTTGACTGGCGACCTGCACGCGGTTTCACCCGCGTAGCTTTTGTTCCCGTGGCAATATCGGAAAAGTTTATATACTAAAATCTTCCTTTTTGAGGAATCAATCAATCTATCGATCAAATCAATCTATCTTTTGAAAAAATCGCATCAAAATCTGTTGCGTAGTTTTAAAGATTTAAGCATACATAGGGACATAAGGACAGACAGAGAAAGCGACTTTGTTTTATACTATGTAGTGATTTCGCTTACACAAGCATCTTCAGGGTACTTACAGTTACTAACTAGACCTCTTCTATACATTTTTTCTGTGGACCTCTTAGTTAGTTACAGTCATCGGCTCTGTGGTTTATTGGTCGGGCGTCGGTGCTAACACATGAGGACTCGGGCTCGATTATCAGGTCGGGAAATTCAAATATTTGAATTCAAATATAAAAAATGTGTTTTTTAGTTTTATGATAAAAATACCTTTGTGCGGGATTGGAAAAGTGCCCGGTTGGCGATGGTTTAGTCACCTTTGTTGGACTAAGTATCTTTGACTAATCTTGGGTGCGCTTATTATACATCTGCCGACCTCCTCGGAGATATGGGCGTGTAGATACTTTTTTTAACTTGAAACAAAATCCATAAATGGATTTGAAACAAAACTAGAAACAAAATGCATGAATAGATTTTTTAGTTAATAACTATAAATAATGAAGCTTGTGTAAGCAAAACCGTAACGTATCATAAATATTGTATTAAAATGGATTTTAACCAATTACCGACAGCAAAAATTGTAGAAAAATAAATTAAGAGTTCCAAAATACGTAGATGAATATACGAAACTTTCAACAGTGGAAAGTTACTCGTATACACAATTGCAGAAATTCCATTTATAATTAGACTATTCTAATTAAGTTCAAAAGAACGTAAGTAATATAATTAACGTCCACAAACTGATTGTTGTAATCGTATTTAAATTATCTAAAATTCATTGAATTATAATTTCATGAAAGGTTAAGAGTTCAATCAAAGTTAAGGTTGTTTGACCTCCACTAATGAAGTTAAACCACAGTATAAATATCCGTTCTGTATCTAGCAGTAACTCAATACAACTAATCGATGCACTTTCATACCTAGATAAACGTAAGATATTACTTATTTACGTTTTATTGAATGAACAAGTTTAATCGTGTATATAAGTCAGTGCTCATTTTGTCTCGTTTTTTTTATATCATAAGATAGCAAACAAGCAGATGAGTCTCCTGATGGAAAGAATCAACCATCCCCTACAGACACTAAAGGTGTTGATGGTGCGTTGCTATCTTGTGGCGAGGTCTAATGCCACATGCATAAGTTTTTCGGCTAACTTACCTTTCAAACCGGAACACGAAAGTGACTAATAATGATAGGAATAGGTAAGGCGGTGGTACCAGGCCCGGGCGAGACAATGCAGAACTCTACCACCTAGTAGCAACGATAGTAGTGACTCGCATAGCCAATCAGTCGCCTTTTACGACCTGCCTGGCAGAACGGCAGTTGGTCTATTCTTCAAAGGAGCCCGGGACCAACAATACCTATGTTACTACCTACGCATGGGCGTTCCCAGGTTTTTGGCCAGGGGATTGTAGAAATTCCATTTATAATTAGACTATTCTAATTAAGTTCAAAAGAGCGTAAGCAATATAATTAACGTCCACAAACTGATTGTTGTAATCGTATTTAAATTATCTAAAATTCATTGAATTATAATTTCATGAAAGGTTAAGAGTTCAATCAAAGTTAAGGTTGTTTGACCTCCACTAATGAAGTTAAACCACAGTATAAATATCCGTTCTGTATCTAGCAGTAATTCAATACAACTAATCGATGCACTTTCATACCTAGATAAACGTAAGATATTACTTATTTACATTTTATTTAATGAACAAGTTTAATCGTGTACATAAGTCGGTGCTAATTTTGTTTCGCTCATTACTACCACATTACTACCTACGTATTGTTGAGTTCATGCAATAGTATGAGCCCTAGTCTACACCACGGTAATGTTATAGATAATATTACCGTGGCTACACGCAGACCCAAATAGGTTTACTTCCTATTAATTGTTTCCTGCGACTTTCTTCGCGTGACTCACGCACATAAGTTACTTTTACTCAGTCGGATAAAACGATAGCCTATTACTCTTTGATAATAAGCTTTATATTGGTAAAATATTTTTTTAATTGGCTCAGTAGTTTTTGATTCATCTGTTACAAACAAACATATTTGACCTTTTTATATTATTAGTGTTGATCAAACTAAAACTAAATTAGCTCAAAGATATTGCCTATCCGAATCGGTAAATATTTATAGTAAAATGAATAAGAAGCAAGGTAACGAGTAAGGTTGAACAGCTTATGGAAAACTAAGCTTTTTTGAAAACAAATATCTAAAATAACTAGTTATCTGTCACCCACTTTCTCTCTTACACACACTCAAACATACACATTACACACACACGCATACACATACACATATATACAGATAATGTACACACATGCTCGACTACACTGTATGTATAATAGTCATGCATTTTTAAGGCATACGTATGAAGAAAAAGAGCGGGACCGTCTGTCACAAATATAATTTTAGTGTTTCTCAGATTGTCTCCACGCAGAGCGTACTAGAGAGATAGCCTCTCTAATATATAGCTAAGTAGAAGTCGTTTTTCATTTCGTTAACACTCGCTGCAGCGTTGAAATAATAATAAATCGTCCAACCATATTAGAATTGAAGCAGCGCTACATCGTGTAATTGCGTATAATATATATGCGGGACCTAAAGTTCGTAAACGCTATGAATTGTAAGCTCACGCGTTTTATTCAATGAGGTCTGACTTAGGTGCAGTCCATGGACTGCACTTTAGTGGAAAACAAGTTGCGTGGCGTATGCCTTAAGTACGTTAGTACATAGAAAATTTTGTCTTGACAGCTTAAAGTCTGATAAATTTTATGAAGACAAATAAGATTTTTGTACTTTGTATTACTAGCCTATTCGATTCAAGCAGGGGCCTGTTTAGAGGTATTTCTGGCATAGCCATCAAGTATTATAATTATGCGCCGCTTTACGCTCTGTGGAATATTACATATCAGATATTGCATATGGAAAATCAATTACTTAGGTATGACTTAATTTTCAGTGTGGTAAACCACAGTGAGATCGCATACGCAGTTCTAGTAAGTAACTACGTATGTAATCTGTGGTTCTACCATTATTTTTTCTTTTTTTAGAGGGAAAAACCAAGGAACTTATATACTATAACTGGAATTGTTACGAAACAATATTTGAAAAATAAAAATGTACTTTATTTCGTAACTAATAAAGTTGATATTTGTTTCTTACATGACAGAGGGGGAAAAAGTTCTGAGCAAGACAACGACAAGAGTGGATTTTGTCCCTTTCTTGCAATTGCCAGTGTAAATAAAACTATCTAGATGGTAGATTTTTACATATTCGGTAATCGTTAAATCCTTTTTATTCATACACATCGATAAATAAATTAGCATAAAATGTATTGTAATTAACATAGTGAAGAATTACTTAGTAGTAATTTGCAAACTACGTATGGCCGCACTTATATACGGCGATTGGCGCTTTATTTAGTAGAAAGAGACACACTCCACCCATGTCGTGGTACTCTTCGGAACGATTTTGAATGAAGCGCGTGTGAACATTCCGGGTAGAATGTAACTTCCTTGGTTTTTCCCAAGGAAGTTACATTCTACCCGGAATAATCACACGCGCTTCAAAATCGTTCCGAAGAGTACCACGACATGGGTGGAGCGTGTCTCTTTTTCAAATAATTAAAGCGCCAATCGCCATATATAAGTGCGGCCATGCGTTGTTTGCAAATTACTACTAAGTAATTTTACTAATTTGAGAAGCAGTTTTTGCATTGCATAAGTAATTACGTAATAATTAAAATAAGCACATTTTAGAACTCACTGTGTTAATTACAATACATTTTATGCTAATATATTTATCGACGTGTATAAATAAAAGGGATTTAACGATTACCGAATATATAAAAATCTACCACCAGATAGTTTTATTTACACTAGCAATTGCAAAAAAGGGACAACTCTTGTCGTTGTCTTGCTCAGAACGTTTTCCCCCTCTGTTAAGTAAGAAATAAATGTCAATTTTATTAGTAACGAAATAAAGTACATTTTTATTTTTCAAATATTGCTTCGTAATAATTCCAGTTATCGTATATAAGTTCCTTGGGGAAAACTTATCTGAATTAGATTGTATTGCTTTAGATCAATGGTTGCCGTCTGTCACTTCTTGATTTAAGGGTAAATAGCTTCAAAAATACGGGTATTACATGTGTTTTTACGGAAGATGTTTAAAGTGGAAATATTATTTTATATGAAAATGTTATTTTTTTATTTTTATTTATTGAAAAGGGAAATAGACTTATAAGATCTTATTTTTGTGAAGCAAATGTAATAATCGGCAAACTGGCTGATCTTGCAGGCCATCCCTGAAACTTTCCGCTTATTTGAATTATTTTAAGCTGGAAGGAGTAAAAACTATAAACACAGATTTTTTCAGTTCAAACAACTAGTTTGTCCAAAAATAAAGCATATTGATTTTTGAAAAGCTATATATTTTTGATACGATGATCAATTTTGATCTATTGAATGGCATTCAACGCAATTTTTGAGATCTGAAATGTTGTTACATACATACATAATCGAAAGGTTAAAAAAATTTGAAGTAAAGTCAAAACCCATTTTTTTCAAAAATTTTTTCATTGATAAATCTTAAATAAATTGACCGATTTTGATCCAATTTACGGTATTAGTTGAACGTAGTTTATTAAGCTGATTAGATTGTGTAATCAATCGGTATATCAATTTGGTAGTTATTATAAAAATCATTATTTTTCGAAAAATATTTTTGTGTATTTTTTAAAATTTCTCAAAATCTACCGTGTCAAATGCTTAAGTTCAGATTTTCAGGAAATCTAAATTAAAATTAAAAAAAGAAGGCAATCGAATCGAATACCACAATTCGATTGGTCGAACCATTCAAAAGTTATGAGATGTTTACATACACACACACACATACACACACACACATGCATACATACAGACTGACGAAATCGTGAAAATAGTCGGAAAAGGTTCCTAGGACCTCAGAACGCGGAGATTTCTCGAAAACACGATTTTGGAAAATCGTAACTACCTTATCTGCATACATATGTAGCGGGAAGTTACACAGAAACATACAGACGACCGAATTCAGAATCTAAAACCGTGACGAGTCAGACAGAACGTTTCTCACATGACTTTAGTCACGCTAGCCTTGACGGAATTTTTGAAAATATGAGATCTTTACTTACCCTGGATACGTTAACCCTGGATAAATTACGAGTTCGTATATTTTTATAGCGCGAAAAACAGGGTATTTAGCCACCTTATTTATAACGTACATAATTACAACGAGCTAAATTTACAGCCACACATAAATATTTCGAATGTAATAAATTTTTCAAATAATTCCAACGTATATTTGAATACAAATAATATTTAATTAAAATATACATTTATTTCGTTACTTTTTAATATTCAAGAGTGAATGAGCACCAATTAAAAATAACGGTGCAGGTGAAAAATCGCTTGAACCCTTTGCTGAACGTTACTCGTTGCTACGGTGAGTGTGCTTTAAATGTGCTCGGATTTGGCAGCCTGCAGAGCAAATACTTTTGTAGATGAAACTTTGCCATCAACTTTCTCAATTAAGTAGATTTACCCCAAGACCACGACTAGATCAATATGTTAGACGTGTATATAAATATTTATCGTAGCAAAATAATATGCGTTTGGTTTTTATTATAAGTCTAAGATCCGGTGTAAGATATATTGCCCTTATTTGTTATTTATTAATGACTAGCGACCTGCCCGCGGTTTCACCCGCGTAGCTTTTGTTCCCGTGAGAATATAACAAAACCTTCCCCAAGAATCAATCTATCTATCAAAAAAAAAACCGCATCAAAATCTGTTGCGTAGTTTTAAAGATTTAAGCATACATAGGGACATAAGGACATAGGGACAGACAGAGAAAGCGACTTTGTTTTATACTATGTAATGATAAGAAATAAATCATACAAAATAATTGATATTTAATGTACACATTAGCGCATCGCAAGTAGCAAGTAGGTTGTTTAGCTAATTGCGCGCCAATAATATTAAGTAGTTAAACAAGTATAAATAGTTAAATTTGTAATTAAATTTATTTAATCTATTTCCCTCATTTCCCTATTAATAAAAATTGTGCACTAGGAATTAAGAGATCTCGCTCTAATAGACATCTGTCATAAGTATGGAAATATTTCTTTATTTTAATTCATTTTCATCGTATGAAATGAAACCAAACAATCACATGTGAAATTTCACTTTCAATGATTTTCACTCATAAATTTACCTGAACATCAAATGACCGTAACCTATAAGCATAAAATATGAACTATAACCAATGCCGCTACTAAACGAATTGGAAAATTTAATTGAATGTGAAATTTCAAAGACCGAATGAAGAGAGGTAGCAAATGCGATGTATGAAAATGCATTACATATGAAATTTCACATGCTATTAGTGAAATATGATATGCCTAATCTGCCATTGGCCCAAGCATTTCGTAAAAGGCAACCGATCAACTATGCTAGTCACGCCGTCACACGGATATCGACTTACTTTTAACATCTTTGGTGTCCATAGACGATGATAATCTGTTTCTATGTGTTTCTATCTACTTAATGTGAGCCATCTGCTTTTTGCTATTTATGATATAAAAAACTGTTTTTCTGGTGAATACAAAATCGATTTCCTTTTCCGTAATTGAAAGCCTCAATTGAATGAACGGCGCTTGAGAGAACAATGTTGAAATAGGTAGAGCGCATCACAGACTGCAGCCATTCGAGAATTCTTAAAGTTCAGATATTTAGTTTCTCTGTGACTTGAATCAATTTAAAACTGTTTGATCGCCTTATCTTTGTGAAATGTAACAATGTTTCTATAGAAGTTTCACAAGCTTATACCATCGATACTGTAGCAATTTGGAGGTACCGTTATTCATTCTTTCCTATTATATGGGGACTACGTCCCCATAAATTGAAATATTTTGGGGGCTCCCAAGTTTTCCAAGTTTTTAACTTTACGTTTAATTACGTTTTGTAATTCTGACATTCCAATATTTAAATTTTAAATCTCAAATTGGGTAGATAATAAAGTTATGGGGCTTTGAAAATTTTGATTCGATGAAGGAAAAATATTTATTAATAACAATTATTTTTTGACTTTAATCGCTTGATTTTATTATTAAAAACACGATGAAACTTTTGTCCTACACATTAGATGGTTTTTCTGGCGAGTCATCCACTCTAAAAATTCGGAATTATGAGATGTTTAAACTGATATTAGGGTCATTCTTCAGAGTACAATTTTTGAGCGTAACAGATTCTTATCTCCTATATATACAAATAATGTTTACATAAATCAACTATAACATGTTTATACATTCTATATGCATCGTGTCATATAGATTTCGTTATGTAATAACCATGTATGTAAGAGTTATTTACCCTTAACACCTCAAATTCGGTTAATTTTGCACGTTTTACACGCGTAACACGCGCTCCGTCTTCTGATCAATCGCAGATATTTTTTAACTCACTAACGCTTTTAATCAGATTTATACACAAAATTTAAAAATACAAATCATTTTATATCCTGGCCAGACTTGTAATCCAATTGCAGCGAAAGTTTTTATTTTATGTGTGTAAGTAACTATGTCACACACTTGGCAAAATTTTAGCTTTGCTTATTGCGACGGGTACTACTCTGAACTGGCGAGGTCTAGAGGTATCGAGATTGGTTTTTCTGATTCTGCTTTTATGCTGCAGCTTACGGAACAGGTATTCGTAGCCCTAAATCCCTCAATATCGGTGCAAGAGTAAGTTCTTCAATTTTTCAATTTTTGGTTCTCAATTTTTAAGAATTTCCATGTCACATTTTTGGAATGTAACCGTACCATTTTTAGTAAACGGGTATTGCGGTCTTATACCTAACTCCCAAATGTAGATAGCCAATAACAAACTAGTAGCCTATATCTTTCCGATGGCGAGAAATTTCAAAATATATGCGTTTTAGTGATTTCCATGGTGTAATTTCCATGTATAAAACACCATGGAAGTTACATAAAACCCATGGAAATTACTTTATTTCATTTTGTTTGCAATAATTAAAACGAAATATTCAATGTTTATACTGTAATTCATGCAATCACCAGATTAAGTGATAAATATTGTTTGTCAGTTATTTTTTTTTAATTTAAATCTGTTAAACTAAAGCTTATCATTTAGACTGCTCATAGTCCTAGGTTCGATCCCCAGGTCAAGCAAAGGTGTTATCCAATTTTTTTCGGGGTTTCCTTGAAAGTCTTAAACCTCAGGAGCTGCTCAGAGTTGGACGGAGTGGTGTATTACCACTCCCGGGCCTTGGATGAACACGTCAAACTGTCGCCCCTGGTTATCGCTAGGAATAGTCGATAATCGTTAACATATCGGTAAACGCGGCGATTAGGATCACCACTTACCTCGCCAACCGACAAATCGGCGAATCACGGTGAACCAGAAAGTCTATAGACATTCAGTTTAATCTGCCTTTTTTATTTAAATTTGTTAAACCGAAGCTTATTATCATGCTCAAAGTGTCGAAAATGAGTCTATTATTAATGTTTTGATGTTAAGGAAAGTATTCAACGTAAACTGTAGTACCACGGCTAAGCTAGCCTAGGTAACTGCTCGGTTGAGAATACATTCATATTTTTCGCTAATTCTGCAATTCTTCGTTACTCGACTACTTACTTATGTACCAATACGATTACATCGTCGCTACAATTGTAATGATTTTTATGAAAATACGAACACTAAGTTTTCACACACTTTCAATTGCATGGCTTAGTAAAGCAAAAGGTAATAGGAAATGTACACATTTCACACATTTGTAGCACACGCACTTTGTCGCTAATTTGTTTTGCTGTATCTAAGTTTAGCGGAGAGGTGAAATTCAGAAAAAAAGAGTTGTTGAAAAAAAATTGTCTAATATCGTATTAATATATATTGTAGCCGTTCATAGTTCCCCAAACCACTTTTATCTAATCTTATTTTCATATCTGATACGGTATTTAGCAAAATTTTACCTGCTGGGTAATTTCCGTGGGCTGTATTGTAATTTCCATGGACCGCAAATGTTCAATATTTTTTTTAGGAAAAGTATAGATCCACTACGTGTCGAATTTTCATATGTTCTTGAAATTTGCATAAACTTTTAAAATGTTTGTGTAATTTACTTTAATTAAGCGATTTCAAAAATACCATGGAAATTACACGGAGGACACATTTTTGAAGAATCACCCATTAATCAATTTAATAACAACGTAATTTTCTCACAACAGCTTGTTAATTATTATTGTTATTCAAGGGTAACGTTCTCCTACACGTAAAGTAGAAACTTTTCTTAGTCCAACACTCTATTCTTTTTAATTGTTGTAATTAGTTACCCGATTCGAGATTTTTCGAAGACAGAACGGTTGTTTAGTCAAAACGAAGCTGTTCACAAAAATTCAGCTTGTTAGTAATCCAAAAAAAATATTGTTTCTGAGATCGCGGTCTAATTATTTGCAAATATTCATACGAAATACGAAACATAAATCGTCCAATCGTATCATTTGTAACACGAATGTATGTTATAGTAACATCTTAAACCGCCCCGTTGGTCGAGTGCTTAGCGGCCCTGATTACGCAACAGTGGGGCTCGGGTTCAATTCCCGACAGGGGCAGGCAATGTGATGAGCGTAGATGTTTGTATTTCTGGGTTTGGGTGTTTATTACATATATTTCAGTATTTATATATGTATTTCTATGTATTATAATCGTTGACTAGCGTCTAGCACTCATATCACAAGCAAATAATTTGCTTACTTTTTTTGATCAATTCGTGTAAAATTGTCCAAAGATATTTTTTTTACTATTATTAATTTATTATTTTATACTATAATATTTTTTAGGGTTCCATAACTCAAACGGAATTAAAAGATCCATTATACGTACACAAGTGTGCCTTTTTTTAATTTTTTTTTAATAGAAGAGGGGGCAAACGAGCAAGAGGTGCACCTGATGGTAAGTGATCACCTCCGTCCATGGACATCCGCAATACCAGAGGTCTTGCAGTTGCGTTGCCGGCCTTTTAAGAATGAGTAAGCTCTTTTCTTGAAGGTCCCTATGTCGTATTCGTTCGGTAACACCCCTGCCGGTAATTGGTTCCACAACAGAGTAGTGCGAGGTAAAAATTGTCGGGAGAAACGCACAGTTGTGGATTTCCAGACATCGAGATGGTGAGGATGGAACTTCGAATTTTGACGCGATGTCCGATGGTGGAATTCGGCGGCAGGAATTAATCCAAACAACTCGTCGGAACACTCCTCATGATATATACGATAAAAGACACAGAGAGAACCTACATCTCTGCGCAATGCCAAAGAGTCAAGCTGTTTCGAAATAGCCAGGTCGTCAACGATTCGAACCGCTCTACGCTGAATGCGATCAAGAGGAAGAAGCTGGTGCTGGGGAGCTCCGGCCCAGAGATGCGAGCAGTACTCTATGTGAGGCCGAACCTGTGCCTTATAAAGTGTGTGCCTGTCTGTCCATTCGTCTATCACAACTAATTTGCTTTAATGTGAAACAATTTAGTAGAAATTTGGTGTACATAATATGCAAGTCGATAACCCAAATACGGACATGTAACATAAAATAAGTTTTTTTATATCATAACACAGCAAACAATCAGATGGCTCTCCTGATGGAAAGAGTTCACCATCGCCTATAGTAATGCCACGCGTATTAGTTTACCGGCTATCTTATCCTCCAAACCGGAACACGACAGTGACAAACACTGACGCTAATATTGTAATTTAATTTCACTTCAAAACATATTATATACATACTTAATTTGTGTTTAAGAATAACGGAATTTCACCAAGTACCGACGATCGAAAGTATACTATAAGAAATATAATATAATAATAAATATTATATTGTAACTAATATTCGTATTTTGACAAATGATAATATTTATTTTTATACAAATAAAATGTTAATACGATTGGACTTTCTTTACATTTGACGAAGTCGTTGCAAAACGTTATAAAGTTTTCCTTAGTACATCATAGGATCAGTGCTAAAGCACAATATATTATGTAGTTTAAAAATTATCAGTAATAAATTCATTTATTTTTATTCGAAAGAAAATTTAAAAAGAACATCTTGCAAGCCGTATAGCCGTGCAAGTGTATATGTAATAGCAGGGGATTCCAAGATGATAAATAGCTATATGATATATATATATATATATATATATATATATATATATATATATATATATATATATATATATATATATATATATATATATATATTAGGGTGGAGTGAAAAAAAAAAAAATTTTTTTTCTTAGCCTGGGGGTCAAATTTGTAGCTTATAAAAAACAAAAATTTTTGAAAAAAAAAAAAAATTTACTCAACATCTTGAGGCAGCCCACTCATTTTTAAAATTAATTACGAGTAAAAATATTTGGTTGCAAAAAAAAAAAATTTTGTCTTTTAATGTCTTAAAACATCCAAGAATTGGCAATTATGATCATTTCCAACTCAAATTTTATTCTAGTGCCCTAACGAGGAATGTTACTTTTTTGGATTTTTTTAAATATTAAAACAATAGTCACAAAAATTTTTTTTAACTTGTGATTTTTAATTGGCATAAAAGAGGATACTTTGAAGTTTTTAGAACGCTTTTAAAAATTTTTTTTTGCAACCAAATGTTTTTACTCGTAATTAATTTTAAAAATGAGTGGGCTGCCTCAAGATGTTGAGTAAAATTTTTTTTTTGTTCAAAAATTTTTGTTTTTTATAAGCTACAAATTTGACCCCCAGGCTAAGAAAAAAAAAAAAATTTTTTTTTTTCACTCCACCCTAATATATATATATATATATATATATATATATATATATATATATATATATATATATATATATATATATATATATATATATATATATATATATATATATATATATATATATATATATATATATATATATATATATATATATATATATATATATATATATATATATATATATATATACAGTGTGGCGCAGACTATACACCAATTAATTAAACTTAGTATATGTAATAATGTTCTCAGCCTGAATACAAAAAATCAGACAAATACATCCACTGGTTTAGCCACAGGACATTAGTTTTCATTTCTAATTTTGCGAACATGATGTAGATTATCAGCTGTACGCATAGAAATATATAGAGGTCAATGGCTGTACGTTCACCCTTTATGGTTTGAAAGAACTCTTATAAGTAAGTTGCCAACTCGCAATACTAGCAGAAAATCCTTGCATTCATTGGTTATTTTAATTTTTTATCCTTTACAACTGACCAATAACAACCCAATCTTGTCATTAGGAGAATTTGAAAAGAAAGCGAAAAGTCGCTTTACCTTGAGTGCATACACAGTGTGTAGTGATACAAAAAAGCGCATTTTGCGCTTTCTTGATGAAAGCCGTTGATAACACGTGTCACGTACCTACGATACGTAGGTCACGGTCATTATTGTTTAATGTTATTGTTTAGTACGATCAAAGATTTTGCCGTGGTAATTGATATTACGTTATTACTTGTAATGTACTGAGTTTTTATTTTTTTCTTTTATTATTCTAGACTTATAAATTATGCGAAAGTAGACGCTTCATTTTAATTTTTATTTTGGTAAAATACGAGTTAAATTGTGCGAAAGTAGACGCTTAATTTTTATTGTGATGGCCGGCCATGGCCATGATGTTTGTGCTAATTAGGGTTATTTTGTGATAAGACACGTTAGGTACCTATTATTATTAGTGTGAAGTGAACAACATTTTTGTTTTTTCTTCTTTACTTTTAATCAATATGTGGCACGAAATCTAGATTGATACGGTCTTTATTCTTACAATATACGCAAAAATAATTCTATAGCTACGTAATTACTTATTGTACAAAATGATTGTGATTAATAATAATAATTTATCAAAATAATTATTGAGGATGAGTGTGGTTTAAAAAGGCGCCTAAATATTATGTCACACGTAAAAATAATAATAATAACATGAGGCGCCAGCCGCCAAGCCGCGCGTGCGGCGTTGCCGTCCTGGTGATAGGTAAGTCAAAGGATGTTTTATCTTTATTATATTTTCGTGTCATTAATTTTGTTCGAAATTTTTGTTTTTGTTAATTTCGATGTCAGGACTGATTTGATAGACTAAAAATACTAGTACTAACTAGTACTACCTTAATTCTCACTTATTGTTGTATGGTCAGCGCCACACTGTATATATATATATATATATATATTGTGAAGTGAATATCACTCAACTGGTTTCACTTTGTGAGAAAAACTATATTATCGACATTTTAATTTATTCGCGGATGACGCTGCGCGGGCCAACTAGTATTTTATATATACAGTGAATATCAAAGGCGTTAGTAACCTTTTCCCATCTGGAGAGCCATCTTGTATTCTGTCTAAGAAATGTAACAAAAATAAGTGTTGCCTACTTAGTTTTGTGCAGTGTACCAAAAGCCTTTTGTGTTCACTATATACGACGTAAGAATGTAAGAAATAGACCGAGAGCTGGCGACAAATTTTGGGAAGGTCCTTTTAGCAGATTGGAATTGCGAAAAAATATAATTTCGTCATCTGGCGATACCAGGCCTGTATATCTGGCAGAGCGTTCGCGGTTATTTCGCTACTGCGCAGTACATAACATTTGCAAAAAAAATCCAAAAAATATATTTTTGGCAGCTTGATTCTTTTATCACATTTTAATTAGGTTTTATAAAATTCCAAAAAAAATACCCAGACCATTTTGTTGGTTTTAAAGTGTTCTCAGACACCTTCAAATACATTTTACAAAGCGTCGTTGAGACCTATTGGATATTGTAAATTAAATTATAGGAAAAATAAATAGTTATACAATATTTTTAATTTCAATGGTAGGGAAAAATCTATATATATATAAAAAACAAAAGTGACAGAATGATGTATCAACGCACAGGCTAAACCCTTAGAGCTAGAAACTTGAAATTTTGCACACGTATTTCTCTTATGACGTAGTCATCATTTAAGGAAGTATTTTTCAAAATTCAACCCCCAAGGGAGTGAAATAGGGGATAAATGTTTGCACGAAACTTTTTTTATAGAAGTTTTACAGAAGTTCTTAAGTAAACGTGCGCGGGGGAAGCTCCGTGTAAGAGCTAGTCTACAGATAAAAAAATATAATCTGACAATTTCCACTAGCAGAAATTATCGGAATTTTTTTTTCTGCCCTAGTTACCCGCCTCTATATAAAGGGCTTATATTTGGCGGAGAGGTTCAACAGCATGCGAGGTACTCGCTATTTTAAACTGACGCGCTCGAGTAAATACCAGAATCTCCTCTTGGGCTCTTCTACTATAAAAGTATGTGCATTTGTATATATGTATAAATTATTCACTTCCATTTTAAGAATTTATAGCCTGTATTATATCTTTCGTTAGATCGGAATCCTTTAAAGAATAGATAAACTGTCTTTCTTCCAGGCAAATCTTAAGGCGAGGTATTTCGACGCGCGTCAATTCCATAGAAAATGGGTGGCGCGGTATGTTCTGAAACCGTTGGGAAACGTGTTAATTTTCGGATAAATAAATATAGGACTTCAGCTGAAAACTAAAATTTATCGCATTCTTTTTTGTATTTACAACTAAATATAACCATATAAAAATCATGTGGAAGATTAGAAGTATTATTAGCAAATTATTTGTTTTAAAAATTTTTTAGCCTGTTTTCGGAATTTTATATGATCAAGTAAAGTACATTCTATCGTATAATAAGTTAGCACATTCTTTAGATAATATCTTCAGGTATATCGTGTAATTTTTGTAAAATTGTTATATAACAATCAATACAAAAAACGTGATTTAACAAATTAGTTTTTTCCAGTTTGTCGCAATGCTTCGCCTTAAAGGCCGCCCCGTTGGTCAAGTGGTTAGTGGACCTAACTACGAGTCGATGGGGCTCGGGTTCAATTCCCCATGAGGAAATACATTTGTGTGATGAGTACAGATGTTTGTATTTCTGGGTTTGAGTGTTTATAGTATCTTCACGCCCATATCCCCGAAGGGGTAGGCAGAGGTACAACAAGTGCACCCACGATTAGCCGAAGATACTTGGTTTGAGTGTTTATTATGTATGTAACAGTATTTATATACGTATTTCTACGTATTAGTATCGTTGACTAACACCCGTAACACAAGCAAATAATTTGCTTACTGTAGGGTTAGATCAATGTGTGTAATTTGTCCAGCGATATTATTAAAAGGCGACCGATTGGCTATACGTGTCACTACCATCGTGACTACTAGGTGGTAGAGTTCTGCAACGTCACGCCAGGGTATTTGGTACCTTGTTACCTATTCCTGCTGTAATAACGTCAATGTTTGTCATTGTCTTGTTCGGTTTGGAGTATGAGGTAGCCGGTAGACTTCTGCGGCAGCATGCAAGCAGCAGCAGCAGCAGCAGCAAGCATGCGGCACTTGCATCCTGCTATACGGATAGCAACGCACCATTAACATCTTTGGTGTCTATAGACGATGGTTTTCCTTTCTATCAGGAGAGTCATCTGTTGGCTATCTAGTTGTATAAAAAAATCTTTAGTTCGCTAGAATTCAATTCAGAGTCAGGTGAGAACCATATCAGAATAATCTATACATATAATAATAAAATCGTAGGAAAGTCAAAACTGTACATTGAATATTTTTTTAAAAGAATACTTGGAGCGTGATCTACAATCGATATCGAAGCCATAAATATAGTTTTTAGAATTTTTGTCTGTTTCTCTATATGTATGTCCGGGGTAAACTCAAAAAGTACTGCATGGATTTACTTCAAATTTTGCATGAATATTACTAACAGGTCGGGTCAACATATAGGCTACATATTATCACACTATCACCTACGGGGGAGGTGCTGTGCGGAGTAAACGAAGTCCACGCGGACGAAGTCGTGGGCAACAGTTAGTACTTACATAAATATTTAAAAGGAAAAATATTTCGGTTTGAGGAGTGAGCAATTTGAACTAATTTGGATCAATATTGAGCGACCTCCACTTACTTCGACCTCACGTTACCCCGTCAATATTAGGTCGAAAGTTGGTCGGAATAATAGTTACAGAAATTGCTCGTTAGTTTTCGATAACGACGTACGCATTTCTTTATTGGAAATCTTTGATTGCATTTGATATTATACATGACGAAGTTTTTAAATAAGTTTAGATGTTGTTTACTCATTCACGTCTTAACGACTGGACAGATCCGTGTGAGGTTTAAAATATAAATTCATACTAATATTAAAAATGCGAATGTAAGTTTGTTTGTCCGTCTTTAACGGACGGACAAACGAATTGACGTGATTTTTAATTGGAGATAGTTGAAGAGATGGAGAGTGACATAGGCTACTTTTTGTCTCTTTCTATCCACCCACTTCCTAAATTGAATTTAACGCGAGCGAAGCCGCGGGCAAAAACTAGTAAAATATTATTTCCCCGTGTTGGTCCCGGGCTTCATTCGATTATTCAATAACGCTTATGTCACACATCATAAGATAGCAAACAAGCAGATGGGTCTCATGACATAAAAAACACAACAACAAACAAAGATACCAAAAATGTTAATGGTGCGTTGCTATCTTGTGGCGAAGTCTAATGCCACATGCATAAGTTTACCGGCTACCTTACCCTCCAAACCGGAACATGACAGCGACAAGCACTGACGCTATTGCGGCAGGAATGGGTAAGGCGGTGGTACCTGACCCGGGTGAGACAATGCAGAACTCTACCACCTAGTAGCCACGATGGTAGTGACTCGCATTCAATTAGTCGCCTTTTACGATCTGCCTGGTAGAACGGCAGTTGGCCTATTCTTCAAAGGTACCCGGGACCAACACGGGTGAGAAAGAACCGAAAAATGTTGTATGTTTACTTAGAAGCCTGAATGAATTTTATCACACAACTAAACAGTGTAATTTCAATATCACATACATTATGACTAATTAATATCTTTCTATCTTGAAATCAGTTGAATACTAGCTTTATATACATGAAGGCCTTGAATTGCGAACTTGGAAATATTTTAAGTGGTATTAGGTTATAATCACCACTTTGCACCTGAAGACCTCGTCACTAATGGAAGTGACAGATTTGATGTACTGATAACGCCCCGTAATCGCCTCGTATTAAAGTTATCAAGCTCTTTAGTATATCAAAGGGAAAATCGTGATCAATTTCGAATATGCGTAGTATTACAGTTTATTATATAATACCCCAGCAATTAAGCAGAGACTCTCTTGATGAAAAACATTTACTAATGCTTATAAACACTTAATATGTTGATAGGAAGTTGACATGTGTGTGGCTAACTATAATGCCACATGCATAAGTTTACCGGCTACTTTATTCTTCAAACCGGACCACCAGAAATAGGTAAGGCAGTGGTACCAAACTTGCCTGGTACAATAGTAGATGGTATTATCTTCAAGGGGCCCTGACCAACACGGGGTAATTTTACTGTGTTTTATTTATTGTCCTATTAATTCACCTGCTAAAGGAGATTGATGAAGATCTATACAAAGTTCGCCTTGAACCCAATGCGTGTTGTAAGATGCTTATATTATTGTAATACATTATTAATTTCTTCTGAAATATAAATTGTTTCATGGACATTTTTTTAAATGCTGAAACTCAAAAAGAACATTCAAGGATTAATATTATTTGAATTCATAATTATTACACGCTATTTTGAGCCATTCCCGACGCAATATATCATCAACATATATATAATATGTTTATTATCTCTCATCATGAAGATTATTTGATTTTAACCTCTTAAATATTATTAACGGTTCTTTACTCCATGAGCTTAAGTTATTTTATTGCAAAGCTCCGATGGCCTCCAGCTTTACTATGTAACCTTGGCAATCATTGTAATTCAGAGTGTATGTAAAAATATAACAGAACCGCTTAATCGCCCACGTCCCGAGTTGTTAAATGTCTCAAACGTCCGAGCGCAACCGATATTTAGCGCGACTTAAAACCGCATTACGTTCCTCAGTAACAACGTTTGTAAAAAGGAAATTTCCTGACCATCCTGCTCAAAAGACTTTAAAAGAATGGATTAGAAGAGTTGTAAATTTTAATTCGAAGTTCTCGTAACCTCCTTCCTGCTTCATTATAGGACCTTGGAAATCATTTAGCATTAGGGTATTTGTCAAAACAGAATAAATGTGTCTGAGCTCAATGGTTTTGTCTTGTTTAGTTTAAAAATTATCATTCTAGTTTCATCATCCGATCTTAAAAATTACCCATTATCAAAGTGTATGTCAAAACAAACCCCAATCGCTCTACACTCAATGAGTTTATCTGGATTTGCTTAGAAGTTCTTATAGACTTTTTCCAGTTCTATCATCAGGCACTAATAACCATTATGCTTAAATATCCTTGTAAAATTTACTCCATTTTATTCCAAAGATCGCACGACCTCCATTATCAACTCATTATAAGGCCCCGGAGATCGTCTAGCACCAGAATGTTTGTTAAAACGGAACAAAGTATCTCAAATTCGATAGGATTATGCTGTTTAATATTTCAGAAGTTTCCATGACTATCTTCCGATTCTATTATCAGATACTAGAAATCGTCCAGCACCAAGTTGTTTGCCAAAATAAACCGAGTTTGTCCCCACTTGATGGGTTAACCTTGTTTAGCTAAGGAGGTCTCGGGTATATCTTTTAGCTATATCATCAGGCGCTGAAAGCCATTTCGCTCCAAAGTCCTTATAATAACGAATCAAACGACCCCAAAGTCGATGGTGTTGCTCTTTTTTATTCCAAAGTTCCCATACCGTACTTCTAGGTCTAACATGAGACTCTGTAAATCACATAGCACATACGTAAAGTGTTTGTCCACACAGAACAAATGAGTCCAATTTCGGTTAGTTTATCTTATTTAGTTTAGGAGTTATCATGGTTACCTTTCAGTTCCATCATCAAATTCTGAAAATCATCCAGCACCAAAGTTTTTGCCAATACAAGACAATTAAGTGTTTATTCAAAAACATTACCTCGTTTAGTTTAGGAGTTCAATGTGTAGTTGGATTTTAAATCTAGATTCTTGAAGTTCCACTTTTACGGTTCAATCTTCAGAGCCTCACCGTCATGATAATGAACTTACTATAATGAATAAAATGACCCTAAACTCCACTATATTAAGAATCTCCTTCTGTGAGTTACAATGGCTCTCTTACGGCTCCATCCTCAGATTTTCGATATTATATGTAATGGAAAGTACACGTCATCAAAAATCCATCGAAACTTGACTATCTTACCTCTTTCTACATTCTACGCGTGAGTTTCGGTAGCACTTTTCAGCTCCACCTTCAGATCCTTGTCATCATGAGCACTAATCAAACTTAGTACTTATGGCAACAATACCAATGAGTCCAAGTAACGTTGTCTCTTTATTAAAACTCTGCATCATAAAGTTCCAGTTCCTACGTCAAGGCTACATCGTGAGCTCAATTGGATGTTACCATAGTATTGCATTGTCACTGAGCTTTCTCAAGTCTGCCAGGTTTTTTTACAAACATATATCAGAAAGTCGTTAAAACGTGGCTTGCAATATTTAGAAAATCTATTATTTACATACAAAAATTGCCAAGTCAAATAGATGCTGATGATCTTCGAATGAGGATCTCAAAGTATCAGGTCAAGGTTTCTATGTAATTGCAATATCAATAAAGTAACAAATAACAAAATTTAGTATTGATAAAGCCTTTACAAGTTGTTTAATTTCTTTCATCAATTTGAAAAGAGCTGGTGATCTTGATAAGGCTAAACAAATTCTATTGAATCATAGCTAAGAACCATTTCGCAAAACAGGGCTTTCAATTTAAAAAACAAACCGCAACCAAATTGGACCATCCGCCAGGGCGCTATGATACCACGCACAGACACACAGATACGCACATACACAGATACACACTTGAAACAACACCCCTCGTTTTGCATCTGAGATTAAAAATGAGTAAATTACATCAGTTTAGCTGTTCATTTATATTATGGGTTTGGGTTGTCTTTGTCCAGAATAGACTAAAAAGTATTAAAATATAATATACATAAATAAAAAAAACAGTAAAATATATCAGTCTAGCCGTTATATATATATATATATATATATATATATATATATATATATATATATATATATATATATATTTACCTTATTTTAATACATGGTAACATGATCTGATGGGATAAATAAAAAATTTACCAATTAGAATGAAATGCACACCTTACTCATCACTTATGAAGTTTTTGCAAAAAGCGGAACAATATGTCATCCTGACAGTCCTATTCTCAGTTGGAACGCATAATACTCGTATAATAATCGAGTTATTGACGGACAAACAAAGTATCTTAACGCCCATATCCCCGAAGGGGTAGGCAGAGGTACAACAAGTGCACCCACGATTAGCCGAAGATACTTGGTCCCACAAATGTGATAGGTGGCATTTATACACATATACCTACGTACAATCGTCGGATTGTTCTAATAAACTTGGAACATAGCTCATTCGTTCAATAAATCAATTGTTCTTTTTGAATAGACATTATTTCATGAATAATATAAATACAATATTGAATAATCCACGTAAAACAAACCAATTAATATCGTTATAACAATCTAGAAACTACTAAAGTCCTGCAGACTGCTTATTATTTCATGAAGGCCATGTTGAGGGCCATTGGTAATTGGAAAAATCATTTTAATATCCAATGGCCATGGCATTTATGACTTTATAACTTTAGGCTGTAAGCATACCTTCTAGCTTCGGTTGGATCTGTGTTTTTCCAACGTTTGATGCGCTTTGTTAAACGCTTAGCTATTAGACTCGAATATACACCTGCGTGTTCTTCTAGACTTTATTTGACTCGAACGCAACAGCTGAGTAGGTCAGGTCTGAGCAGGCTACAGCGCATGTAGCGCAAGGTGACCACTTCATTAGTTTGTCGTGAGTCTTCATTATAATCCAAGATCACAGAGCCTTGAAACATAACTTATTTTCAAAAATGAAGTGATGAGTGAATGAAGCTTCGTAAAAGATATTTTTCATAGTTTCGTAGTCCTGTGTTGATCCATGTACCCTTTTAAGAATAGACCATTAGCCGGCAGCAGACGAACGATTGCCTATGCGAGTAACTACCATCTTAGCCACTAGGTGGTAGGGTTCTGTATTGTTTAGCCAGGAACTGGTACCACCGTCTTCCCTATTCCTGCCGCAATATCGTCAATGATTGTCACTGTCGCATTCCAGTTTGGAGGGTAATGTAGCCGGTAAACTTATGCATGTGGCATTAGACTTCGCCACAAGGTAGCAATGCACCATTAACATCTTTAATGTCTATAAGCGATGGTTTTTTCTTTCCATAAAGAAAGCAATTTGTTTGCTTGCTATTTTATGAAATAAAAGTCGTAAAAAACACCAAAATAACGTCGTTTCTTGTCGCTTTGAGTTGCGTTACCATTAAAGCATTTTTTTTAAATAGCTCCAAAAGTTTTCGGCAATCAGAATATTTTTTCAATGTTTGGAGAACGTTTGATCATTACGATTTGTCTGACTGATTACATATTTGTAATAGTTGTCTTAATAACATATTTAAAAATCAGACACGGAAAAATAAGTTCGTCAATCATCAATCATCAAAAAAGTAAGTCAATTTATTTTTTTGTCGAGCTTCAAAGCGTCTGACACTTTTAATATTACTTCAGATTAATATTCTACAACGTACACACACACACATCTTCTCTAGGTTGTCGGGGTTCTTAAGAGTTTAAACTTAAGTAACACTTATTTAAAGTCACCTCTCTCACCTAGTATCTGCCCAGGTGTAACAGAGTGAACTCCACAAGCACCCAAGTGTTAAAATATATAGATAATAAGCATTAGAAGTCAGTTTACTCTGTGATTAGTTGAATTAGTATTTAGCTTAATACAATTAAAAAGAAATGTAATGGCTTGAAAAAACAATTGGTTTTTTTTTATGTCATAAGTTAGCAAACAAGCAGATGGGTCTCCTGATGGAAAGAGTCAACCATCGCCTATAGACACCAAAGATGTTAATGGCGCGTTGCTATCTTGTGGCGAGGTCTAATGCCACATGCATAAGTTTACCGGCTACCTTACTCTCCAAACCGGAACACGACAGCAACAAGCACTGACGCTATTGCGGCAGGAATAGGTAAGGCGGTGGTACCAGATCCGGGCGAGACAATGCAGAACTCTACCACCTAGTAGCCACGATGGTAGTGACTCGATTGCCAATCGGTCGCCTTTTACGACCTGCCTGGCAGAACGGCAGTTGGCCTATTCTACAAAGGAGGCCGGGACCAACACGGCGAGAATATGGTATAGAAAGACTTTTATGTATAAATATTGATTATTATGTATGAGATGGTATTATTTAAAAGGAAAAATAAATATTTAATTTTAAGTAAAAATTAATATATTAAAATAACAAATTTGCATGCTATCTATAGCGAAATTGGCTTGTTCACTAACATAAGTTAAGAGATCCTGTTACCCTATTTCAGGCAAATAAAGAAATTTAATTTAATTTAATTTAAAACTATATAAGACACTACTCAGAACCTAAGGTTTCATATTTTTGAAGATATATTTCTTTAGGCTCTGGGCTCTTACTCTTTTAGTGCTGCGTTCATGCCGCGTTTGCATTGTGTTGCTGATACAAAGTTAAAGAAACGTACATGTCCGACTAGGACGTTCACGGCCTTAAATGTTTTAATGTATGTTTGTCCGGCCTTAAATAGCTTAACCCTTTCGTGAGTGCATTTTGTTACTAAACGAGTATTTTATGTAGATTTAATATGCAAATTTTTCAGTCAAGAATGTAAATTAAAGTACTAGTATTAGTTGTTAATTACTTTTCTAGTCATTAAGAGTAAAGTAATTAGTGTGAAAGTAAAGTAATAAAAAATATTAAAATCGGAATTAACTGACATTTTAGGACATATATCACATTCTGAGTTTTTGACCTATGCGAATTCGCAAAAAACACACATTGGCTTGTGTCACTTTTATTAAACGTTAAGAGAGTGCTCTAATCTCAACATGTAAAGGCCAAACATTTTTCTGGACTTAAACTGCATCTATTGTGTCCATATTTCACTAATACTATAATCATGGGCGTACCCAGGTACTGGGGGGGGGCACCCGTAACATTTTAAAACTATATTTTTATGTTATTAAGTTTTTATCTACAACAGTAGATAATTAGTAGAGAGTTAAAAAAATCCAGGAGGGGGCAGCTGCCCCTTCCTGCCCTCTCCCCTCGGTACGCCCATGACTATAATATATAATAAGGGAGCCCGAGAGGGGATTTTTGAATTTACCCAAGCGCGTCAGATTAACATAGGGGATACTGTTGAGGCTCGCTTATTGTTGAAGCTCCCCACCAAATATAAGCCCTTTATATAGAAACGAGTTATTAGGGCAAAGAAAAAACAAAATTCCAATAACTTCGGCTTGTGGAAATTGTCTATCATCTGACATTTTTTTCATTATTCATACATCATTTCCTATATAATAAAAGAAAATGCAGACGCGCTCGTGATTGTCAAAACAACATTTTCTTTGCAACTTTATGACCCTTATACTCCCTTACAAAACACATGAATCGTCAGATTTTCTAAATTTTAGGTAGCAATTAGCCCACCATACTTTAATCTAAAACGATTTAGTTTTTTCATGTCAGAGTTTTTTTAATTTTTTTATCCGTACATTTTTCTCCAACATTGAAATGAAAAACATAATATAACCTTTTATTTTTCCTATAATTTAATCTACAAAATCCAATAGCTCCCTACGACGCTCAAATAACTACCCATTTAGTATCTTGGGCTCCCCTACTAATAAGTATACAGCTGATATAATAAATAATCCTTTAAGAAACACATTTAATATCTTCTTTAATATTTGTCAAATATAATAAAATAAAAAAAATATTTCGTGGACGTCCGGATGTCTGTATGTATGGATATGCCACGACTACGCTCAAAATAACGTATCAATATATTTGTATAATAGCTTTAGTATGTCATGGGATTGTTTCTTATTAATAATTAATTACTTAAATTATAAGGCATTCAGTTTTGGATTTTCCAATTTTTTTTATACGGTCGGTAAGAAAATCCTTGTCGATCACAAAAAGCATTATTTAGTAGCTTCATACGATCATGTGTGATTTTAATTTGTGGTTGTAGATGAATTTTAGACGATGATTTAGATAAATTTTAGATCAAAATAAATCTTATTATTTAAAAAACTACCTATGGCAATAGAAAATGTCGCCTTTTTAGAAACACATATTATAGTGTTAGTAAAATCTCTTAGGCGCTTACGACATAGATACGGGACAGCACCAAGTTTGACATTATAAAAAAATAATGAAATTATGCTGTTTATAAAAATAATAATAATAAATTAACTTCAAATCCTTCGATTTCCTTAAAAGTTAGCAAATATTTTAAATTAGACAGCACCAAGTTTCGTCACCGGACGCCCGCCGCCGGCGGCGGCTATATAAACAGTAAAATTTATTCTTTTTTTATAATGTTATCGATCTAAGTTAGATTATCTAACGTTATGCCCCTTTCGAATTGGACAGGGACATAAAGAAAAGCTCTCAAGCAGATAGTTTTCTTAATGGAAAGATACATCACCACCTTTAGATGCCAAAGATATTATTAGTACGTTACATCCAGGTGGCAAAGTTGTAATGCGTACGCATTACAACTTTACTGTATAATTTTACCGGCTACATTACAGTTCAAACTGAATCGTGACAGTGACAAACACTGATAGTGTCAGACCTAATCATCACCTACGATTGAGCCAGAGATGTTAATGAGATCACATCCATGTTAGAATATGTAATGCCACATGCATTACCGACTAACATACCCTCAAAACCAGAACACGACAGTGACAAGAATTAAAACTATCGTAACAGGAAAAATAAGGTGGTGATATCAATTCCGGGTAAGACGTTGAAGAACTCATCCAACTTTAGTCACTTTGGTGGTGACTACGTTGTGATAACCGCCTCATTGTTCTAGCAATCCCAACTATGAAGTCAATGGAGCTCCAGTTCGATATCCGACAGAGACGAACTTTTACGTGATGAGCATTAAATATTTGTATTTCCGGGTTTGGGTGTTTATTAAATATATTTGAGTATTTACATACGTATTTCTATGTATAATTATTGTTGACTGACATCCATAATATAAGTAAATAATTTACGTACTTTGGGGTACGATGAATTTGTGCAATTTGTCCAGAGGTTTTTTATTATTTACATTTTTAATGGTTGTTTAAAGAACGCCATATTTCTAGTTTCTCACGATACGACGTTTAACTTTCGCTCGTCAATGGAGCCGCCGAAAATAAGTATCTAATACCTTTAAACGAGCAATTCTTGTATGTATATATAATTGGAATCTCGGAATCGGCTCCAACGATTTTCATGAAAGTCACAAATTAGGGGTTTTCGGGTCAAGGAATCGATTTATCAAGGTTTTAGGTCCAAGAAAAACTCGGTTCCCAAGATATGGGTATGCGAAAAACCGAGCAAAACTCGGTCAACCAGGTACAGGAAAAAAAAATTATTCTATAGGAATCGATTTATCAAGGTGTGAAAAACCGAGCAAAACTCGGTCAACCAGATATTTCTTTATTAAAGTAGGCGATACTTTAATAAGAATATCTCTAAATAATAAATATTAATATTGTTTCAATTTTTATGAATTTAGTTCAATTAATATCATGTATCAAATTAAAATAAATATAAATTTTTCAAACTATCATAAGATATTTTCAGACATTGTGTTATTACTAGAATAAAACAAGAATTTTTAATTTAAGGAGATATTAATATTTCTGACTATTTAACGATGACATACAATGGCTATGTTTAAATTAAATATGTCGCTACTAACCAAGTATGATTTTATATAATCAAATTATCATAAAATAAGTTTTGTTTTCATGTATTTATTTTGAAATGAATCTATTTTACCTTACATTTCAGATACTACCAAAATGGGAAGCCGTGAAGACAGGGACGATATCGTTTAAGTTCCGAACAAATGAACCAAACGGCCTGATACTTTTCAACATGGGCGCGAAGCCACCAAGGGTAGGTTGCACGGTAAGGGGTGAAGCTTTTGGGGTTGGTCCGTCATATAAGTAGGCCATCGTATTCATTATCATAAACATTCGAACCGTTCACAGTGAAGAACTACACTATCATCGTGACAGGGCGATCAATATTTTCATACAATCACTTTTAACACAGTAAAAATGATAGCAGGTCATCTTCGTACTAGTTACGATGCGGTGCGAAATATGGAGTCATACAAACAGACAAACGGGGAGAAAATGTCTCGGGGCCTTAGTAATTTATTTTGTCCATTAATTGCATCCGTGCAGTATTAGTGCAAGATTAAAACAAATCACATTAACGTACTTATAGACCACACTATTGATAAAAGGGATGCGCTTATTTATTACTCTTACAAAAACAGAAGTTTGAAAGAAACCGCGCCAGGATATAATTAGAATCGCAACAAAGTGACCCCCTCACTTTATTGAAATTGGTTGTGTAGGAAAAAAATTATAAACAATCGTAATAGTTTAATTATATATTGCTGTTTGAATAAAAATATGAATATTTATAAAAATATGAATTTTACTACGTGGTTTCTAGGAGTTCTGCATTGTCTCACCCGGGTCTGGTACCACCGCCTTACCTATTCTTGTCGCAATAGCGTCAGTGCTTGTCGCTGTCGTGTTCCGGTTTGGAGGGTAAGGTAGCCGGTAAACTTGTGCATGTGGCATTAGACCTCGCCACAAGATAGCAACGCACCATTAACATCTTTGCTGTCTATAGGCGATAGTTGACTCTTTCCGTCACGAAACCTATCTGCTTGTTTGCTATCTTATGATATAAAAAAGTACATATTAATCGGCATAAGAAGTTATTACTGCAATAAAAATAAAATTAAATAGTTTCATAACTAAGAGGCCAATAATTATAATATTCTATCGTATACAAACCTCCATCAAACGATTGGGATAGAAAAAAATCTGTAAACCGGTTGAACTTGCATGCCATCCCTGAAACTTTCCGCTTAAATGAAATATTTTAAGCCCAAAGGAACAAAAACTATACCTAAACATAGATTTTTTCAGAGTTCAATCCTATTTGAATAAAAATTATACTAATGATATCGGTCGATATTTATTAGATTTAAGTCTTGATATTTTGTCAATTGTTATGTAGCTATACTTAAGTCCGCCATTACTCGCGACGAAATTACACGTTTTTTCTTAGTTATATCATATCTAGTAGTTTCCTTAATCTAAGTTAAAAATACACGATTAGTTAATGAGGCCCTAATTTAGCGCGGTCAATAAAAGCGTATGCATAACTTCTTAATTTCAATAATTGTGGTCTATATTATATTAAGTGCATTTCTCTTCTCTTTCAACTGTCAAATATTTCTTACCACGCGTAAATTTCGTCATATTATACTGAAATCCGAAATCAAAAGTTCTTTATTCAATTAAACTTTTTACAAGTTAAATTGTCAACTCGTCAGATGTTATCATAGTATCGTATAAAAATCATTATTATTTAGCACTAAGCTCGAGACGTTATGTTTGTATGACAATCTATTATTTTTACTATGTTGTCATAATATGAGATTGCCATTTGTTTCATAAGAATTGGTCATATTGCCCGAGTCAGAATTATGATAAAGACAAATGTCAAAAAATTATTTAAAAAAATAGCTCTCGTAATTCCAAGTGAAAACCATCAAAAAAGGATCTTCATCCAAAATGTGAACAAAAAGACTTTATTACTTTTGTTTGAGAAATAGTAGTGCATCGGTCTAGCGATTAGCAACTTGTTCATTTTTTCAGAAACTTTTGTGCTATAGACCTGTTCTATACAAAATACGAAAGAAAAACACAAATAGTGAACGTTTACTTGTTTCTTAAATCTTGTAATATAGAAAATTTAGAATCGTAATAAATATTTTGAGGGTAGTCTAGTTTTTAAAAGTGATATCAAGAGCTGTGTTAGAATTAAATTTTTATGTTCTACTGATTGAAACACTTAAAAATGGTAATACATTTTACTTATATCCAACACATCAACTGTAGAAAGAAAAATAAGAAAAGAAAATTGCTCAAAAAATTGGACAATTTAGAGACCTAAACCAAAGGATTAAATTAATATTTGCCTAATGTCTAAAAATCAATAAAGTCCTTTTTCATTCTTATTCAGGATCACTACCCTTTTATCGCTTGGACTATAATATATCAGGCCAATAATATCTAGGACTATAATACTGTTATTTTAATGATGAATGTAATTTTTGTAATATTTTAGTATTTTCTTTTTTGACAAAATTGCAGTCTCATATTTGGATACAGTGGATATTTATTATCGTTTAGGGTTTTGTACATTTTATCTACTTCCTTGAAGAAGATTGAATAAAGCATATGTCATGGTTTTATTGATTTTACAAAAATATTGTCTATCCACTGTCGCCCAGTGCATGGTAGGTAACAACGCGTCAAAAGAAGCGATTCCGTCACCGTTGTAGGGGATTTGTGTATGGTACCTTATAAAGTTTCACCCACTTCAAGTTGTAAAGGTGTTTTGTGTTTTTGTAATGAACATGCACGTCTTACGATCCTTAAACACAAGTATTATCCGAACTTTCCTAAGCACCTAGATCTAAGTTAAGCATATTACCAGATTCAAGTACACGGGTATAATATGTAGTTTATGAGCTTTGTTAATAGGCTTTATTAATACCTACACAAATTCGCACCATTGTCCCATAATCACACTATTTAATTACCTATAGTATCCTCCATTTTCTCCTTATAGTATGTATTACCGTATACACTATATATTCGTATAATTATTTCAAATTTAAATCCTATTAGCCTATGTATTAATTTGAAACATAGTGGAAATTAGATGTGTAGTAATTATTACATTGCACGTGCATTCCTTTTAAATATAAATTCAAACTGAATTATTTTTTAATTTTAAATTTTAGCTATAGATGTAATATGTACTTAATTTTTATAATATATATTATAATTCTGTGAGTAGTAATTTAGTGTTTTTTTATTGTTTATTAACTTTATTTTAATTGATCTTGTTCTCCATATTATGCTAACAGATGAATCTAATAACAGATTGTTCCCGACTAGTTTTTATTTAGGAAATCCAGTAGCATGTAGAATTTATAAATTTATTCTTCTTCTTCTTCTTTTATTATTGGTTAGAAAAAAGATACTTGAATATCACGATCGATGTGATTCTAAATGACCGGAGTTTTTTATTTATTTATTTACTAGCTGCAGAGTGCAGCCCCCTGCATTATATAAGTTTTTGGCGAATCCCGCGGGATCACTTAATTTTTCTGTTATAAAAAGTAGTCTATATGCTATCATCTCATCTACCTGTGTGCCAAATTTTATTCAAATCCGTTCTATAGTTTTTGCGTGATTGAGTAACAAATATCCATCCATCCATTTAAACACCCAAATTTTCGTATTTATAATATTAATATAGATAATATCAATATAATTGTTTTGTTTATTTGTACCATGAGGTGGAAAACGATAAGAATAGGTTTACTGATAGTTATCGACACTTATAAATAGCGAGTTTTAGCCTTTAAAGAAAAATATATTTTTAATGTCATAAATTATGAATGGTGCTATATTTGATCATTAGTTTTTTCGATAAATGGAGCAGTAGTGCAACGATACTTTTTATCTGAATAAATATATGTTAAATCCCTTGACGCAGATATCTATTATTGAATCCTGTAGGCTCCAGGTCAAACCTAAACATGAGGCAGCCTATAATTCGTAGCCTACATAGGTAGCCTTACTAGAGTTACGATTCTATGATGGTCTCTTTCATATAGGTACCATAAATATTACCAGTACACACACTGCACGGAAGTTAATTTCCGGTTTTATAAGTTTGATTTGTATTTTGTAGCAAGCTATCATACGTGACATTTAAGTATAATAAGTTGGTGGAATCCTATTGCTCCCAAGCAAGGGGCCATCCATAAATTACGTCACACGAATTTCATGTTTTTTTGACCCCTCCCCGTCCTTGTCACAGCTGGTCACATTTATGAGAGTACTCCAACCCTACCTTCTATCTAGTGTGATGTCACGTATTTTACAATTTTACATTGGAATAATGATTTATGTTTTATTTATATTTATGTTTAATTTATACAGGTAGCTTTTCAAATTTCAAAGTGTTGTAATACTTGGATATAAAACATTATATTTAAAAAAAATGTAATGTCACAAAATTTGAGACCCCTCCCTACCCCTTGTCACACAATGTCGCACTTCGGCGACCCCCTTCCTCCCTCTTAATGTGTGACGTAATTTATGGATGGCCTTCAATGGACAAAAGCAATTAAACAAATTAAAAATAATAGTAGAGCGAAAAAAAGTATTTTTTTCTTGGACTAGAGTTGTAGATTTAGGGATCTAGGGTGATAAAAAAAATTTACGTAATATTTCGAGGTAACTAATTTTTTAAGTCAGAAGTTAGGAAATGGTTTATAAACTTTTTTTCAGGGAATATTTTTAAATATCCTCTTTAAAGCAAATGAAAAGTTACGAATTAACATTTTTTGTGACTACATTATTGTATTTTAAAACAATATTATACTTAGTATACTTGTTATTTTAAAATTCCAATAGTAATAGAAAATAATTCCAAGCATATTCAAGTGACTTATACTGAGCCATAATGAAGGGAAGCCGGGCTCAGTTGGTGTTTAGTAAATAATAAGTATATATGAGGCTATTAGAAATAATATCAATGTAATTACCGTATATGCCGTAGTTGATTTGATTTCGTTTGCTTTGATTTGATTTAATTGGATCCGGTTCAATTTGATTTGATTTGATTTGATTAATGTTATCTAATTACTTATGAAATCTGTGATATATGAGCTCTTAAAAAAATATAATTTATTGCTTTCTATTAAACAATTACTAACTAAGCATGCTTATTGATATTTGAATAAGTATAAAATGAAAGTTTACGTTATCAAAATGTTTTTATATTAAAACACTTGATTTTCAGGCGGATCTATTTGCTGTGGAGATTCTAAATGGATATATCTATGTACACGTCGACCTTGGATCTGGTGGAGTCAGGGTGAGAGCGTCTCGCAGAAGAGTCGATGACTCGCACTGGCATGAATTCTTGCTGCGGAGGACAGGACGAGATGGCAGAGTGACAGTTGATGGCGCTAATGCAGAATTCAAAACTCCTGGTTAGTTAATAGTGTTTACTTATTTTGAATTAATATTTAAAAATAAGACGGTATTTCTTTTATTGTGGCAGTAGGTACAGCTAATAAATAGAATCAAACTCGGAAACTCATGATCTAAACGAAGTAGGTTAACCCTTAGACCAGATTAACATTTTTTTCAGTGTTTTAATTTCAACACTTTTTAGATAGATTTCAGTCCTCAAGCAAAAAAAATATTCCTTATCCCATCCTCGCTTGATATCTTCCAACCTTTAAAAATATAACCACACATCGCCGAATTGCTACTGCCTATTAAGAATAATAGACTTGTGTCTATTAAGAATGCATCGGCTATATTGTAGTTTTTAGTGATTTATTATGATATAAAAATAACAAAAAACCTAAAATATTTAGTATAAAAGGTTTACGATATAAATTCGGCAAAAATAGACATTAAGTCACGTGACAGTAAACGCAAATATGGGAGTGTTACGTCACACCGTGGTAAACGTCATCTTGATGTAATTTTCGTAAAAACCACAGAGTACGTCATGTAGATATTAGGTATTAGGTATAGGTGGAGCTAGCACTCGCATCAATCAATTGAAACAAATATTTACGTTATATCTGTGTTATGACATCTCGCTATCTTTTTTTATATAGCTGTGTTAGAAAGTTTGTGTTATAAATATATATAAGTCACAAATTAGGGGTTTTTCGGTTCAAGGAATCGATTTATTAAGGTTCCAGGTCCAAGAAAAGCTCGGTTCCCAAGATATGGGTATGTGAAACACCGAGCAAAGCTCGGTCAACCACATATTGTACTTTAATTAAATAATAGTGTAATTTTTTATTTATTTTATAATTATTATAATATATAATCATTTATTAAATAAATAGTGTTTTGGTTAATACATCTAATAAGGCAAATTATAAAACTGTTTTTTTAATATAGTCAACTAGTATATTTAGCAGACGCGGATCCACCGTTGTAGGCACGATGAACATATCCACAACCCTAATAAATTTCTGACGTCACACTTTTACGGTATATTGCGATTTCAATTATTATGTGATCGCCTCTATGGTCTAGTGGTCCAGCGTTGGCGTTGACCACATGAGGTCCCGGATTCGATTCCCGGGTCCGGGCACTTTAAAAAAAAGTGTTTTTTTTTTAGTTTTCTGAGAAACACAAAGTTGCCCGGGATTGGAAAGTGCCCGGTTGGCCATAGGCTTGCCACCTATCACATTTGTGGGACAAGTGGGACAAGTATCTTCGGCTAATCGTGGGTGCACTTGTTGTACCTCTGCCTACTCCTTCGGGGATATGGGCGTGAAGATACTTTTTTAATTATAATGTAAATATATGAAATCATAAAATCTATATCTATACATATAATAAAATCGTAGGAAAGTCAATGTATGTCCGGGGTAAACTCAAAATGTACTGCATGGATTTACTGCAAATTTTGCATGAATATTACTAATAAGTCGGGTCAACATATAGGTAGGCTACATATTATCACACTATCACCTACGGGGGAGCAGTTGTGCGGAGTAAACGAAGTCCACGCGAACGAAGTCGCAGGCAACAGCTAGTATATCAATAAATATAGATCTATAATAAGAAGAACAATAATTCGTATGATATTCGAAACGCAGCAAAGTAATAAACAGCTTTGCTGCGTTTCGAAACTCTTATTTACTTTAATAATAAATTTTTGTGAACTATCAAACTAACGTAAAATAACTTACTAATGTTGCCCCATGTTTGCTTTGCTTACGTTAAATACTTAGGTACTAGTTAAATTAATAGGTCATGTACGTGTAAAATCTTGGTCAGGGAGTCATAATTATATAAAAATCAAGAATTCACTATATCGATTTACGATTTATGATTATGAATACGTCGACTCGCATTTGGCCGATTATCGGGAGGCTGTGCCCACAATCCTTTTTGAAGGCTGGATCCGTGCATACTATTTAGTAGTATACTAGGTAATATTTATGTAATTTGACTTTAAGATTTTTGTAAAGCGTACCTTGGAAGAAAATTTTAAACGAGATGCTTATTCCCTAAGCTCATTCTATTATATCTTATTTTCACGTAATAATTAGCACCGGGATGATAAAATTTTATCTTAATATAAAATTAATTTCTTTAGAAAACTCTAGACAGACTTCGCTGAGACAAATGGACTTATTATGTTCATTTTTAGGTTCCGTACCCAATTACTAAGTCTCCGCTGTCTGTCCGTCTGTTTGTCTGTCACCAGCCAGTATCTCTTAAACTATGACAACTAGAAAGTGACTGTGATAACACAAATTCCGTTGCCGCTATAACAACAAATACTAAAAATATAAAAAATTAAAATATAAGGGAGGTACCCATACAATAAACGTGTTTTTTTTCGTTTTTTTTTTGCTATGATGGTATGGAACCCTTTGTGCGCGAGTCTGACTCACACTTGGTCGGTTTTTATTGTTTTTTGGTGCTAAAATAGAAGATTTAAATTCAGTAATAATTTCGTATATATTGTACACCAGCTACTAAATTTTTAATAAATTGGAAATATTCTAAGACATATTATAAATAAGAAAATATTAGAGAGTGTCCTTTACTGTAGGTGGTTTTTGTTAATTTAAATTGCCATAACAGGGCCATGTCATGAGTTTTTTTTTATAATGATCATTTGTTAGTTCATGTTAATCTGAGATTAATTTGGTTGGTTTTATTTAAATGAAAGATACTCGTAATTTGTATACTAGATTTTAATTAAGTACTAAATCTACAATTGGAAATCAAGTCAAAAAAAAGAAGAAATTCAATCAATAAAATAAAAATTTCCGATATTTGAATTTTACAGAAAAAATCTTGACTTACCTCCTTAATTAAACCGAATTTTCACCTAATTTTATACTATTTGTTGCGAAAAAAAATTAGGCCATATTTTTTATATTATAGATGGCAAACAAGCGATAGCTCTTCTGATGAGAAGAATGAATGAAGAGAAACCATCGACTATAGATATCAAAGATGTTAATGGTGCGTTGTAATTTGTATGGCGGGATAACAATGCATAAGTTTACCGGCTACTTTACTCTCCAAACCGGAACACTACAATGACTAGTATTGATTGTATTGCGGCAGGAATAGGTAAGGCGATGGTACCAAATACCTGGGGTGAGACTAGGTAGTAGAGATCTGCTGTTGCAACAGCAGATCTCTACCACCTAGTAGTCACGATGGTAGTAACACGTATATCAAATCGGTCGCCTTTTACGACCTGCCTGACAGAACGGCATTTAGTATATTATTAAAAAGAGCCCGGATCAACACGGAGCATATTTTTTTTATATCATAAGATAGCAAACAAGCAGAGGGGTCTTCTGATGGAAAGAATCTACCGTCGCCTATAGACACTAAATATGTTAATGGTGCGCTGCTATCTTGTGGCGAGGTCTAATGCCACATGCATAAGTTTACCGGCTACCTTACCCTCCAAACTAGAATACGACAGTGACTAGCATTGATGCTATTGCGGCAGGAATAGGTAAGGCGTTGGTATCAGACCCGGGCGAGACAATGCAAAACTCTACCTCCTAGTAGCCACGATAGTAGTGACTCGTGTAGCCAATCGGTCGCCTTTTACGACCTGCCTGACGGAATGGTAGATGGTCTATTCTTCAAAGGAGCCCGGGACCAACACGGATTTTTTTAACCTCTCCTCTCCTTTATCCTACACTCCCGTAATTTATCGTTAGTTCCTTTCGAAAATCTCCAATAAGACTTTCTTTTTTAATTTTTTGCTTTAAAATTTTCTTGCCATTATCAGCTCGTCGTGAAATATCAGATGTAATTTACTTGCTCAAAATAGCCGCTAGTCAAGTTGATTCTTCATATTTACTCAGTAGGCTTGATTTTTATATACCATCTAAGTCAAAACGCTACACCAAAACTTTCAATTTGGAACTGGCTGGATCAGTGTATAACCATAACTCCTATCTTTGGAGATCTTGTAACAATTTTAATAAATTAGTTTTTAAGCATGGATTCGATTTGTTTGAAACTAAACCTAACAATATGAGAAGGTTGTTGAGTACTGAATTCTTTAATTAATGTGATTGTATACACAGTGATTGTTTACTAAGCAATAATTTATCATAACTTGAAGAAATAACTCGTTTACTACTTAGTTCATTTTATTTTTTAAAAGTGGAAATTTTTATTAGCTTATATTATCTAGACTTAAGTTCATGATTGTTTAACATTAGCTGTTAATTTCCCTAAGATAAAGTAAATAAATAAATAAAAAATAAAAAAAAATTAATGTAATCTAAACAAAAATAGATTTAGGTAAGTTAAAATTTTCACATGGCTCGAATTTTCTATTTTCAGGTGAATCAAATCAATTAGAATTGGATGGTCCCTTGTATGTTGGAGGCTTAGGTTCTGAGTATTCCGCTTCACGGACTCCAGCTGCACTATGGACGGCGGCGCTGAGGCAAGGATTTGTTGGCTGTATTCGAGATTTGGTGTTAAATGGAAAACCCCAGGATCTGACTGCCTATGCTAGGCAGCAGGATTCAGGTATGTATTTTTTTATAATATAGAAATGGAAAAAAGGTTTTATTGGCAAGATAGAATAAGCTAGATAAGCTTCTTTAGTCTAAGGCTTATTTTGTTTTTATTAATAACAAAGCATGTTGTTAATTGAAGAATCTGTCATTTTCACGTATCAAAGGTGTTGTCGTTTAATTAATTCGATTAATTCTCATCCCATATCGATATTTGTCCCATTGTCCCATATCGAGTGGTTAGCGACCCTGACTATGCAGTTGATGGGGCTTGGGTTCGATTCAACAAGCAAGCAACAAGCATTTGTGTGATGAGCATATTTTTTTCTATTTCTGGGTTTAAGTGTTAGTTATATATATATATATATATATTATTATATATTTATCGTTGTCTAATATTTACATAATATGTATATCACAAGCAAGTAACGTGCTTTCTTTGGTGTAAGATTCATTCGTGTTACTCATCTAGCAATATTTATTTATTTGTATTATTCTTGCCTAAAACTATACGACTTTGTATTTTTAACTTAATTTTACAATATGTCTCGCATCATTTTCTGAAGTTCAGCTTCTGTGTGTATTTTAAACACTCCAATATCTACATTTTCAGTAATTTCGTTTATTGTCAATGAAAATTAGTTGATTTATCTAATTTCGAAAATTTTATCTATCTTTATGTTCAAGGTTAATTTTGTAATATTTAAACAATTGCACTTTTTGCAATAATTTATCCAACAACATAGGCTACATTTTTATCTAACTCAATAAAAATACGTAATTCAAGCGAACGTATTCGCGAAAACAGCTAGTATTAAAAATATTTAATAAACATCCAAACCCAGGAATACAATAATTTTTTGTCCCTGTTGGGAATTTAACCCGAGCCCCGTGGATGTATCTTCAGGGTCATTAACTGCTAGAACAACGGAGGATTGTAATTACAAAGTATATTGGGGTTTGTAAATATTGAAGGCATATATAGAGCATGTTCAGATGACAAGCACTCAACGCGCGTTTTGATAGGACGCGTTTACAACTGCTTTTTTTTCAGGCCGTACAATGTACATATGCTGATGCGCGTTTTAATAAATTGTGCGTTGACCGCTGCGCTAGCGTTCGGCTGTTGTTAGCGCGCGTCAACGCATGCTTTAAAATAATTGGTTTTCTATATTTTCGTACAGTTGAGCGTGCGTTTTCGACGCGAATAGACGTATTTAGAATTCATTGGATTGTCCAGAAATTATTAAAAAAATTAGGTCTAAATGACCTTAATTTAGGATACAAAATTATGGACTAGCTTTCAGTCAGCCTAGTTGATAAAATTGGGTGGACCCAATATCTCCATTTTTGTCGCGTTGTTTCAGCCGTCGGTATGATATCACCGTTAAAACTGTTTCTACGTCCATCTTCAACAAATGTACGAACTCTACTGAACCATTTTGACCGCAGCAACTACTGCTACAAAGGCCACGGTCTGTGAAGCGCGTGTCATAGTATGAACACTATATAGAAATGTAGCGCGCGTCGAATTCGCGTCGAACGCTAGTCATCTAAACGTACCTTTATGAACTTGCAGCGTCAGTTCGGCCGGCGTGCCACGTGCTGATGAAGCAGTGCGTGAGCTCCCCGTGCCAGCACGGCGGCGTGTGCTCGGAGGGATGGAACCGACCCCTGTGTGACTGCTCCGCTACTAATTACGGAGGACCTACTTGCGGAAGAGGTATTTACTTTTCGTCACTTGTAAAAGAATTTAATATAACTCTAATGCTGTGGCCACACTTGCGTCTATAATCACAAAGCTTCGTGTAATGTTGCGATACATGCAGATGTGACCGGCTATTACCGGTTATCGTCGCAAACATTCGAACTGCGTATGCTTTGTCGCGTGGTTGGTAATACGTCAAAGGGTTTAGCGCGCTAATATCTACGGGACGATATACGCAGGTGCGATTGAAGGGTAATATTGATACTTTCAACGTCTTAGCGTAAAAAAAAACAAACACACACTTTCTCTCTCCCTCACACACATACATATATAAATATTAGAAACCCAATATCTTAGACATACATTTTTACGCACACAGTATACTCTAATGACTAAAAGTTGCCATTTCATTGTAATTCATTCACAAATAATCTAGTGCTACGCCGGGCCAGACAATGAAATTATAATTCATCCATTTACGATCTAACACAATGGCAGCTATGACAATGGTATCGTAAATAATACCATATCGTGAACGATATCTAACAAAGACTTTTTTGAAGACGGTGGAGTATAAAATTTAGCACAGATAAAGTTTACATTGCGGAGGAGTGCAGAAACCTAAAAGTTTTAAACAATTTGCAATAGAAATAATACGAGTAATATTATGCGTACATTTTCCGTCTAAATTTAACCTGAAGACCGGAATGCGACGGCAACAAGCATTGACGCTATTGTGGGAAGAATAGGTAAGGTGGTGGTATTACATTCCAGGCATGACGTGTCTCCCCGTGTTGGTTCGTGCTCCTTTGAAGAATAGACCGACTGCCGGTCTACCAGGCAGATCGTAAAAGGCGATCGATTGGCTACGCGAGTCACTACCATCGTGGTTACTAGGTGGTAGAGTTCTGCATTGTCTCGCCCGGGTCTGGTACCACCGCCTTACCCATTCCTGCCGCAATAGCGTCAGTGCTTGTCGCTATCGGGTTCCGGTTTAGAGGGTAAGGTAGCCGGTAAACATATGCATGTGGCGTTAGACCTCACCACAAGATAGCAACGCACCATTGACATCTTTGGTGGCTATAGGCGATAGTTGACTCTTTCCATCAGGAGACCCATCTGCTTGTTTGTTATCGTATAATATTAAAGAAAGAAAAAGAAAAGACGTTTCAGAACGCTACCACTTAGAAAGTAGTCATGTTGCTGTATAAGCATTCCCTCGCCTTTTCGAGGAGACTAGCGGTAAAACAATTGATTAGTTCTTCACACAAGGGCCCGGTTTAATAAGAAGAACGATTTTTGTACCTCGCATCAAAACCAATTTGATGGTTTTATTTCATTTTAATTTCAGAATCACCAACAATCTACCTAAACGGCACTCAACATTTGACGGCGGCACTTGGCCCTGAACATGTCACACAAACAGAAGAACTGCTTCTGAGATTTCGGACCACGAAGGCTGGCCTGTTGTTGAGGACAGCGTCAGAAAATTCCGCAGATCGAATAGAACTGGCCGTTGCTGCTGGGCGGGTCAGAGCGAGTGTCAGATTGGGGGATAGGGAAAAGGTAAACCCTTACAAATTAAAAGCTACATATTTATTCAATTATCATTTCGTTTCGTTTATGAATGAATTTTTACGCCCTATATACGGCCCTATATAGAGGCTGCGTAATGGTAAATGTAAAGACTACCAAAGAAAAAAATGGAACGTGTTTAATTCTGCATCGGACGTTGTTTCCGTTTCTTTTAGTTACGTTTTGATTAAACGTGCAATTTTATTTCATTTGCCAGTGGTGATACGATGTGGTCCAATAAAGTCAAATAACCATTGTGACTTTTATTTGGGTGATTCAGTTCCTTTAGATGAAGTTCCTTTAGAAATTTGTAATATTTTTTATGTTTTAATTTAAAAATTCATATTTGTGGTTTCAGAATAAAAATAGTATCTACATTGTGCGCTGTGGACCAAAAGTATCATTCACGGCAAATGTGAGCTTTGAGGCCGGCCTTATGGAGATAGCAAAATTCGCACGAGAGTGAATGATATATTGCGTCCGTAGTATCATATACTATTTTTTGTTCTCAGACTGCAAATTTGAAATTTACTTTTAAATATGTGCAATAAAAAAAATTTAGGATTACATTATTAAATTTAACAATATTAAAGCCTAAATGCCCGGTTGGCGATAGGCTTGCCACCTATCACATTGTGGGACCAAGTATCTTCGGCTAATCGTGGGTGCACTTGTTGTACCTCTGCCTACCTCTTCGGGGATATGGGCGTGAAGATACTTTTTTTCTAAATATTTAAAAAAGTATTATTAAAAAGTCTGATACAATTATACATTGCTTAATCCTGAATTATATCTTTTTTCTTATATTCTTATTATGACACACATTTTTTCTTTCCTAACTCAAGCTTTACGTTTACCATTTTGCGGCCTCTACACGGAGCGCGAAAATTCATTTTGCGGCCTGAGGACACAAAAATCATAATATGCTACTGTAGACGCAATATATCATACACAGCCCCAAAGCTCGCACTTGTGAATGATACATTTTGCGTCCTTTGTGCATACTACATAATGTAGTATTGTTTATACTTTTTAGCGGCTTTGATTACGAAATGGACGAGATTCGGGTTCAATACTCGACAGGGACAGACAGGATGTGATGAGCATAGATATTTGTATTTCTGTGTGTGGATGGTTATTAAATATATTACAGTATTTATATATGTATTAGTATAGTTGACTAACACATATATCACAAGCAAATGATTTGCTTACTTCGGGGTTAAATCAATTCGTATAATTATATTTATTATTATTTTATATTTATTTTATTTATTTATTTATGATCGTCTCTATAGTCTAGTGGTCCGGTGTCGGTGCAAACCATATGACGTGGTCCCGGAGTCGATTTCCAGACATTTCAAATGTGTTTTTTCAGTTTTCTGTTAAAAATAACGTTACCCGAGATTGAATAAGTGCCCAGAAGGCGATAGGTTTGCCACCTATTACATCGACAAGATATCTTCGGCTAATCGTGGGTGCACTGGTTGTACCTATGCCTACCTCTTCGGAGATAAGGCGTGAGATACTTTTAGACGTGGTAACGTCTTATAAATCGATAAACGCCGGCTGCATATACGAAATAGCATGACTCATTGTTAGGTTCCGCCTGAGCCGAGCGTGTTAGCGAGAGCGCGGAACAAGCAATAGAGAGGCACGATTTTGTTTTATTATGACGTTATCATATAATGTTATCGTCCGTAAACTGACTTTACCGCCAACAATTTTTGATATTTATTTAAATAATTAGTTTGTACGTGTTTGTATGTGTCTGTACGTGTGTGTGTGTGTCGGGCCAGAACCTGCTGGGCGGGTCCGGCGTGGCGGACGACAAGTGGCACACGGTGCGGTTCTCGCGGCGCGCCTCCAACCTCAAGCTGCAGGTAGACGGCGGCCAGCCAGTGCGCGGTACGTTATGTACGTATGCACGGGACACCACCCGCACCGTTTTATTTTTACCCTTACCTAGTGGAATATAAGGTTGGTTTACGATTGCTCGCGCAACCGATGAATCACTCGTGGTTGAGCGACGAATGTCTTGGGACACTGATTTGTAACAATTGGAGGTCATTTATGAATATAAAAATTAAATAGCAGAAATATAACATTTAATGGCAAATTTAAATGATACTTATTTTCTTCTACACAGAAATATGTTGAATAAGAATCCCCAAAAACTTTCGAGATTTGTAGTAATGGAAAATAAATAAATATTCAAAAAAAAAATTAATTAAATTTGTCTACGTTCTTTTAATTTATGTTGCTGTAGCATCTAATAATGTTGTGTGAAACGTACTGTCAAAATCAGTCATTTTTTTAATTTAAATTATCATTGTCAAGTAATTTTATCAAGTCAACATTTCTAAAATTACTATTTACTGGAAAGAAAATACGGCAGTGAAATTTAATAGGTTACTAAGTTTGGTGTTTGCAAACTGAAATCCTGACGCCAAAAGAGTAGTTTATGTTGCGATTAAATTATAAATATACAATTTAAGCAATCCTATTAAAATTCTAAAACATATTTGATGTTAAAACGTTATATAATGATGAACGGTGAATAACGTTTCCTTTATTGATTTAATACAAAAATTAGATTTTCTTAATAAGTAGTTATTAGATAGCAATGACTACTTTAATAATATAAATTGTAGAAAGGATTATAGTCAAATTGATTAACATTTGTTAAAACCACCACTTTCAGAAGTATATTTAGCTTTAAATGCAATTTATATAAACTTGCAAGGATCATTAATTATCTAAGCTGTAATCTAACGTTATTGCCTTGCAATAAACATTGCCATAAGAATGATGATGACAGATGAGCCGAAAGTTACACCATTTTTCATATTATTTTTATAAATTAGAACGATTGTTTTAATTGTAATTTAGATAGCATATTAAATAGAACCATATACGTTATGCTCAAGCTCAAATTAAAATAACACTTATGAAACGTTCGTTCACAGTATCGACCTCACTTATTTTTTTAAAATATCCGTTTTATACTTACAGACAAGTTGCGCAATATACGTATATAAATTAAAATTTTAAATTAAATAATTTATATCAAGTGATGAATAAAACTGATGTAAGATATAATAAAATTAAAAACATAAATTACAATGCAACACAATTCAAATAAATCTTAAAGTAAAATAAAAATATCATTACTTATGATAAAATAACAATTTTGACATAATTTTACATGGTACATAATTAAATATCATTACATTTACAATACATTATAAAAATTAAAAGAAACATTTAGAATCATCATGACCCTCTAATATACCAGTGTCTATTGTTGTTAGGTGTCCTATTAGATGTAGTGTAGTGGCTTATTTTAAGTTACTTTATAGCTCGCACTTGGTAACTTCACCTTTCTTTTATTTGTGCTTTGTTTTTATATTACTCCTTCTTGATTTATTCTCCTAGTGCAGACATTAGTATCTGTTTTTAAAAAGAGACCGGTACATTTCTTGAATTTTTTTTCGGTGAAAAATATTATTTGTAACAGTTGCTATTAACACTTTGTTAATTTGTTAATAAAATTAGTCTTAAAAATTAATTCTTGTTATAGTCAAGTCGTTTACCGGTCTCTATTATGCGATAAAATATTTTTTCCATAATAAGCCTCGATTAAAAATAGCAAAAAAATGTTAACTTCCTATCTCGTACATACGATATCTCTCAATATGAATACGAAATATATAAAATTTCTTAACAGTTTGTTAAGCTTGTTGATATTTTTATTAATTAGTGTAATTAATTATATCGTATAATTTAGAATAAATTTATTATTATTTAACTCATTATAAATGCGAATGTTTATAGGGTACATAAATCCATCCTGACTTGTAAAGGTCTTAAAACGACGGGATATATTTGGATAATTATCTAGTTTACGGATGAAAGTACACTTATATGATAAAAGTTTACTTTAAATCTCGGAAAATGAAAGATACATTAATGAAACAACCGTAAGACTTATAAATTAAGTTTGGACGTCCTTTGCGTACATTTTCAATTCATCAGTTGTCAATAATCAATAAATATGGTTGATGATATTTATCGCATAAATACTATAAATAAAAAACATTTTTAAGCTCACAAGTTTGTGTCATTGTTTGAATTCATATTGAAATCACTAACTACCGTAAGGTATATCACTTGCTTGAGAGTTTGAAAATAAACCTTTAGTCATACTTTCGAATACTAGTCGAAATTTGTTAAATCCTGCAAAAATTAATTCAAATTAGTATCTTTTACAACATTTTTGCCAATATGCTCGTCACAATACATAACATTCTAGTTAATCTTGATCGATACGTATCACATTTTTTGTAATACGACATTTACTTATCATGTTGTTGAAACAAACGTGACATTTTTGCATTAATTTTGATTCATTATGCACAATCATTTTGACATTGCGTAGTAAACTAAGCGAATGAGTTAAACATATTCAATTAATTCATAATTCATTAAACATAGTCAATTTATACTATTTTTAGACTTATGTATCTACCCTTCTTTTCGTGATAGAAAATACTTAACGAAAAACTTTATATAAAATAAAATTTTACATATAAAATTCTTTACGTTTAATTATATGAACTTGTTATTTCCATTGAAATAATAACTGTCATGAGCAAAAAGTAGACTAGATGTGATTCAAGATTCTTTAAAAATATAATTAGCTTCTGAAATGTTATATAACTAAATCCATTAAATCAATCATTATCGTTAGTTTTTATCGTAATAATATAAGTTATTACGTATTCTAAATTTGGTTTTAGGCTTAAGGAGTTTGTACTTTATTACTGATCATACTATGGCCAGGCCAGAAATATAACCTAAAATGTCGATAAATAAAAAAATATTGGTTGATTTGTAAGTAAGTAATTGAATAGTAATAATTAAAAATTGTGGGATTTAATAAATAAGTTCTAGTTACCTAAATAGTTGTAATATATAAAATGCTAAACATTTAACCGGTGTATATATGGTGTGAAAAATTAGCGATAATTGTACCATTTTCAAGTGCTATACAATTAAAACATTCGTAAGTCATTGCACAAGGCGATATTGATGATAGGTAAAATGCGAGTAATTATCTTACTAACGAAACTGTGAGCATTAAATTGCTTAGCGTAGGTATTGGCATTCTAGTTTTGTAAGATCTATTTTTGCTTTCTGTTGTTAAAAAATCATTTTTATACTAACAAAAATTAACTATTTACTTTGTGATATTTGGGTTATTATATTACAATGTTGTGAATTTTAACACTTTATAAGTTATTTTATAACATAAATAAATGTATGAATATTTATCAAGATACAATTTTGAACGATATTAACACGTTAGGCCTATATAAAGCTGTATGAGCTAATAAAGACTTACTTGACAATGTGTCATGTTTTACTTAATAAGTTAATGACATTTTAATGTTTCTAAAAATAATATTAATAAATGTGTTGTAACCAACACAAAAAAATATTAGGAAAACTTCAGAAATTAATACTTTTATCGCTAATTCTGTGTGTTTAACCCTTGTAAATGCAATTACAAGATAAGTGTTGCAAAAAGTTACGCTAAACAAAATGCTGTTCTGTCTAAAATTATTTTCCTGTGACTCAAGCTTGGCCAACTCTTCAATGTGCTAATGGCATTGTTATTTTAAAAACTGCTAAAGATACTTTAATTTGCTGAATGTTATTCGATGCCCATGTTAAGAATAAGATTTATGTGTAATGCTTTAAGTCCATGAAGATTATTAAAATAATTAATAGTATGCTAATTTTTATTAAAAATAACTAATTAGTGTTACTCCTCAATTAATTTCTAAACTCTTAAAATATATATAATGGAATGCGGCTAATTATTATTCTTAAGATTTTACAGAAATAAATTCATTATGTTATTTAGTAACAGGTTTTATTATTAATTCCTAGGTGTCGCAAGAATGTGCATATCTTAAATTAAAATTGGTAATATAGTAAATTCCTAAACTTCAAAAAGATACAAAACAGAATACGTTTCGTGTTTAATTCTAGGTATTTCACAAATGAAGTACTAAATAATAGATATTATTTAACGTACAGCGTAGCTGTGTAACAGGTAGTATTTTATAATTAATTACTTAGTGCTGCAAAAAATATATTTTTAGATTAAAATTAGTAATATTTAATGTCTGATGTCTTTTATTTATCTTATGTAAAAGTTAAGGTTTTGATCAATTTCAATAAGTTCTTTACAATAATTTATATAAATAATTAAAAGTTAAATACAATGTGACTAAAGCATACATGACTATTTATCTAAATATAATCTACGTGGACTTGTGGCATTTAACATTATTTTAAATTATTTTTATAAATGTATTTTTTTTGCAGCTGAAACGATTTTAGGGAAAGGATCAACGATGGAAATATCAACATTGCATTTAGGTGGACTATATCATCCGGAGGAAGAAATACAAATGACATCAACATTACCAAACTTCGTCGGATACCTACAAAGATTTATATTTAACGGAATTAAATACATAGATATGGCTAAAACTCTTGGCGTTGGAAGCAGTGATGAAAGCAATCATATTTATGATACATCCAATTTAATATTTAATGGAAAATTTGTTAAACCTGACTCATTAAATGTATATAAATCGGTTACCTTTAAGTCTAAGCATACGTATGTTGGGTTGCCATTGTTGAAAGCCTACGGAAATACGTATTTGGATTTTTATTTTCGCACAACGGAAATGGATGGCCTACTGTTTTATAATGGAGGTAAAAAACAAGATTTTATCGCGGTGGAACTAGTGAATGGTCATATACATTGCGTGTTTAACCTTGGAGATGGAGTTGTGACTATGAAGGATAAATTGAAGAATTTTTTGAACGATAACCGATGGCATACAGTTTCTATTAGGAGACCGACACCAAAGATCCATACGATGCAAGTTGATGAAGATTTGGAAATGCATACTACAAGTGAGTTTAAAACATCCCTATTTTAATTTTTTTATTTATGTATTTTCGACGGTAAAGGTATTCAAACTTATTGTTTTTTTAGGGTTTTATAGTAAACAAAGAATTCTTAAAATAATGCCATGTCAGTCAGATAACCTCTCTGCTTGCTCGCAATTTAGCTCAAATATTTTAAATAATAGATTGCTCGTGATATTTCGACGCTTTTGATAAATAGAACATCAGACTACCTGTTAGGCAGTTCGTAGAAGGCTAACGATTGGCCAAACTTGTAATCATCATTGTGATTACTAGGTGATAGAATTAACCAACGTCTAAGTTTGGTACCACCGCCTTACCTATTCCTGTCATAATAGTGTTAGTGCTTATGGCAGAATTTTTAACCACAACCAGTAATAGAACGCTTTGATTAATCGTTATAACTTAAGGCCATGTGACAAACTGTTGGATTGTGGTAAGCCTTGTATAGTATGTGTGGTAAATAAAATAATTCTTATTCTTATTCAGTAAGTTTCCTAACGTGACAATAGTGATAAAAGTCCTTAAATATGAGCAACAGCTGATTGAATTTGGAATAATATCTAAAAAAATGTATCGAAAGGGTTTTATAAGACAAAAAACGACTTATAGTAATAAAAAACAAATCAAAAATAGGTTAAAATTTTATGGCAATTAATTAAAAAAGTATTTATCATTAAATAGTATAAAACAAAGTCGCTTTTTTTGTCTGTCCCTATGTCCTTATGTCCCTATGTATGCTTAAATCTTTAAAACTACGCAACGGATTTTGATGCGGTTTTTTTAATAGATAGATTGATTCTTGAGGAAGGTTTTAATGTATAAACCTTTCCGATATTCCCACGGGAACAAAAGCTGCGCGGGTGAAATCGCGGGCAGGTCGCTAGTATTTATTATAAATTATTCGAATATAAAATTCAATTTCAATTAAAGTGGAGAGAATTTCCAAAGAAAAAGTCCTAACTCTTCCAATCTGTCTCCATTATTTATAAATATAATTTACCGCTGAAAATATGGCTTTGAGCGTGTGGTGACAATCACGTGATGCGCCTCAAAAGCGAGTAAGTCATCCTACTTCAACTTGTGTTCTACACCATATTTTATAAATTTGTAAAAATCAGTTTATTTGTTTCCAGGTTCAAATCTGATGCTCGAACTGGACAGTGTGCTATATGTGGGTGGTGTGCCCAAAGATATGTACAACGCATTGCCGGTTGGTGTGCTGTCAAGACAAGGGTTCGAGGGATGCATGTCTAGTCTAGATTTACCTGGAGAATCGCCTTCATTAATCGAAGACGCTGTGGTACCCAGTTCTTCATTAGTATCTGGATGTGAAGGTATGGACAAAAGTATGTCTTTATCATAACACATTACAGTAAAATAAGATGATTTCCTGTTAGAAAGAGATAACTTTCGTCTATAAACACCAAAGATGATAAATGGTATAAAAAAGTAAGACAACATAACTAAACCCCGAAAAGACACTATAGAATTCTATTATCGCCATGATACTATATTTGGGTCAATCAGTTGGTTGAAAGTGTAAAAAGAAAGAAAAAACCTAAAAAAAGCCCTGAATTACACGAGAAAACGAGGGTGTAAGAGTTTTGAGATGATTTCTTATGATAATGTATTCCTACCGCCTAATGATTTTGCTAATTACTGTTATTTACTGGCTTCTAAGTGGACTTCCTTATAAATATATATTCCTACACCTTGTTACCTATGTTCATCACTGTTATTTTGCCGACTTGGACGTAATAGTAGATGTTTGCACTTGTGGTTTTTGTTTTTCTTTTTTACAGGGAAACAGTTCAATCTTATTTTTCTATAAAACAATGCATCATGAACATTATTAGTTAGTGTAACATATTTCATTTCTTACATGTATTCATTAGACATAAAATATCTTACTCGCAAAAAAACGTTTTTGGAAAATCGTCCGTTACATTTCAAATCTATTTTCGATATTGTGCTACCTTATAAACCAAACAACCAACCAAACTAGACTTGTGTAACTCAGGAGTGATTAACTCAAAAAGATATAATCTTTACAAAGGAGTGAATATATCAGTAACTCCGTAGTATTCAAACTAACTCTCTATATCTTTATATCACAGAGTGATTATATTTCATCTAAGCGGAATAGAATGAAAGGAATGATATGTTTATCAGGGAGTAGAAAGAGAGGAAACCATCATTCGGAATGAAGAATGTTGTAGCATCGAACTACATACTGTACACACAAAGTTATACCTTAAACTAATGGGATTAAGATATCTTTAATATTGTTCAAATGCGGATAGTAATAATAAACAGCGATGAGAATTATTTTGTTTGTACTTTGTTTTAAAAGCGCACGCATAATAAAAAATAAGCGTTTGTTTTTAAATAATTTAATAAAATAATATCGATTCTGTTCGATATACCATAAATACATCATTTATTTTAACTGTTTATCTTGTCATTATATTGCACCGGTTAAACCCTTAAGACTAGAAACTTGAAATCTTTAATATATCGGCGAATACACCTACTTCTCATTTTAAAAACATTAAAAGTCGGTTAAATGTAATTTACATAATTCTTTCACACGCAGTGGAAGCCGCGGTCAATCCTTAGTATCAAATAAAACAAGCGTGATTGCTTTTTAAATAATAAAGTAAAAGAATACCAAACAGAATCTATAAACATATCATTTATTTCAACTCTTTATCTTGTCTTTAAATCTGTAAATCATTTCATTTCCTTATATTATCATTAAATCCTAAATATATCACCAATCCCAATATTCCCAATCACTCTGATTTCTACTGAGTTATAAGGAGTTGAAGATATAAATGAGTGATATATATCCGTAACTCTGAAAGATACATATCACTCTTTTCTTTTCTCGGATATATTTTGCGCAAGTCTAAGCCTGACATTAGGTAATCCAATCACTTGGACTTTTAACTGACTTTTGTCGCTATCTATGCTTTGTTTATGTGGGAGTGTTTTAGCATTGAGAACTAAGATGCTCACAAAAATAAAAAGCACATTTTGATCCCATATTCCAACCTAAAAACCTGCAAATACTATGTAAGCAAGCCTTCTGTATGAGATATGGAGGTAGATGTAAGAAGGACCAACTCAGGGGCTAGGAAGTGCCCATCGAAAAGCATCAAATTGTGGCCGCGACACTGTCACACAGGGAAAATTTTTAAATTTGTAAAAAGAAAGCGGTGAAAGCGCTGTTAAATACGTTTCCAGTAAACTGTTGAGACTGGGTTACAAGTGCTATTAAATCTTTCTGCTCAACACATTTCAATCCGTCTAAAACGGCTACGATCATATTGCAGAATACCAACGCCATTACTTTATTTTCAGTGTACAACTGGACATTTTTACAAATTTTCTTGTATAGAAGATGGTCTTTCTTACTTCTACGCTCTATAGTATGAGCCTAAAATCAACGTAATTGACAAAAGTTTTGAAGGTAGCAAACATTTGAAGATTGACAAAGTCTCTGCAGCCTGAATGGACTGCATTTCCGATATCTGGATCTTCCAGAATGTCCCTCAAAATAATTCAGATATAATGATCGTTTCACAATCGTCGTTTCACCAGGGTATTTTTTTTTTTAATTTTCTATGTTAAATCTTTGAAGTATTGTTAGTTTTAAATTCTAAACACATTTTTTCAGGGCCTACTAAATGTACTCATAACACATGCGCAAATAAAGGAGTATGTGTACAACAGTGGAATACTTACGTGTGTGACTGCGATCTTACATCTTTCACCGGACCTACTTGTTACGATGGTAAGTATGAATATTTAAAGTGTAATCCATTAGATGTTCCCTTAAAGTATCGTTTTACATCAAATGATTTGTTAGAAAATACTGATTGAATACACAGACGAACGAATACATTTGGCATAGAGTTAAGTATTATACAGTAAACTGTTTTTATTGAAAGTGAACGAAATTTGTAAGAAAAATAACATTGCTCAATTTGTATCTCAGTATGCAAATAAAACATATAGTTTAGCTAACACGATGAACGACCGATAGTACGGCAATGGAGATAACTACCCATCTTGCAAATCGAAAAGCCGGTACATTATGATGAACTGGAACGTTTAATAGCTATGTCCACACTGTGCCATTTTATCTTGAACTTTCATCGTCATCATGCTATTCAAATTTCGTTTGACGCCTTCAATAATTGAATGTGTTAAAGATCGCAACGCCAACGTAGCCACTTGGGTTTTCGTCAGCTTGTTGAAACATGCGCGATGAGAACATAATACTTGGTGGAATATGTGCGGCTTATCTCTTTTTTAACTTCATCTATGTCCATATTATATTTAGTAGCCAAAACTTGCAAACCTTTGTTTCTCTTGATTTTATTTGTGTAAAGTTTATTGTTTGGACTTCAAAGTAGTAAAAAGTAGTAAAAAGTTTCTGTGATCTTCAATAAAAATCAACGTTATTTCTTTTCTTCATCCTGCATCTTGTTGTTGAACGTTTTGTGGCACAGAAATCCACCCGATGCAGAAACTCGAGTATCACAGCGCGCGCTACGTTTTTAACTATCATAGCGCATGCGTTAAGCGTTGCCTGCGCTGTGACGCATGCCCTTGATGAATAAAAAATTGCATAGTGTGGGACATAGCTATTAACGTATAGTTCACTCTGCCTTCATCAAAAATAAATGACGTAATGACATTCATTAAAATTATTTACACCTCAAAATATAATCTAAATCAGTATCTATTAGAAGTAATTTACATTTCAGAATCTATCGCGTATGAATTTGGCCCCGGTCGAGGTACCATAACGTACACATTCCCACCAAGTGCAGTGGCAGACACGGAAACAAACAAGGTCGCGGTTGGCTTCGTCACTAGCAAGTCTGATGCCGTCATACTAAGGATCGAGTCTTCCAACACGCAAGACTATATGCAGATGGAAATCGTGAGTTCGGTCTACTTAAAAGTTCAAACATTAATTTTTAGAAATTTGACCGTTGACGACACAATAAAATCACTTTTAGTCTTTATCCGTGAATAATACCTATATGGTGTTTAATATTATCACGTATCTCATATAAATATAGTATGTGTAATCATTATTTTTAATAAATTAGTGTATTTCTAATGCATATTATTTAATAATATTAAGTTTGCAGTCCAATGTAATGTAAATTTTAACTGCAACAAATTTTAAACTCCTTCGTTCGCGTGATTGTCAATAAAATGGATAGAAAGTATTTGCATCACGTATTAATATATGTATAGTTATGTATCTTATTAATTAAGTGAAAAAAAAAAACTGTTAAAATAACCAGTCAGTAAAGGGTTCCTTGTTGACCGGCCATTTAGATACTTATATGTTTTGCCATTATTAAAGTTAAAGAAAATAAGATTATCTTAAATATAAAATTCTCGTGTCACAATGTTCGTTCCCGTACTCCTTCGAAACGGTTTGACCGATTCTCATGAAATTTCGTGAGCATATTGAGTAGGTCTGAGAATCGGCCAACATCTATTTTTCATACCCCTAAATCCTAAGGGTAGTCCACCCCTAAATTTTTTATTTTATTTTTTAGATAAAATTTTTGGTTTTTATCTTTTTATGATACAGCATTAAAAAATATAAACAACCCCTAATTTTCAACCCTCTATGGCAAAACAACGTTTGCTGGGTCAGCTAGTTGGTATATAGAAATCAATGCAAATCTGCTTTTTGCTTTGAATATATTTTTTTGCCAAAGTTTCCAAACGGATGGTTTAGGAAGGACCTTCAAGAAAAACTCATTCTTAAAATGTCTGCAACTTTAAGTCCTTTGATATTGCAAATGCCCATGAAAGGTAGTGATCACTTATCATCATGTAAGTCTTTCACTTCTTTCTACGTTTTCTAAACACAAAAATCTTAACTTCCGACTACACCAATAACTACACAGTCATTAGATATATTTAATGGTTTTCTAAGTTTGTAAATATTTAAAGAAACTTCCTTGTAATCATAATTACTTATCAAATTTAAATGTGAATATGGTTTTTCGGAATTTCTCTGGAAAAAAAACTGTTTTGCACGTCGTGACGTCAGTAAAGATGCCATGGCGCCACGCGTTTTTATACAAAATTTAAAATTAAACTAAATTATACAAAAATCTGTATTTTCGTTAATATACTCGTATTTCAATTATTAAGTTTATCCATTATTTTTACTTTACATACTATATGAAATAATTTGACGTGATTTTAATCAACTGCATGAAAAAAAATATGCTTATTATATTTTTTGTTAATGGCAATTATTATATTATTATGATTTACTAATATTATTTTACGTCCTAGATCCGTGGCAATCTATTCATGGTATACAATGTGGGTGACGGTGACCATCCTTTGGGTGATGAGACCGCGAGAGTGGATGACGGTGCTTACCATGTGGCGCGGTTTACGAGAAACGGTAGCCGAGCTGCCTTGCAGTTGGATAATTATGCCGTAATCATACGACATCCCCAAGGTAAGATTTTTTATTTTCTTGTTAATGGATCATCTTAAACAGATTTCAAATTACCAAAAACATAACAGTTTTTTTACGGCTAATTGTAATGTGTATCAAATGTTTATACCAGAAGCATACTTTTGTTGTAAATAAAGAAGCGTATTGCTCTCGGGATAAGTAAAAAATAAATAGGTTAATTAACATGGCTGTGACATATTGTGCCTCGAAAGCAACATTTCTGAACGTGGTTTTAACACTGTGTGAAATGTATGTAGCAGTTTTGCATTTTTTAATTTAATTGTTAATATTAAAGTTATTCAATCTGTATCATCTTAGTTTAAAGTGACTGGAGTAATTAAAACACATAACACTTATGACTAGTAAATATTAAACATAATAATTGAATAGCGAATAGACATAATAATTGAAAAGCGTTAATATTAGCGTTAATAAGGTTCGATTCCCACTATGTACTAATGAGTGTTTTTTAGTAAAACTTAAAAAGTCACGTCCACGTAGTAAGTATATTAAAAGCACATCAAAAAAGCCTTGGTTGTTATTTTTTTTTTATTCCATGGCCGTGACAATTTGAAATTTGTTCGTTATCACTTAAAAACTAAAAAGTAATTATAGGACTCTAACAATTCATACATAAAATCGTAAGCATAAGAATCCTCCTAATTTCTGAACGTAAGTTTTTTGTATAAGACAGCATACAAGCAGATGGCACATAGACCTCTTTGTGGTAATAAAAAAATAATAGATGTCAAGTACCGCTCTGAACTGGTTTGAAATTTGCCTACTGGATCGTAGGCAGTCTATAAACATTAAAGTAATTTACAGTACATTAACATTGATTTACCCCAAGGTAGTAACTAGGGACCGCTGCTATTTATGTTTTCTATGTCATACAAACAACTAGTTCCATAAGATACAAAGATAACAAACGATAATGATACCAAAGGTGTTAATGGTGTGTTAATATTTTAAGTAGGGGTGTAATGCCACTCACATAAATTTACCTAATAATCTACCTTCTAAGATGGAATATGACAGCAACAAGCATTGAATTTAGTGTGGCAGGATTAAGTTAGGTGGAGGTAACGAACCTGCACAATAATTTATAGATTCAATTGTTACTTTACGGAAATCCATAACTCTATGAAGATAAAAAAATAATTTGCAATCTTTTTTTCTGCTGACGTCGTACACATCAGGTGTGTGACCTTTGCGTTTCCGTAAAGGAAGATAAAAATGCAGTACAAGAAATGAAATAACCTAAACAAAGGTCCGGCAAATAAAGAAGACCCCAGTAGCATAATTATCTACACCGTAAAGGGTAGTATGTATATAGGGTGCCTCTGTTTTTGGCATCGCAAAAATTACACGTGAGAGCCCACGGACGAAACAATTAATTCTTCAAAATTCTGCCACCTAGACATTAATCTAGATGTTACTGATATTATATTTGCCTTCCTCGCCTTTTACGCGAAACATGACATTGAAACTATTGATCTATTTTTTAAAAGGGATCTATATCAACATTGAGATAACGTATAAGTAGCAGTCAAGTTGTAGATTCGTCGCTATGCAAACAGCGTAGTTATTTTATGATCGTAAACGTTTGATACAAATTTCCGAAGGTAAATTTGAAATTGTATTAATAATAGGCTTCTTACAGGCTACAGGTATAGTCGCCTCTGTGGTCTTGTGGTCCGGTGTGGGTATTAACCGCGTGAGATCTTGGGTTTAATTTTGAGGTCAGGCAATTAAAAAAATATGTTATTACAGTTTTTGATCAAAACAACGTTACTTGGGATTGAATTAGTGCCCGGTTGGCGATAGGCTTGCCACTTACCACATTATGGAACTAATTATTTTCGGCTAATCGTGGGTGCACTGGTCGTACCTCTGTCTAAGTCTGGGCGTGAAGATACTTATTAACTCCGTTGACCATCCGTCTAGGCATGGGACCTAAAGACAATCGAATATACCTATTTCATACTTATGTAAGAATTTGAGGGTTCTAGTTCAAAATAATTCATTTTATAACAAGTAGATTCAGTAATATGTTGCGGCCATACGTTAACGACGTCCTTTAGACACTTCACATTCGACGTAAGGTATTTTCTAAAACGGATTTACCTTTTTACTTTGACGCCGCCGTTTGAACACGGACGAATTAAAGAATCCGTTTGAACACGGACGAATTAAAGAATTTGTGAGCTAATTACGAGTATATAAGTGGTAGGTATACAAAACTAAATGAATAGAAGAATGTGTGTTATCGCAGGCGGGCAGCAGTCGACGATATTCAACAGCATGTCGCGGATAGTGGCGGGCGGCGGGGTGGGCGGCGCGCGGTCGTTCAGCGGCGTGCTGGCCGGCCTCGCCGTGGACGGGCTGCGGCCGCTGGACCGCGCCGCCGCCGCCGACGCCGCCGCCGCCACGCGCGGGGACGTGCGCCGCGCGCGCGCGCACGACCACGGCAACCTCGACAGGATGCAGCAGGTACGCCGCCGCGCCCGCACCACCACGGCAACCTCGACAGGATGCAGCAGGTACGCCGCCGCGCCCGCACCACCACGGCAACCTCGACAGGATGCAGCAGGTACGCCGCCGCGCCCGCACCACCACGGCAACCTCGACAGGATGCAGCAGGTACGCCGCCGCGCCCGCACCACCACGGCAACCTCGACAGGATGCAGCAGGTACGCCGCCGCGCCCGCACCACCACGGCAACCTCGACAGGATGCAGCAGGTACGCCGCCGCGCCCGCACCACCACGGCAACCTCGACAGGATGCAGCAGGTACGCCGCCGCGCCCGCACCACCACGGCAACCTCGACAGGATGCAGCAGGTACGCCGCCGCGCCCGCACCACCACGGCAACCTCGACAGGATGCAGCAGGTACGCCGCCGCGCCCGCACCACCACGGCAACCTCGACAGGATGCAGCAGGTACGCCGCCGCGCCCGCACCACCACGGCAACCTCGACAGGATGCAGCAGGTACGCCGCCGCGCCCGCACCACCACGGCAACCTCGACAGGATGCAGCAGGTACGCCGCCGCGCCCGCACCACCACGGCAACCTCGACAGGATGCAGCAGGTACGCCGCCGCGCCCGCACCACCACGGCAACCTCGACAGGATGCAGCAGGTACGCCGCCGCGCCCGCACCACCACGGCAACCTCGACAGGATGCAGCAGGTACGCCGCCGCGCCCGCACCACCACGGCAACCTCGACAGGATGCAGCAGGTACGCCGCCGCGCCCGCACCACCACGGCAACCTCGACAGGATGCAGCAGGTACGCCGCCGCGCCCGCACCACCACGGCAACCTCGACAGGATGCAGCAGGTACGCCGCCGCGCCCGCACCACCACGGCAACCTCGACAGGATGCAGCAGGTACGCCGCCGCGCCCGCACCACCACGGCAACCTCGACAGGATGCAGCAGGTACGCCGCCGCGCCCGCACCACCACGGCAACCTCGACAGGATGCAGCAGGTACGCCGCCGCGCCCGCACCACCACGGCAACCTCGACAGGATGCAGCAGGTACGCCGCCGCGCCCGCACCACCACGGCAACCTCGACAGGATGCAGCAGGTACGCCGCCGCGCCCGCACCACCACGGCAACCTCGACAGGATGCAGCAGGTACGCCGCCGCGCCCGCACCACCACGGCAACCTCGACAGGATGCAGCAGGTACGCCGCCGCGCCCGCACCACCACGGCAACCTCGACAGGATGCAGCAGGTACGCCGCCGCGCCCGCACCACCACGGCAACCTCGACAGGATGCAGCAGGTACGCCGCCGCGCCCGCACCACCACGGCAACCTCGACAGGATGCAGCAGGTACGCCGCCGCGCCCGCACCACCACGGCAACCTCGACAGGATGCAGCAGGTACGCCGCCGCGCCCGCACCACCACGGCAACCTCGACAGGATGCAGCAGGTACGCCGCCGCGCCCGCACCACCACGGCAACCTCGACAGGATGCAGCAGGTACGCCGCCGCGCCCGCACCACCACGGCAACCTCGACAGGATGCAGCAGGTACGCCGCCGCGCCCGCACCACCACGGCAACCTCGACAGGATGCAGCAGGTACGCCGCCGCGCCCGCACCACCACGGCAACCTCGACAGGATGCAGCAGGTACGCCGCCGCGCCCGCACCACCACGGCAACCTCGACAGGATGCAGCAGGTACGCCGCCGCGCCCGCACCACCACGGCAACCTCGACAGGATGCAGCAGGTACGCCGCCGCGCCCGCACCACCACGGCAACCTCGACAGGATGCAGCAGGTACGCCGCCGCGCCCGCACCACCACGGCAACCTCGACAGGATGCAGCAGGTACGCCGCCGCGCCCGCACCACCACGGCAACCTCGACAGGATGCAGCAGGTACGCCGCCGCGCCCGCACCACCACGGCAACCTCGACAGGATGCAGCAGGTACGCCGCCGCGCCCGCACCACCACGGCAACCTCGACAGGATGCAGCAGGTACGCCGCCGCGCCCGCACCACCACGGCAACCTCGACAGGATGCAGCAGGTACGCCGCCGCGCCCGCACCACCACGGCAACCTCGACAGGATGCAGCAGGTACGCCGCCGCGCCCGCACCACCACGGCAACCTCGACAGGATGCAGCAGGTACGCCGCCGCGCCCGCACCACCACGGCAACCTCGACAGGATGCAGCAGGTACGCCGCCGCGCCCGCACCACCACGGCAACCTCGACAGGATGCAGCAGGTACGCCGCCGCGCCCGCACCACCACGGCAACCTCGACAGGATGCAGCAGGTACGCCGCCGCGCCCGCACCACCACGGCAACCTCGACAGGATGCAGCAGGTACGCCGCCGCGCCCGCACCACCACGGCAACCTCGACAGGATGCAGCAGGTACGCCGCCGCGCCCGCACCACCACGGCAACCTCGACAGGATGCAGCAGGTACGCCGCCGCGCCCGCACCACCACGGCAACCTCGACAGGATGCAGCAGGTACGCCGCCGCGCCCGCACCACCACGGCAACCTCGACAGGATGCAGCAGGTACGCCGCCGCGCCCGCACCACCACGGCAACCTCGACAGGATGCAGCAGGTACGCCGCCGCGCCCGCACCACCACGGCAACCTCGACAGGATGCAGCAGGTACGCCGCCGCGCCCGCACCACCACGGCAACCTCGACAGGATGCAGCAGGTACGCCGCCGCGCCCGCACCACCACGGCAACCTCGACAGGATGCAGCAGGTACGCCGCCGCGCCCGCACCACCACGGCAACCTCGACAGGATGCAGCAGGTACGCCGCCGCGCCCGCACCACCACGGCAACCTCGACAGGATGCAGCAGGTACGCCGCCGCGCCCGCACCACCACGGCAACCTCGACAGGATGCAGCAGGTACGCCGCCGCGCCCGCACCACCACGGCAACCTCGACAGGATGCAGCAGGTACGCCGCCGCGCCCGCACCACCACGGCAACCTCGACAGGATGCAGCAGGTACGCCGCCGCGCCCGCACCACCACGGCAACCTCGACAGGATGCAGCAGGTACGCCGCCGCGCCCGCACCACCACGGCAACCTCGACAGGATGCAGCAGGTACGCCGCCGCGCCCGCACCACCACGGCAACCTCGACAGGATGCAGCAGGTACGCCGCCGCGCCCGCACCACCACGGCAACCTCGACAGGATGCAGCAGGTACGCCGCCGCGCCCGCACCACCACGGCAACCTCGACAGGATGCAGCAGGTACGCCGCCGCGCCCGCACCACCACGGCAACCTCGACAGGATGCAGCAGGTACGCCGCCGCGCCCGCACCACCACGGCAACCTCGACAGGATGCAGCAGGTACGCCGCCGCGCCCGCACCACCACGGCAACCTCGACAGGATGCAGCAGGTACGCCGCCGCGCCCGCACCACCACGGCAACCTCGACAGGATGCAGCAGGTACGCCGCCGCGCCCGCACCACCACGGCAACCTCGACAGGATGCAGCAGGTACGCCGCCGCGCCCGCACCACCACGGCAACCTCGACAGGATGCAGCAGGTACGCCGCCGCGCCCGCACCACCACGGCAACCTCGACAGGATGCAGCAGGTACGCCGCCGCGCCCGCACCACCACGGCAACCTCGACAGGATGCAGCAGGTACGCCGCCGCGCCCGCACCACCACGGCAACCTCGACAGGATGCAGCAGGTACGCCGCCGCGCCCGCACCACCACGGCAACCTCGACAGGATGCAGCAGGTACGCCGCCGCGCCCGCACCACCACGGCAACCTCGACAGGATGCAGCAGGTACGCCGCCGCGCCCGCACCACCACGGCAACCTCGACAGGATGCAGCAGGTACGCCGCCGCGCCCGCACCACCACGGCAACCTCGACAGGATGCAGCAGGTACGCCGCCGCGCCCGCACCACCACGGCAACCTCGACAGGATGCAGCAGGTACGCCGCCGCGCCCGCACCACCACGGCAACCTCGACAGGATGCAGCAGGTACGCCGCCGCGCCCGCACCACCACGGCAACCTCGACAGGATGCAGCAGGTACGCCGCCGCGCCCGCACCACCACGGCAACCTCGACAGGATGCAGCAGGTACGCCGCCGCGCCCGCACCACCACGGCAACCTCGACAGGATGCAGCAGGTACGCCGCCGCGCCCGCACCACCACGGCAACCTCGACAGGATGCAGCAGGTACGCCGCCGCGCCCGCACCACCACGGCAACCTCGACAGGATGCAGCAGGTACGCCGCCGCGCCCGCACCACCACGGCAACCTCGACAGGATGCAGCAGGTACGCCGCCGCGCCCGCACCACCACGGCAACCTCGACAGGATGCAGCAGGTACGCCGCCGCGCCCGCACCACCACGGCAACCTCGACAGGATGCAGCAGGTACGCCGCCGCGCCCGCACCACCACGGCAACCTCGACAGGATGCAGCAGGTACGCCGCCGCGCCCGCACCACCACGGCAACCTCGACAGGATGCAGCAGGTACGCCGCCGCGCCCGCACCACCACGGCAACCTCGACAGGATGCAGCAGGTACGCCGCCGCGCCCGCACCACCACGGCAACCTCGACAGGATGCAGCAGGTACGCCGCCGCGCCCGCACCACCACGGCAACCTCGACAGGATGCAGCAGGTACGCCGCCGCGCCCGCACCACCACGGCAACCTCGACAGGATGCAGCAGGTACGCCGCCGCGCCCGCACCACCACGGCAACCTCGACAGGATGCAGCAGGTACGCCGCCGCGCCCGCACCACCACGGCAACCTCGACAGGATGCAGCAGGTACGCCGCCGCGCCCGCACCACCACGGCAACCTCGACAGGATGCAGCAGGTACGCCGCCGCGCCCGCACCACCACGGCAACCTCGACAGGATGCAGCAGGTACGCCGCCGCGCCCGCACCACCACGGCAACCTCGACAGGATGCAGCAGGTACGCCGCCGCGCCCGCACCACCACGGCAACCTCGACAGGATGCAGCAGGTACGCCGCCGCGCCCGCACCACCACGGCAACCTCGACAGGATGCAGCAGGTACGCCGCCGCGCCCGCACCACCACGGCAACCTCGACAGGATGCAGCAGGTACGCCGCCGCGCCCGCACCACCACGGCAACCTCGACAGGATGCAGCAGGTACGCCGCCGCGCCCGCACCACCACGGCAACCTCGACAGGATGCAGCAGGTACGCCGCCGCGCCCGCACCACCACGGCAACCTCGACAGGATGCAGCAGGTACGCCGCCGCGCCCGCACCACCACGGCAACCTCGACAGGATGCAGCAGGTACGCCGCCGCGCCCGCACCACCACGGCAACCTCGACAGGATGCAGCAGGTACGCCGCCGCGCCCGCACCACCACGGCAACCTCGACAGGATGCAGCAGGTACGCCACCGTCACACGCTGAACACAACAACCTCGACAGAATGCAGCAAGCACCACCACACGCCGAGCACAGTAACCTTGACAGGATGGAGCAGGTACCGCCACGCCACACACTGAACACAACAACTCGACAGGATGCAGCAGGTACGCCACCACCACATACCGAACACAACAACCTCGACAGATGCAACAGATACTGCCATATACTACACATCACGTTGAGCACGCTAGTGTTGGCAAGATGCAGTAGGACCACACTCTCACTTACAGCATGAGCAGAATGCAGCAAAGGGTCACTTCACTCTTAATCGGAACTACGGCAGGATGCAATAAGTACATCTTCATGGCCACTTTTCAATACTAAATTTTCTACCGATCGGATTAGCAGTACTGTCGGCAGCACATCGACCTTCTGAATTCTTCCATTCAAATAAGAAATAGGAAGACCGAGAGGCTAATTTTATATTTTATTATGGTGTAATTTCTTGACTAATATACTTTGATGAACACTATCAAATGCCTAACGGCCCGGCCACAGCTCGCGCGGCGCGACCGGCGACGCGAATTGCGGCGCGGCGAGCGAAAACAAATGTAGGAAACTGTATGAAGTATGCCACAGCTACCGGCGACGCGAATTGCGGCGCGGAAAAACGCGCAACCGTGACGAACGGTGTGATGAGCGAATAAAAGAAAAGAGTACTTTTGTTTTATTCACTAGTAAGCCAGGGTTGGAATCAGAATAACACAAAATTATTACTAACGGAAATTATATAGATACTATATTTTATTAAAATTTTTACTACTATTTTTATTAGCCTCCGACGCAAAAACGAGGGTTGTTATAAATTTCAGAGGTGTGTCTGTGTATCTGTCCGTGCATCGTAGCGCCCTGGCGGATGGTCCGATTTAGTTGCGATTTTTTTTACTTGAAAGCCCTATTTTGCGAGATGGTTCTTAACTATGATTCAATAGAATATGTGCAGCCGTTGAAAGCTCACCAGCTCTTGTCTCTGTTACATGGCTGGCATACAACCAACTTGATGAAAGGAATTTAGCAACTTGTAAAGGCTTTATCGATGCTAAATTTTGTATTTTATTACTTCAGTTATATTGCAATGACATGGTGACCTAAACCTAATGCTACATCAATATCTTCATTCGAAGATATCAACTTTTATTTAACTAGCAATATTTGTATGTAAATAAAAGATTTTCTAAATATTGCAAACCATATTTATGGACTTCCTGATATTTATTTGTACTGAAACTGAACTGAAAGGAAAGTTTATTGAGTTAGCCTCAATTGTCTTGTACTGACAAACATTTTGATGCTGGACGATTTCTAGGATCTCATGCTCATCATGACTTAGGATTTAACAATGAAACTCGAAGGTGGCCATGGTAAGTTATGAAATAAATAAGAAAAACCCATTTAGATTGAACTCAGTTGTTCTGTTTTGACAAATACCCTGGTGCTAAATGATTTACAGGGTCTTATGATGAAACAGGAAGGAGGTTATCAAAACTTTTAATTAAAATTGAGCAACTCCATCAATTTTGGACTCGTTTGATTTTTTATTTTAAGGAATGTGAAACAGGATAGCTTCTAGTATCTGATGATAGAGCGGAAGGAAGTCCATGTGATCTTCTAAGCTTGACCAGTTAAAAGCCAATGAGTGTAGGCTACTTCGATTTGTTTTGGCAAACACTTAGATGCTGGATGTTTTTTAAAATATAACGATGGAACTGGAAAGTAGACACTTGAAATTGAGCTGATATAGCCTTTATTGCTAGAAAATTCACATGGTTTGATAGTTACATACATTTAGAACAAAATTTGTTCCTATATATTCATCTCACTCATATTAATAAAAAATACATTCTTTCTACAGCCCACTACATCAAAAACGATCATAGTTACTAAAAAATGCACGGAAAATATCTACGTTGCCATACATAAAAAAAATGGATGCGTGTACTTATGTACGCGCGTGAGAAGTTATACTTCTTTGGCGTCATTTAAAACCAGTGGCCGCGTTTCCGATCCGGTAGTAGCTTTTAAAAAATATGTTGACGTGTCAAAATAACTTGTAAAAAGTTTTATTGAATAAAGTACTTCTGATTTCTAATAGATTTTAATTGCATGCAAATACTTAATTACATTAAAATAATAAAAGGACTGGAAAAGGATAGTCCAGGATTTCGGGACTTAATGAGTAATTTAGCGGACAACTTCAACCTGTCAATTTTGCGTTACGGTGATGCGTGTGCATTTAAAAATTTCACTCGCTGCCTAAAGAAATATTACGCGCCTAAGAAATATAATTTCAAAAATCTCGAATGGAGGGATCAATGATAAGGTACTTACTATATGTAAGTATCAACAATAATGGTATTTTTGCGTATAATCCTAACATTATGATAATATATACTACGCTTCAAAAGAATATAGTAAAAATAGTATTACAAAATCCGACCCTGGAACTAGCTAGTATCGAGGTGTGACAGCTCAGAGCGGCACGTCGCCGCGGTCGCAACAAGTCTCACTGTCCCAGATACCCAGATGGTCGCGCGACTCACCGCGTCGCATTTCGCGTCGCAGGTCGCGCCGTGGGTAGCTGTGGCCGAGCGGTTAGACATATCAGAGAATATCCCAAGAGCTTTCCATAATTCCTCCCAAGCTTCATAAATTTTCAGTGGTAATTTCGCAATTATAATTTCGCGATTTTTTTAAAACCGAACTGTTTATAACGGAATATATTTATACTGATATGTCTTAACATTTGATCAAGATTTTTTTTTAAATATTTTACAAAAGTTAGCCGAAACGAAATAAATCGAAATTTAGTTGGATCTGATTTTTAATCAGACTTAAAATTGAAATAACTTTAATAAAATTGGAATAATTTTGCGCAAAAATAGGTGATGGAAACCGTCGCTGTATTTAACTTTAACGATTGTCAGCTAATGTAAAATCATTTTGCAGTCAATTGAATATCATTGAAAGAGTATATATACATGATTATCAATTTTAAGGCTGACGACGAAAATTTTTGACTGATTATATAGCCCGAATATACATACATTTTCTGTTTGTAATAATGAGGTGTAATCCGAACACTGTTCGTTATTTATGGGGATTAGATCATATTATATAACCTTTCTGCTCTTTAAAAATTTAATAAAATATATAACGTTTTAAATGCTTTCAGTAGACTTTTGGACTTGTATTGCTTAAAACTAGTATACCCTAGTACGTAGACAAAGACGGAAAGATTGAAGTACATCATCTGTGGCTTCGCCTTAGACTTATTTATATTATTACTTTATTATTATATATTATTATTTTAATATATGACAATCTGTGCACTATATCACAATGAACTGTATTTGACTGTATTACAGACACCACCATCCGGCTACGGAGGGCCAGGTGTTCTCGACGAACTGGTGTATTCCGGCGCGGGCTCGGGATGTCGAGATGATGATGAAGATGCTTGCGTGCTGCCCGATGCAGGATCTGGTGATGATCTCATCACCCCCGTATATGTGCCATCCACCAGACGACCACCTTCTAAAATGCATAAGGTAAAATATTCTTGTTATTTTTACTGGCCAATTCTTCGGCCAATTTACTGTATCTACTTATAAAAAACTAGCTGTGCCCGCGACTTCGTTCGCGTGGAAAAAATTCTAAAATATCCTATGTCCTTCTCCTGGCTCTAAACTACCTCCCTGCCAATTTTCAGCTAAATCAGTTCAGCCGTTCTTGAGTTATAAGTGGAGTAACTAACACGACTTTCTTTTATATATATATATATATATATATATATATATATATATATATATATATATATATATATATATATAAATAAGATTTAAACACTATCAACTATAGGATGATAAAAGATTAAAGAAGAAACCGCGAATAAATCGTTTTTTTTTTATTCTAGATGAATAAAAATGTTAATGAGTGGTTCTGACTGACGGTACTTTGTGTGAAACTCCTTCACGTGGTGTATTTAATGTTGCAAAAATCTAGATTTCTCTTTGTAATTGGTCCAGTGCTCCGTTATAAGAATAATAGTAGTAGAATAGGACCCTCTTACAAGAATATGGAATCTGCTATTCTGCCAGGTAGTTTATGTCACTACCATCGTGACTACCATTGTACGGGCTACCAGTTAGTAACCTGTACACGTAGTTAGTTGAAGTTTGAGAAGGCGATAAATGAAGTAAGTAAAGTTGGTTGATACGCGATGTTTATTGTAATCGTTAAGTTAAACGACTCGCGCTCGCCGTGACTGTATCGCCTCTGTTTATTAATGCCTTGTCGGCCCCTTTTTATATCACCAATGTACGTAACCGTACAACCATGAAGTATTAGTTATAGGTGGACTCGTAATAATTAATTGAAACAAATATTTACGTTATATCTGTGTCTATGAGGTCTCCCCGTCTCTTTTTATACAGCTGTGTTAGAAAGAGAGAGTAAGACCTCAGAAGATGACAGCAGTAAAATTTGGTTTCAAGGTGGTATTAGGAGTGTTGCCTCCACATATAATACAGCTTCATTGTGACTACTAGGTGAAAAAATTCGGCAGCGTCTCGCCCAGGTATATGATACCACCTATACTACCTATTTCTGCTGCAATAGCGTTTTTTGTTATTGTTGTGTTATATTTTGGACTGTAAGGTAGCCGGTAACTTATGCATTTGGCATTGCTATATCGTCATACCGATTTGAATTAACATCTTTGTTATCTATTGTTGGCCTACTGCACCAATAAAACTCACTTATTACCACAAATCGTATAATTGTAACCAATTCCACGCGCTACAATCGACTGCCTTATTTATTATCGTGCAACCACTTTTATAAGCCTATAATAGTCAATACAACAACTAAATTAACAAATTATTTTCCGTTACAAAAGTATTAGGCCACAGCTATCATAACGATAATTGAAATTTATCTACATATTAAATAACAGTAAATTTAGATTAATTATTATAATTATTGTAACCAGTTGAATAAAATTACTCAAATTTACAAGTCAATATAACTATTAGTGTAAATACAATTTCCAAATTTGAGTATATTACATCGGACTATTATATACATTAAAAATTATAAAAACAAATAAAAAATATCAATTACACATATTAAAGTAAGAGTTGACAAAAGTAGGTGGTTATTAACATTATGATATTACGATTGCTAACATTCGGCCATCCGCTTACAAACACGTCCTCGTGTTTTTTCAATGCGAAGATATACATTTAGACACATCTACAAAATTAACATCCAAAAATTATCATTAACCATGACATTTACGTAATTAAGTGTGATTGATGACATACATTGACAAATCAGTAATAGAACAAAGTAGTATTAAGCGGTATTTCATTATAGCCGCAATAATTATATTTTTCTATTTTTTTTTTCATTAAATTATAAATATCTCAGTAGTACATTGAAACTTTTTTTTTTTGAGGTACAAGGTACAGCTATCTTTAAACTACTTTATAAATAGTTGATAAGAACGGTAGTACAAGTCGCTACTACCTTGAAACCACGATAAATATATAAATAAAACTGTGGTACAAGTCGCTACTACCTTGAAACCACAATATACAATCAAAACGTGGTACAAGTCGCTACTACCTTGAAACCACGATACACATTCAAAATGTGGTACAAGTCGCTACTACTTTGAAACCACGATACACATTCAAAATGTGGTACAAGTCGCTACTACCTTGAAACCACAATAATCGATCAGGATGTAGCAGAAATCTCCCAGGTCTTTTACCCCTCACCTTCACAACTGGTAAAATAATGCAATAATTTTATTCATTAGTAGCTCTATATACTTTGGTTCAACTAATAATGTTATTACTACCCTTAGTTTGAATCTTCGCTATTATTTGAACTGAAGTCAGGCCGGTTGAAGTTAAGCCAAGGTTTCATTTTATCAACAGATATTACACTATGGTAACCACGGTTTGTTTTTCGCGTTATAGGGGTGTCTTCAACCTGATACCGGTCATTACCCAAAACGGCGGTGATTCGATACGGACCCTGAAATTTTGGTACCAACTTTCGACTTTGTCCGGACGAAGGAATATCCCTCTGAATACAAATTAAATCTCCCACATTATATATAATAGGCTTGGTAGCAGTTTTATCATAATACTTTTTTGATTTTTCTTGATAGTTAGATACATGTTTATCGATTTTAGCCCGAATTTCTTCAATAGGTTTACTGTCAACAATATCGTTGAGATAATGCTTTATTCTTCCCTCTGTTATACCAATTAGGTTTGTACCAAAAAGTGCTTGGGCAGGGGTAGCTCCTGTCCCTTTATTAACAGTATTATTAAGACCAAATTGAACATCGGACACAAATAAGTCCCATTTTCTCTCATCCGTACCTATACATTTCGCAGTCAATGCTTCCAATATCGTTCTGTTGTAACGTTCTACCTGGCCATTAGCACGAGGTGTAGAAACCGCATTGAGTACGTGTTTGATACTTAAATCTTGTAAGTATTTAGAGAATTTTGTACTAGTAAAGCAAGAACCCCTATCAGATATAATTCTTCTAGGGATACCAAAAATACCAAAATATTCTCGTAACCTATCTATGACAACTGCGGTTGATGTATTTCTAACTGCTTTGAGAACGATAAATTTTGTGTATGCATCTATAATAACTAACAAATAGGAATAACCTCGGCTACTTTTGACAAATGGACCAAGGTGATCGATGTGTAATGTATTAAAGGGAATACTTTCTTTGGGTATTGGATGTAATGGTGGTTTCTTGTTAACTGAGGATTTGGCATATGCACATTCAAGGCACGATTTAACGTATTTATAGACAAACCTCCTCATTTTAGGGAACCAGTAGCTTTCCTGCACTTTATTTAGTGTTTTTTCGAAAGCAAAATGTCCAATATCATCGTGACACTGTTTAAGAACTTGCCATCGTACTCCCTTAGGGACCACCCATCGATTACCCTGATCAGTTTTTCGGAAGAGTTTGTTGTTAGAAACGGTGTAATTGCTTTTAATGTCAGCAACATCATCTATTTGAGGATCGGTTAAAATTGAAATTTTTCTTTGAATCTCCGTATCTGAGGCCTGAACAGTACTTAGCCAATCCGAATTATAACAGTTTGTTACTAAATTAATATATTGACATAGAGTGTCGTGATTACTCAATGGTGGATTTCTGCTTAAGGCATCTACATGAGCCATTGATTTTCCTAAGCGGTATTCTATACTAAAATTAAATTCTTGCATTGCGATCCACCATCGAGCAACACGTGGAATTAAATCACGCTTCAAAAAAGTTGCCCTGAGAGAGTTACAATCAGTTATTATTTTAAAATCTAATCCTAATAGATAAACACGAAACTTTTGTAGTGAAGCAATAACTGCGAGGGTTTCTAACTCATATGACGTCATATGCTGTTCATCTTTTGTAGTTTGCCGACTAAAATACGCGACTGGTTTAAGGATGCTCGAGCTGTCTTTTTGTAACAATATTCCAGCAACCCCGATTTTACATGCATCTGTGTGTAATTCTGTCTCCGCCATAGGATTATATAAGGACAGAGTGGGTTTACTTATCAATTGTTTTTTTAGTGTGTTAAAAGCCTGGTCTTGCTCGCTACCCCATATCCATGGAGCATCCCTTTTTAATAAAAGAGTTAGAGGTCTGGCAATGATTGCGAATCCTTTGACAAAACGACGAAAAAAACTACATAGACCAATAAATTGTCGGACGCTATGTACATTTGTAGGAGTAGGAAAGTCTTTTACGGCTAAAATTTTGCGTGTTCCAGGTTTAATTCCTTCAGTGCTTAGCTGGAATCCTAAATATTCTACAGATTTGCTAAAGAAACAGCACTTTGAAAGCTTAAGAGTTAAACCAGCTTGACGAAACAACTTCAGTAGCTCTTCTAACTTTGTTAACCCTTCATCGATGGAGACAGATGGTATAATTACATCATCCATATAAGCCGAAGCAATTCTTGGCGGCTTGGGGTCTGGAGTAATCGGACTAATTCCGGTGGAGGTATTCTGGCGACCATTTCCATTCAGTACCAAATTTATCATCCTCATGAATGTTGAAGGAGCATTAACCAACCCAAATGGCATTCGATTAAATTCAAATTGCCCATCTGGAGTTACAAAGGCAGTTTTATGCCGATCACTCTCCTTTATACCTATCTGATAATAACCGGATGCTAAATCAAGAGTCGTGTAAAGATTATATCCAGCAAGGTCATCCAGTTGGTCGTCTATCCTTGGCAATGGGTAATTCTCTCTAACAGTTTTTCTATTGAGGGCCCTATAGTCTACACAGAGCCTTATGTCACCCGTCTTTTTCTTAACGAGAACTATGGGACTCGCGTAAGAGGACGTAGATGGACAGATTATATCACACTCTAAGAGTTCGCGCACCATGTCTTTCACTTGATTCCTTTGACAAAACGGTAACCTATACGGCCTATAGACTACGGGTTCTTCATCTCTTAAATGTATGTTCATTTCAACTAAATTAGTCTTACCTAGTTCGTGTAAATTAAAAGCAAAACAATCCCGAAAGTTATTAAGTAATCTTAGGAGTTTTTTAAGAGTCTCCTTTCCGAGAACTTCGTTAGACGGAACGTCACATTCAACGATGGGCCTAGATTGTTCTACCGATTCTACTGTCATAACATCTTGGTAATTAGATGTCGTATCTAGTGTTATAGTGTTACACCGGGCTAATACACTCCCTGCTTTAATGAGAAAGGGCTTTGTGGCAATACCTTTTATAAGGGCTACGCCGAGTCCATTCAGAATTGAAAATAGTCCTTGCACAATATAATGTTCCCGGCCGTATTGAAATCTGTTATAACCTTCAATAAAGACATCTCCGGTAAAATTGGAGTTCGTGTGCACCTCAACTGCTGTTGTGCTATTATTTATAATTACATCGTAGCAACTGTATAACTTTATCTTTTCTTTCGAAAATGGGATATCTAACGAACAAATATTTAGATGGAGGCTATCCATTTCGATTTTAATATGGCTTTGTTCAGTAAACGACTGACCAACAAGTAGCGGGTAACGTAGAACATTATCAGGTACTATAAGGACTTCAACTTGAGCTTCTGCAGAATCTATTACTAAATTTACCACATATCGTCCCAAGGGTCTGACGCATGCTTCTCCAAATCCCTTCAACAGTGGCAAAATACTGTTAAACTCCCAGTTTAAACTCAAGCTCCTGGCGCATGAGACGGTCATTATAGTAGCAGAGCTAACAAAATCCACAAAACAATCAACCAGATTTCCATTCAAGTAGGCCTGTTTACAGTATTTTGTAGAATTTGTAGGTGTGGAATCTACCGTCATAATCGTTTTGGTTTTATCATTCACTTCATTGAATCTACATTTATCTGAAGTATGACCATATCGTGAACATCGGCTGCACTGGACATATGGTTTTGTACATTGCGACTTATAGTGCCCCTCTTGTTGACAATTAAAACATTTGATAGAACGGTTATTATTATATTCCTTGTTTGATGTTTCAGCTCTAGCCTCGACAACCCTAGCTCTTTTCCGATCATTAGGCACGAAATTAATTTTTGCACTCTTTAAATATGGTAATAATTGGTCTGGGCTTTTAAACCGTGCAGCTTTGGCACCTAGCCGAATACTCCTATCATCAATTCCGTGCACGATACAGTCGACTGCACGTTCTCCATTAATTCCGCAACGATTGAGCAGAACAACTTTATCGTAATAATAATTCTCTAAAGAATCTGTGAACCTAGCTCGTTTAGCTAACATAGTTGAGAGTAATTGACCATAATTTTCTTGGCTAGGGAAAGCAAGTTTTAATTTGGCTTGCCATTCCGTCCATGAAAATAATACAGTTGAAAGTCCTTCATACCACTTTTGGGCCAAACCTTTTAGTTTTGACAATGCATAATGTATAGTCTGTCGGTCGGTCCAGTTATATATCTTGGCGCATTCGTTTACCTTATGTAGCCATATCTCTATCGTCTGGTCTTTGTTATTTGGGTCAAATTCGGGTATATTATTTTGAAATGAAAAGTTTTCTCCGGAATTCTTTGAGGTTTGAAGAGCCTGTACCAGTTGTGAAATGAGGTCATTAGAAACCTGTGACTCACCAAAATGATGCGTTGTCGACGAGTATTGCGCTTGTCGACTCACCCGTTTGCCTAGAGGGCTGCGGCTTCTACTGCGTTTCCGGCTGTCCCGATGATTGCAAGAGTTCGCTCCGAACCCTGAAGACGGGACACGGCTTCGGTTTCGCGATGGGCGATTCAAACGACTGCATTGCCCCAGGATCGGTGAGCGTGTTCTGCTCCGTAGTCGGTTGTTTTCACCCGGTGACGGTGTTCGTAATACCCGTGGTATTGTATGTTTCATGTTATCCATGCTCCTGAAATTGCGAAATTCCTTTACAAAAGAAATGAACTGTACTCTTATTTTAGTCAGTAAATCTATCTTATATGTATACTAAATTAAATTTTATTATTCTTTTTCAAACCAAAAGAGAGATAACAAATAAATAGAAATGATACAAATAATTTAAGATAAAAACCGTAACTAATGCGGATATTAATGTATTATTATATGATTTACACTCACCAGATTAGTTTTCCAGAAACGGCCGCTACTGATGTGGACGAGAGGTATAAGCCAGAGTATAGGTCTTGGCTTACGATCCCGCTTCGGATATGTTGGCCTACTGCACCAATAAAACTCACTTATTACCACAAATCGTATAATTGTAACCAATTCCACGCGCTACAATCGACTGCCTTATTTATTATCGTGCAACCACTTTTATAAGCCTATAATAGTCAATACAACAACTAAATTAACATATTATTTTCCGTTACAAAAGTATTAGGCCACAGCTATCATAACGATAATTGAAATTTATCTACATATTAAATAACAGTAAATTTAGATTAATTATTATAATTATTGTAACCAGTTGAATAAAATTACTCAAATTTACAAGTCAATATAACTATTAGTGTAAATACAATTTCCAAATTTGAGTATATTACATCGGACTATTATATACATTAAAAATTATAAAAACAAATAAAAAATATCAATTACACATATTAAAGTAAGAGTTGACAAAAGTAGGTGGTTATTAACATTATGATATTACGATTGCTAACACTATATGCGATAGTTTCTCTTTCAATTAGGCTACTCGAATTGTGTTTTGGTTTTCAATTTTTTAAATGTTCAGTTGACAAATTTTTTTTCTTATTGTAGATTATGTACCTAGGCGTTATTTTACGCGTAATATTTAGCCCACACAGAGGTTAAATTAGGTATTTACATGTTTCTTACAATTAATTTTCAGGGTGATGTAAGTGGTAAATTAATGAAACCTTGCGACGACGAAGACTGCATTGAAGGTTCAGGATCCAACGGGGAAGATATCACGGAGCCGGAACATCCCATGACTAGGTGAGTTAGTTGTATTTATCTATTGACAACGTTCACTAGACTGATCATGTTTAATTTCCTGCACCAAATTAATTCTGTCAATAACCTGAAACGTGGGAAAAAGGAACACGGTATTCCGATTGACTAATTCAAAATTAGTATTTTATACCACGTGTTTATATCTCACTGGATTGGTAGGTACTAATTCTTTCAGATTGTTATTAGATCTATTAGTCTGATGTGTTGATATAACAATTGGTCTATTATAAGGTCTCTAGTCTGTTGACTTAACGTATTTATCATATTATGCTTTATCTCTGCCCGTGTCTCTGCCTATCTTTCTCTCTCTTTCTATGTATATACAGCGTGTTCGAAAATTAAATATCAAGCAGGCACAGGGCTACTGTTAGGTAGGTAGGTAGGTAGGTTTAAAAAAAATCCAGGTCACTTGGTTAACATATAATAAGAATATTTTTGTTTTTGTTTTTTACACGATCACAAATTTCTTAATTGTAGTGTAATTCTTCATTCTATGTAGTTTTAAGTGATAGCCCTATTGTTTGCTGTTATACATCCAATTGTTAATGTAATCAGTAATGAAAATGGTAAAGTTGATTGAACAAAACAACAGAAAAATATATTCTGTGAACTTTATCTTTAAAAAACCAGGGTATCTGTGCTTGGCAAGTTATTCAGAATAATTGCCTATTTAATGAAGATTTCAATTACTTTTTTTTCATTAAAATACTATTTTTAGTGCCATAAACAATATTTTTGCTGGTTTGTCATCAAAAGGTTTGCAAAAAAATTATCTAAATAAACAATAGTGTTGTGTGAAAATAATTAAGATGCTTTAAGTGTCTGATAGAGAGGTCATAGAGTAAGCAAGATAGAGTGATGTTGAGACAGAATAAGATAGAGTAATGTTAGGTTGCAAGTAGATGGGTTTTCCGATGGAAAAGGTGTTAATAGTGCGTTGCTATCTTGTGGCGAGGTCTAACGCCACATGCATAAGTTTATCGGCTACCTTACCCTTCAAACCAGAACACGAGAGTAATAAGCACTGACGCTATTGTGGCAGGAATAGGTAAAGCGGTGGTATCAGACCCGGGCAAGACAATGCAGAACTCTACCACCTAGTAGCCATGATGGTAGTGACTCGCATGGCCAATCGATCGCCTTTTACGACCTGCCTGGCAGAACGGCAGTTGGTCTATTCTTCAAAGGAGCCCGGAACCAACACGGGAAAATTAAATAAATTATAGTAAAACAAAAAGAATTATCGTACGTGTCTTTATTTTAAAAACTACAGTCGCTGCTGCCCAGTGCCTGCTTGAGGTCAAGCTGACGGAAACTTTTATAATACTTTTATTTTTTGTAACAAATCAGTTAATTGCTGGGTTAGGCAGCTTTTCAAATATATTACGCACTTTTTATTACATTTAAAAACACAGTTATATTCGCTCTACTTTCTATAATAATTTCTTTACAAGTATGGTATTGGAGTTATGAGTTGAAATATACTTTTCAGTTCTGGATCCAGCAGTACCCACAGTATGACGTCTCCAACGGTGGCAATTACGACGGATTTCGTATCCAAATCCGCCGGCTCCACCGAGGGTGGTAAAACCACAGGTGGCGGTAGTGAAACTGTAGGATATACCACCGGTACCGAGGGCCATACCACTCCGTTAGACCACGGGGCCATGAGGGTTGGTACCGACGGGACGGCGCCTGATGACAAAACAACACTCACTGGTGGTAATGTATACAGATATTATTTTACACTATTTTGAATTAATTAAACTAATCTGCCTTTTCGCTACGCAGTTTGTAAAAGATCATATTTACTACCATCGTGACCGCTAGATGGTAAAGATCGTTCGTTTTAGCCAACCGCTAGGCTGTTAATTAAACAAACTATCGCATTAAATATTAGGGTAGGTCGAAAAAATATTTTTTTATTTTCTTAGCATAGGGGTAGAAAAATATTTTTTTACCTTATAAAAATATTTTTTTCAAGAAAAAACTTTTTCACTCAATATTTTGAGGTAGCCTACTCGTTTTTTATCAATATTTTTAAATAAATAAAATGTTTTTTTTATGGTCAAAAATCGTGAATTTCATCTAAAAATTGTTGAACATGATTTTTTTATTCCACTTTCATTTTAATACAAAAAGAGATAATTTTTTAAATATTTTACTTTAACAGTATTAAAATGAAATTATTCTACACTTTTCATCGTCGGCACTTGGTGAAACTCCATTTTAATGTAGTATTTTATCACTTATATATTTGTACTGTTTCACAATCAATTTTTATTTATTGTGAAACAGTACAAGTACACTTTATTGTGAAATAGTACAAGTGTATAAATGATAAAATATTACATTAAAATGAAAGTAGAGTAAAAAAATATTTCACAAGTTTTAGATGAATCCCACGTTTTTTTTTTTGGAACTGTCATTTGATTACTTAGTTGTTATAAATGTTGAGTAATTTTTTTTGAAAAATTTTCTTTCTTTGAAGGTACAAATTTTAACCCCATGCTAAAAAAATTAAAAAAGATTTTTTCAACCTACCCTATTAAATATTTTTTTATATGGTGAAGATGGTTCTCCTGATGAAAAGAGAAACCATCGCTTATAGACACCAAAGATGTTAATGGTGTGTTATTATCTGTGTTGTGGGTTGGTAATGTCATATACATAAGTCTACTGGCTACTTTACCCTTTACATCGGAATACGACAATGACAAACATTGACCGTATTGGGGCAGGAATAGGTAAGGCGGTGGTACCAATACTCGGGCAAGACGTTGCGGAACTCCACCACCTAGTACTCACGATGGTAGTGACACGTATAGCCAATTTATATAATAATATTTTACTGTATTATGTTTGTAATGTCTGTGTACAGTCTAAGATGAGTGGGGGAGAATATATGTGAGGGAGATTCAGAGTACGAGAAAAATCAAATGAAATTCTTTTTAACACTGATTTATTATTAAAAATATAACAAAAATTATGATTAAATATATTTTGTTTTGTTGTATACGTATAAGATAACAAATAAGCAGATGGGTCTTCTGATGAAGACTCAACCATCGCCTATAGACACCAAAGGTGTTAATGGTGTGTTGCTGTCTTGTGGCGAGGTCTTATGCCACATGTATGACAAGTTTACCGGCTACCTTACTCTTCAAACCTGAATAAGACAGTGACAAGCACTGACGCTTTTGCGGGAGGAATAGGTAAGGCGGTGGTACCAGACTCGGGCGAGACAATGCAAAACTCTACCACCTAGTAGCCACGATGATAGACTTGTATAGCCAATCGGTCGCCTTTTACGACCTGCCTGGCAGAACGGCAGTCGGCCTATTCTTCAAAGGAGCCCGATACCAACCTGGCGATAAAATAAAAAAAATAAAAGTACGACCGTAACAAGGTGTGCGTGTATAGCTAATTCTATTGTTTCGATGTAACCTAAATAAATCGTATGTCATTGACTTAAAATATAGTGCGGTAATCCCGTAGATAAATAATTGGTCTCGCGGCGTTTGACAAAGTACCACACTACAGTACCCGGCGATAAATATTGCACATCGAACTTTGGAAAGAGACAATCGGATAATTTCGGCTTCGTAGAGCGTTATCTCTGTCCCACACTACCTATGTGACGTTTAGTCAGTCGTTGTTCAAGTACGATAGAGTGCAGTCGCGTCCCGATCAAAATATATATTAAGAGTTGATAACACCCACAAATTTAAATAATTTAAAGTTGTAATATGGCATCTTTCGGAAAAAGAGGGAAACCTTTACGAGGTCAGTCACGTGAAATTATCTACAATGTTTATAAATACTTTGTAAGCGAAGCTGATAGATTTAAAAAAAAAGTAGATGAAAATGTAAGTTGTTATTTTAAGAAGATTCAAGAGCGAGTTGCAAATGCCACTGGAATTTCAAGAAGAACTTTGAACAATATATTAAACGAAGTCAGTACTGAAACACATTCGACTGAAATTAAGTTCAGCACTCCAAAAAAGGGAGACCAAAAAAGCAATTTCGTTTGGATATGGACGATTTTGATTACGATGTTGTTCGAAGAATGGTGTATGATTTTCACTTACGATTTAATGAACTGCCAACAATAAAATCATTAAAAGCTAAGTTATCTGAAGCTATTAATTACAATGGGTCTGAAAAAACGTTGAGAAAAATACTTCATGACATGGGATTTCAGTTCACTAAAATGGAAGATAATCGAAAAATTCTAATGGAAAAGCACGACGTTAGTCTCAAAAGAATGGAATACCTTGATAAAATACGCAAATTTCGCGAAATAGGAAAAAATATCGTCTACATGGATGAGTCATATATACATGCATCCCACACTAAAGGGAAATCTTGGAGTGACGATAAGAAAAAAGGAGTAAAAAAGCCAATTTCAAAAGGTCAACGTTTGATAATAGTTCATGCGGGAAATGAAAAAGGCTTTGTACTCGGTGCTTTTTTAACGTATAAATCCACGGACACTACAGGTGACTATCACAATGAAATGAATAACGATAACTATGAGAAATGGCTGGTTAACCAATTAATCCCAAATATACCCAGTGATTCTGTTCTAGTTATCGACAACGCACCCTATCACAACAAATATGTTGAGAGACCCCCCAACTCAAACACCATTAAACGGGAAATGATCAACTGGTTAAACAGACATGAAATTCCAGTTGATCCAAAATTAACAAAAACCCAGATTTACGCTATTATATGTCAGCACAAGGAGAGGTATACAGAGTTTTCTGTGGACAAAGTACTTGCCGAACATGGGCACACTGTGTTGCGATTGCCACCATATCATCCGGATTTTAATCCAATTGAAAATATATGGTCTCAACTGAAAGGCTATGTAGCCTCTAGAAATGTGGGTATGAACTTAACTACAGTAAAAACATTATTGACTGAAAAAGTAAACATGATCGGCGCTGAAGAGTGGAAAAAGGTTTGCGATCATGCAATCAAATGTGAGAATGAATATAGAAGCATTCAACACAGTTTAGACAATTACACTGATAGATTAGTAATAAATACGGCTGATAGTGGCAGTGATATTGACCTCTTTGAGAGCACAGATAGTGAAATGGAAGTAATTGAGAATTAGAATTATTATTATTTTTATTGCAATGTCTCATTTTAGCAATAGGTATAATGTTGTTTATTATGTACACTAACGCTGTTATGTTCCAAAATAATTAAATACGTAAACATAATGTAAACATGTTTTTTTATTTTATTTTACCCCAACCTAAAGCCATCACTTATAGAAAAATTAGTGTATTTTATACAAAGAATAAAAATATCAAAAGAAGCAAATCATACTTGTTTTAACAGCTCCTAATAGGTACCGGACTGTTTGTATTTTGTGCGACAGAGATAACGCTCTACGAAGCTGAAATTAGCCGATTGTCTCTTTCCAAAGGTCGATGTGCAATATTTATCGCCGGGTACTGTAGGTAGGTATCTAAAAACAACTCCGTGAATGTGGTAACTCAATATTGTAGTGTGTGTGATATGACAGTGTGCAAATGGATAATAGTGAGTAGTGTGCTCTTAGAGCTTGCATTTTGATTGGTCTGACTGAATCGGGTACGGCCAAGGAAGTTACATTCTACCCGGAATGCCTACACGCGCTTCAAAATCGTTCCGAAGAGTACCACGACATGAGTGGAGTGTGTCTCTTTCTACTAAATAAAGCGCCAATCGCCATACATAAGTGTAGCCATGCGTAGTTTGCAAATTACTACTAAGTAATTCTACTAATTGGAGAAACAGTTTTTGCATTGCATAATTAATTACGTAATAATTAAAATAAGCACATTTTAGAACTTACTATGTTAATTACAATACATTTTATGCTAATATATTTATCGACGTGTATGAATAAAAGGGATTTAACGATTATCGAATATAAAAATCTACCATCAGCAGTTTTATTTTAACACTGGCAATTGTAAGAAAGGAACAACATCCACTCATGTCGTTGTCTTGCTCAGAACGTTTTTCCCCTCTGTTAAGTAAGAAACAAATGTCAACTTTATGAGTAACGAAATAAAGTACATTTTTATTTTTCAAATATTGCTTCGTAACAATTCCAGTTATCATATATAAGTTCCTTGGGTACGGCAGTTTCGGCGTAGTATTTGTTGCCGCATTTGACAAGTACGTCGGAGGTATCTAGTCAAGCATAGCGAGACCAATCATTCATCTAAGGGTAATCCATACAAAGTTGCTAATTTCAAAAGTGCCTGTAAAGGTTAATTTGAATAATATGTTGTTTAAAGTTTGAATTAAATTCAAAGAATTAATACTTAATAAACACTAAAACTTTATTATTTTTTTAGATCATACACATACTCGTCAATTCACACCATCTATGACCGGTCACCACACTCCAGAGTCAACCCACGTGACCAAAGAAGAACATGAGATACCAGACTACGAAGATCCAACTCGGAATGAGATAGAGAGCAGGTCGTCCACAGATAGGATACCGAGTAAACTGCACCCGGACTACAACGGGTACGAGAACGACATCACCACGAAGTGGTTTCACCCAAAGACCACGGATAACCGCGTCGTGCCACCGGAGTCGGAGTTCTTCGCTACTATTGTTGGTAAGGCATCTTAAATTATTATAAGTGCGTGGGAGACCGAGATTTTTTTTTCTGTTTGAAGTGATAATGTCTTATAAATTCATGAACGCCGGCTGTTATGTACGAAAAAGCATAACTCATTGTCAAGTTTTGCCTGAGCCGAGCGTGCAAGTAAGAGCGCGGAATAAGTGATAGAGAGACTCGATCTTGTTTTCTTATGATATTACGTAAAATTATCGTCTGCAAACTGATTTTACAGACAACCAATTTTTTCTTTTTATATTATAGGATAGCCAACAATTACATAGCTCTCATGATGGAAAGAGACAACCATCGCCTATAGACATCAAGGATTTCAATTTTGCGCTTATCTTTGTGTTTACTGTAATATGACAACACCAACAGATCATGAAATTTAAACTTTCAGAAAAAATGGCACTATATGGGTGGACTAAGAAAAGACTAAACACGTTATAGGACACAATAGCTAATGTTTATATGTAACCAATATAAAGAAAATGTTTTTTTTTGATAATTTTGTGGCGCCGCTGGTCGGTATCACTGAAGAGCTAACGCTTGAATTAGCATGCTTACCACTTTCAGAATAACGATATCGAGATTACGTCACTGCTGTAAAGGCTGATGACGTCACACAAAGATGGTAAAAATATTTTTCCAGCCAGCCAAATTTTATTGCTGAGGACTGATGTCCTTGTATATGGACAAGTTTCAACACTTCACAGAAGAATAATTTTTCATTTGTGCGATTTAGGATTTATTTAAATGTTTTGTGTATTGTAGCGTTGAATATTGCTTGACCACAACAATTTCATTTATTTACTGATATCCCCGTTAGAAAGGGTTTTGTTATACTCAACAAAATTCTGAAATGCAGCGATGGGGATTAATGTAATCCCTCGCCAACCGACAGACAATTGAATCCTGCTTAACCAGTACATCTAATTAACATTTTTTTTGTTTTATTTCCCAAAGACTTAGCCTAAAAATTTTTTATTTTTTCATCTGCCTATCTGTATCTTATTATAGTTTACTGTGTGCTTAGCCCGTAAGGAATCATTGTATATATGTATGTATATTGATATAGTAAATAATAATTTGTTTAAACAGGTATTGTAGCTTCAGTGCTGATAGCGATCATATTAGTGGTAATCATAGTTCTGAAGTTGGTGTTCAAACTAGATCCATCATACAAAGTGACTGAAGACAAGAGTTACCAACAGAGCGCTAGTGCTGCCCTTCTCGGGAATCAGGTGAGATAATTTGTATATGCTTACCTTAGTAATAGGCACTGCAAAGTAGGAAAGAATAAATTGATAGTTTTCTTTATAACATAAACAAGATTATCTTGTTTGTCGAGTGATAAACCAATTTTGCTCATGTCATGAGAATAGAAGTTTGATTTTGGGATTCGACAAACTTTTTTTCTATCAAATAGCAGATAGCTCTGCTAATGAAAAGTGACAATTATCGTCGAAGGTCTGATTTTACTGGCTTGGCTATGTTACTCGTCGCCCGTAAGCATGCATTGGGAATACGTGCTTAGTTTAACACGTTGTGGCAGAAGATATGAGAGCCAATGACATTACTTTAAAGGATGCTCTTGATCGATCCTGTCTCTAGCCCCTGTCTCTAGACAGGATTAACGCCAGGATGATGATGATGATGATTGTCTATATACATTGGGATGTTATTGATGCTTTAATATTTGTGTGTAGGTCGGTAATTCCAGATGCATATGTTTACCGTCTTCCTTTTAATCAAAACACAATAACGACTAGCATTAACGCTATTACTGAGACTTTGCATATTTCCACCACGTATTAGTCACGATTATAGTGATATGCTTAGCCAAACGTTTGCCTTTCACTGATTTTCTGGCATCAAGGTAGATGATTTTTTTCTTCTGCATTATAATTTACCGTTATTTTATAGATTTAAGCATTACTTTCAGAAATCCATAACTCAAAGAAGAAATCGATTAAATTTGTGACTATCTCGACGGAGGGTAATACATTTTCAAAAAAAAAAATACACTAAAAAAGTATTAGAAATGGAGTTAACTCCAATGAGTTAACTAACCATCAACATGGTTTGTAAAATAAGGAAGACACGTACAGTACAATTACCCACCCAATTTCACCACACAATCCATCCGTCAGTAACATAAAAAGCACACAATTTACGTACTCAATTCATGTACGTAAATTGTGTGCACCGAAGCATCTTTAGGTGAAACAATACCACTTCACTCAAAAAGAGCTGAGGTAATAAAGATTCACGTCGCAATTTAAATGGAATTTTGCATGTCCGCTCCAGCACTATATTGTGCAATTATGGTCGAATTTGTTAAATTTTTCTGTTTGTTCAATTGTGCAATTAATATTATAATTTCTGATTTTAAGTTTGTTGCACTGATTTATAAAATGGCATTAAAATCGTAGTGTGAATCATTATTACTTCAGCTCTTCTTGCTTAAAGTCGTATTTGTATTTCTTGAGGATACTTCAGTTGACAGGTGAAAAGTACGATAAGTATATATAATGTGCGTTTTGTTACTCTACTATAAATGTGTCTTAAGTGTGGTTACTTTACACAATTATGCCGTCGGTGTCTTCTTTATTTTCTTGACTTTATTGTGAGTTTTGTATGTTTTATCCTTTATTCATTTGTTGATATTACAGAGGCAAGATATATTCGCGGAATATTACAAATTGAAATGATTTTTAAATTTCCCGCTATGTAATAAGAAAGTTACTAATTTGCCCCGATTTTCGAAATTCGAGTTTTTACCAGATCTCCACGTTTTGAGGTCCTAAGAACACGATTACGTCAGTATGTCTGTATGTATGTGTGTGTATATTTGTATGTAAACATTTCATAATATTTGAACGGCTTCAACGATCGAAACGAGATTGATGGCATTCGATTGGATTCCACTCAATTTAGGCTTTCTGAAAATTTGCAGCAGAAATTTTGAAAAAACCTTCAAAAAATTTTTGGTGAAACAGTATTTTGTTTATATAACTTCCAAATTGATGTACCGATTGAGTACAAAATCTAATCAGCTTTATTCCTCAAAAAAATACGTCTCATGCATAAATTGCGTCAAAATCGGTTAACTGGTCGGGAGTTATCATTTGTGAAAATTTTTGAAAAAAAAAGTGTTCTCGAAATTATGTCGAAAAAAAAATTTTCGACATAATTTCGAGACTTTCAACCAATCATTTTTCTACTTTTTACGATATATTGGTACTTATAAAACTAAAATTATGTCAAATTTAGTTTCGGAATATTTGTTTTTCAATTATTTTGTTGTTTACAGCAAATTTACTTAATTTTCTCTCTAAAAACTGCGTCAAATGCCGTAAATTGGATTAAAATTGGTCGATATATTTGGGATTTATCAATAAAGAAAATTAAAAAATAAATATAATTTCGACATTTTTCAATCTATAGTATACAACCTATATGTAGCTAAGAAAACATTTTAGAGATCAAACATTGTGTCGAATGTTATTTGAAAGATCAAAATCGCTCATCGTTTCCAAAGTATACAGCTTTTCAAAAATGAAATTACTATCATTTATAACAAAATTTTGATTTTTGAACTCTGAAAAAATCTATGCTAGATATAGGTTTTGTTTCTTTGAGCTTAAAATACCTCAACTTAGGGAAAGTTTTAGAGATGGCTCGCAGGATCAACCGGTTTATAGATTTTTTCTTGGTTTTTATACTATTGTCGAGATGTAAGGTAATCTGCATCAAATTTGTAACAATTACTTTAACTATTATTTTACGATAGCTTATAACCGTTACCATGGTTATATTTATATTTATATATATATATATATATATATATATATATATATATATATATATATATTATGTTATATTTATTTAACTTTAAAGTGGCAAACTTACCTAAATTGTGTAATGGGCAGGCGCACTCGAGTTACCAGAGCGGGGCCCCGGGCGGGGCGGGGGCGGGCATGGCTGGGGGTGGGGGGCCCCGCAACCTGCAGCTGCCGCTGAACCGCGCCGCCGCGGGGGCCTTGCCGCAGCCCGTCAAGCGCGACGGCATCAAGGAGTGGTACGTGTAGGGCGCTGACTGTGGACGGGAACTACTTGTACATACACTTCACCACCTATCTGACATTTTATTTACAGATACCCATTGATATAAAAAACCTAACATACACAGTTCCGAACAAAACTGACATTAAAAACTGTCGCTAATTTCAGTCACTACTTACATGCAAAAATAACGCAAAGTAATGTACAAAAAGTAATAAATTTGACAGTTTCACGACCGACATGATTCTATTTGACTTTTGCGCTCATTTTTAGGGGACGTTTTTGGAACACTCATTGCATATCTTGGGTTTTTTATATCAATAATTGATATTTAAATACCCTCATTTTTTTAATTTATTGAGCATTTGTATCATAACATTTGCAAGAGTATTGTTTTAATGTCATTAAAATTATATATTCTCATTCCTAGGCATTAAAAACTACGTACCTAATCAAAACAAGGTTAAAAAAAAATTATGTCATAGTGAGTCCTAAATATGTTTGAATTGCTTTTTGTTTATCTGAATTTTCAGAAATAAGAAAAAAACGAGTTAAATACAGTTGGGATACGCTCGCGACTTATTTGCTTGAAAATATTTAATTTATCTTTAAATTATAACCCATATGTTATTCAGCTGTGGCAATTATATAAGTTAAGTTTCGAAATATTTAATTTTCTAAAACATACTTTTCAGACTTAAAAAGATAAATTTAATTCCATTAATTGATACACAGAGAGCTACTCCTGAATAAATATTAAATTGTATTGTGTATTAATTTACATTGTATTAATGTACACACGTGTAAGTTTTAAAATGAAATATTTAAACTGAAAACCTGGGAAAATTTAAAAACATAATGTTTTATTTTGCCCAATTTTAACTCCCATTAAAATTTCCTCCAATTAGATTTAAAACGATCGACCCTATTTTTTTCTTCAAGAATTTAAGCTTAGGCTTTAAGGAGTTAATGACTCATTTGATTTATTATATCTTTTCATAAACACAGATGTCAAAATCCCTAGAGTCATATAACATGTGATAAAGTCGTCATATTGTATATAATTCCATCTTGTATTTTTATTATTATTTGTCATTTTTAAACACAACATAATGCCAAGAAAAATAGTTTAATTTTGCCATAGTCATTACTAAAATAAATTTTGTGTTGGTTATGTGAAATGATATTGTTAATTTAATAATTTGTCAGAATATGCAATACATTGCTGATTTTGCTCAGTAACAATTTCAAATGTCACACATGCCCAGCAGTGTAGGAAGTGTCTTTACAAGTATCGTTAATCAGGACATATCAGCTGTAGATCGATTTATATACGAGAACTAGTTGTGACTCGAGTATATCAAAAAACCCGTAGTCGCTTGATTCCTTAATTAGCGTGAAGGTGAAATTGTGAGTCATATGATAATATAATTTATAAGGCGATACTTCTCATTACTTTGATATTCTTACATCGTACAAAATTTACACAAGATATATATCAATTTTGCAACAAAAAATATAGATATCATTCAACGCTAACACTTTTCTGTGACTTAACTTACGTTGGTGAGATTGAAGAAAAACACATAGACCTGAAATCAGCTCAGCCAATAGCTTTAATTAATAAAAGTAACATATACGTGCGTTTAAAAGTTATTTGTCATTTTTTGCACTATCCTAGCACAACTCAATTAAGACCACCGCTTTGAAATATATAAAAAAATAAAACACTGAAGATTCACATTCTACTAATATAGGTACTGAGTTTTTTTTTATATCATAAGATAGCAAACAAGCAGATGGGTCTCCTGATGGAAAGAGTCAACCATGGCCTATAGACACCAAAGATATTAATGGTGCGTTTCTATCTTGTAGCGAGGTCTAATGCCACATGCATACGTTTACCGGCTACCTCACCCTCCAAACCGTAACACGACAGTGACAAGCACTGACGCTATTGCGGCAGGAATAGGTAAGGCGGCGGTACCAGACCCGGGCGAGACAATGCAGAACTCTACCACCTAGTAGTCATGAAGGTAGTGACTCGCATAGCCGCCTTTTACGACCTGCCTGGCAGAACGGCAGTTGGCCTATTCTTCAAAGGAGCCCGGAACCAATACGGGGACTGAGTGCTGCAACATTAGTAATTCTGCTAAGAACTTTGGTACATAATATAAAAGATTTGCGTTATTGATGTATTCTTTGAATTTAGTCTCCAGTGATTATTGAGTTTAGTTTGTTTCGTGTCACATTGTATTGTGTAATTTGCGGGCAACACTAGATAATGTATTATATGAAATTCACAAATAGTTGCAATTTAATTTGTGTGTATTTAATTTCCAGGATAGTAAATAAATTTGTTATAACCAATATACTTACGATCTTAAATTGTATCTATAAAGCTTTACACAAAAGTTTTTTTTACCGCTTTAAACATTTTGACATTGTCTCAATATATTTAACATTGTATTTTGTGTCTGCATTTTATAATGTAACTTTCCTTTAAATCTGCGATAAAAATTACACAAATTGAGTCAACTTCAGTCAATCCTCAATGTGTATATTTCTAAGAAAAAAAATCAAGGAAGGAATATTTAATATACCCATACACACATACAAAAATCTGTGCTGCTCACACAAATACTAGTTGATGTTCGAATTAATGTCTTGAGCTCCGTTGGCTTTGCGTTACGATCATAAACCAATAACTGCACAAATCCAATAACGCGCTGTAATAAATTGCAACATCTATAAGGAGTTACCTGTTACATGAAACATTTACTATAATTTATTACATGAGTCGAAAATTTCGGGGTATTTTTTATGAATTGCGTGTATGGATGAGGGTACGATTTGATATAGTAAAGTTTATATAGAAGTGCAAAAAACTAATTTATGTATAATCACTAGCACAAATAAATATAAAGTCAACGAAGTATTGAGGTATCGCCTCATAAATGCTGGACAACAGCATATAAAGGTTAAGTTGCATTAGTGTGTTACGATAAAGTAAGAAATATACCGACTGATACGCAAGTTTAATTGTAAATATTAGTTAATGTTAATACCGTCGCAACGTCGGAAATGCAATTGAAGTGTTGTTTTATATGTGTAGGAATTGCAACTGATTTCATAGATTTCGATCCCTTTATATTGTGGTCTGTTTTATCATTTTTTTACTGTCATAAATACAACCTAATGTTTTGCTTCTAATGTTACTTTTATTAAAACCTTGCAAAATCTTTAATATATGTTTGTTTGTTATTAGCATTCTCATTTAGATCTTCAAACATATTTTAATATAGGGCTTTATGTAATAACTCCGAGTAGAATATATTAAAACAATCTAAGATTCCAATTCTCATTGGACCTAGTTTGTTTTACTGAATTCAGTGCTTATAAAACCTATTTATTGTAGGTTTCAAAGATACACTGAAGAGAAAATAGATTTATTCTCTAAATTTAAGTTGCCAAACGTTTTTTAACTAATATTAAAATGGGCATATTTTTTTCGTTGACATACATATTTAAAAAAATTAAAGATATATATTTTGAAAGCAATTTATATTATATATGTGTTTAAGACTGATCCTATGCTAAAGAAAACTTTAAAACGAAATTTTGACACAAATAACTTTTCATCAGCAACTTTGCTTTAAAGCCAGACTTCTATGATGTTCTCTTCTGTACCATCGATGTGGCGTTGAGCTTCGTATCAGGGGTGCAACGTGGCAAATTTCTTCTTTCTTTCAAATTAAATCCAGTCGTGACAAAAATTAAGTTTTTAAAGTTTTCTTTAGCACGAAGTCAGTGGCAAAATACATGTATAGTATAATTTACTTTCGATATTATATATATTTTTAGTATCATTTTTGATACTTTATTGATTCAGGTGTTACTTTGCGGAAATCCAGTATTAAAAAAGTGAAATTAATTAAATTTGCTATTATCTGCGAACTATTCTATGTATCTTCCGCGATGGTACCGAAAAAAAGACGTCGGTTTAATAAATGAATAAGACCTACCGATGGCCGGACAAAAAGAAGACCCTAGCGACACAATTTGCCGCAAGGTCTTCATTTTTGAATATTTAGGTCAACAGAAAAAATAATATTATGACCATTTCAATGTTAGTTAAACAACGTTGACAACATAAATTGAATTTATAAAATGTAACCATTTTCCTGATTGTATAGACGTAAAGACTTAAATGAAAGTATAATAATAGCTAACAATAATAATAGCTAACAAAATATAGAGAAAAATTTGAACGTCTATCTACAAAATCATTAAACTCAAGATCTGATATAAGATCAAAAATGAAAAATTGAGTATAAAAATGAAATTATAACAATACAACTTGAACATGATTTTATTAATAAGAGGTCAAGATGATATAACAAAATATTCTGATAATAAAATTGTAAACATCAGTGATTATATAATGATATTTAACACCTCGTAAAGGAATGATAAAACAGGCGGTTGAAACTGCTGTTATTACCATTTTCCGTCTAACAGAATGGAATTTGTTTCTTTTATTTGTTATAAATCTAATCCATAAAATTAAAACACGTAAAAGTGTTTGGAAATTGTATTAAATCTGTGAGTTTTAAAATGGTCAAAATTTATAAATCTTAAAACGTAACGAGATAATATCATGGCCTGGTTGGTATATTTTAAGTGGCAAAATATGTTCCTGTTATATGAAATTAGGCCAACACTATCTCTATAAAACTTCGACATTTGTATGTAAGTAAGGCTTAAAAAGGTAAATCGTAAAAATTACTGAAGTTTACCATATTTGTCAAGTTGCTAACAGTAAAATGTCACTAACTTCGCAATAAGTTCTTTTGGCGACACTTCACATGGATTGTTATGTTCGCTATTGGCGGTTTGTTGTATTTGGCAAATTGCAAGCAAACATGCAAATACGACCATGGCGTGACTGCCATAACAAACACATAAACATTTGGCAGCACCAACACTATGGATGTGTTTCAACTTGCAGCGAGTTTTTATTATTTAAATACATGTTACTATTATATGCTATGCGTAAGAAAATACAAAGTCTATTTTCATGGGATTTATTCTGGGGGTTCGATATACACAAAATAAAATTGGCACAATTCCAGGAATTTTGACACTGTTTTATGGTCCCCATTCATTATCAATATATTGTTGCAGAACGGCCATTGTGTGGACGGTTTGTTAGCGTATTTAGCTCCATTGATGTGCCGCAAGAAACCGACAAGCGCACGGTAACGGATATTTGTCAAATAGGAAAATAAGGTCAGCAATTTGGCAAATAAACTGTCCACACATGGTAATTGTTTGCCAAATACGCCAATAACACTAACAGCTATGTGAAGTGAAGTGAAATCATTCAATTCAATGTATTAAAACAGTGAATTTAGTGCAGTTATTAAATATGCATCCCCAATTAGAGCGTATTTGCGTTTTGCACTCGTTTGCGTACATGAAAAGGTGAAGTGACGTGGTTTTACGGTACAACTATATTATGTTGACACAAATTTAAAAACTGGGATTTGCTTTGCTCCAATCACGAAATGCAGTGCTTAACAGAATAGTTATTTTCAGAAAATAGGAACAGATTTGCATCTTAATTCTGTACTGTGACCAACTTAAAGTTAGAAAACTAATTTGACAAGTGCATCTTATTGTAATTTATACTTAAGAATTTGAAAATAAATATATTTGTTATTTTTTTGAGTTTATGCATAAAAATGTCTCATTGGCAAATTATTGGGATTTTTATGGAGCTATCCAACGAAAATTGTATGAAATTTTTCAAATCGAACAATTTTCTCATATCAATTGCTATTATTTATTTATGCGAAAATCTTGCCAATCTTGCTGTAACTATCAAATTTTGTATGAAGATAAGGTACAAGCTGCCACTGAAATTTAAGCATATCGTAAACTCAAAGACTACGGTACTTTTACAATTACCATTTTCTCTTTCCTATATTATATATTAGATCTTATACAATATTTTAATGGTTTGGATAGTAGACAACTAGGGAAGGCTTTGAATTAAAACATGGGATAGGCAAGCCATGAAGTAAATTATAAATCATATGAGCTTGTAGAGGAGGATGATTCATAGTTGTTGATCATTTTGAAATTATATCATCAATCAAATATGTGAGCAGAGCCGTGGATATACTTGTTAGCTTGTAGGTCTTGAGTTCTATTCCTAAGATGGGTAAAAAAATGTAATTTGGTATTTTGAACAGTAAAATTTCAATATTAATAAATTCGAAAATCATGTAAATTAGTCTGCGTGATTGCACGTAACAAAACGCTCATATTTTTAAATATACAAACCGGTATGTTAGAGAAATAAATAGTTTTTATTTAATTCCACTATTATTTCCAATGTACGTGGCCATTACTTTATAGAAACTGCTGTTTTATTCATCTTTTAAATAAATAAAGAATGCATAATATTTGTCAATTTTTCAATCATTATCTATGGACAATATCCACGTTCTCGCTCAAAAGTTGTTAATATTCCATATAGAGGCCTAATTGAACTCAATATGTCTCTTACTGGATTTGATGTAAATATTCAATCAAATTTTTATAGCAGTTCCTCAAAATTTAATAGTTTTCATATAAACCCATATTATACTACTAAGTTCATTAACTTTGTAACGTTTTGTAAAATTTTAAGTTTGATAATATCTTTATCCATTAATTGAGATGTTTGTAATTTAGAATCTTTAGCATTAACAGCGTTCAACTCCTGTTTAAGCTTACAGTGTCCTGCTTTTTTGTAATAAACCTCCACCGTCCCGTTTTCCTCTTTCCTATTAAATCTTCAATTAGCTTTAATCTTAAATGAATAAAGTCATATTTATATAGATTGTTATGAAGCACAGGTTCTAGGTACCTATTCGAAGTTGCATTTATTGTATATAGTAAATAATAATTTAATGTAAGCGGTATTGTACGGTGTACGTCACACTCGTTTTGCGGCACAAATGTTAGATGAAACAATTTGTTTGTCTGTCAATTTTAGTATATTTAATGGTTAATACTTAAATTATTTGTATTGAATTTTAACCTGGATATTATTTCATTTCTTAAGACACTTTCAAAAGTTAATTTGTATTTTAATATTAATTTCAGACTTTTACGGGTAAGTTTTGTAGTCCTTTCACGTTTTTATAAATCCTTGATATGAATGTTTTTTTTCGCAAAATGAAAGTGTCTTATGAAATAATTATATTTATTTTATCAAGCAATGTAACAGTTGTTATTGTACAGTCGAATTCAATCAGATTTTGTTTAAAGCGATCAGATTTTGAAATAACAATAAATTATGTAACTAAAGTTGTTGTTTTTCTTTTTACGGCGTCAACCTCGTCCTTGAAATCGTGCGTTTTGGAAATATATCTACAAATAACCAGAACCAAAAACCTGGGCCACTTAAATATGTCAGTGGTTTTAGTTTCGTGAAAAAAGTAGCTGACTTAAGTAAACAAGTATTTATTGTTGGACCACTCATTAAAGACTGATGATGGCGATAATTATGCGAAAATTGAGTGGAAGGAGTTAAATGTCAGAGTTACATCTTAGCCGGTCGGTATATAGTTTTTTGGCACCATGGTACGTTGGTCCACACCTGTTGCGGTTAATGTCGATTATGAACAGCACAATCTGGGACATCCGTATACCTAGCGGAGTATCTTCATGCCCGTATCCCCGAAAAGGTAGGGAGAAGTACAAACATTGCATCAACGATTAGCCGAAAATACTGAATCCCACAATATGAAAGGTGGTAAGCCTATCGCCTACCGGGCAAATAAAACCGGGTTATATATAAAATTTGTGGCAATGTTGTTTTTATCAGAAAACTGAAAAAACACATGCATACACCACACGTTTATTTACTATTTTGCATAAATACATACGTAGATATATTAAACATCCAGATTAATAATTGGGCAATATAGAACGCCCATTACAGTCTACTAAATTTGGTAGACTTGGGTGACACTTAAAATAGTGTTATTTTAACAATCACAGGAATTTTAACGAGTTTAAAGAAAATTATAACATGCCGGTTTGTAATAACAAAATTTGGTCGCAATTATAAATCTTGACGATTATTATAATAATAGCAAGATCACGTTTCATCGGGAAATTTTATTATTATATTACAATTATAATATGAAAAAAAATATTTTATTTAGTCTGATTAATCGGTACCTACAGCTAGTTTATTACCGGGGTAATTATCCGAAATAATGGAAAACACAATTCATATACTATAGGTATATCTTTGTAAATCATAATAAAATAGTTCTATAATGCGTAGCTATGTAGCCTAGTGGCCTATCCTCAGGTCCCTCTTTCGCACTGGGCACTTTGGGCACGTGCCCAGGGCCCTGCGCTGGCTAGGGCCCATTTTATTCGTACTAGATCACCAAATGATAATTGATATTTGTCACCAAAATCTGTATTTATTTCGAAAAAATCAAAGTATTATGACTAACTACAATATAAGCATTTGCTCTGCTCTCCCCCAAAACTCAATCTTTTCGGGTTTCAGCATGCAAATCGACACCAACGCTAACGAAATAGTGTTCGGTGGATGACATAGGAACCCCGTTATCTTAATATGCCCAAAGCCTCAAATAGGCTAAAGACGGCTCTGCCTATCCTTATTACCCTACCTTAATACTCAAAATAAAAAAAAAACTCAGACAAATTAAAATATTCTTTAAATAAACAAGCATAAAACTCCAAAAGGGAAGGGACAACCAACGTCCGTTGACGTGAAATATGTTTTTAGTACGGCGTTATCCATGAAGTGGGATGGGATGGTATTGACCGATACCGTATGATTTGTGGCAGGAATAAGTAAGGCGATAATACCAAGCTCGGGCGAGACTTTGAAGAACTCAAATGGTTATTATGCCACTTGAGTTCTTGGTTTTGGTTATCCAACCGGTTTCGCTTCTATAAGCATCATCAGGGCAATTACAAATAAAAACTAAAAACAAAACAACATCTAATCGTTCTGATTTAACATTTTATAGTATGACAGCATAATACATACTACCTTCAATAACATCATCATTGTAAAATCTAACTGTTGGGTTGTCACCCTATGTGCATATGTTTTTCCCCGCAATTGAGGGAAACATAAGTGAAGGTACGATTTTATATAATGTCACTATAAATTTATTAATTTAAATAAGAATGTCAATCGTAATTAGAATTTAACAAATTTAAATATATTGTGAAATCAAATGTCAAAACAAATTTTTGAAATGTCAAATATTAGTTACCAGTCGTTCGCCTTTTAAGAACTGCAGAATGGTAGATGATCTATTCTTCAGACGGGAAGTAACACACTCCTGCCTCGAAGTATATAACGATTTGTGGATGCTGCTTCAATTTTATTTAAAGTTAAAAGAAAAGAGGATTTAGTAAGTATGACGAAGTGAATAATTCGATTTTTTTTTAATTACAAGAAAACCTAGAGTACTTAATTCTCACTGCCTAATATAAGGCACGTAGATACTAATGTAAAACTGAATGATAATATTCTGAATCTGGTGAGCTCCATGATATAAAGGTATACTTCTAGATAAAATTACAATAGGTTAGCAAATAGACTTAGTTCGGCAGGTTTTGCAGTTAAAAATGAGACGTGAAATGTCAATACTGCAAGAATTATAGTACACTTAAGTAATTCCACCACGTTACGACATATGGAATTCTTCGGTGGGGAAATTCTGAAATAAAAGCTATTATTGTTTTGCAGAAAAAGCTAAACGAATTAACAATTTTTACCAGAGAGTTTCCCTCAGAGAAAAAAAATCATATTATAAATTAATGTTTTAACTTGTAATTGAGAACTTGATATATTATGCCTGGAAAAAAATAATCTAATTTAAAAAGTGATAATGTACACTCCCTAAATACAAGGAACAAAAACAATCTTGTGAATCATACCTCCCGACTCCGTAGAATAAGTTATTCCTTTATGGGGCAATCTATACGCTTTTACAATAAACTTCCCGTTGCTTTAGGAGCTCTCCTAGTAAACAAATTAAAAAATGTGTTAAAACAAAATCGTGTGGGTATTGTAAAATTAGACAAAAAGCCTGGAATAAGTTATTATTGCTCCACAGACCAAATTCTATACTTTAAATTAGCAATTCTTATGTAATCTATACGTGTTTCTTCAAATCAGCTCTAATGATTTTGACAAAATGATGTATTTAGATAGTCTTTTACTATTGAAATTGATCGACTTAAGTATCAACTCCTTAAAGAATTCTGCAGCCCAGCTGTAATACATAAACTATGAAAAAATAAAAAACAGGACAAGGTCATTGAATTCCTTTCACCTCGCTGGGTCTACAGTGTAACTGCCCGGCTACGCGAACCGGCGAGGACGCGACGACGCGGCAGGCGAGACGAAATTTCGCGCAGCGCGGATTTCAGGTCACGCGAAGTTTCGTTCACAGTCATTACCAGTATAGTCCGAGAGTGAAATGTCTTTTTCAACTTAATTTCGACATTGTTTGGCGGGGAGTAGTTTTGTACTTCAATACTTACTATTTAGAAGAAAATATGTAGTACATAATTTATAATAGAATCGGGGTATATATATATATATATATATATATATATATATATATATATATATATATATATATATATATATATATATATATATATATATATATATATATATATATATATATATATAATAAACACCCAAACCCGGAAATACGAACATTTATGCTCATCACACAAATGCTTGTCCCCGTCGGGGATCGAACCCGAGCCTCGTTGATTGCGTAGTCAGGGTCTCTAACCACTCGACCAACGGGGCGGTCGATAGACGTTGAATTTCACATGAAGTACGAGAAATACATGCTATATCCAGACAATTTTTTGGAATGAGTGTTTATAGTGTTGTAGTCACTATCGATGTTCTCAGTAAATACAATACTATCATTAAGCAGCAATACAATCGATAGCTTCGATAGTATTCATGATTTATAAAAATAAATAGTCGAAAGTATCCATATAGTATCAATCGTTGAAGATAAACATAGTTATTTATCTTCAACGATTGATACTATCGATACTATTGACGTTACAATCGATATTATAGCATTTCTAGATTTAAACTATCGAGTTTTTGGTAACACTACTATAATTATTTTCTTATGATGAATACTGAACACTAAGGAAACAAATAAAAACTTTATGTCTAGACTTTTTATACTTATGATGTGCAAACACCTGGACTCACAAATTGCTGGCCTAGTAACTGTTTAAAAATTAAAGTTACAATGATTATAGTGTATTTCGCGGCAACTACAACCAAACCGTTTTGATTCCTAGAGTATTTGTCGCGACCGCCGCGCTGCTAGAGTCCGTGGCATGCTCTGTACCGATTCATATTTTTTTTCAATCGCTCACCGTGTCACCCGCCGCGCGCGCGAATCGTTCGGCAAAATTAGTCGGTCGCCCCGCCGGTCGCCGCGCCACATGGCATGCTTAGTACTTTCCCATACATTTGTGTTAGACGATAGATGAACTTCCCGTGGCCAGACGGTAAGGCCGCTTTCGATTCAGTAGTAATTCTAAAAATGTTGACTCGTTAAAAGTGCTATGCTATAAAGGTTCATTTGAATAAATTGAAAATCGGTGAAAATCCTGATTACCCTAACATCTACTCTCGCATGGGAATGGATATAATGTATTTATTTATTTACACCTACCAATTTCTTGCAGGTGAAGTTTCAGTTACATACCCTACAAAAACTTCAAGTTCCGAAATACGCATAATTATTTATTTACTTTTTATGTAATTGTATCTTTTTAAATAAAATACCTACTGATCTATAATATTTAATTTCACTTTCACTTTTTATATTAAAAGCAGGGATACGAAAACTTTAGAGCGGGTATTCCAACAGCGTACACTATGACAGCTTACTTATAGTAAGTATGCAAATGACACGCATTGTCATTTTATTCAAGCAGATTTTTCTGAGGACATAATTGTTAGTCGCTACAAATTACTCTCTCTAGCTAGAGGTTCATTTTGTTTAAGGTTTAAGTCCGTTGTTTAATTCAGAAGGGATTTTTAATCTCCTATGTTAGACCGGGCTCCTTTGAAGAATAGGCCAATTTCCGTTCTGTCAGGCAGGTCGTAAAAGGCGACCGATTGGCTATGCAAGTCACTACCATCGTGGCTACTAGGTGATAGAGTTCTGCATTGTCTCGCCCGGGTCTGATACCACCGTCTTAACCATTCCGGCCGCCATAGCGTTTGTGCTTGTCACTGTCGTTTTCCTGTTTTGGATGGTAAGGTAGCAGTTCGCCACAAGATAGCAATGCATCATTATAACATTTTGATGTCTATAGGCGTAGTTGACTCTTTTCATCAGGAGACCTATCTGGTTGTTTGCTATTTTATGATATAATAAAAAATATAGTTTATTTAAGCAAAATAAATTATGACTCATAGTCATAATTTATTTAAGCAAAATAAATTATGACTCATGTCATAATTTATTTTGCTTTAGCCTAAATACAATAATGGTTGAGTTTCGACCAGAGGGCGATTATTAGTATGTATGGTGTTTTTTTCCCATAGAAGAGGCGACAAACGGATAGGGGGCTCAACTGCCGCTAAGTGATGACGCCGCCCAGATACAACCACACTAGCAGGAATCTTGCAGATCTGTTGCTAGCTTTTTAAGAATGAGTAAGCACTTTTCTTGAAGGTGCCTAGGTCGTACTCGTTTAGAATATGTCTGCCTTGCCTTGATTTCTCATTAGAGAAGTGTAGGATCAGAAGGCCTCGAGAATCGCACGCTTGTGGATTTCCATTGGATGTTAAAGTGGCAGGGAGACTTATGTATGTGGTTTGTTATGTCTCCAGATAGATAGCATATTTACGCATCATTAACATCGTTGACGTTTGTAGACGATGGTTTCTCTTTCTATCAAGAGCCATCTGCATGTTTATATTATAAAAAAAATATAAGTACTGGGTGTAAAAGACAGTTTATCAAAAATCGAAACCATAGCTTTGGACCACGATTCTGAAATGAAATCCGTTGGAAACTTGTATGGGAATTGCATCACTTTTTTACTTTAATTTTGTATAATTTGATTTATTGTATTAACTCTACAGTACTTTTTTTAAAAGAAATAGTCAAATTCAAGAAAATACACAAAATAGGCAATGTGTTATGCGCTACATAAACGGCTAGTTCGAGAGTTCCGCAGATGGAACGAGACAGTGCAACGAACATTTTACAATTGCGTGGCGTGCAAAAATGAAAAAAACAACGACAATTCTGCATTTCCCATAAAAAAAGGAATTGGCATCATGACCAAAACGATAAAAATGTTTTCTCGGTAGACCGTCCTTTACACGCTGTATAGTAAGATATAACTGGATCGGTTTTTTATTTTGTACATCATATTGCTGTCACTATGTTTCCCGTTTCCTCTAGTGATGGGACTCGAGGGATTTTTTTCACACGAGTCACTCGCCAGTGAAAACTAATTCACTCGAGTAGCATTCGTGTGAATGTGAGACTCGGGTGTCTTTTTTTTCACTCTAGTCACTCGACAGTCAAAACTTAGGCACTCCAGGGAGGATGAGACTCGAGTGCTTTTTTTTCACGTGAGTGAAGGATATGATTCGAGTTTCGACTGGAGTAAAGATATAACTTTTTATAGTAAATAAAATTCAAAAATAAATAAAATGTTATAAATCTAACATAAAATCTTTACTTTTTGCTTTTTCTATCTGTGGGTTATAGTCGCTATTATATTATTACATAAATTCAAAAATGCTTAGTCTATAGTAGGTGCCTATTTTTACCAAAAATTCTTTATAAGCTTTCGGATGTGATGAAAAATGATGAAATATTTTACTATATTAGTCGTCATCCTGTAAAGATTTGTACTGAATTACAAATACAAAACCTGTTATGACCTGATTTTTTCACTCGAGTCGGTATAGGCCACTCGAGTGATCCGAGTCATTTGAGTTGACTCGAGTCATTCTTAATCCGAGTTATCATATATTTTACTCGAGTGCGAGTAGACTGAAACCTACTCAAATGACTCGAGTGAAACACGGCTTGAGTCCCATCACTAGTTTCCTCGTATTACTAAGTTATTCAGTTATAAATTATTGATATTTTCAATTATACTTTGGCCGATGATATAGTTTGATTGCGTTGTTAATATCTACTATGTCGTATAATAACTATCAAGGTAAGTTCACGGTTACTGTATTTATTAAATAGATTACACTTGATGGGCCTATTACTGAAATGTCGGGCAATAAATGTATAGGTTAAGGGTTGAAATCAGCAGAAAACAAAAACATTTTGATATATATTTTTGTTGATGTATTTTGATCAATTTTGATTTCAACGCTGATTTTTTGAAGCTTAAAAATTTTATTCTTTCAAGATTAAAGATCAAATTCTTTGGCTTCCTATGGTACTTCTGGGTTTGGATGATTATTATGTATATTTATTATGTATAACGTATTAAAGTTCCCACTAAATTGAGGTAGTTTAGGCTCTGCGAAGCAAAAACTATATGTACTTTAGCATATTTTTGAGTTCAAAGAATTCGAAAATCTATAATTTGTAAAAATGCCATTAGATATTTTAATTTTTAAGAAGTTGTAACTATACTTCCTTTTTCTTTTTCCCCGTGTTGGTTCCGGGCTCCTTTGAAGAATAGGCCAACTGCCGTTCTGCCAGGCAGGTCATAAAAGGCGACCGATTGGCTATGCGAGTCACTAACATCGTGGCTACTATAGGTGGTAGAGTTCTGCATTATCTCGTATCTCCCGGGTCAGGTACCACCGCCTTACCTATTCCTGCCGCAATAGCGTCAGTGCTTGTCGCTGTCGTGTTCCGGTTTGGAGGGTAAGGTAGCCGGTAAACTTATGCATGTGGCATTACACCTCGCCACAAGATAGCAACGCATCATTAACATCTTTGGTGTCTATAGGCCATGGTTGACTCTTTCCATCAGGAGACCCATCTGCTTGTTTGCTATCTTATGATATAAAAAAAACTTTCAAAATGAGGATCAATTTTGACCTTTCGTATGGCATTTAAAGCAATTTTTAAGATCTGTCATATTTATTAGCTACAAAATCGATAGATTGAGAAATGTCGAGGAAATATCAAAAAAAACTTTTTGAAAAATTTTCGCCATTGCTAAATCCTTAACAAATCAACCGATCATAATCAGGTTTATGGTATTTGACGCAGCTTTTTAAGAAAAAAATCTGACTAAATTCTTAAATCAGTCGGTATATTAACCGAAGAGTTATTTTAAAAACATGGAGTGATTTTTTTGTAAACAACATAATTTTGATATTTTAAAAGCTGTTACTTTTAGGAATATTTTAAAAGCTGTTACTGAACTTTGATTCGAGTTTGATTTTTGAAATGATATTTGACGCAGTTTTTTAAGTTCTAAAGTTTTGTAAAAATTCAAAAATTGATTGGTTGTAAGATCTCAACATTATGTCAAAAAACCCTATTTTTTCAAAATTTATTTACTTCCGATTACTTCCGAACGGATAAACCGCAATGGATTAATGCAACGGATTAATGCAATTTACGACATTGGACGCTTCTGAACGGATTAATGGAATTTACGACATTGGACGCAGTTTTTTAAGGAATACAGCTGATTACATTATGTAAGTAATCGGTGCATTATTTTTAAGTTGTTATAAAAAGATACTGTTTATTTTAAATTTCTCAAAATCTTAATCAAATTGGCTTAGATTTTCATGAAGTCTGGCGGAACCTAATCCAATGCTTCCAACCACGTTTTGATCGGTCAAGTCATTCAAAAATTATCAACATCTCGTACATATATACACACACACACCGAAAGAGAGAGAGAGAGACTCGCACATATATACCTACATACAAACATTCAGTATGTGAAAATAGTCGGAAAAGTTCCTTTGGACCTCAAAACATAGAGATTCGGTTAAAACTCAATTTTAGAAAATCGGGACAAAATCAGTAACTTCTTTATCTACATACGTAGAGGGAAGTTAAAAATTGTTTAGTTTGGAATTAATGTAATTTGTCCAGTGATATTATTTTTTTTTATTATTTTACAAAAGCACTTTCACAGAATGCAGGAAAGTGAGAGAAAGGATGTCACATATCGAAAATTTATAAAATATCAAGCTGAGTTTCATTTAATGAATCCATTGCAATGAAACAGTCTCGCGAGAAATATAATACAACAGCAGACATAATATCTAATTTATGTCTCATGTAAATTGTTTCACATCTCTGAAACGGAAATTCTATAAAATTACGCTTCTCTAGATTCATCGCTTCACCTGTGTGTTGTTTATACTGACAATGTTTCCCAAAGCTATATGTAGTTGCTTAGTATTGCTTAGTATTCACATTGTATCTTGTATTAGCCCTGAAATTATTACTACGGGAAACTCTCGTCAAATAGAAAATGCCGCAAAATGTGTTTTGAAACTATCCGCTAAATATTTCGTAGAGAAAAAAGCTTTGAGGGGTAGTATCGTTATCATAAATATAAATTCCTATGCATCCACAACACAGGCACTCCTTTTAAGGACGATTCATAGCGGTATAAAATATTCAGTAATGGTTAAGGATTCCTATTATCCACACGCAAACGCGTCCCATTTTCCCGAAAAGGCAAAAAATTATATGCTCATATTGGATGATAAGTCGGAGCTTGTTAGAAATATATTACAACTAAATAAACTACCAACCTGGAATCCATTAGCGAAAGCCATTATTTATTATCAACTATTAGATAATGATACAGCAGAAAATATCGCTATCAACTTTATTAATGAACTCCGAGAGTATAAGCTTTTTAAAACAATTATATTTCTTTATTCTCCATGTAATGGAGAAGTTATGGCATATTCATGGACCCCATATAGTAATGATAATTGTGGAGGTAAATGCACTTCTGTATACATATTAGATATTTGTAAAAATAACCAAATAACTGAAATAGAGAAACAAAGAGACATGTTTCCACTAGATTTAAAAGGATGCCCGTTAAAAGTATATGCAGTTATATCTGAACCCTATGTTTTACCACCCTTACGAAAGATTAATGATACAATTTATAATGATGCTTATATGTTTAGGAAGGGAGGGGAAATAGAACTTGTTAACATAATAAGTCAGTTCACAAATACGACGTTAATAACGCGTATGTCGGAGGTAGAGGAAAATTGGGGGACCATAAGTCAAGATGGCGTCGCAACGGGAGCATATGGTGTATTGAAAAATGATTCCGTTGATCTTGTTATAGGCAACGTTGAAGTAACGAGAACGATTCGCAAATGGTTCCATCCTACAATAAGTTATACTCAAGACGAGATGACATGGTGTGTACCAAAGGCTAAAAAAGCTTCTACGTGGAATAATGTGATTATAATATTCCAATGGTCAACATGGCTGGCTACGTTTGTCTGTTTAGTTCTACTAGGATTAATTTTTCATTACTTTTATTACAAAGAAAATAACAAAGCTACAAAATGGCCAACGAATTCAATTTTAATGACATTAAGTATGTTACTCGGCTGGGGATCTAAATTTCAACCAAAATCATCTTCATTCCGTATATTAATATTCGGTTGGCTTTGTTTTAGTATAAATATGTCGATTTCATATGGATCGTTCCTTAGAAGCTTTCTAATGCATCCACGTTTCGAGAAACAGATAACTACTGAGTCAGATCTCATCCAGTCTGGAATACCGTTGGGAGGTCGGGAGATTTACCGATCCTATTTTCAGACTAATAACACCAGCTCGTTTTATTTGTATCGCAAATATAACTCGACAACATTCTCAGAGGGGATAAGACGGGCGGCTCTTGATAGGAATTTCGCCGTTGTATCTTCGAGGAGGCAAGCGGAATATATTGATCAAAAATTGGGCAAAGGTGCAGGTTTGATCTACTGCTTTCCTGAGAGCCATAATCTTTATAAGTACGGCGTTGTTCTGTTAGCGAGAAAATGGTTTCCTATGTTAGAAAGGTTTAATAATATTATACGGAGCGTATCTGAAAATGGCCTAATAGATAAATGGAATAAAGAGCTGTTTATTCATACGATAAGTGCCGATGGGACCAGTCCTATAGTTCCGTTGAGTGTACAGCACTTGTTGGGTGCTTTCATGTTGATTGGTTTCTTATATGCGGCGAGTGTAATCGTTTTTATTGGAGAATTGCTTGTAGGTATTTTCGAGGGTCGAAGAGTTTGGAAACCCAGTAAAGTAATTGCGAAAGTTTTCGCTAAATAACTAAAACATTTTGCTGTGAAAATTTCTGGTCTTCTTTGCTATAAACTTTGCTCGCAGTAAAGCGTGTTTTATTTCTATTTCTGAAATGCTTACCTTTTTGTTTTCATACTTTCTGAAATTTTATCTAGAACTAAAATATAATAAATATTCAGAGAGAAAAAAATTGTGCGTGTATTTATAAACCTTGAAACTTTGTTTGACTTACTTAAATATTTTTATTTCTTTGAAAGATGTATTTCATGTTATATAAAAATATACCACATAGAATAGCATTTCTTTGTTATTGGTGAAGGTTAAAAGTACAAAATAGAAATCAGGTTAAGCCTATTTGTTAAAATATACATTCCGTTAACATTAGGTTTAATTAGTCCCTTAGGCCCTGCATGACTTCAGCAATCATTTTTAAGTCGGAATACCCACGTACTAAAATTCATGCAAAAATGTATACATTACAAAAATTTCGTCTACCTGTGGTAGCATTAAAGTGTAATAAATATACAAATACACACACACACACACACACACACACACACACATACACTTGCGCACGCATGTACGTATATATAAATTTTCGCATTTGATATCTATATAAGGTCATTCCATAATAGGTGAAAATATTTTTACACAGTATTCGGTACGTCTAACCAAAGATATCTAGCTAAAAACAGCTCATTCAAGTATTTAAAACTTTTTGATTTGTATGAGATTTTATTCGTATACGAAATTTTAGTCGTACAAATCAAAAAACTTTACACACTTGAATGACATCTGTTTTTAGCTGGATAACGATGATTAGACGTACCGAATGCTGGATTAAAATATTTTCAAGTGAGGAGAAAAGTTTGTACCCCTTTTTAAGACAATTGCGTGAACGGTGGAGTATAAAATTTGGCACAGTCAAAGTTTTCATTACGGAGAACTGCAGAAACTCTAATGTTTTAAATAAAATGCATGAGAAATATATTAAATTAATAAAAATAAAGTTTACACACACTAAATTCATGCGATATACATGAAATTAAACACACAAATTACTTCTTATCTTATTATCTTTACGGCGGTTTGACAAGTTTGTTGTCAAATATAAAAGAGATTTTATGGTTTAAGATATGGTCGAATTTCGGCCACAGGCAATCGCCAGTTATAATTATTATAGTGGGATTGAAAAACTATAATTTTGCCAGCAGATAAATCACTGAATCTCATTGATATAAAAAACCAAGATGCACAGTCCCGAACAAAACTGACACTCAAAACTGTCGCTAATTTCACACAAGTAGTTATATATGACAAATATATATGTTTTTGCATATCCAACCTTAAGCGCAAGATTTATAGTTGTTTTTACAAAGCAATGTAGGAAATGAGCGCACAATTTAAAATAATGCGCCCATTTTTAAAGGCTGTTTTTGAGACACTGATTGTGTATCTTGGGTTTTTTATATCAATGCTTAATCTTTATAAAATCGTGTAATGACTTCAAAAAATATACCAGCGAGACGACAAAGGTACAATCCTAAACCTTTTTTATTATTTATTATTTTTATTTTTAAGTTGTTATAAAAATATTTCCTCTTTTCAGGACAAGACTTAATTAGCGCCTTTGTGAATTAAAATGCAACACGTAGTTCTTAAGAATTTGTAAAGCATTTTACATTGCTATTACAGCGAGCGTCTTTATGAGATGTACTTTCTCGCTAGCGTCCATAATATTAAAGCAACTTGAAACCATTCAGGAACTAAATTTTAACTCTCATGTCTGTTATTACGGTGATTGCTTTTATAAAATTGAGGCCAACGGTAATGAGGAGAATGTTAAAAACAGCAAGCTGACTTATCGTCAACTTGCTCTTTTTAAAATTTTTTTTAAAAAAGATGGGTTATCTTCAAAACGTGTGGTGGTAGGTCCATGAGGGTCGGTAACTACTTACCATCAGATGCGTCTGCTGTTTGTAAGTCCTTTCTTCTTTAAAAAACTTACACACGTGTTTTAAAGCGAGCATTATTTGATGAAAATGATTTTCCCATCGAAAATTAAGTATTTTTCCAAATTCTCATAAGAAGGCGATTATCAATTTGGCTGAATGTTTTTTGGGTTTGTAACCTCAGAACTCGGTCATTTATGAACCGACTAGCTGTGCCAGAGACTTCATTCGCGTGGTTTTTTTTTAAAATAAAACCCGAATTGTTCCCGTTCCCGTGAAATTTCCGAGATAAAAACTACCCTATGTTCTTTCTCGGGTCTCAAACTATATTTGTACTAAATTTCATCCAACTCGGTTCAGTGGTTTAGGCGTGAAGAAGATACAAACAGACAGAGTTACTTTCGCGTTTATAAGTATGGTATAATGTAGTATTTTGAAATTTTTTGAGAGGGCATATTCCTCGTGTGGTTTTCCCCAAGATCTTAAGGTTTCCAGAGATACAGTCAATGGGTTGTTTAAAAATATCTAGTTTACAGTAAACAAAACTATAAGCACCATATATTGATAGTGCATTACTATATTTTTCCCCGTTTTGGTCCCCCCGTTCTGCCAGGCATGTCGTAAAAGGCGACCGATTGACTATACGTGTCACTACCATCGTGACTACTAGGTGGTAAAGTTCTGCATTGTCTCGCCCGGGTCTGGTACCACAGCTTTACCTATTCCAGCCGCAATAGCGACAGTGTTTGTCACTGTCGTGTTCCGGTTTGGAGGGTAAGGTAGCCGGTCAACTTATGCATGTGACATTAGACCTCGCCACAAGATAGCAGCACACCAATACCATCTTTGGTGTCTATAGGCGATGGTTTCTCTTTCCATCAGGAGAGCCATCCGCTTGTTTGCTATCTTACGATATAAACAAATATATATTTCTATTAAGGAAACAGTGTCTTATAAATAAGTTTACTGGCTATCATTCTCTTCAAGTTGAAGCCAAGGCAGACAGATTCTAATCCCGATCCTAAATTACATAGGCCTCGCCACTTTTTTTTATATCATAAGATAGCAAACAAGCAGATGGGTCTCCTAATGGAGTCAACCATCGCCTATAGACACCAAAGATGTTAATGGTGCGTTGCTATCTTGTGGCGAGGTCTGATACCACATGCATAAGTTTACCGGCTACCTTACCCTCCAAACCGGAACATGACAGTGACCAGCACGGACGCTATTGCCGCAGGAATAAGTAAGGCGGTGGTACCAGACCCGGTCGAGCCGATGCAGAATTCTGTCACCTAGTAGTCACGATGGTAGTGACGCAAATAGCCACTCGGTCGCTTTTTACGACCTGCCTGGCAGAACGGCACTTGGCCTATTCTTCAAAGGAGCCCGGGACCAACACGAGGAATTCTCACCGATCCCGACGACCCGATAACTCTGGTTAACGTAACACATCAAAACCCTACCTATACATACACCTCATCTACACACTTCGCTGCCAGTGGCGACGAGGACACCTGTTTCGCCCATCGACGAACCGAGTCCAAGGGCTAGATTAAACCGACGGAAAAAACAATGCCACCAATCCTCTTATCGTAAATCCGGGAATCGATCTCACAGGAGAGACGCGGCGGAATGCGTACAGTCCCACGCCTTTAAACTTTGGCTGAGCACTCTGCTCACCCCCGCGACAGTTCTGAAGGCCCTTAAGGCCAGCATTCAGATATTCTGAAAAAATCTCAGAAAGCCATCGTCCATAGACACCAAAGATGTTAGTTAATGTTGCGTCGTTATCCTTGTGGTGAGGTCCTAACGCCAGATGCAAACGTTTACTGGCTACATTACCCTTTAAACTGGAACACGATAGTGACAAACACTGCGTTATTGCGGCAGGAATAGGTAACCGGTGGTACCAGACACGAGTGAGTCAATGCAGAACTTTAACACCTAGTAGTCGCGGTGGTAGTGATACGTATAGACAATCGGTCGCCATTTACGACCTGACTAGGAGAACGGCAATTGGCCTACCTCTCGTTCTCACCACTGTAGCTTCTGTAAACCAGAATCAACAGCGGCAACTGTCCTGATAACCTCTGAGTTGCGAGCTCAGGGTGCCCTGGGGAAACGCTAAGCTCTTTTGTAACGAAAATAATCAGAAGTATATAAGAAGAGAAGGAAAATACATCATGTTTCCCTCCCTTTTCAGCAGGAGACACCAAAATGTGAAAAGCATAAAAATACTACGAAATAAGACTTTTACAATCAGGTTAATCGTAATTGTTATTGCACCATGGAAGTTTGGAAATTAGGGACCAAAATGGCCTACTTAATTTTGCTTCCAGTAATAAGTATGACCAAATCGTTTGAAGGCACGAAAGTTTCCACGTGTTCCCACAAGGTTGGAATAATAGATTACACCGGATATACATTGGATACTATCAAGCATTTGACTACGTAGCAGCACGGCATGTGGTCTATTCTTCAAAAGAGCCTGAAACAATACGGAAAAACATATGGGTTATTAAAAGCTACTATACACTTTGTATCCATATCATAATTCCATCCTATTAGTTAATTAATTAACATAATTAATGTGAAAAGTGAAGATGGATAATGTTTATATCATAAGATAGCAAACAAGCAGATGGGTCTCCTGATGGAAAGAGTCAACCATCACCTATAGACACCAAAGAAGTTAATGGTGCATTTATAACTTGTGGGAGGTCTAATCAGTTCTTTAATCGAAAAATTGTTTTAACAAACCTATAATAATTTTTAAAGGCCTATCCAACGATATCTCACACTATGGGATACGAGAGAAAAAAAATAACGTCCCCACTTTACATATATAGGAGCTATCCTAAAAAAATATTTTTGAAATTTTATGTTACCACTTTGTTGTCGTGACTACTACGTATTTTCATGCCAAATTACAGATTTTTTAGTATTAAGGATCTCTACGCTAGACTGCGGACGGACGGACAAGCGAAGCAATACTTCGGAACCCAAAAAATACCAAACAAATTGCTATAAATGTCGGCCGAATGTATTGTAGCGCATGGCTCTTTCTTCGGTTGTCCTAATTAGTACAAAAGGAATAAGGCTAAGTTCAATGTACCCACAAATTAATCCCTCATACTCAAGTGACGTATGTCTGAACTTAAAACCGTCACCATCGCCGTTACGCCGTTACTTTACATAATAAATGGTCGACATCCTTTGTTACGTCAGCTTCAAACGTTAACTTGAGATAAATCGTTCTTACGGGCCCAGTGGCACAGATCGGGGTAAACCAAAGTTTAATTTACTTATACACGTATAGTTATTGAGTAACAGAAACCATCTTAATCAATTGCTGTTCGTTAGTCTCGCTAAATCTCGAGAACGGCTAAACCGATTTGGCTAATTTTGGTTTTGAATTAATTGTTGAAGTCCAGGGAAGGTTTAAAAGGTGTGAAAATATAGAAAAAAAGGTAGTCAAAAAGTCAGAACAACGTTTGCCGGGTCAGCTAGTATATAAATAAATAAATATCTCTGGACAATTTTACACGAATTGATCAGTACTAATTAAATTTTGTAGATATCTACCGTTTGGTCCAACTTAAAAGATAGGTTAATTTTATCCAATTAACGCCCCTCTCCCTTCCTCTCAAGTACCCCATCAAAATCTTTAATACAAGTAATTTGTATGGCAAAACAACGTTTGCCGGGTCAGCTAGAGTAAGTATATGTATGACACTATTTGGCGTAATTGAGTAACAAACATCAAACCATCCAAACATTCAAGTATCTTTACGCCCGTATCCCTGAAGGGGTAGGCAGAGGTGCAACAAGTGCACCCACGATTAGCCGAAGATACTTGGTCCCCACAAATGTGATAGGTGGCAAGCCTATCGCCAACCGGACACTTTCCAATCCCGGGCAACTTTGTGTTTCTCAGAAAACTGAAAAAACACTTTTTTTATGTGTCCGACTCGGGAATCGAACCTGGGACCTCATGAGGTTGACGCCAACGCTGGACCACTAGACCATAGAGGCGATAAAACTTAAACTCGGCGATAAAACTAAGACTTTCGCATTTATAAAGAATAGACCTTCTTCAATTTTGGAAGGCAGTATGTAGAAAACTAACAAGCAATGGGCTGTACGTGTCTCATGATGATAATAATCATGACTGTAACATGACTACATAATGGTAATCATGACTATTAGGTGGTTCACAAGGAAGTTACATTCTATCCGGAATGCTTACACGCGCTTCAAAGTCGTTCCGAAGAGTACCATGACATGGGTGGAGTGTGTCTCTTTCTACTAAATAAAGAGCCAATCGCTATATATAAGTGCGGCCATGCGCAGTTTGCAAATTACTACTAAGTAATTCTACTAATTTAAGAAACAGTTTTTTGCATTGCATAAGTAATTATGTAATAATTAAAATAAGAAAATTTTAGAACTCACTGTGTTAATTACAATACATTTTATGCTAATACATTTATGGACGTGTATGAACAAAACGGATTTAACGATTACCGACTATATAAAAATCTACCATATATATAGTGTCTAATTAATTCTCATAGTCGTGTCCGATTTGGAGGGTAAGGTAGCCATTACACTTATGTATCTGACATTGCCATTCCACCACAAGAATAGTAACGCACTATTAAGATTAGTGTCTATAGGCAATGGTTTTCTTTTCCGTCAGGATAGCTAACTGCTTGTCTGTTATTTAACATATATTTATCTCGGAAAATGCATTTTTCCCGTGTGATTTACAAAAACTTTTATCATGTCGCATGACGGTTCGTTATTTTATCATAATTAAAAGGCTTAAAGTAGGCGTATTACCTGGAAAAAATGGCAGTTATATGTTTTATTTATGAAGCAGCTTCCATATAACCATATAATAAGGTATATCCAAGCGTGAGAATTACACTGCGGTAGTATGCAAATTAAGTGTGCCATTTCTGTGGTTTGTAACGGTGCCTGAATCATGCTGTTATTAAGCAATAAATGTAATTTTTGATGAAACATTAATATGGTATTGTAAGAAATAACAGAATAATAAAAATAATTAAAACATAGCAATGATTTTGAATGTTAATGGTGCGTTGCTATCCATATGGCGGAGTCTTAATGCCACATTCATAATATAACCGGCTATCTTACGGAATCCGGTATAGGATGTACGATATGACAAGCATTGACGTTGATGCGGTGTTATTTTTTTTAAATTATGCTATTTTTATTCGGATAAAAACTTTGTGTTCAAATACATAGAAGAAGAAATGAGTGGAGAAGAGAGAAAGATCTACTTGCCATATTTATGTTTTAAAATAAAAGTCAATCCAGCACTTATTTCGTTTTAAATTGTGATTTATATTGACCTATATGTGAAGGCGAAAGAGTTTATTTTATTAAACAAGCCATCTAAGTACGAGCTCTAACACAAGGAATTTTGTATGGCAATGGTACCAAGAAGAACGGTAGTTTCCTGACCCCAAACATAAGCGCTTAAATTTATTAAATAAAAACCCCTACAAAACCTATATAAAACCTGTTAAAAACCCATTCAAAACCATATGCCAAAGAATATTGGGTTGATAAGGTTAACCCAATTGAAAATCTTACCATTATACGAGCTGAGACGATTGAAGCTTAACCGAATCAAATGGTTAACACTCGCAAGGCTCAAATAGACGGATTTTCGGGCCCTGCTTGTAAGGGAACTTAACGCTTTTGTGCTAAGTAACGACAGTTAACTCTCCTACAAGACGCTTAAAAGAACTTCGTTGTAAAATCTATGAGTTTGGTGAAACTGGTCCTCTTATATAGTTGTCAACGAAGCCGCGGTGTGCGGTCCATTACTCGGTACTATGCTCTGCTTTCGCTAACGTAGCGTAACATAAGATCTCTAAGTGAGCATTTATTATCAAATGTATGGGAATATGAAGAAGATAAAATCTTGTTATCTCTAGAGAAGAGCTATCTCAAGGAATTTTGAATAAAATTCTCTGTTTATTTGAAATTTTGTCTCAAAAAGGTATAATCTTATGATTATGACATTTAATAGGTTTTATATAGGTTTTGTAGGGGTTTTTATTTAATAAATTTAAGCGCTTAAAGTGAGGATAAGGTAGCCGGTAAACTTATGCATGTGGCATTAGACCTCGCCACAAGATAGCAACGCACCATTAACATCTTTGGTGTCTATAGGCGATGGTTGACTCTTTCCATCAGGAGACCCATCTGCTTGTTTGCTATCTTATGATATAAAAAAAATTCTTAATTTTTTTTAATTTTCCGCGCAACTTCCTAATGTTTTCTTTTATAAGAACCTTCTCCTGACAATTACAAACACAACAAAAAAAATTAGCGAAATCAGTCCAGCCATTCACGCGGTATGTCTTGTCCACGGGTAGTAGGGATTGATTTTTATATATAATATATAGATTAGGTTTCATATTTATAATATTAGTACGGACTAGCTGCAGCATGCAGCCCGCTGCATTATAAAAGTTATAAGTGAATCCCGCGGGAACAACTCAATTTTTTGGGACAAAAACCCTATGTGCTATTCTAGGCCATCATCTACCTGTGTCCATATCGGTTCAGTAGTTTGTTTGCGTCTGCTGGCATTTGTGATTTTTAGCGATCATTAGATCACGAATAGCATTTTTTGGGCGTGAATACGCTCTTCAAAAAATGTAATTTGCAACAAATTTTATTGCAACACTCTCTGAATGCCTGGAGAGTCCCCTTCTTAAACACTGATTAAATGTCCATCGCAGCCACAACCGCAAGTAATAAAATGTATGTTTTTTTAGAGTTTTCTTCGACTGTTTGCTATTTACAGTATACATGCATATTATTACGGATTAATTATTATTGTTAATATATTTTTCTAGTAGGTATTTTAACCATTATTTACTTTAAACTTTTGTATACAAATTTATATGGATGAACATCTGAAATAAAGCAATCTATCTATCCATCCAAAAATCCAAACTTTTGCATTTATAATATTAATATACGAGTAGATGAGATACTGTGACATGCGTGATTACGAAAGTTACTAGGGAAAAATTTGAACATATTCATTGAGGAAAATAGAAGCATATTCTATTATTACGTTCTCGCACGCCAGGGAAACGAGTCTTAAATATGATGGATTTTAGTAATAGAATTGTGTAAAATTATTTTAGTGGGCTGGAAAAGTAAGTTTTTTGGAACGAAGTTCCTTACGGCAGGCTTGGAGGGGATAGGAATTTTGCTGCGCGACCGAACTGAAAAAAATGTGATAGTAAAACCGTAAGAAAAATGCGAGGAATAAAAGCGTTAAATGAGACGTGCGCAGGCGCGACAGTCGCGTACACAAGCGAGTAGTGCCGTTTAGCCGAAGGAAGTTCGTTCCTACCTGGTGTCCCGCGACACCACATCATTTTTATATCATAAGATAGCAAACAAGCGATTGGCTATAGACACCAAAGATGTTAGTGGTCCTTGCTACTCATGTTTACCGGCTACCTTACCCTCCAAATATATTGCAGCAGAAATAGGTAAAACGACGGTAGAGTACATGGACGAGTCGTTGTGAAACTCATGCCATCGTGACTATTGCCACCTAGATAGTAGTCATGGTGGCATGCCAGTGACACGTATAGCCGACCGTTCGCCTTTTACAAATTGCCTGACAAAATGTGTTCCGAATCCATTGACCAGATTGTGATATAACGTTGGCAAGGTGTAGTGGAAACGCCTGTGAGGGTTCCTGGTCTAAAAACATTTTACTGGATAAGAAAGTTTAAATTTGAGCACCTATTTTTTATATATTGGACATCAGAGTCAAGTACAGAATACATTTGTTCAATATAAGCGAATTCTTAATACGTGAAGGAAATCTTTGGACCTCTTTTTAAGACGATTGCGCGAACGGTGAAGTATGAAATGTGGAACAGTTAAAGTTTACATATGACTGCAGAAAATTGCTGTTCGTTAGTCTTGCAACAACTCGAGAACGGCTGGACCGATTTGGCTAATTTTGGTTTTAAAATATTTATGGAGGTTCAGAGTGCTAAGTGTGAGTTTTTCTTTTCGCATTCTATTGTGAGCGCGTTTCAAGTTTACTAGGAATTTGTATGTGATTTGTACAGCGCCACCTAGTGGTAAACTGGTTTCTCACGTTTACCACTAGGTGGCGCTGTACAAATCACATACAAATTCCTAGTAAACTCCAAACGCGCTCACGATCGAATGCAAAAAGAAAAACTCACACTTAGCACTCTGGTTGGGTTTAAAAAGGTGAAAAAAACGGAAAAATTGACACAAAGCTGACAGAACAACGTTTGCCGGGTCAGCTAGTTTTTAAATCAAATGCTTTGGAAATACATTAAATTGTTAAAAATAACCACACACAATATCTTCATGTGACATACATGATAACATACAAACATGTAAAAGTACTAGGTATTTGTTTTAGGTGCCCCAAAGATCTACAATATTATTGCGCAATATTACGAATTGCGAAATGTTATTGACCGTTTACACTTTAAGGTTAATATTGAAGATTGCACAATGATTGAACGAAAGTTTGAGCGGGTTTAATTTTTATTGCGCAATATTTTTTTCTTGCTCTATGTAGGGTTAATATTGCACAATATTTTTCACTTCAGAGTTTGGAGCGGTCGCGTTCAGTCAATTACGGTGTTTAATGTATGGTCGTGTCGTAAATTTAAGCAAAATGGCGAGCAAGAATGCTATAAAAGGGGAGTTTTTACTTGAGTGTATAGAATTGTATAGAGATTTATTTAACAAAATCGCCAGCATGGTTGCCGCCAAAACTTCCTCGTCAGACATGTTGCTCGCACGAAAATATGGATCAGAGTGCTTGGTCAATTTTATTGAGTGAATTTATTGAACGTTTGGAGTCAAAGGGGTATTGAATATTATTGCACATTCAAAGTATTGCGCAAAATTATTGTAGGTCTATGCTAGGTCGACTTACGGCTAAAATGAATTGTCATATTTAAAAGAGATTCTGTTGTTTAATCTATGGTCGAATTTCAGGCAAAGGCGATCGCTAGTTTTTAATAAATTACTAGACAAATATCACAAACCGATAAAACCCTAAAGTTATCAAAGTTTTCGCTAGTATAAGTATTGGTCAATGATACTAATACGTAGAAATATACCCAAATCCATATATATACTCGTACGAAGATTAATGCTCATCATATAAGTGTGTGTGTCTGCCCAGAATCAAACCCACGTCCCATTTGTTGCGTAGGCTGGGTCGTTGACGACTCGATCAACAGAATGATTTGATTTGTGTATATGTCTGTGGGTGTGTGTGTTTTTTTTTACTGTTGATAGGCGAGCGCTTGATGTGTATGTGTGTGTGTGTGTGTGTATGTATGTATGTGTGCCGTTCCATATATTCCATCTTCAATATCTTTCAAGCAATCTACATCGTACTCCTATGGTACAATTATATTATGTTTTTAATAGTAAAGAAATTACACGGAGCTTTCTGCCTTTGTTCATTTTCTTGAACCATCTTGCTTTAATTTCCGGTGTTTCTTCACAACAAATGTCGAGCTAATTTCCAATTCAGTGTTTTTATTTTCAGCCTTTATGTAAATTCTGGTAGTGCAAAAATATAATTCGAGTTATTTAAGTGAAAACTTCCAGTTATGGGGTCCGCGAGACCGGCGCGTTATTGGTGTTAAGCCATATTCATGCTGCCGTGAGACATGTTGCGCCGCAAAGACCGCCCCGTTGGTCGAGTGGTTAGCGACCCTGACCATGCCTTCGATAGGGCTCGGGTTCGATCTCCGACGGGGACAGGCATTTGTGTGATGAGCATAAATGTTTATTTTCCGGGTTTGGGTGTATATTTAATATTATATTCTATATTTATTATATGTAATAGTATCGTTGACTATCACCCATAACACAAGCAAATAATTTTCTTACTTTGGGGTTAGAACAATCAGTGTAATTTGTCCCGTTATTATTTATTTATTACTAGGTGACCCGGCAAACGTTATTTTGCCATATAAATTATTTAATTAAAAATTAAGGGTTAGTGATAGAAGGGTAAAAATTTAGAGTTGTATGTATTTTTCAATACTGAATCATAAAAAAAATAAAAATAAAAAAATTGTCCATAAAATAAAAAAAAATATTTTTAGGAGTGGACAACCTTTATCACGTAGGGGTATAAAAATAGATAGTAGCCGATTATTAGACCTACTGAATATGTATACGAAATTTCATCAAAATCGGTCAAGCCGTTTCGGAGGAGTACGGGAACGAACATTGTAACACGAGAATTTTGAAAGAAAGAAAGAAAGAAAGAAATTATTTATTTGCCAGAATATGGCAATTGGGAAAATTTGATTAAGTTGTATGGTGTGCAAATATTTTAAAATTATAATTATTTATCATTAAACTAAAAATGTTGTGAGTCATTTTTACAATTACTACCGGATCGGAACGCGGCCACACACTGAGAAGATCCGGCGGAAGAAGCTTAGCGGGCTTGTTTTTATTTGTTTAAATTATAGTTAAATGATACAATTACACACATTAATTGACATCACAACTTATTTCTATAAATTACAAAATTATTTTTTTGTTCAATTAAAATATTGATTATTTTATATATAAGATTTATATTTCTTGTGACAGTATGAATTTAGCTGCGTTGTGTTTCACTAGTTCACCCGCGTAGCTTAGCTTGCGGGTAAATAAACATGTGGTATAGCTGTCCGTTGTCGGTGTTGACCAAGTGAGGTATTGAGTTAGATTCCCGGGGCGGGCAGTTCAAAAATGTGTTTTTTTCAGTTTTGTGATAAAAATAGCGTCGCTCGGGATTGGATAAATGCCCGATTGACGATAGGCTTGTCACTGTATTGTGGGACTAAATGCCGGTTTCCGAACGCGAATTAATTTTAATAAGCAATTATTCTGTGTTTAACATAATTTTTACAAGCAAATGATCTGTTAAATACAGATTAATTGCTTGTTAAAATTAATTTGCGTTTCGGAAATTCGCCGTAAGTATCTTCGGCTAATCGTGGGTGCACAAATGTTGTACCTCTGCCTACTTTTTCGGGGATAAGGGCGTGATCTATCGGGGATAAGAATAAAGATGTTTCTTTTTTCGTCAATGTAAGAAATTTCAGACAGTGTTTCAATCCCTGTTCCACCATCTTAGGGGATGCATTTCGAAAAATCCTTTCTTATTTCTCGTCTGTATCGTAAGAAGGGTTTAGGCTGGGCACTGATATATGTGTTAATCAATACCTTCTATATGTTATATTAGCAGTTACCCGCGAAATCATACTCCCTTTTACTCAATCGGGTAAAAAGTAGCTCATGTCACTCCTGGAAAAAATTTTAAAGTCAGTTGAGTACTTTTTGAGTTAAATCGTAATAAACAAACAAACAAGAAATTAAATCTTTCTTCTTTATACATTGATATATTATTACTATAGACGTCGGGTCCGCGCTAAAAATTTCCGGGGCAAACGAGCTACAAAACGCGAAAGGAGCTACAATTTCGCGTTAGTCGCCGTGTTGGTCCCGGCCTCCTTTGTAGAATAGGCCAACTGCCGTTCTGCCAGGCAGGTCGTAAAAGGCGACCGATTGGCTATTGAGTCACTACCATCGTGACTACTAGGTGGTAGAGTTCTGCATTGTCTCGCCCGGGTCTGGTACCACCGCCTTACCTATTCCTGCCGCAATAGCGTCAGTGCTTGTCGCTGTCGTGTTCCGGTTTGGAGGGTAAGGTAGCCGGTAAACTTATGCATGTGGCATTAGACCTCGCCACAAGATAGCAACGCACCATTAACATCTTTGGTGTCTATAGGCGATGGTTGACTCTTTCCATCAGGAGACCCATCTGCTTGTTTGCTATCTTATGATATAAAAAAAAAAACCATGACATAATGATTTAGTGTTTAAATTACCTTGTTAACATATCTATGCTTGTGGTGTGTAACTGGGATATTTTTTCACGATTTTAGTAAGAAACCTGATATCCATAGTATTGATAAGTCAATTAATGAAGGATTAATATAACGTATAGCATTAAATTATAGCGCGCTATGTATACTTAACGTATAGCGTACTGTTACATCCCTACACTGTATCCCTTTTTGCTGACTCCACATCCAACCTGCTGACTCATCATTTCTATCCCCTTGCACTAACCATACACCATTTTACCAGTCAGTCTACATCCAGAATCCGTAGAGACCAGAAGTCTCCCTATACTATATCCGTATTCCATATTGTGTAATTGTGTGTTTTAATATTTCTTGTGTCAAAGTGTAATAAATGTACTACTATTTCTTGTGTAAAAGTGCCCCGCGTAGCAGTATTTATTATTTAGATTCACATTCGGCGCTATGACATAGCACCACGCTATATACCTAGTGGCTAGCGTAGGCCGTAGTTATAACATTATAACCTATGAAGTTACGAACCACGCGATCTAACGAGTAACGTGCTAGACCGTAGACGCTAGACGTTATAACATAGTTTATAGCGTTATAGCGCTCGGTCATCGCTCGGTGTATGACGTTGTAGTGAATTACAAGCTATCTTGGCTGGCTCGCGCGATCAGTGTTCAGTTACACATTAGAATATCCTTAAAAACAACAAAGAAAAATATCGACACGCGGGATTTGAACCTGCGACCATCTCCCTAAAGCCGGGACGCTCTTCCACTGAGCTAGTGTCGACAGGCTCGAGGCGGCGAAATTCTTCTTTGCTATATGATCGATTACGTCGTTAGAATATAGTCTATAACGTAGCGCGCTAGAAAAATATAGTCTATAGTCTATAACGCGCTATCATAACATAGTTTATTTGAACAATACTAATAATAAATAATAATAAATATTTACGGGACAAATTACACTTACTGTTCTAACCCCAAAGTAAGCAAATTATTTGCTAGTGTTATGTGTGTTAGTCAACGATACTAATACATAGAAATAAATATATAAATAAAAGAATATATTTTTGATAAACACCCAAACTCATCACACAAATGCCTGTCCCCGTCGGGGATCGAACCCAAGCCCCGTTGATTGCGTAGTCAGAGTCGCTAACCACTCGACCAACGGGGTGGCCAACTAATATCTCTGCGCTGGCCCTCACGGCGTATAGGGAGCGTCCCTCGGGCGGCAGATGGGGAATTGGTCGGCAGTACAGCCTAGCTACACTTCCGGCTAAGTCGATGGACTCGCTGACCAAAGTAGGGTGTGGTCCTTCAGCAATATGGGGGTTGCGCGGCGGGCTGACAACCCTCCCACTTAAAAAAAGTATGTTACAAAACCGACAAGAGAGAGAATAATACGATCCGATCCCAAACTCAACGAACACTATCTTGGAACAACGGACACCCGATTAGCCACATGGTGTCCCGAGTGGCCGCCCACCCATCGGACGACCGAGGTACCGCTGGAAGGACGTCGTAGAGTCAGATAGATCTACGCGTACTTCAGAGTGCTAAGTGTGAGTTTTTCTTTTCGCATTCGATCGTGAGCGCGTTTGGAGTTTACTAGGAATTTGTATGTGATTTGTACAGTGCCACCTAGTGGTAAACGTGAGAAACCAGTTTACCACTAGATAGCGCTGTACAAATCACATACAAATTCCTAGTAAACTCGAAACGCGCTCACGATCGAATGCGAAAAGAAAAACTCACACTTAGCACTCAGGTTGCGAACTAGCGGGAGGCGGCACAAGGCCGAGATAGCTGACGATCTGTTTCGGAGGCCAAGACTCACTTTGGGTCGCTGCGCCAGCGGAGTAAGTAAGTAAGTAATGTCAATGTCCTTATACCTAAAATAAGTTTAGACGGATTAGATTTATTTATGCATTTTAGGTAGCATGGTGGATATTAGGTATAATTTGTTTTCACTTCTATTCCCCCTTGTTTGTATGGGCTCTCTTTAAAGAAAAGACTATGTGTCATTCTGCCCGGCAGTTTGTAAAAGGCGAATGATTGGTTATAAGTGTCACTACCATCATGACCACTAGATGGTAGAGTTCTTCAATGTCTTGCCTTATTCCTATTCTTACCTATAGCTGTCGCAATGGATTCAATACTTGTCATTGAGGTTTAGAGGGTAATTTTACTAATATATAATAATAATTTTACTATAATATAATAATACTAGTCGTTATTGATATAAGAATCAGGCATAAGCGATTAAGTTAATAACATAACTGATGGCCAACTCTACCACTGCGCACGTTCATTAGGCATTGCAAATAGCGCACGCTCATTGGTCAAACTAAATAGCGACCACTACCCCAACTTCCTAGTGTATATTTCCGTTCTATTTTACGAAATAAATCCCACAGATTATAGAACAGTAAGAGGAAAAATGTTAAAAAAATATATTCAAGCCTTTATCCCTGAAGAGGTAGCCAGAGGTACAACCAGTACACGCATGATTAGCCGAAGATACTAGGTCCCACAATGTGATAGGTGGCAAGCCTATCGCCAACCAAGCGCTTTCTAATCCCGAGCAACGTTGTTTTTGACAGAAAACTGAAAATACACATTATTTAAATTGCCCGACACGGGAATCGAATCCGGGCCCTCATGTGTTAACACCGACACCAGACCACTAGACCACAGAGGCAATTAGGAAAATATGTTACACATAAAAAAATCATGGCGTCCAAAGTCTCACAAGTAAATAAATAGTAAAAAGTATACATGACAAGCAATTCATATTTTCTGCAAATTCATAAAAGAAAACGACCTAATAAATTCTCTTCAAAAGAGCATTATCTATTTTTAATCAACAAAGGATTAACGAAATGTATGTTTATCTTGTATTTAAGAATGTAAAATTAAAAAAATGGTACGCGAACTGTGATATATGGCTTAAAGGAAACATCTGTCTGTCATGGGCCACCTACTAAGACAGAATCATTCATCTTTATTTCCCACCTTTGCTTCCAACATATCCTTAAGTTTAACACATTAAAGACTAATATCGTATATCAGCAGAAGTATTAAATATGTAAAGTCGAGATGGTTCCTAATTTATGACGAGTATAGCTCTTAACACAAAGACGTAAAGGTGACATTCCCGTTGAATGAAATATGAATTAGAAATAATGACATGTTTTTGTGCGCGAATGTACGTGTCTTGTTAGGAAAATGACACTTAATATGTTGTCAGTACACTTTTCTTTGTACACTTGAAACTATTTAATGAGATATACGAGATGAAAAGTGTTATAAAAATGCATTACTCGGGTTTACTTTTGTGTGGACGCGAAAGTACCTACTATTGTTTAGTTCAAAGACTTTTATATGGAAAGTTGTTATTCTTGCAATTTTTTAACATAACATTTCATTAAGACTGTAAAAAGTTTTAATGAAATGTTATGTTTTCCTTTGAAATAAAGATCATAATCAAAATCCTTTCAATATTAATAGTATAATTTTAAACACAAATTATGTTATTATAATATATTATATATCCCTTTGGAAATTGGTATATATGGGAGCTTTTATGGTGATTTCCAGTGGGATGGCACAGCGACGATTCATTACACAAACTGTTAGTGATAAGTCTTAGGATAAGTAAAAGTTAACATATTAAATAAGTAAAAGTTTATGTTTACTAACAATTAATATGAGTCTGGTTACTTAAAATAAAGGTTTATATTATAATACGATTTTATTCATTAAAAAAATTTTCATGAATGATTTATATTTAAAAACAGTAGCAGTCGTGGGACTGCCGATAGAAGTGAAAACGGAACTATTAAGTTGAGAGTAATTAAAACTATATAACTATATAAAGCGTCCAACGCGCACATAATACAGTCAGAAATAGTCGATGTATTAGTGTATACGTGTACACAGGCTACTGCGCGTGCGCTAGTCTGGCTCTCCATAGCTATAGATATACTATTATCATTAGCATGTCGGTGACGCGAACCGAGGATTTTACCCTCTACCAAAACGCTCAACGCGCCTAAAGAAGTTTTCACTTCAATATCAGAATATGATCTTATATTTTTATAAATATTATAACTTTAAAGTGATAATGTAATAATAAAGAAATTTATAAGAATGGTAAGATTTGTGTAGGGAGTAGAATGGCCTGTATATCACTTCTTTTTTTAAACTTTTCTAAGAGTGTTTTTTGTACATAATAGAAAGTTTTCAACCAATCATCTAGATCAGTGTTTCCCAAACATTGTTTTGATATGACCCGGTAATTTTCACACTGCCCCTTCGTGACTCACTTAATACTTTTAAACCCAAGTTGGTTCTATTAGGTGAAATAATATATATTTAATAATAATAAAAGATTTAATTAATGCTACATACTTTCATGTCGCCTATTTTGTCATCACTCAACACTTACGAATTTTCGTCGTATCGTGTCGCGTTGCATCGATCAGTAGGTAATATTTTAAAAACAAGGCGGGAATGTTGCGACCCGGTTTTTATTTTGATGGGCCGGTACCGGGTGGCGACCCGGCAAATGGGAAACACTGATCTAGATATTGAACTTCTACAGATTTGTTTTGTTTGACTTCCTGTGGGGGCTCTGCGAGGGCCACTTACAGCTCAAGCACTGTTTTAGGTAGTACCTTACATTCTCATACAATTTACACAAATTTATTTATTTATTTATTTACTTATTTATTTATTTACTTATTTATTTATTTATTTATTTATTTATTTATTTACTTATTTATTTATTTATTTATTTATTTATTTATTTATTTATTTATTTATTTATTTATTTATTTATTTATTTATTTATTTATTTATTTATTTATTTATTTATTTAATTATTTATTTATTTAATTATTTATTTATTTATTACACAGTACATGAAAAAATCATTGTGGAGCTCTAACCTCTATACTAGGATAACCCGTGTTATAGAGGTTAGATCCTTCCCTAAGGTTCAACAATTTTAATAATTAATTACAAATATCACAAATGCGAAAGTCTGACTATCTGTCTGTTACGCTTCACGGCTAAACCCGATTTTAATAATGTTTGACAAATAAATAGACTCTCTTACTTACTTACCTCTTACTGTAAGTATCAAACATGTCTACTTTACGGAACGCAGAAGTTTTTGTTTTGATGTTTAGTATGTACTCGTAGTACTCATTACATAAAGTTTGCAGAGCTAAATTTGTTACATTTTTTAGTTGTATATTATATTCCTTATTTTACGCCCGTGTAACGTTGACGTCATTACGACGGGTCTATTCAGTTAGTTTCTTTTATTACGATAGTATAATGTAAGCTGAAGAATCTGGGAAGCTTTATTGTGTGAGTACACTATGTTGGAGTAATTGCGTTGTGTACAACCCACCTACTCATTTTGGTTTGTAATGTCACAACATTGTTTAAGGCGAGGCATCGGGACAAACGGGAAAAAACTGGTTCGCTAAATCACGTTTTTTGTATTGATTGTTAAATAACAATTTTACAAAAATTACACGATATACCTGAATATATTATCTAAGGAATGTGCTGACTTATTACATGATAGAATGTACTTTACTCGATCATATAAAATTCCGAAAACAGGCTAAAAAAATTTTTAAAACAAATAATTTGTTAATAATATTTCTTATCTTCCACATGATTTTTATGTGGTGATAATTTTTAAATACAAAAAAGAATGTACTAAATTTTAGTTTTCAACTGATGTCCTATATTTATTTATCCGAATATTAACACGTTTCTCACCGGTTTCAGAACATACCGCGCCATCCATTTCCTATAGAACTGACGCACGTCAAAATACCTCGCCTTAAGTATGTATGTATGTTATACTCGTAACAAACGTCCATCCAAACATCCATCTAAACATTCAAACTTTCGCATTTATAATATTAATATAAATAATATATAATATAATATAGATTTTACACTCTTGTAATGTTGACGTCATTACGAGTCCGTCCTAGCATTCGGTGACATCTATTTAGTTAGTTTCTTTTATTACGGTGGTTTCATGTAAGCTGGAGAATCTAGGAGCCTTTGCTGTGTCGCTATACTGTATTTGAATAATAGGTAGAGGAAAGTAGTACGAGTTGACCCCTTGGGGTAAGATGATCCTTTGCGATTGTGTCGAAACGTCATCTAGTCAGTTTTACTGGTTATACATAGCTCCGGACACCTTCCCGCCTCAGTCAAATCGTTACGGTGGTATAAGCGATAGATCGATTTTGATGAGAAAAAATAAAAACTGTGTAAGACTGATGTGAGGTAGGCATGATTTTGAGCTTATTTACTTTTTTAAACAATGTTAAATGTAATTACTGTTATGTTTCTGGCTTTTTAATATGCTCAATTTTAGTATTTGGACCACGTGAACGTAGCTGCGTGCTTGTAGGATATGTTAGCCAACATTAAATAAAAAAATGGGACTTGGGTCAAGATGATTCCTTTCTAAATATACGAGATGATCCCGGGGATTATCTCGTACATGTAGATATTATTATATTTGCAATTTTAAGTCGTTGAAGAGGAAAACTATCCAAACAAATGTTTTAACTAGCACACCGTATGGGAATAATTTACAGCGTGAAAATAGCAAAAACATAGAAAAATAAAATAAAAGAATCAGAAAATATGAAAAACACTGCACCTAAAAACGCAGAAAGGCAAAGAAGTAGATAAATAAAAGTCAAACAAAAGATAGAACACTTTAAATAACACTTTATATAAGAAGATGACACTAAGTGTCGGTACTACACAGAATTTTTTTCAAGCGATACCAAGGGTGAAGGATGGATAAAATATTGTGCATGTGGAAAATGGTGGCATGAAGCATGTGATGGGATAAAGAATGAAAACCTGCAAAAAGCGTTTGCTTTTGTTGCGTATTTTTGTTTTTATATCCTTTTTTTCATAAAAATATTTGTTTACGTGTACCTAATGGAGTTAAAATGGTCATAGGGATTTATCTTACCTCTATCTGGGGGATCATCTTACCCATAGGGGTGTACAAGATGATTACTTTGTAAGGTGTTTTTATTAAAAAGAAATATTTTAATGAAACCCCAATTACTTTCTGGTTTGGAGTATAAAGAAAGTTAGTTAGATAAACATACTAGTAATAATCGCCTTTATTTTGGTTAACCTTAAAATAATATATGAATTTCACAGCGATTCCCGCTTAAAAGGATCAACTAGTGTGACCTTCCTCTATGTTGTTATATTTACGTTTATTTTCTGCCACTTATATTTCTGAGAAACAGGTCAAACCCACGGCTAGGATCTACAGACGTATCAGTGTTAATTAGGAGCTCTAAATGTCAAACAGGTCTAACTTCGGGAATCCTGAAATTTTTGTTGTGATACTGAACATACAGTAGGTATATCGATACTCATTAAATAAAGTTTGTAGATTTAAAGTCATTTTACATTTATGTTTCGTATTTAGTTTTATGTATTGTTTATTTCATGCCCTTGTAATGTTCATGTCATGACTACAGGTCTATTAATTAGCTTCTTTTATTACGGCGGTATTTGTTACATTTTTTGTAACAAATAAACTCTCCGTATGTCAACAAATGTAACAAATAAACTCTCCGTATGCTAACGTGCCATGGAAAGGAGTATGACTGGCATCAGAAGGCAAGACAAAGTTAAAAATACCAGTATCAGGAGCAAGACTAGGGTCCAGGACATAACTCTGAAAATAAGGAGACAAAAGTGCAAATGGGCAGGCCACATGATCAGAGGAAAAGATAAATGGAGCAAAATAATCACACGACGAGACGGTAAGAGAAAGAGAGGCAGACCACAAAAGAGGTGGGACGACGACATTAAACAAGTCGCAGGAACAACGTGGGGTAGAGTGGCCATAGAAAGGCCAGAATGGAAAAGATTGGAGGAGGCCTTTGCCACCTGGCAAACGGACACACAAAAATGGAATAAAAGAACTTATGACTAACTAAAGAAATATCGTCATGTCCGAAGATTATATTATTATTATTATGAGAAAAAATTATCTCGCCTTGTGGCGGTGTATATAACTCCGGCTGAGAGTCCAAACGGCCGGCGCCTAAGGCGACTGAGTAAGAAATCTGCGGACTATGTGAGCGTTGTCTAATAGGACTGCCCGCTGGATGCCTGCAATAATAGGCTTGGCTGGTAAATCCAACTTCCTTAAATAAAAACATAAAGAGGAAGGTATAAGCCCATTTGTAGAAACAACTATTGGAATTATCTCAGCAGACATCCCACCCCACATCTCAACAACCTCGTGTGCCAAGTCCAGATATTTGAGCTTTTTATCTGCTTCGGCCTTAACAAGGTTATCGTCATGAGGAATAGTGATGTCTACTAAGAAAATTCTGGAAGATGCTCGATCCATCAACACGATATCAGGCTTATTCGTTAGAATAGTTCTATCCGTGATAATGGGTCGATCCCAGTACAACTTGGCACGGTCATTTTCGAGGACCGACTCAGGCAAATACTCATAATATGGCAGTTTCTGTTGACGAAGTCCATATTTCAGAGCGAGCTCTTGGTGGATGATTCTGGCTGCTAGGTTATGTCTGTGCAAGTACTCAGTATTGGCAAGCATAGAACAACCGGAAGTAATATGTCGGAGAGATTCTCCACTGCGGTGACACATACGACATATGTCATTAGTACCATCCTTAATGATGTACTTCCTATAATTGTTAGTCTTAACCACCTGATCTTGTATCGCACAGATAAAACCTTCGGTTTCCCCAAAAAGTCCACCGAATCGCAGCCAGTGGACAGATGACATAAAATCTACGTATGGCTCGTGCAGAGTCTTGTAGAATCTACCGTGCAGCTCTTTCTCTTTCCATATGGCCTCCCTGTCAGAACTGCTGAGTACCGCCGGTTTTTGCCAGTCATTTTTGGCCAAGGATAGTAGCGTAAGCCCTCTGTCACATTGTATTATCTCAGCATGGATTGCACTTTCCGATCTCGTCAGAAAATAGTCCCTGAGATTGCAAATCTCGCGGTTGTGAAGAACTTGAGCACTCAGCATGCCCCTGCCACCTCTCTTACGTGAGATATACAATCTCATGACAGACGATTTCGGATGATGCAATCTGTGCCGAGTCATAGTAGTGCGGACTTTCCGATCCAGGGCACTTAGTTCGGTCTGAGACCACTTAAGCACGCCAAATGTGTACATGAGTACTGGCATAACCCAGGCATTGTATGCCCGCACCTTGTTGACACCTGACAAATGGCTGTTGAAAACTTTTGTCATGCGTTCACAAAATACTTCCATCACTACCTGTTTCATGCCAGACACATCCACACACACATTCTGTGACATGCCCAAGTATCGGTATGTTTCAGCCTCTGTCAGCGATCTAAGTCGATCCGCATCGGATGTGATAATATCATCAGATGCGGTAACCTTACCACGTTCCACATGCAAGACTGCACACTTATCTACTCCAAGCTCCATGCCAATCGAACTACTAAAGTCACAAGTGGCATTTAATAATTCACTTAGCCTGGAAGCATTTGGAGCAAACAGCTTGAGGTCATCCATGTATAGAAGATGGTTAAGTTTTAGACCACCCCTTCGAAGCTGAAATCCCGTCCCCAAGCTCTCCAGCAAATAGCTTAGAGGATTTAGGGCCAGGCAAAACCACAGAGGACTCAGACAGTCACCCTGGAAAATGCCCCTTTTTATCCTGATTCGGTCTTCCGCATCAGACATTCGCTCACCCTGGAGATTTAGCATGGTACTCCATTGCCTCATGCATGTTTCGAGAAACCCTCGGGCTGCCTCATCGATCTTATAGAGCTCAAGGATTCTTATTAGCCATGTATGAGGAACCGAGTCAAATGCTTTCTTATAATCGATCCAAGCGGCTGATAAGTTACGTCGGTTGCATTTGACCTGTTGACCAATAACCGTGTCTATCAGGAGGAGCTCCTTCGTACCGCGACCTCTCACCCGACATCCGTTTTGGGTGTCAGCCAGGATCCTGTTGCCATCTATGTGCGAGGCAATTTTGGCTGCCAAAATCGATGTAAGCACCTTGTATATGGTAGGTAAGCACGTAATCGGGCGATACTGCGACGGGTCGGCAGTATAGCTGTTGGTTTTAGGAACTAAATAAGTGACCCCAGTGGTAAGGAAGTTCGGCACCGAGCATTGCTCAATCGCCTCTCCAAACTGGCGAGCCAGCGTAGCATGGCATGCAGTGAACCCCTTTAGCCAATAATTTTGGAGTCCGTCAACCCCTGGAGTTTTCCAGTTCGGGCATTTTCGGACTACTGCGCTAATGTCATGTTCAGTAATGACTACGGGGTCCATAGTTGGTAAAGACGCACATATTTCCTCAAGCTTCTCCATCCAAGCATCTTCAGCATGTTCGACAGGTTGGGACCATATGCCGCGCCAAAAGGTCAACAGATCCGACTTTTCAGGCAACTGTTCCCTAGATTGTTGCCGAGACATAGTTTGAAGGCATTTGTAATACTTCCTTTGGTCACTTTCAAAAAGACGATTCTCACTGTGTCTCCTAGATGTCTCGGAGTATCGTCTGATACGTTTTCCCCAAGCTGCGACCTGCTGCTTCAGGCTATCAATGCGCTCCGTCACCAGTCGCAATAATTCTGCTCGAGGTAGACGGCGGGAGGTCTCACTGATTGCAGCTTTGACAAAGCGCATCACTCGCGGTCGGGTGTTACCAGCACTAAAAGCAGTTAGCTTACCGATGAGAATTCTGGCATTAGTAATACGGGTCTCAATCCGTCGCCTCCACGTTGGAGTCGCCCGTCGCAATGGTGGTCTACCTCTCATAATCGGGAGGGGGATCCCCACTGCGTTACATACGACTACAGCCGCAGCGTATAGTATTGTTCCGGTATCACCAATGCCACTGCTGGGTCCAGAAACGGAGGTAACAAATCATTGATAGTCTCAACGGCAAGTCTAGTCGCAGCCGTATAGGGAACGCGAGGAAGCTGGGAGCGTTGCTCAACCGAAATCCCTCGATAATACGAAATCGTCTCCTCAATTTCCCTCCTGAGAAGTTGATTGTTCTGGGCAGCTACTTCTACGCTCTCTCCTGTCTCCACCGCATCCAGTTCAACACCAGCGTTCTCCTGGAAAAGGCCAGGTACCTCGGATGGATCATGGACACGTGCTTCTTCAGGGGCAAGTGAAGAAGCAGCTGCATTTCCCAGTTGTTCGAGTTCGGCTGCACTAAAGATGTTACTGCGCAGGATGTACCGAACTCGATCTACCATATTTTGTTCTGATAGAGTTGTTAGATGGGGCTCTAGGATGTTGAATTCGCGAAGCAGTCGAACTCCGTCCGGTTGACGCCCCCCTCAGTCGCCCTATAATATTTTTTTTTATTCTGGTCTGTGGACCATCTCATGCGAGACTTTTTGATTCCACCAGTGGCGGACTCCTCCTGCTGGGTCGTTGCCGGCCCTGCTGGAGTCAAGCCAACTGGCGAGGATGGTGCGTTCGACTGACCAGATGGTTGGGCCAGTCGGCGGGTTTGGCTGGCGTCCCGCATGCTGCCGCGTCCAGCGCCAGCTCCAGACGCGCCCTGGCGACCCCCAGGCAGCGGCCCTATGCGCACTCTAATATCTCGGTCCATCCATATTTTTTGGGCTATATATACCATCGAGGGTCGCCCGCCCCCCCGAGGAAACCGTTTCGTTAGTCATATTTATTTTAGTACCCTATGAATTCCTCAGATAAAGCACGGTTCATACACTTGCTGAGTATAGGTACTGACTGATTGCACGAATAAGATAACTATTGTCACATAGCCATCCTACTCGCGGGCGATGAGGTCGTCACATCTCTACGCCTATTATTTATTATTATTATTATTATTATTATTATTATTACGGCGGTATAATGTGAGCCGAAAAATTCGGAATGCTTTGTTATGTCACGACACAATGTTTTGAGAAGATACGTTACACGTTATACATTCCGGAAATACTTTTAAGATCCCATCTATTTACTAAACGATTGAGAAAAATCTTTTTGTGTGTGAAGGGAAAAATCGATATTTAGTTGACCCATTCTATAATAAAATCAAATATTAATAGAAATAAGATTAACTTCTAATTATCGGTTTCGGAAATACAGAACGTTGGAAATCAATTATTGTTGTGGTGCTAATGAGTTCCGATTCTAATTTCATTATAAATGTCCTACAAACAAAATCTACGAGTGCAACTCGTATTACGATGATATAGGTAAACATGAATCTCTTTTAAAGTTATTTATGTATGGCGAAATTAATTCACTTAATTATTTTAGACACAGTTAACAAATAATATTTAAAACTTTTAAACGATAAATTCTTGTTTCGATATTATAAAAAAAAACATCCATTACTTCAATTCTTAAGCTATATTTAAACAAAGGAAAAGGTGTTTATATATTAGTGGAAAAAATGTAACAAAACACATATTTTTAATAGAAATATAATACGTATTAGGGTTATATTTTATCGCTAATTAATTCTCAAGGAAATTCACAGAAACATTATGCATTATTAAAAAAATGTTTTAGCTCCATCCCCGCCTATTATATTTACCTATCGTATTTAGTATGTATGCATATTGCTTTGAGTTTTAATATCGAATCGTGTAAATAATACAAGTGAGCACACAAACGGCTAGTGAGCCAGAAAGCCAGAGCCAGAAATGGAGTTATCTATCGGTTATAGACACCAAAGATGTAAATGGTGCATTATTATTCATATTACGGGATGATAATGCTACATACATGAGTTTACGAGCTATCTCACCCCCTAAATCGGAATATGGTGCCGGTGGTACTTACAAAACTCAGGTAAAAAGTTGTGGAACTCTGCCACCTGTTGCCATGATGGTGCTTATACGTATAGTCAATCCGTGTGGTCTGAGCCCCCTTTAAAGTATAGACCAACTGAAACTTAAGCACCATTAACATAGATATATGGTCTATTGGCCATGGTTGTTTCTTTCCAATAGGAGAGCCATTTGCTTATTTGCTATGTTATAAAATATGTAAAAAGGCTATGACCAATGGTCTATTCTTCAAAGGAGGTCCGAATCAATACAGGATCTAACCTGGGTGCTTTGCTCCTCTACCTGTCCTTTCGAGTATATGGGTATGATGCCATTTATTTAATTATATTTTAGCTAAGTGGGTATTTATCAACATGTACCCATTAAGACGACATACAATTGAATGTCTATTAACGTTTTTTTCTAACGGATACACAACTTTTTTAATCAATAAAGTAATAAAAAATAATAAAAATAATATTTTGGCGGCCTTTAAAAGGGTAGAATGAAAACCACAAAATATGATGTTATTGACAACCATGTATTACTTTATTCTGGCAAAACAAAACAGAAATTGTAATACCGCTATGTTCTAAGGCATTTGTTTTCAAACATAAAGTATTGGAATTTTCTCTCTTAATTAAAATTAGAAAAAGATTTTAAATTATTTTAAAAGTGGTAATTAAAAGGTACCTTATTTCATTGTCTTATTGTCAAGGCAATTATGGTTACAAAAACAAGCGTGTATTTTCATAAAGTTTGTTGTAAATTAAATACACCCTGTATTTAATTTACAACAAACTTTATGGCTGTTTGAAGAACATTATCAGTCATATTATTTAACTATATTTTAATGCTGATATTATATAAAGGTAAAATTCTTCGATCAATTCTTGATCGAAGGTAAAATTGGAAAATATATTATTTTGTGGCAAGTTATCTCTTGAATCGTCTTTAAAAATTCTTTTACCAGTAAAAGACACAATTAAAAAGGAACTTAAGGATTTGGTCCAAATGACCGTTACTGCAAAACCAGGGTTTTTAGGTTAGCAGAGTTGCTCAGCCAGTTCAGTTAAGTGGGCTTGTGAAACTGAATCTCGGTTTAGGACATTATTTTGACGATAAGTGGGAGAGTAAGTGGCATCACAATTTCGACTTGTTAATAACTCTCGACCAAAATCTGGAGTGCTAGCTGAAATAGTGGGCCGAGTCACCGCTGGTGGTGACACTGGCATGCTACATATGCTACATTTTATTTCAATTTTCTCGCAAATTCGGGATAACTACGTGGGTTATATTACGGGATCTGGTAAATGTTGGGTGAAAAAAAAAAACAACACAATTTGCAACTTGGAACCGAACCCGGGACCTCGTGTGGTCAACGCTGATACCGGACCATTAGACCATAGAGGACCTAAGCCGAGATAATTGAATAAATGCAGAGAAAATATATACAGCATGAGTTCTTCTAACCTTACACAGCTCAGGTAATGTATTTAACGAAGTAGACTATGAAGTTAACTGCATACACGAGTTTTACTAGTCCTTATAATTAAATATGAAATAATTGCTTTACTAAAAATAAAATAAATAAAATTAAACTAAATTTTTGTTATACATAACTTAAATATGTTTTGCAATATAAGTTATTTGTTTGTAATTGCAGCCACTTCGGATGTATGTACATATATGAGTACTAAAAAATATGACGTCCGTAATAGGGTTAATTTGCGGTGCGTAAAGCGTTTCCCTCCGTAGCTATACGTAGGCATTACGAAATCAAAAAACGAACTTGTGAAAAATTGTTCAAACAAAGTAGTGCGAAATGACATTATTCCTGGGTATCATAGGCAATTTTTTATCGGAATAAGCAGAAAGTAGTGATGTTTTCGGTTCACGCGAACGAGGTCGAGGGCGATAGCTAACATTAAGTAAATTATAAATGTAATTTAGTATAATTTAATCCACACAAAGCAAAAAGCCGGCATAAAAGTTGGGACCTAGGGCGGCATCAAGGATAAATCCGCCACTGAGTGGATGACTCTCTCGATCTAAAGAGACAACTAACACCAAAAGAGTAAATGGTGTAAGAGTAAATGGTTCATGTGGCCAGTTTGAATGTCACTTATAAAGTTGACCCGCTACTTTACCCTCTAAAATGGAATACGACAGTGAAAAACGCTGATGCTATTGCAGCAGAAATAGGTGATGCGGTGGTAACAAAGTTTTCCGAGATGTAATAGTACTCTACACTACTAAGCTGTCGTTATGGTAGTAACAATTATTGTCTGGCCAATTGTTCGCCTTTTAGGAACTTCCTGACCTGTACTTTAAAAGGCCCGGACCCACATGAACCTTTTTATCCCTGAAAAGCACTGTATCTTTGCGGTTACCAAAAAAATTAATCAAATTTTAGACTTAAGCACAGTTGGTGTCTAATAAATAGACATTTATACAATCCACATCATTCCTTCCTCGTCTAGGGGTCTCCTGACCCCCAGACGAATGAGGGGTAGTAAAATGACATTTCACCTTATATTCCGAGAGCGTGTGTTGAAGAACAGATTTGTTTTCTATGTGAAAGGGATAATCACGGCCTTCTTAGGGTGCTGTAGTCTACAAGGAATCCTTGTAGTTTTACTATATCCGTCCATCCGCAGCTTAGCTCAGAAACTCTTAGCACAAGAAAGCTGGAATTTGTCATGAACATATTGTTTACGCTGACAAAATGGTAAAATAAAATAAATATTACACAAACAAACAATCAAAAAAAAATCAGGGTACCTACTTTACATGTAAAGGGGAAATGTCTTTTTTCTCGCGTTACTTATAATGAGGGGTATCGTTGGATAGGTCCTTAAAAATATATTGGGTTTGTTAATACAATTATTTAATGACCGGACCTGTTTCTGAAATATTAAGATATAAAATGACCGTTGTTTTAGAGTCAATCGTCCTCTTGCTAAGCTTGCCTATCAAGGTATAAGAAAAAATTACGGTCATAGTATACACAAGCTCCTAGGTCCAAGGTCAAAATACGGGATCATATTTTAACATAGCGTGCAGTACGTGTAAATAATGTGATTCAAGGGATTAAAATGTTTTGATTTTTACGTACAAAATAATTTTGTCTCATAACCCTTTACGTCTTTCTGCATAAAATAATCCACAGCGCGAGGTTATTTACCTTACTATTTACTCTTACGTTAAAAGTGAATGATTTTATGCAGAAAGGCGTAAAGTGTTATGAGACAAAATAATTTTATTCGTAAAAATCAAAAGGTTTTATGAATCACATTCTTTTTTGGCTGGATATTTTTGATTAGACGAAGTGAACGCTGTGTTGAAATATGATCAGATATTTTGGAAGGACCTTATATAACGTAATTAAAAAGGAAACCATCATAGCTATGTAGTATTTATAAGTTTACGAGTAATATTTGATAAACTTACAAAATGTACTTAAGAAATAAAAGTGAATAAATCCATTTTTGGCGTTAAGAAGGTTAAATATTCTTAGGACAAATCAATGGAAAAGCCTTCTCTTTAATCGGAATTATGGCTTGCACAGACGGGGGACTATAGTCCACAAGAGATAGAATTCCATGAATCGTGAAAGAATGTCCGCTGAGAACTTGCCACGGACTCGAAGCACACGGTGTGCGAACCTTTGTTATTCGGAAATTTTTTGAAGCGCTCGTTAAGGAGGAGATTACGTTGTGTTTTAATTTACAACAAGTTTAAGAAAAACCATTATATTGATTCAGAAAAAGTTCGCTGTGTGTGTTGCTGCTCCTTATCACGTTAGTTCAATTTTTTCCGGAACTCCCCCGTACTTTTCTCCAGTCCGATCTCTCGGCGTCCTCAGTTATTCGGGAGCCATTTTTGGTTAACTTTAGTCTTCTGTATACGTTATTCGATACAGTTTATAAGGAGCTATATTGGTAGACAAACAAGAAGCCCATGGATAGTCTATCGTCGGCGCAGACTATTACAGTGATGTGGAACCACGGAACCCTATATTGCGCGTGGCCCGACATACACTTGGTTTTTTTTTTCAATCATAAGATAGCAAACAAGCAAATAGGTCTCCTGATAGAAAGAGTCAACCATCGCCTATAAACACCAAAGAGGTTAATGGTGCATTGCTAACTTGTGGCGAGGTCTAATGCCACATGCATAAGTTTACCGCCTACCTTACCTTCTAAACCAGAACACGACAGTAACTAGTATTGAAGCTATTGCGGCAGAAATATGCAAGGCGGTGGTACCAAACCCGAGCGAGACAATGCAGAACTTTAGCACCTAGTAAAAATCTGATTTATTTATGTTATAGGATAGTAAAAAAACTAGATAGCTCACCTGTGAAAAGAGATAGCTTTTTTTGGCTTTGGATACTAAAGACTTCAATGGTGGTTGACAGGGATATATAAGGGAAAATAAAAATAATTTATTTCGATTATATATTATTATTCGATAACTTCGAACCATATTTTGTTAGTTCTTATATATACCTTGACTCATAGAGTTATTCTTAGCCTATGTTAACCTATACCTAAATTACTTCACTTTTTGATGTCTCTCTAATGGAAAGAGAAACATCGCCTATAGACACCCAAAAATATTTATGCTGTTTTATTGTCTTGCTATCTGTGTGGTGTAAGGGTAGTGCCACATGTATAAGGCTACCTTACATTTCAAACCGGAACACGACAACGACAAGCATTAACGTTATTGCGGCAGATATATGTAAGGTGGTGGCAACAAATAATCGGGTGAGTCGTTGCGGAACTCTACCACTTAGTAGTCACGATAGTACCGACACGTATAGACAAACAACGTGACATGTAATTTATATATATATATATATATATATATATATATATATATATATATATATATATATATATATATATATATTAAGATAAATAAACATGAATATTTCATGTCAGATACGAATTATACTTACATAACTGGTAACTTCGCCCACGCGAGTTTCCGATGTGGATGACCATATGCCTTCACTGTTGGACCTTCTGCTGACCTCTCATCCGGACCATTATCAGGTATCGGTGGACGTCCCACTTGGTTCGTCAGACCACTGCCTGATCCGGAGTAAAGTGCCGGTTTCGCGCCTATCACGGCCTCCTTTAGCAGGCTGTCGTCGCGTTTGGCACTTTAGGTCAGCAGATTGGGACGGGATGCGGTCTTTTTTTGCGTCCTACCCATGGGGGCGGTTGTGCTTCTCGCAGGATGATCCGAATGTCGTCGCTGACTCTATTGCCGATGTGGTGCTGCAGGGCATGGAACTTTTCATTCCATTTTCTGCGGTACCAATTGGTGGTAAGTCTCAGCCTTGGTTTGGTCGCTCCTGTAAAACGGCTTCGCGCTGCAAGCAGGAGTGCTACCGGGCTTGGGCTGCAGCGTCCGCATCTTGTGATGAAATAACCAGCACATTACGTAAGGAGTACAATTTCGCCTCGAGGTACTTCAAAAGAGCTATCGCCAAGACAAAATCGGAACACATTGGCAGAATTGGTGAGAAATTAGTTCGCCTTCCTTCGGGCACTCGTGCGTTCTGGTCTCTCGCTAAGGCTGTCTTAGGGAATTTCTCACAGCCCTCTCTTCCATCCTTGCACGGAGACGATGACTCTCTGGCCCATACCGCAAAGGAGAAGGCCGATCTCCTGGGCTCCTTCTTTGCGGCCAACTCGACTCTGGATGACCAAGGGAACGCACCGCCTACCATCCCGCAGTGTGATAGTTGTATGCCAGATCTACAATTTCAGCAATCATCTGTGCGTAAAGCACTTCTTTCCTTGGACATCCACAAGTCGAGTGGGCCGGATGGCATCCCTCCGATTGTGCTAAAAATGTGTACTCCAGAGTTGGCACCAGTATTAACACGCCTATTCCGGCTCTCCTATTCACTCGGTGTGGTACCGAATTCGTGGAAGACAGCTTTGGTGCATCCCATCCCTAAAAAAGGAGATCGCTCTAACCCGTCTAACTATCGGCCCATAGCCATAACCTCCTTGTTCTCCAAAATTATGGAGACAATCATCAACTCTCAGCTCCTCAAGTATTTAGAAGAGCACCAGCTGATTAGCGACCGTCAGTACGGTTTCCGTCGCGGCCGCTCAGCTGGTGACCTTCTAGTATACCTAACTCATCGATGGGCGGAAGCAGTTGAGTCCAAAGGGGAGGCATTGGCAGTTAGTTTGGACATAGCGAAGGCCTTTGATCGGGTATGGCACAAAGCGCTGCTCGCGAAGCTGCCTTCCTATGGGCTTCCTGAGAAATTATGCGAGTGGATCACCAGTTTTTTTGGTTGACCAGAGTATCAAGGTCGTTGTCGACGGTGCGTGCTCCGACCTTAAATCTGTCAATGCTGGTGTTCCTCAAGGCTGCGTGCTATCACCGACACTGTTCCTTCTGCATATCAATGATATGATGCGAATTAGCAACATACGTTGCTATGCGGATGACAGTACTGGTGATGCTACATACTCCGGCCGAAGCATTATTTCTTGGGAACACGTCGAAGAGTGCCGAAACAAGCTTGTGTCTGAAGTCGAGAATCGACTTACCGATGTCTCGGAATGGGGTCGCCAAAACCTGGTTACTTTTAACCCCAAGAAGACACAGCTTTGCGTGTTCACCGCAAAAAAGACGCCCTTTGTCGTATCACCTCGATTTGAGGATACTCTCCTGACAGCCTCAGCTAGTGTCGGAATCCTGGGAGTTGACATATCGAATTACGTTCAGTTTCGCGGTCATTTGGAAGGCAAGGCTAAACTAGCCTCCAAAAAGCTCGGTGTGCTCAGCAGAGCGAAAGAGTACTTTTTGCCGGTCCATCGCCTTCAACTTTATAAGGCACAGGTTCGGCCTCACATAGAGTACTGTTCGCATCTCTGGGCCGGAGCTCCTCAGTACCAGCTTCTTCCTCTTGATCGCATTCAGCGTAGAGTGGTTCGAATCGTTGACGACCAGGCCATTTCGAAACAGCTTGACTCTTTGGCATTGCGCAGAGATGTAGGTTCTCTCTGTTTCTTTTATCGTATATATCATGGAGAGTATTCCAACGAGTTGTTTGGATTAATTCCTGCCGCCGAATTCCACCATCGGACATCGCGTCAAAACTTGAAGTTCCATCCTCACCATCTCGATGTCTGGAAATCCACAACTGTGCGTTTCTCCCGACACTTTTTACCTCGCACTACTCTGTTGTGGAACCAATTATCGGCAGGGGTATTTCCGAACGGATACGACATAGGGACCTTCAAGAAAAGCTTACTCATTCTTAAAAGGCCGGTAACGCAACTGCAAGACCCCTGGTATTGCAGATGTCCATGGGCGGCGGTGATCACTTACCATCAGGTGCACCTCTTGCTCGTTTGCCCCCTCTTCTATAAAAAAAAAAAACATTCCGCGCATACAATATAATTTTTCACTAAGCAATATATACGCCCACATATACACCCACACCTTAATCATAGAGTACTGGAGACTTAGTCTCCAGTATTCTGAGCCTTGATATAATAATATGCTGGGATCATTGAATAATTTGAAATAACTTGCAAAACCCATATCCTTGAAAATAAAGCCTTTTTCCTTTAGCTATATAAATACAAGTATTGCTCATTCATATCTAACTCTCACCTACTACCACTGAAATAAAAGCTTTGAAGTTTGAGTTTCATTTAAATAGATTTATTTCATTTAAGATTCAACAATTTCAAGTTAAATCAAACAACGAATGGGATATAATTTTCACATGAGCTCTGGGATTATTAGAAAGATCCAGCATTTTCCGCCAGTCTTAATAAAGCCCCGTATGAATAGACACCGAACATCAAAAGTATATTTACAAAGGCATTGTATGTTACACTACGAGATGCCGACAACTTTTTGTTTGACAACTTTGTTGGATGTTTCAGTTTATAAGAAGTACGCGGTATAATATTTCGATGATATATTTTAGAAATAAAACTTTCTATAGCCGCGTTAGGTGAGTTTTGGTAAGGGATAGTCGTATAGGTTCATGTCAGCGTCATCAACATGCTAATGTTTAGGGTATAATAAATAGCTATACAAACTGTATTTGTAAGATAGAACCCAATAGATATCACTATAATTAATCTGTGCAATATCTATGTAATAGTAGGGAGCCCAAGATGCTAAATTGGTAGTTACCGGAGCGTCGTAGGGAGCTATTGGATTTTGTAGATTAAATTAGAGAAAAAAATAAAACTTTATATAATGTATATAAATGTGTCGCCTCTGTGGTCTAGTGGTCCAGCGTTGACGTTGACCACATGAGGTCCCGGGTTCGATTCCAGGTCGGGTACACAAAAAAAAGTGTTTTTTTCAGTTTTCTGAGAAACACAAAGTTTCCCGGGATTGGAAAGTGCCCGGTTGGCGATAGGCTTGCCACCTATCACATTGTGGGACCAAGTATCTTCGGCTAATCGTGGGTGCACTTGTTGTACCTCTGCCTATCCCTTCGGGGATGTGGACGTGAAGATACTTTTTTTGGTATATAATGTTTTTCATTTCAATGGTGGGGAAAAAAATCTACAAATAAAAAAATGTTTAAAAATAATCAGTTGTACCTCTGCCTATCCCTTCGGGGATGTGGGCGTGAAGATACTTTTTTTTGTTACATAATGTTTTTCATTTCAATGGTAGAGAAAATATCTACAGAAAAAAAATGTTAAAAAATAATCAGTGGCATGGAAACACTGAAGCGCGTTAGATTAGGGTATGTTGGGTTAGTTACCAGATAAAATTTAGAAAATCTGACGATTCAAGTGTAGCGTAAGGGAGTGGGAGGGTCACAAAGTTGCAAATAAAATGTTGTCTTGACATTCTCGAGCGCGTCTGAATTTTCTTTTATTATGGAGTAAATGATGTAAAAATTATGAAAAAAGTATAATCTGACAATTTCCACAAGCCGAAATTATCTTAATTTTGTTTTTTTTTTCTGCCATAGTTACCCCCTCTATAGAAAGGGCTTATATTTGGTGGAGAGCCTCAACAGTATGCGAGAGACCCCCCTCCTATGTTAATCTGACGCGCTTGAGAAAATACCAAAATCCCCTCTTGAGCTCCTCTACTATAAATACAGCTTTAAATTTTCACTTCTGTCGACAGTCCTTATGACTGCCTCCAAATATTTTATTCAGTTAATTCACGTTTTCCTCTTACAGGATGACATTTTAGAAAATAACCATGCAGATGGATAAAGATAACCATCGCTAACAGATTATCAAAATTAATTAAAATGTTAATGGTGCGTTTCCATATATGTGACGAGGTATAATGTCAGATGTATACGCATTCAGGCTATCTTAACTTTTTAACATAGTAGTAATAGTCCAGTAAAAAGTTTAATGAAACCATGATCTGACCAGTTTTGGCGCAATGAGTAAAAATGTGTTCATTAATACTTAAATAATGATATTATGAAAGAAATTTTGATTTAAATTTAGGGGAAAGGGATGAAAAAAATAAAAAAAGTGTTAAAAAATGCCTTTTTTAAAAATAACTTAATAACGGTAGGACATAGAAAAAAAAAGTTTCAAGTAAGAGTTGTAGAGAAAAAAATTCTACACAAAAAAGTTCCTCTTCATTTTTTGTCATCTGCTTTAGTTTACTTGCAAAAAATAAAAATTAAATTTGCTTTGTAATTAATTATAAAAACTTACCAGAATTATTACGGCCCTGTACCATGCAGCGCGCGCATCACATAAATATGTACTAACACTACTACATATGTTTTCCCATATTTATATATTTTTACATATTTTACTACAAATTTAATTTTTATTTTTTGTAGCTAAACTAAAGTATATAACAAAAAAATGAAGAGGAACTTTTTTGTGTAGAATTTTTTTTTCTACAACTTTTACTTGAAACTTTTTTTTCTATTTCCTACCGTTATTAAGTTATTTTAAAAAAAGGCATTTTTCAACCCTTTTTTTATTTTTTTCATCACTTTCCCCTAAATTTAAATCAGAATTTCTTTCATAATGTTGTAATTATAAAATGCGTATCAATGAAATATATTTGTTTAAATTCGCGTCGTTTACTATTAAGCTACTTGAATGAATATAAATGTTGTATTATGTTAAAATCACTCAGTTCGCAATAAAACATCCTACCAGACAGTCTTTCTATTTTTCAACCGAGATAGTGCAATCTAATATAAACCTTAAATGCAAACATATTTGGTCGAAATCGAGCCGGATCAGATTTAACTTTATGTGATAAGACCCAAGCGATCGCAGTGAAACGAATACAAAAGACTGCATTCCGATCCTATTGTATTATATTCTATTGAAATATTATCAAGCATTTACTTTGGTACATTAACACGGATCATCGCAGGAACTGTGTATAATAATTAATTATGAGTTCTACTGATCAATTACTCAATTTGTTAGAAGAATATGCTAACTTATTACGGAAAACGCAAGTTAATTTAAAAAAATGCCCAAAACAAAGATTAACAAAGGGTTACATTGAAGGACGATTAAAATGTATTGAAGAATATTGGCAAACCTTTAAAGAAAATCATCAGAAATTAATCACTATCACGCCCAAGGAGAAGCGCATGGAATTGCAATATTTTCTCAACGAAGATTTTTATATGGTGGAAGAATTATACATTTGTTTACAAGGGGATTTGAAGGACATGCTATCTGCGCCTAACCAACTGCAGCCCGTTGAAGCTAGCGAAGCGGTGCAACCACAAGTAAAACTACCGCGTATCCAGCTGCCGACCTTTGGCGGTCGATACGAGGAGTGGCCTACATTTCAAGATTTGTTTGTGTCCTTGGTAGATCAAAATACATCCTTAAGCAAGGTACAAAAGTTACAGTATTTAAAACTAAGTGTTATTGGTGAGGTTGAATTACTTTTGAAAAATATTAGTGTGACAGATGCTAATTATCAATTAGCATGGCAAATCCTGAAACAGCGTTATGGCAACAAAAGGCTTATTGTTAATTCCGTACTCAACAGATTATTTGGAATACGTAAGGTTAGTGCACAAACCGCAAATCAAATCAAAATTTTATTAGATACCACATCCGAATGTTTAAGTAGTTTAGAAAATTTACAAATATCTACTAATTCATGGGATCCGTTAATTATTTATCTAATTGTACAAAAACTAGATATTGATACACATAAAGCATGGGAGGAATATATTTACAATAACGATTCGGATGTGTTACCTAATTGGATTGATTTAAAGGGATTTCTGGAATCAAAATTTCGCACATTAGAATTGATAACTTCTGCTGCAACCACGTCACGAGAAATAAAAAACACTAGGGATAAATCATTTTATACTTCATCAAAAATACCGACCAAGGTTTGTATGATGTGTAAGGATGACCATGCCTTATACCATTGCAAAGAATTCACGCGACTACAACCCGAAGAAAGAAATGAGTTTGCTAAATCAAATGAGTTGTGTTATAATTGTTTAAATGCAGGTCATTCAGTGTTTAAATGCCGTATTCGTACACAATGTAGATTATGTAGTCGTCGTCATCACACTTTATTACATTCAAATAAAAATGACAATCGTACTGAAAATCTTCCAACTCATCACAATCACATACAAGAGGAACAGGAAAGCGACCTTGATAATTCTAATAAGGATATAGCTATAACTTCACACTTCACAACAAAAAAATCTACCGCTTTACTGGCGACGGCAATTATACCTGTAAATGATAATACGGGCCATACAACTTACTTGCGCGCTTTGATTGATCAGGGTTCTCAGGCTAACTTTATTAGTGAACGTGCAACACAACTTCTAAATGTTCAAAGGATACCGGTGAAAGGAACCGTGACTGGCGTGGGATCTACTCAGACCCATGTTAATTATATGGTACAATTAAATCTGCTTTCAAGTTGGGATAGCAACTATATTCTACCAATTCGAGCCTACGTCATACCAATACGATTAACTACTCAGTTGCCCACTCAAACTATTGCGAACTCCAAACAATCATGGTCACATATACAAGCATTATCTCTAGCCGACCCTAAATTTTATCAACCTGGACGTGTAGACATGTTATTAGGTGTCGAAGTATACGCACAAATACTAAAACAAGAAATAATTAAGGGTCCACCAGGAACGCCGTGTGCTCAAAATACCAGTTTTGGGTGGATTCTTTTTGGGAATGTAGAAAATACCACGTGTTCCGCAAATTTGAATGCTATGCATCACACTATTGAACTTGAGGACTTTATTCGATCTTTGTGGGAATTAGAAGAAAGGGGAGACAAACAGACTAAAGATGAAGAAAGGTGTGAAAAGATTTATAAAAAAACATGTACAAGAAATAAAGAGGGCAGATATATTGTAAAATTACCTTTTAAAACAACAAATCCTAAATCAGTGGAGGGTGATACAAGAAAAATTGCAAAGGAAAGATTACTACAGTTAGAAAAACGTTTTAAAAGAGACGCTAAGCTTAAAGAGGAATACAAAAGAGTAATGGAAGAATATTTGAGTTCTGAGCACATGGAAATAATTCCGATAGAAGAAATAGATAACCCATCAGTATATCTTTCACACCATGCTGTTGTTAAAGAAACAAGTAATACTTCAAGAGTGAGAATTGTTTTTAACGCTTCTTCGCTAGGAATGAATAATGTTTCTTTAAACGATGAACTGTTAGTCGGCCCACAACTTCAAGATGACATGAGATCTATAGTGATGAGATGGCGATTAAAGAAGATAGGTTTTGTAGCCGATATTGAAAAATGGTACCGCCAAATTTTAGTTACGAAAAATGACGCTGATTACCAACGAGTTCTTTGGCGTAGTAACGAAACTGCTCCAATTCAGGATTTTCGTTTATTAAGGGTTACCTTCGGTACAGCCTCAGCCCCCTATTTAGCAGTTAAGACCCTTCATCAGGTAACTAAGGATGAAGGTGAAAATTATCCTATAGCATCTGAAACTATAAAACAGGATTTTTTTATGGACGATCTAATGTCTGGTAGCGATACAATAGAAGAAGCATTAACAACAGCTAATCAAATTATTGAAATTTTGAGCAAGGCCAAATTTAAATTACAAAAATGGTCCTCGAATAATTTTAAATTTATGGAAAATCTAAAACAAAAGGACAGAAACGCATTACTTGAAGTTGATATGAAATTAGATAGCACTGTTCGAACACTGGGAATCTCGTGGGATACTGAACATGATTTACTTAAATATAATAATCGTTTCGTTCAAGAATCCTTACCAAAAATTATTACAAAACGAAGAATTCTTTCAGAAATCCAGAAACTCTTTGATCCCTTAGGATGGCTAGCCCCAGCATTAGTATCTGCAAAAATGTTAATACAAGAATTGTGGCTTCAAGGTATTAGTTGGGACAAAGAAGTTGATTTGGAAACAAAAGGAAAATGGTTAAAAATTAGAAACAGCTTTGAACATGTAAACGATATACATTTGAATCGATGGTTAAACACTAATTCTACTAACATGAAGGATGTTTCAATTCACGGTTATTGTGACGCTTCCCTCAAAGCTTACGGCGCAGTAGCTTATTTAAGAGTCTTTGCTGAGGATGGAACTATAAAAACTGGAATAATTGCTGCCAAAACTCGCGTTGCTCCAGTTAAACCTGTTTCATTACCCCGACTGGAACTGTGCGGTGCAGTTTTGTTGTCACAACTATTAAAGCGGATAAGTAAAGCCCTTAATGTGCCTGGTAATCAGATTTATGCATGGACCGATTCAACCATTGTATTATCTTGGTTAGAAGGAGATCCCGTTAAATGGCAAACTTTTGTGAAAAACCGAGTTATAACCATTTTAGACAACATTGGTAATAAGTGGTTCCATGTAAAGTCACATGAAAATCCCGCCGATCTTGCGTCTCGAGGATTATCGTTAAATGAATTGAAGAATAATAATCTATGGTGGGATGGTCCGGAATGGCTGAAACATAAAGAATTGCCATTCAACAAACCTGTAAACTTAGACACGAATCAGGAAAAACGGATTGATGTTTTAGTGAATCTTAAATTAGAAGAAACCGCTGCACTAATACATTTCAAGGAATATGACACACTATCCGAACTATTAAGAATCGTAACCTATTGCCGAAGATTCCTTAAACATTCGTCTTTTACATCCCCTATTTCTATAAGAGTGGATGAATTAAATGAGTCTTTTGAGAAATGTATAATTATAGCACAAAAAATTGATTTTGAAGATGAAACTACAGATTTAAAAAAGGGAAATATACTGAATAAAAAAAGTAAAATTAGAAATCTTAATCCGTATCTAGACGAAAAACATATTCTTAGGGTGGGCGGTAGACTTAGGAATGCACCTATGGATTCTGATAGAAAAAATCCTATCCTTCTAGGCCAAAATAGTGGACTATCATCACTCATCGTTGAAGATGCTCATAAAAAAACTTTACATGGTGGCGTCCAACTGATGATGAATTACATCAGATCCCGTTTCTGGATAATAAGATTAAAAACACAAGTTACAGTTCACTTACGCAAATGTGTGATTTGTGCTCGTCAGAGAGCTGTGAGTAGGACACAAATGATGGGGGACTTACCTGAGGTTCGTGTGACACCAGCACGTCCCTTTCTCCATGCTGGGGTCGACTTTGCTGGTCCCTTGACAATTTTGACACGTCGTGGAAGAGGAGCAAAATGTGAAAAGGCATACATTTGCATTTTTATATGTATGGCGACTAAAGCGATCCATCTAGAATTAGTCGGGAATTTGAGTTCAGATGCATTTATAGGAGCGTTTAGACGATTTGTGGCTCGTCGAGGAAAATGCACCCACTTATGGAGCGATCAAGGAACTAATTTCGTTGGAGGTAATAAAGAACTTTGTAATTTATTTCGGGAAGCTAGTCTGGATTTTCCTCATGATCTAAAACATTTGCTGGTAGAAGAGGGCACCGAATGGCATTTCAATCCCCCATACAGTCCAAACTTTGGAGGCCTATGGGAGGCTGGGGTGAAATCTGTAAAATATCATTTAAAAAGAATATTAAACACTAACCTTACATTTGAAGAAATGTCCACGATGTTGTGCCAGATTGAAGCCTGTCTAAATTCTCGTCCCTTATGCCCTATCAGTAATACCGATCCTGAAAATATAAGTGCCTTAACTCCAGGTCATTTTCTAATCGGTGAAGCTCCTGTAATAATTCCAGAACCTAGTCTTCTTAACATTAATGTAAACCTACTATCAAGATGGCAGCATACACAAAGATTAGTACAAGATTTTTGGAAACGGTGGCAAACGGAATATTTATCGAGACTACAACAAAGGCCGAAATGGCTGAACCGAAAGAAGGAATTTCAGATTGGAGATGTAGTAATTGTGAAAGACGATAATTTGCCCCCTGGAAAATGGGCGCTAGGTCGTGTTATGGCAAAACACCAAGGTCACGACAATATCTGTAGAGTTTATAGCTTAAAATGTAACGGTAAGATTATAAAACGATCTATTAGTAAGTTGTGTGAATTGCCTGTAAATAATGATGATTAATTCTCTCCAAATTTTAAATAAAATAATGGAGTTGTAACTTATGTAATTGGAAATAACTATTTCTTTACTTTTATTTTTTATTTCTTTACTTTACTGGTTGAAGCAAATGAAATCGATTTTTTTTAAAATATTAATGTGCAATGTTTTGAATGAATTAATTGTTGTATGCGTTATAATGTTATGCAATAATTCGCATTGCAAATGTATTAGTACTTTAACTTTGTAAAAACTAGGTTTTGGTGGGCGGGATGTTGTAATTATAAAATGCGTATCAATGAAATATATTTGTTTAAATTCGCGTCGTTTACTATTAAGCTACTTGAATGAATATAAATGTTGTATTATGTTAAAATCACTCAGTTCGCAATAAAACATCCTACCAGACAGTCTTTCTATTTTTCAACCGAGATAGTGCAATCTAATATAAACCTTAAATGCAAACACATAATATCATTATTTAAGTATTAATGAACACATTTTTACTCATTGCGCCAAAACTGGTCAGATCATGGTTTCATTAAACTTTTTACTGGACTATAACAAGCATTAACCCAACTGAACTACTTGAATTATAAGACAGCACAAGTTATATTTTTAGTAGTCTAGTAGGTATATAACGTTAGTAGCTGAAATTTAAACCTTTTGTAAGTACAACATTGCATAGACATACCTAAACTTAAAATAAAATTGCATAATAAACCACTTATATAGACTATATTTCTACAATTTCATCAGCACACAGAGACATACATAAAAGCTTTGATCAAAGTGATATAAATAGATAAGCCCAAGCGAGCCGATCTTGAAATTTGAAGACTCAAAAGTATGCTAAGTTGCGCACTTTGTGACAGACGGCACTCGTCATCTGTGCATGCGCCTAGTGCAATATCCACTGTTTGCTACATAGGTACAATCTAAATCATCATCTCAATCATCATCAAAAATATCAATAACCATGTGCATTCTTAAAGTGTAAAAACACTACTAAAAACCAAAACAAAGTTCAGTACTTACATTTAACCAGTAAGTACATATTTATCACTCTCCTTATCATAAATCGGTTGAAAATCGCCATTTTTTACTGTTGTAACGTTGCGGGACAGAAATATACTCACATATTAAGTGCAACAAAGATAAGATACTTTGCCGTCGTCTGAACTTGAAAATGATAATACACGGTACAAGAACAACAAATAAACATAGGCGATCCTTTTTAACCCCGCCCTGCCCCCGCAACCGCCCCGTTGGTCGAGTGGTTAGAGACCCTGACTACGCAATCAACGAGGCTCGGGTTCGATCCCCGACGGGGACAAGCATTTGTGTGATGAGCATAAATGTTTGTATTTCCGGGTTTGGGTGTTTATTATACATATTCTAGTAATTATATATGTATTATATATATATATATATATATATATATATATATATATATATATATATATATATATATATATATATATATATATTAGTATCGTTGACTAACACCCATAACACAAGCAAATAATTTGCTTACTTTGGGGTTAGATCAGTAAGTGTAATTTGTCCCGAGAATTATTATTATTATTATTATTTTTTCTCACAAACGTATTATATTAGCTACCCCTTATTATAACAAATGTATAATACATACTTACTATTAGCTGTTAAGTTTAAAGTACGATTGTTTTGACTTGTTATGTTTGACGCGTTTGTAAGGGCAAGGCCTGTCCATTTATTTTACTTTGGTCAAAGCATAAAAGCACAAAATAATGTTTTCACTGATGATAAAAAGACACTGGCAAAATAGCAATACATTCAAAATACATTGTCGTCTTTCCATTGTTCAGTCTTAAGCATATTTCACTTTGAAATCAAAGTATTCTTAGGAAAATTGGAGTTGGAAACATTATAATTTATAACGTTTCTAATAGCTCAGTAAATCCTATAAATTACTAGTAGAAAGATAAAACCCAAGTACAATTTATTTATTTATTTATTTATTTATTTATTTAGGTATTTATTTATTTAATTCTTTATTGTACACAGAGAACAGCACAATTAGGGAAAAAAATAAACGTAACATAAGTAAAATGGGTACATTTATCTTTATTTATACGCTAAGCTTCAGAATTTTTAAGAAAAATATAGTATTTTCTATTAGTGTTAATAAACACCTTTATGACAAAATGCTTATTACTATAAATAATCCCAGAAACTGTCCTCTAAGTTGAAGTATATTAAGCTTAAAGGAGTCAAAAGCTCAGTCTGTTTTAACCTCTTTAATCTCTATTTAATCTTTGAATATCTGTAACTTTTAATTGCGATGGTCGGTTTTGGTCTTAAGAATGTCATTCAGCGCAGTTTTTGCATTTTAAAAATATTGTCTTTGTAATAAAATCAATTAGTTTAAAAATCTTAAATTTTTGTCGAAAAACATTTTTTTCCAAATTTTTTATTTACGATAAACTCGGATCGATCAATTTAGACCGATTTTCATCTGAAGTGAGACATTCTACATAGTTCTTCAAGGTAAAGAACTGATTAGATTTTTGAATATCAATCGATACGTTTGTGTGAAATTGGAAAATTTATTTGCTTATCTATGAATCGAAAATCCGCTTCCGCTCATCACTTAGCCCCTAACTTGTTTGTTATAATTTTGTCTCAGATCAAAACACTTTTCAGAGCAAACATCAAGCAATATACGCCGTATAATATATACTTATGTAATAATTTTATCTGCCCATTGTTCCTTTGTTATGTCCTGTTTATATTTTGAAATTATGAAATTATTGATTTTCGTAACTCTTATAATTATTATTATTGGAACGAAGTTCCTTATCGCGCGTTGCTAGGGGGGCTAGACGGAAAAAATTCTTACGAAAAGTTGTCACGACACTTTTTGCTATAGTAAGCTATTGTAAGCTGTATGCGCATGTTTCTCTGACTGTCTCTCTCTCTCTCTCTCTGTGTTATAGAAAGCAAGCCAGATATTTTCATTTCTATTTCGCATTGAACAGTGTGGTGTCGCGACGATTATTTTTGTTGAGTGTATACAGGTTTTTGTAAAATTAATCGAAAGGAACTTCGTTCCATCCGGGTGTCCCTTGACACCTCTCAACGTTTTTTGTTATAAGATTTTTGTTTATATCGTAAGTTATCAAACAAGCACATGACTCTTCTGATGGAAAGCGAAACGCTATTGTGGTAGGAATAGGTAAGGCGGTGGTACCAGACCCGGGCGAGACAATGCAGACCGTAGAGGTCTGCATTGTCTCACATGGTAACCACGATGGTAGTGACTCGCATAGTCAATCAGTCGCCTTTAACGACCTGCCTGGCAAAACGGCAGTTGGCGTATTCTTCAAAGGAGCCCGGGGCCAACACGGGGTTTTTTTATATATGTAATTTTTATATATTTATTTTTATAATATTGTATTTTAATAATGATATAATTATAAATGTATTTAAAATTAGAAAAAAATGTAAATAAAGAGAAAATAATAACATAATATCGCTGGACAAATCACATGAATCGATCAAACTCCAAAGTAATAGTGTAGGGAAATTAGTTTTGGATATTCAAGATCTTTCATCGTATTTTCTCTCTCACTCAATCGCTCAGTTTTTATATTTAACTAGCTGTGCCCGCGACTTCGTTCGCGTGGAAAAAATTCTAAAATAAAACCCGCATAGTTCCAGTTCCCGTGGGATTTCCGGGATAAGAACTATCCTATGTCCTTTCTTGCGTCTCAAACTATATTTGTACCAAATTTTACCCAAATTGGTTCAATGGTTTGGCCGTGAAAGCGTAACAGACAGACAGACAGACAGACAGAGTTACTTTCGCATTTATAATATTAGTATGGATAAGATTTTAAAAACTTTCAGGCAGGTACGATTTTTTAACATTTTAGTATCTTCACGCCCGTGTTTCCGAAGAGGTAGGCAGAGGTTAGCCGAAGATACTTATTCACACAAATGTGATAGGCCTATCGCCAACCGGGCTCTTTGCGATCCCGGGACACATTGTTTTTATTAGAATACTGAAAAATACTTTTTTTTTAATTGCCCGACCCGGGAATCGCACCAGGGACCTCATGTTGACAACGCCAACGCCGGACTACTAGACCACAGAGGAGTTTTAACACTTTCTTTCATAAACCTTAAAAACAACAAAGAAAAATATCGACACGCGGGATTAGAACCTGCGACCATTTCCCTAAAGCCGGGACGCTCTTCCGCTGAGCTAGTGTCGACAGGCTCGAGGCGACGAAATTACGACGTAATCGATCACATAACAAAGAATGTTATGTGATCGATTACGTCGATTGTACTGATCGCTAGTTATACATACGTATAACTAGTTAAATGAGTTCATCGTTACAGATGAAATTCACATTTATAATTTTGATCAGTACTTTCGTATTTCTAATTATTTTTGTGTTATAGTCTTTCATAAAAACCTAGTTCTGCAAAGAACGAACACAACTAAAAAAAATTATGCAATTTGGAGAATTAATTCCGAAGTTATACGCGTACAAACATTTTAATGATTCATCTTTATTTATTTAAATTAATTAATAATAATACAATATTAATCAACCAGAATAAAAATTACAGACAGTTATGCTTATAATTCTAATACCTGTCCAAGTCTGGGATCAAATTTGAGTTTAGTCGCGTTGTTAATGATCGCTGACTAGTCGATCAACGAGACGGTCACCTGGAAGCGCCACATCTGGATATTATAAAATAATGAGGTCGCACGTGTCAGCCATTATTTCTGTATCGATCGCCACTGAAATCAACCCAACGATAAACAAATGTCAATTCATTAATTATTACATTGTTCTGAGGTCAAAGCTCACGTACAATAATAAAAACAACCGATAGCTTTCTATTTTGACTCGACCATAAATCGTTAATAAATTAAAGCAAAATAGAATATTATTACGTCGACTAAATGACAGTCACACATCGGTTAATAAATGTGTTTATTAAACTGTAATTTAACTGAATTTTACATTAACCTTAAATACTAGAGATTCACGTGTATGCTGCGTGATGAAATGTGATAGTGATGGTGCGATAAGATACCAATGGTATCTGTGCGCGAGCGTGTTCTATCGCGCCCTGCCTCGTTACAACTATATTAAATTCTCTTCTAAGTTTGACACTAAACTGACTATAAATAAAATAGTATATACGTATGCGCGCGGGTGCGCGCGTGCGCTCGTGTGCGCGTATGTGCATGCTTGCGTGCGTGTGTGTGTAGCTGTGTGCATATGCGCGACGAACATGCGGAAAAAGGCCTTAATTGCTCCTTAAACAACTTTCATTATATTTTATTGTTGATGAAATTATTCATGTAATTCAATAAATATTGTACCTTAAAAATTAAAAAAAAATGTAAATGAAAAAAAACAGGACCGCTGAGTTTCTTACACCGGATCTTCTTAGTAGTAAAAAAGATTACTAAGATTAGATTAAGTTATAATAAAATTATAACTTAATCTAATCTTATATCTTAATCTATATCAAACCTTTACATACATATCTTCACATCAGATCCCTTACGGTGCAGGCAGAGAGAAAATCGTTTATTTGAATAAAACCTTTTTTCTTTTAGCTTTTACTGTTTATTATACATTAAAACGGATGCTTTATTAAGAAAATGCAGCTTTAAAAGTTTTTAAAAAAAAATTAAGCTTATAAAAAAATTGTAGCTAATATTGAATATATACGGAATAACAAATTGATGCGAAAAGATGGATTTTTTATGCACAATAAAACTTTGTCAATTCTGTATGTATTTAAAATTGAAGTTAATATCAAATACGTAATATAAATTTTGGTATTTCATTTAGTGTTGTATTATAATACAGGCTGTGAATACTATAACTTGCACAAAAAACTAAAATTTTTAAGTAAAAAGTATGTTTAAAAAAGTAGTCTTTAAATAATAATATAAGAATAATCATCAAGAACCGAGCTTATTCATTCTTAAAAGGCCGGCAACGCAGCTGCAAGACCCCCGGTATTGCAGTTGTCCATGGGCGGCGGTGATCACTTACCATCAGGTGCAATACCTGCTTGTTTGCCCCCTCTGCTATAAAAAAAATCTTACGGAATAGCCAAAGATATAAACGGGGTCCAGAGCTAGACAAACACGGAGAACACCCTAGTAAAAAAACTTGGGGTAAAACTGCGGACAATAGCTAGTAAGTAAATGGTTGTTATAAAATTAAAACCGTTTAAGGCAATTCGAAATGTTTATTTAAAAATAACAAAATGTTCCAATGCACACACAACTTTTGCTTGCAAATTGCGCCATTTCGCTGCTTTAGGTTCCTTTCGGTCTGTTATTAAAATTGAATAGATATTTTTAAGTTTTCAATTTCACAATCTGTCGTTGTTTGCAGTTGGCTATATTTATTTTAAAGCAAATGGAAGCGTTGATACAAAAACGAAATGAAATTCTTTATTTTGCTTTAACAAAATATAACGATTCTGATCTGAAATTATTGTTCTGAGTGTTTTGTTAAGTTTCCGGTATCGGTTTTAAGAATAGACAATTTGTCATTCTGCCAGATAGTTTACAAACGGCGAACAATTGGCTGCAAGTGTCACTACCATCGTAACAACCAGGTGGTAAAGTTCCGCAATATCTCGTCCGGGTATTTGGTACCACCATCTTTCCTTTTCCTGTCGGAATACTGTCAATGCTTGTCAATATTGTGTATTGATTTGGAGGATAAGGTAGCTGGAATACTTATGCATGTGAAGTTGGTATCATGCCTTATTAATTGCAACTCATCATTAACATCTTTGGTGTCTATAGGCGATGGTTTCTCTTTCCATCAGGAGAGCCATCTTCTTGTTTGCTATCTTATTAAATTATCATTCTGAACGGTCTTATTGAACACATAACTACTGATTATAAAATGAAGTCATTTTTCCCCGTGTTGTTCCCGGTCTTCTTTAAAGAATAGGCTTACTGGCGTTCTGCCAAACAGATCGTAAAATGCAACCGATTAGCTACCATCGTGTCCACCATCATCACCACCATCGTACCACCATGAATACTAGGTGATGGAGTTCGGCATTGTCTCCCCTGGGTCTGGTGCCAATGCTTTGCCTATTCCTGCCGCAATAGCGTCAGTGCGTGTCACTGTCGTGTTCCGGTTTGGAGGGTGAAGTAGCAGATAAACTTATGCATGTGGTTTGTTGAAACTACTTTACAATACACTTGCACTTTCATTCCACTATAAGTATCCACTAAATTAGTTAAATTATTCGACCGGTTTCGTTTTTAAAGCATCTTCATGGCGTAATATTGTTTACTGACTCAGTAAATAATAATATATATTTTACTGAGTCAGTAAACAATATACATCAGCGTCAATCGTCAGCGTGTGGTCAGCGTGACAGTAAAAGCAGCCAAAAACATATCCTTACAAAAAATAATATTAAAAATATAACTATCATAAAAAAAATCAAGATAGCAAACAAGCAGATGGCTCTCCTGAAGAAAAGATAAAACCATTGTTTAAAAACACCAAAGATGTTAAAAATATGTTGCTGTTCATGTAGAGGGATGGTAAAGACACATGTACAAGTTTATCGGTTATCTTAACTTCCAAACCGGAACACGACAGTAACACACATTGACATTATTACGGCAGGAATAATGTAGGCGGTGATACCAGACCTGGGCGAGACATGGCAGATTTCTACCGTCTGGTATTAACGATGGAAGTACATGTATTGTCATTTTATTTACATATATAGATTAACTTATTCATTAAATCCATTTATAAGCCTAATTATTTCTAATACTCTTTATGGAAGATAGAATATATGGATAAAGAATAGGTATACCGAAGATGCGCCGTGGAACTGATTTTGGAGAACAAAGGAACAAAGGAAAAATGGCGCTGACAGATATATAAATTTTACTCTGGTGGTCAGCAAGACGCCATAGACTAAATTAAATAGCAGACATGCTTAAAGGTATAGTAAAAATTGAAAAAAAGCATTTACGCTCCCTTTGTGGTCTAATGGTCTGGCGTTGGCTTTTACTGCGTGAGATCCCGGGTCGGGCTTTTTAAATAAAATATGTTTATTCGATTTTCTGATAAAAACAATGTTGGCCGGGATTGAAAAGTGCCCGGTTGGCGATAGGTTTACCACCTATCACATTTGTGGAACCAATTATCTTCAGCTAATCGTGGGTGCACTTGTTGTACCTCCACCTACCACTTCGGGGATATGGGCGTAAAGATGCTGAGTTCTATTCTAATATATCATTCAAACTAACTATACTTAACTGAATAATTTAGGCAGATACTATATACATTTTAGTTCACAGTCCTCTTTTTTACCAAATAACATTATTTTCTATAAGCTACTCAACTTATTCAATAACTAGTTGTTCATCACGACTTCGTTCGTGTAACATACACACACTTCTTCCTCTTGTTTAATAACGTAAAAAAGTAGCTTATGTATATTTGTGAAACAATTTTTAAAATCAATCCACTAATATTTCAGTTTATCTATTACAAACAGACAAATAAATCTTACTTCTTTATAATATTAGTGTAGATTTATTTAATGTTTCAAGTTTCACGACTCGGCTAAATAAAAACTTTTAAGCTTCTTATATTTAGCATTTCAAAATATGTATATTGTATAATTATTATTAAATTTCATGTTACATTTCACAAAGTTACATATATTTGGACCACACCATTTTAGGCAAAAGCCTTAATATTTCCAAATTTGTACCATGCATAATCTTTGCCCAAATGCTCAGTTCATGCATGGTTGTAAAATTTAACTGGTCACAATAAAGTGCTGGAACTAAGTCCGTAACGCATTCGTGGCACATGTGCCCGCGGCCATTAGCTCATAGACCGTTATTGGGCCCGATTTTATTACACCCGAACAAGTAATGACTTTTGCTCTGAATTTATAATTATACTAGTTTTGCCCGTAACCTAATTCGTGAATAAACTTGATTCACTTTTATATCATTACGCTAATTCATTGAAGGGTATGGTAGGGCTACGGTACAATTTTAACTATTTTTTTACATCATTAGATAGCAAACAAGTAGATGGCTTGCCTAATGGAAAGAGAAATCTTCGCCTATAGACACCAAAGATTTTAATGATGCGTTGCTATCCGTAAAGCGGGATGATAATGCTACATGTATAAGCTTACCGGCTACATTACCCTCCAACTTGGAACACGACACTGATTTTCATTGACTAGCGGCAATGCATCTTGCGGCAGGAATAGGAAGACAGCCAGTAGCTCTGCGTCTTTTATCATATCTATCATGGAGAGTGTTCGGACGACTTGCTTGGATTATTTTCTGCTGCTGAATTCCATTATCAGACATCGCGTCAAAATATAAATTCCACTCTAATCACCTCGATGTCTTGAAATCCACAACCGTGCGGTTGTCCCGGCATTTTTGCCTCGCACTACTCTTTTGTGAAATCAATTACTGACAGGGGATTTTCCGAACAGATACGACTTGGAGACCTTCAAGAATAGAGCTTACTCATTTTTAAAAGTTCAGCGACGCAACTGTAGTATCTCTGGTATTGCGGATGTCCATGGGCGGCGGTGATCACTTAACATCAGGTGTACTTCCTGCTCGTTTGCCCCGTCTTCCATAAAAATAAAGACAGTGGAACCATATACCCGGGCGAGACGTTGCAAAACTCTACAAGTACGCAGGTATAGCCAATCAATCTCATTTTACGACCTGCTTGACAGAACGGCAGTAAGTCTAATCTTCAAAGGGACCCCGGACCAACACGGAGGACAATCATCGAAATGTTGATTCGCAAGATAGATAGTTATTTCGATTGCTATATTTTTACTGATCTAATAATGACTATCGTTTACTTTTTGCGATAACTAAGACCGATATCTTTATGCGTTCATCCCGGACACGGGGGTGTTAACAAACATGATTTGTCTCAGACGGGGAATGCGCCTGCTGAATTTCTCCCGCCTGATCATCTCAGTGTGTGGCCGCGTTTCGTTTCAGTAGTAATTATAGAAATGTTGACTCATCAAAATTCCCTATAAAAGTTTTTCCCTGTAATTGATTTCATAGGTTTCATGTCCGGTATCGGTGTTGACCATATGAGGTCTTATATTGACGGGTCGAGCAATCACAAAATGTATTTTTTCAGTTTTCTAATAAAATCAATGTCACCTATCACATTGTGGTGCTAAGTATTTTCAGGTCATCGTGGATTTTTGCCGCCCTTAACTTTTTTTGGTGTCATAAGATAGCAAACAAGCAGATGGGTCTCCTGATGGAAAGAGTCAACCATCGCCTATAGACACCAAAGATGGTAATGGTGCGTTGCTATCTTGTGGCGAGGTCTAATGCCACATGCATAAGTTTACCGGCTACCTTACCCTCCAAACCGGAACACGACAGCGACAAGCACTGACGCTATTGCGGCAGAAATAGGTATGGTGGTGGTACCAGACCCGGGCGAGATAGTGCAGAACTCTACCACTTAGTAGCCACGATGTTAGTGACTCAATAGCCAATCGGTCGCCTTTTACGACCTGCCTGGCAGAACGGCAGTTGGCCTATTCTTTAAAGGAGGCCGGGACCAACACGGCAATTAATTTTTTTATTGCCGTGTTGCAAATTAATTAATTAAAAATTGTTTATAGAAAACCTCACGTATAAAATGTTGATTTTTTGCATTAATTATAAAAGTATTCGTACGAACCAGCCAAGCGTATTTGGAGAAATTTTACGATGATTGTCTTTATTTATGTGTCTTACGACCCGTGTTGTCCGCTATGACCTCAGAGAAACATATCATTAGGCCTTAACACATTAAAATAACTACCTCGTTTGTATTAGAACAGCTAACTACCTGGCATTAGACCAGGTAACTTCCTGGTATAATTAGCCAGGGTTTCCAAACCCAGAAGCAATTGCCACCGAAAAAACATTGCATGAGGTTAATTCAAAAGGAATGAATGATCTCTCCATTTATTTTATTTTTTATTTATATAGTATTTTATTTTATTATTCAATATGGAAATAAAATAGATATTTACATAGGAAAATTATAATTATTTTTTATATTATAATACAAAACAAAGTTATGGCTTTTTCGATAGAAAGAGAAAACCATCGCCGATAGACACTAAAGATGTTAATGGAGCGTTGCTATCCTTGTGGCAAGGTTTAATGCCACATCCATAAGTTACTGGCTACTTTACACTGAAAAATGACACTGACAAGTACTGACGCTAATGTGGCAGAAATAGGTAACAAATAGGTAAGTCGGTGTTACCAGACCCGGGCGCGACAATGCAGAACTGTACCACCTAGTAGTCACAATGATAGTGATTCGCACACCAAATTGTTCGCCTCTTGCAAATTGTATGGCAGAACAGTAAATGGTATATTCTTTAAAGGGGGAGCGGACCAACGCAGTGTAATAAAAAAAAAACCGGCCAAGTGAGAGTTGTACTAACGCAGCGATGGTTCCGTACAAAATTTGAGTTTGTTACAGCTTAAACGTATCATAGACCTGAGTATTTGATATGTTTTTAATTTAATACCTCTACACGTTCATGAGGAAAGATGTAGAAACTTTGAAATTTAAAAAAAAATATTTTTATTTCATGATGTAACTAAAAATTTACGACTTCCGCAATTTTTTCTTTATCTGTGCTATAAAAAGTTGCTTCGTACCAAACTTAAGATTCTGAGTTCACGGAAAGTATCCTGTAGGCTTTGATTCTCTTGCGAGTTTCGAAAATTTCGGAAATTTTTGGCATAAACGGCTTTATCTTTTGTTTGCGTTTGCTTAGAAATTTGATTTTTTCACAGCTTCAAGGGTCAGGAGACTTGAGTATTTGATATAAATTTCAGCTTAATACCTCCACGCATTCTTGAGAAAAAAGGGTCTTGACAGACGGACGGATGGACAACAAAGTGATCCTATAAGGGTTCCATTTTTTCCTTTCGAGAAACGGAACCCTAAAAATGGGTAATATCATACGAGAATTGTGGATATTGAGTATAAAACCCCTGTCGGACGCAACAGGGGGATGTCGGTGTCGATGACATTAGCAAAAAACTTTAACATTAACCGGAGACTCCCCGTATTGGTTCCGGGCTTCTTTGAAGAATAGGCCAACTGCTGTTCTGCCAGGCAGGTCGTAAAAGCGACCGAACGGCTACATGAGTAACTAATGTCGTGGTTACTAGGTGGTAGAGTTCTTCTACCACCTGTAGAGTTCTTCATTGTCCCGCCTGGGTCTGGTACTACCGCTTTAGCTATTCCTGCCACATATGCCACATAGCGTTGGTGCTTCTCATTCTCGTGTTCCGGTTTGGAAGGTAAGGTAGCCGGTAAACTTATGCATGTGGTATAATACCTCGCCACAAAATAGCAACGCACCATTAACACCTTTGGTGTCTATATATCTTTACATCAGGAGACCCATCTGTTTGTTTGCTGTTAATGTTGAACTGAAATTCATATCGAGATATTTTTTAATTTAAATCAGGTATATTCCGACTTAGGGAACAGACCAAGATAAATAAAGAAGCTAGAGTTCATCAAAATCGGTTTAGTAGTACTTGAGATATGTTAATCCATACTTAATGTTATTTTTTAAATACTATTTATCTTTGAATTTGGATAAATGGGAGTTGAAATATAATAATTTTAACTGATAAAATTATTATTGTCCGTAAATTCGTTTTATCAAGTGTATTACGAATAGAGAATATCGTTTCCGTGGTCTAGGTATTGGTGTTGATCACATGAGGTAACGGGTTTGATTCACGTGTCGGGCTATTCAAAAATGATTTTTTTTAGTTTTGTGATAAAAATGAGGTTACCTGGGATTGGATAAGTGCCCGGTTGGCGATAGGCCTGCCACCTATCACATTATGGGACTAGTATCTTCGGCTAATCGTGGGTGCACTGGTTATACCTCTGCCTACCCTTTCGAGGATACGGGCGTGAAGATACAAATAAATAAATAAATATTCACGGGACAAATTACATTTACTGTAACCCCAAAGTAAGTAAATTATTTGCTTGTGTTATGGGTGTTAGTCAACGATACTAATACATAGAAATACATATATAAATACTAGAATATATTTAATAAACACCCAAATAGAAATACAAACGTTTATGCTCATCACACAAATGCTTGTCCCTGCCGGGAATCGAATTCGAGTCCCGTTGATTGCGTAGTCAGGGTCGCTAACCACTTGACCAAAGGGGTGGTTAAATAGAGTGTGTAAATAGTTTTTGGAAAATTAAGCGGTTTTTTTTAAATGTCTAAACTTAGCCATGAAGGCAGCTCAGCAGTTTTTACATACTGCTGAGCTAGAACGCGATTATTCTATTCTTCAAAAGGGAAGGACTACAGGGTAGGTCAACCTCAAAATATACGAAACTTACTAAGCTGAACAAATAACGGACTTATGTTAATATCACCACAAAAGTTGTTAAGCTGTGGAGGTGTACGTAAAGCCAATTACACACTAGCATGTGCCTTTGGGATTTATTGGCAAAGTTTGTGAGCTCGTTAGTTCTAACTCGTATGAGCACCTAGGTTTAGATGTGTTTACTCGCTAGGCCGCCAACTTTGTAACGGCTATTTTAGAAACGTTAAAATGCAGTTGCTTCACGGATCGTGTCTAACTTTGGAAAGCTTTTCTGATGAATATTATTCAGTGTCAGTGGAATCACACGGAGATTTACTTTACTCTTTGAGATTATGTCACAATTTTTTTTTACTTTTTGCAATATTTTGGCACTTAAAAATAGCATCAAATATCGTTTAAAAAATAAAAATTGAAGAGTGTCCAAGAGTTACAGCTCTTAAGATATTAAAATTCAACATAATTTTCACTTAGACTTACTTCAGATGCTTAAGAATAGCTTCCAGAAGAATATATAAATAACTATGTACGAATACGTGAATTTTGAAACATTAATTTTGCTGAAATTTTTAGAAAGCCACAGACTAACGCGGTAGGTGACACTATTTCCCCTGTATTGGTCCGGGCTCCCTTTGAATTATAGACCATCTGACGTTCTGCCAGGCAGTTCGTAAGAGGCAAACGATTGGCTATGCGAGTTACTATCATATTGCTACTAGGGTGGTAGAGTTTTGCATTGTCTCGCCCGGATCTGATACCTTACCTCTTACTGCCGCAATAGCGTCAATGCTTGTCACTTTCGTGTTTCGAATTGGAGGGTAAGGGTAAGGTACATGTTGTATTAAGACCCCTCCACTCGGATAGCAACGCACCATTAACATCTTTGGTGTCTATAGGCGATAGTTATATTTTCTCATCTCAGGAAAGCAATCACATTATTTGTTATCTCATGATTAAAAAATAAATATAAAAAGTATCAAGTTTTTTAGCGTTCACATGAACAGATTTTTCTAATTGATCATTTTTGTAACATATTGATAAAATTAAAGCTACCTATGCAAAAGCTGGGAGGATTCGCTAGTTCGTTATACACATTCGATTCAGCGGAGCATGTCTTTTCACATAATTTACGACTTATTTTTTTTTTCATTTTAACTATAATTAATTATTTACTATATTTATTTTCCCCAAAAAGTAATTTCCGTCAAAGAACGATGGGAATAAATAATGATGTTAATCGTACTCTTTGTTTTTTTAAACTTATTACATGGGGCACACTAAAAGTTTTGCACTTCTAGCTAATCGGAACTATTTGAATTTCGAATGTTATATTTTTAAAACGTTGCAATCTTCTTAGTAATAAAAAAAAACAATTGGCGTCAAATAATTTGTCAATTGTTTTTTAATCACACATCAAATTTCTACGTACGCAACGAAAACGGAATTAAGTCGAAAAGATTTTAGAGCGATGATTTTTTATGATTTTAAAAGCTCTCTTTTTCCGCAAGACTATGTCGCTCGTCTTCAAAATGTTTCAGGGAGAGAAGCACCTTCTTTGAGCACCGTGAGGCGATGGTTTGCTGAATTTGAGAGAGGTCGAGTTTCTTTACATGACAAATTTCGTAATTCAGATAAGTTCGGTATCGAATTATAGAAAACGTTTATCGAAAAAACATCTAACGTCAGGGTATAAAAATCAGAAAAAAACGATAATCAGCGTAAAACCTAGTTTTATTTGTGTAAATGTCTCGCGTAAGTGTTAGAAAATATTATAGTATTCAATTACGTTTAAATACACATACGTATACTTATTGTTCATAGTATCAATTTCACAAAATAAGATCATAGTATCATTAGGACTAGGTGGACTAGGTGGAACAGGTATTTGGATCACGTATTTTTACAGACTAGGAATAGATGCACCTAGTCTCTGATTTACCTATTCCAAGTTCCAACCCACCTCTATCACAAACAGTTATCCTATTCAAACTTCAAAGCCTCGTTTTGCTAACTCGAGTTGAGTGAAGTGTGAATTTTAACTCGAGTCGTATTTATATTTACTTCGAGTTGACAGATCAGTAAGACACATTATTGTGCGAAGCACTATGTGTGTCTTTAAAAATTCTATGCATGAATTTACTTCAAATATTCAGTTATGAATATTACAGATTACAGAACGATCTTTTTTATTTTTAAAGTAACTACCTGTGTTATCAATAGTGCGATTTAATGTTGTACAGCGCCATCTAGATAATTTTCGTTGACGGCAGTTGAAGGCCGCCCCTTCAACTGCCGTCAACGAAAATAATGTGGCTACTGTTAAGCGGTTAATTGAAGAAAACCCCCGGATTACCTATGAGACAATTCGAGGACTATTGGGGATTAGTATCTGTGGTCCTCCTGTTTTAAAAAATGGTTCGATCGCATGAAGAAATGTTTAAAATGTAAAGGAGATTATTTTGAAAAGTTATAAACATAATATTTTGGTTATAACATGTTGTTTTTTTAAGTTATGCAAAACTTATAGTGTGATTTACGTAAAATATAACTCTTGCGAAAAAATATATTATGCTTGTTAAAAATAGTATTTTATTTTACAATGTTAAATGCAAAAACGATTATAAACTCATGTAATATTAAACTTTTTTTTATATATTTTTTATGTTTTGGTAAAATTAGTTTTTATAATGTTTAAATGCTAAAATTAAGCAATATATAAATATACTAGCTGTACCCGCGACTTCGTCTGCGTGGAAAATTTTTTACCCTCATAGTTCCCGTTCCCGTAGGATTTCCGGGATAAAAACTATCTTATGTCCATTTTCAGGTCTCAAGCTATCTATGAACCAAACTTCATCTAATTCGGTTCAGTGGTTTAGGCGTGAAGAAGAGACAGACAGACAGAGTTACTTTCGCATTTATAATATTAATATGGATGTTAAAATTAAAATTAAGATTTTCTAAGGTCTATATGTTTACTTTAGCAGTCCAATCAAATTTTGTGAATATATTTGCTTATTTAAAAAATTATGACGTAAATTTATCTAAGTAAAAGGAACAAAAACAATGTTTCTATGTATATGTTGACTTATGTATGTGGCATCATTATCCTTATTCCCGCCACAAAGCATAGCAACGTATAAATAACATCGTTGGTATCTATGGGAAATGATTTTCTCTTTTAACTGAAATGCTATCCGCCTGTTCGCAGTGTTATCAATTAAAAATAAACCGGTCAAGTGCAAATACTTCCGGCGCAGATGCGCAGGAAAAATTCCGTATCATTATCGATAAAAAATGGCAAAAAAACACATTTGTTGTACGGGAGCCTTATTATTTTGTTTTAATATAATTATTTATTGTTAACTAAATGTATAACTAAATATTTTTTGAATATTTCAAGCGTCTACCACATGTCGTTATTAAGATCAAAAAAAAAAAACTAAAAAATTAGGTTTGTTATATGGAAGCTCCCTTTAAATATTTATTTTATTCTATTTTTAGTATTTTTGTTATAGCAGCAACAGAAACACATCATTTGTGAAAAATGCAACTGTCTTATTATTACGGTTCATAAGATACAGCCTGATGACATACGGACAGACAGACTGTCAGCTGGACAGACGGGCAATAAAGTCTTAATAACAGGGTTCCGTTTTACCCTTTGAGTACATGAGGGAAATAATTGATATATTATGCTCTGAATTAAATTAAGAGGATTTTTAAAATTACATAATAAAGTGGCGAATCCCGTCAAATATAATACGGCAAAATTTTGATAGTCACATTTTCAGTAAAAGAACAATGAATTACTACCTCGATACAAATTGATCGTGTTCTTATCAGTGGAGTATCGATTTTTAATCACGACAAATTTTATTTTGAACTTTCTTTTTATAATTGTTAACCGACTGCCAAAAGATAAGAAGACGTTAATTTGATAATTTTAAAATGTTCATTTATTGATTAATTATTTTAAAGACCACGTTAGGTATAGCCAATCAGTCGCTTTTATGACCTGCCTGGCAGAACCGCAATTGGTCTATTTTTCAAAGGAGCCCGGACCAACACAATATGAGTAGTGTCTTTTCCCCGTGTTGGTTCCGGGTTCCTTTGAAGAATAGACCAACTGCCGTTCTGCCGTTCTTCTGACTACTAGGTAGTAGAGTTCTGCATTGTCTCGCCCGGGTCTGGTACCACCGCTTTATCTATTCCTGCCGTAATACCGTCAGTGCTTGTTACTGTCGTGTTCCGGTTTGGAGGGTAAGGTAGCCGGTAAACTTATGCGTATGGCATTAGACCTCGCCACAAGATAGCAACGCACCATTAACATCTTTGGTGTCTATAGGCGATGTTTGACTCTTACCATCAGGAGACCCATCTACATGTTTGCTATCTTATGATATCAAAAAAAATAAGTGAAAAAGACGAGAATTTTTGAAATATTACATTTAGAATTAAAATAAGAAAATTAAATTCGTTGAATAGACAAAATTACCAGTACATTTAATGGTGAATCCCGTCCTAGCACAATACAATGGTGTGGATTTTTTAAAGAAAACAATAGAGAAGCATTCGATGCACGCGCTTCGGCTGACCGCTTTTATTTGGCCTCCATTGCTATTGATAAATATTCAGGCAGGCGTAGGAGCGCAAGATAGTACTGATTAGGCTACGTGTCTGCAATAACACATTTCTGGCTCCATTTTTATTAACGTACACGAATAATAAAAATGATGGAGGGGGTGAAATTAATGGAGGGTGGAGAAATAGCAGTAACACCATACGTGTTTGATGTGAATACTTTCATTTGTTAATACACGTTTATTCATTTCTCCCCGCGTTGGTCTCGGCCTCCTTTGAAGAATAGGCCAACTGCCGTTCTGCCAGGTAGGTCGTAAAAGGCGACCGAGTGGCTGTGCACGTCACTACCAGCTTGACTACTAGGTGGTAGAGTTCTGCATCGGCACGACCGGGTCTGGTACCACCACCTTACCTATTACTGCCGCAATAGAGTCAGTGCTAGTTCTGTCGTGCTCCGGTTTGGAGGGTAAGGTAGACGGTAAACTTATGCATGTGGCATTAGCCACAAGATAGCAACGCACCATTAACATCTTTGGTGTCAATAGGCGATGGTTGACTCTTTGCACCAGGATACCCATCTGCTTGTTTGCTTTCTTGTGATATAAAAATAATAATAATAAAGAAAAATATTTATTTCCTGTAATAAATTTATTATTATAATAATTTAAAAAGAACTAACAAAGTGGAGGACGGGTAGGTTGTCAATATTTTTTACTAAAAAATAAGGTCTATTTAAGTCTGAATTAACAGTATTTGGAAGAAAATAAAAGTGTATTTTATACTTTTTACCGTTTTTCAACGGTAAAAAGTATATAATACACTTTTATTTTCTTTTATCTTCTTGATACTTCAATTATTTCAATACAATATTATTTGTCAGTTAATATAGATGTATAATATAGATGAAATAACTAGACTAGTGCTGTTTTACACACAAAGATAATAATAATTTATTTCCAACCGGTATTCGGCTCGCTCATCGACGCAGAGTGGCTAGTTTATCGGTTTTTTATCGGATACACTTTGGAGAGTGCGCTGCGGAATTGCGCGACTTAATTCCGCCATCCCCGTTTTTCTATCGATCGTCGAGACGCACAGATACTAAGCATCGCCACATGGTGGACGTTCCACGTACCCGGGAAAAGCGGTTCGACTCAATATTCTTCATTCGAACTGTAAAGGACTGGAATATGCTTCCTGTGTCTGTGTTCCCGAACGAGTACAATCTGGGAATCTTCAAGAGAATAGTGAACAGGTATTTTCTAGGGAAGCGCGTTCCATCTTAGGCTGCATCTTAGCTTACTATCAGGCGAGATCGTGGTCAAGCGCTTCCCTATCGATAATAAAAAAATCGATTACTCAAGCGTCATTAAAGTATTTACAACTATTAAATAAAAAATCAAAATGTCACAATATACCTGTAACAAATTTGAAGCCAGATATCACCCTGATGAAAAAGTCAATGATCGCCTAAACACTAAAGATGTTAATGATGCGTTGCTATCTTGTGGCGAGGTCTAATATTACAAAGATAAGTTTACCGACTACCTTACACTCCAAATCGGAACATGACAGTGACAAGCACTGACGCTATTGCGGCAGGAACAGGTAAGGCGGTGATACCAGACTCGGTCGAGACAATGCAGAACTCTACCATCTGGTAAAATATACATAATAATACTTGTATCTTAACTGTTCCGAAATTAACTTATGGACTTGGTCTAAATGGCTGTTACTGCAAAACTGGGGTTTTTGGGCGAGCAGAGTACTCAGCAAGAGTTTACGTTAAGTGGGAGTGGGAACTCGCCGTAAGGGTGTCTCCTGTGAGACCGAACCTCGGCTTTCAGCAGTATCTTGACGATAAGGGGAAGAGGAAGTAGCATCAGGATTCCGACTCTTAATAAATCTTGACCTTGATCTTGAGTGTTTACAGGCTACAACAGCGGGTCACGATACCACGGTAATGTTATCTACTAGTATTCTATTTTCATACAAACGGGTGGAACGCGAGTTATACCTACGTCTCGGAATTTAGCATGCACTTCATACAGAACAGACTGAGGGTTGCGCCGCAGTGACGAACGGCCGATGTGACAACATAGGCAAATGTAGTTAAAACATTGAAGGTGGGCAGCCCTATCGCATTTTACAAACAGCACTTCACGGCCAGCTATAGGTATTTATTTCAAGGAGAGGGCCGAGTCAAAATACTGGTAGTTAACATTACCGTGACGACACCGCTGGCGGCAATGCTGACATGTGTGTGAATCGTGAAGTAGGCTGTAGAGTTTTTGGTCATGAACTTTTCGAGACTGCCTTCTTGCTGCCTTGCTTTCTGGAGATGTGGCCGAAGTATTGTAGAATTCTCTAAAGGCACGTAGACGTAGATAAGGAAAAGATAGGTCTTAACTCCAAGTTGATTTAGTATGGAGGCGTTGGTTTTATTTATTTATTTATTTAATGTTTTATTGTACACAATTAAAAGAGAAGTAATACATAGAAACTTGTAATTGTAACTTATAAAGTAACTAGCGACCTGCCCGCGGTTTCACCCGCGTAACTTTTGTTCCCGTGGGAATATCAGAAAGGTTTATATATTAAAACCTTCCTCAAGAATCAATATATTATATCTATTAAAAAAACCGCATCAAAATCCGTTGCGTAGTTTTAAAGATTTAAGCATACATAGGGACATAGGGACAGACAGCGAAAGCGACTTTGTTTTATACTATGTAGTGATTGTAACTTGTACGATGTATCCTCAATAAAAGAGATTTCTTTCAGCTGACCCGAATAAGAGTAAATACAATACAAATAAAACTAAATACATATGAATTTAACAGTCTTAACACATTAAATTTAGCCACATGATATTTAAAAATGAAATACAATCGATAGAAATAAAAAAATAAGATACTTTTTTAATTTTTTTATTTTTAGTATTTAGGGATATAGGTATAGGATATAGGTATATATATAGGATATAGGTATTTAGTATTTAGGGATTTAGGGATATAGGGACTGACAAAGCGACTTTGTTTTATACTATGTAGTGATGTAGTGATTCCGGTTATAAATAAGCAAATCAACACCCGAAGAACACATATCGATATATAAGATCAAAGAGAAACTAAGGACCTGTTAGCATACCAATCTGAACACCGTAAATAGACGAAAATTGGCCCTTTTTCCTGCAACGTGCAAATTATAGCTCTTGTTAGAGTGGAAGGGATCGAAAGATTGCACCACTTGTCTTAATGTATACGACGATTTTTCAACTTTAACGAATCGGAAATAGGGTTTGAAATCGTTTGCATGTTTTACTGGATACGTGGCAATTTTCAATGAAACCCGTAAGACCGGAAAACGGTTGCCGATATCCTTTTGCTTTATGTCTGATTCGTCACGCGTGTTCATTGGTTCTATACGTGTTTCAACTGAACTATGTCACCAGAATTTCTACTGATAAATAATCTTTATCTATATTAATATTATAAATGCGAAAGTTTGGATGTTTGGATGGATGTTTGTTACTCAATCACGCAAAAACTACTGAACGGATTTAAATGAAATTTGGCACACAGGTAGATAATAACCTGGAATAGCACATAGGCTACTTTTTATCCCGGAAAAATTAGGTAATCCCGAGGGATTCACAAAAAAATGTATAATGAGCGGGCTGCACGCAGCAGCTAGTTTAATATTATAAATGCAAAAGTTTGGATGTTTGGATGGATGTTTGTTACTCAATCACGCAAAAACTACAAAACGGATTTGAATAAAATTTGGCACACAGGTAGATGATAACCTGGAATAGCATATGAGCTACTTTTTATCCCGGAAAAATTAAGTGATCCCGCGGGATTCACCAAATCTTTTGTAAAATGACTCTAATTCATGGAACTATTACTACAATAATTATTCATCCGAGCTCTAATTATTTGGTCTTTGAAGCAATATCATTTTTTTTATATCAAACATTTTTTTATGTATTATTATTAATATACATGGAAGGCTAACCATTTTAACAGAAATAACCTTAAAATAAATTCAAGAATCCAACCAACCCCAAAGACAACGCCACAGTAAGAGTAAAACAATTTTTCCATGATGGTAAATCAAAATGAATAAAGGTCTATCCAATTATTTTAATATAGGTATAAAATTGGAAATTATATAGAAAAATTATATTTCTTTTATATGATAAGACTAAAAACAAGGATATGGATTTCCTAATGGGAAGAGACAATAATCGTCTATAGACACTAAAGATGTCAATAATGCATTGGTGTCCTTGTGGCGGAGTTAATGCAACTTGCATAAGTTATCGGCTTCCTTACCCTCCAAACTGGAACACGACTGTGGCAAGCATTGGCGTTATTGCGGCAGGATTAGGTAAGACGGTGGTGCCAATACCCTGGTGGGATTTTGCGGAATTCTACCACCTAGTATAGTAAGCGTAGCCAATCAGTCGCCTTTGACGACCTGGCTGGCATAATGGCAGTCTATTCCTCAAAAGAGACCAAGCCGACACGGGCGACATTATATTACAAGCTTTGTCGTTTTCCATTCTTGTGAGAATGTCTATTTTATCTGTGTGTCATAATCCAAGCGTAATATATTCATTACGGCGGTGTTATTTAAAATCTCCGGCATGATTTATGCGCCATTAACTGATGCATACTGTAGCCAGATGTCTTTGGTGTTTTGTTATAATGTAATTAACTCAAAAGTGTGCATACAATACATATTACTGTTTTTTAAAGTCAACTGGAGCGTGACTTTATGAAAAAATTTACTTTGTGCGGCAAAAATTTTGCTATGTCAAAAGACGGTCAAATACGACCAACATTTAAATTGTATAATAAATTAACCAACATTTAAACTGATTCCCAAAGTGGTTCAGGTAGACCCCCAGGGGTCCACGGGAGATTTGACAGGGGCCTACGTTGGCGTGACCAAAATGGGTGTTCACAATTCTAAAGTGAAGGTCATATTTTCTCTATATATATTTGGGAGTATGGTAGAAATTTAAATTCAGGGATCTACCGGAATAATCAAAACTTTGAAAGTGGTCTATGAGAAAAAAAAGCTTGGGAACCTTTGCAGTGGTTATAAAGGTTACCTTTATAAAAATATTTAAACCTGTATAAATTATAAATATAGTTCGTTTATAGTTAGAAAAAATAAATATTTTTCAATAGGTCACTAAATAAATTTTCTTAAATAAAATTCTTACCCTGTGTTGATCCGGCCACCTTTAATAAATAGGCTAACTGCCGTCCTGCCAGGCAGGTCATTACAGTTGACCGATGGGTTATGCAAATCACTATCATCGCGGCTACTAGGTGGTAGAGTTCTGCATTGTCTCGCCCGGGTCTCGCACCACCGCCTTACCTATTCCTGCCTCAATAGTGTAACACCTCTATGGTATTACAAGATTGAGAACTCCAGAGAAGCAGCAAAGCTGAGAACCCCCCCCTCCTCTCCCCGTAACGATCGGCGCATCGTTACAATAGCGTCAGCGTACAGTTTGGAGAGTGAGGTAGCCACTAAAAGCATGCATGTGGCATTAACCCTTGCCACGAGATAGCAATGCAACATTAACATCTTTTGTGTCTACAGGCGATGGTTGATTCTTTCCATCAGGAAACCCACCTGCTTGTCTGCTATTTTGATATAAAAAAAATAACAAATTCTCTTTGTGCTATTCTAATATTAAATAACTATTTGTGAAGATCTGTCAAGATAAATTAATTTTTACTAACACACTTTTTGTTATATTTTTTAATAAATTAAATTCAAGATTGCAGTCCGCAAAATTAGACAAAACATCTCTGAGGGAAAAACATACTGAAAAACTTTTTTTGCTTGTATGGGAAGGGTAACTTCATTCCCATAAATTTTAACTTATGCTACGCCCTATGTGATTTGTACAGCGCCACCTAGTGGTAAACTGGTTTCTCACGTTACCACTAGGTGGCGCTGTACAAATCACATACAAATTCCTGGTAAACTTCAAACGCGCTCACGATCGAATGCGAAAAGAAAAACTCACACTTAGCACACAGAAGAAGAATGCTATTCAATAGATCAAAATCGATCATCATTTCGAAAATATACAGCTGTTCGATAATTAATATACTGTTATTTGTGACAAACATTAGATTGTTCAACTTTTTGAGCTCAAAAATCTATGATTGGGTCTAGATTTTACTTCTTTGAGATTAAAATACCTGAATTTAGTAAAAAGTATCAGGTATGGCCTGCAGGATCAATCGTGTCTTCAGATTTTTCTTATATGAAAATTTATACGAATTTCAAATAGAAATTAAAAAAAACGGACTAATTTACGAACAGGGAAGCGGCACTAAAGTTAAATTTTTTTTTAGGGTTTTGTTAGGCATTGTTAGGGTTCCGTACCCAAAAGGTACAAACGGAGTATTATTAAGACTTCAGTGTCCGTCTTTTTTTTTGTTTATAGAAGAGGGGGCAAACGCCCATAGACATCCGTAATACCAGAGGTCTTGCAGTTGCGTTACCGGCCTTTTAAGAATGAGTAAGCTCTTTTCTTGAAGGTCCCTATGTCGTATCCGTTCGGAAACACCCCTGCTGGTAATCTATCTCTTCGTCTGCCACCAGGCTGTATCTCATGTACCGTTATAACTAGACAGTAAATTTTTTTACATATGATGTATTTCTGTTGCCTCTATAACAACATATACTAAGGACGGAATAAAGTAAATATTTTAGGGATGCAACTACGGATTAAATAGATACGCCTTTAATTATTTATTTACTTATTTTACATAAACAAAAAATCCACAGCTTGTTTTACAGAAAATACTTTTAATACTATATTCATTGATCATTAGCCAACCGCCCCTTTGGTCGATTGGTCCCGCTGGTTGAGAGTGGTTGGCGACCCTGACTACGCTATTGACGTGGTTCGGGTTCAATCCCCTACGGGGACAAGTATTTGTGTGATGAGCATACATGTTTGTATTTCCGGGTTTGGGTATAAAAGTCAGTAAAGGTCAGATAAAAGAAAATAAAATAAGGCAGTTTAGTTTCAAGGCAATTTCTTAGTTTGTCACTGTAGCTTGCATTTACACACAGAAATACAAAATTTTATTACAAATGAAATAAAATCACTTCAAGTGTAATTTGCAAACCTTATCATCTCAGTGGGTGCGATAAAATAGAATAACTTTGTTTATTTCTATTTTTTCACGATGTAATATATTTACAAATGTATGACACATTTGACAGTTATATAAGCGTTTGCTCTGAAGCGCGGCGACACGTTTCTTTCCCAATGGCGTGTCTATTAGTATTCATGCGGTCTGTGGATGCAATAAACCAACTTTTTTGCTGTTGTTTTGTTTATTTATTTATTTTACAGTTGCATTACATAATATTTTTCACTTTCTTAACGTGTATAAGACGATTTACATAATATTATGTACCTTGTCAGTAGCAACAACTGGAATGGCAGTGGGAATTCTTGTTAGAGTGATTTGTCTTCTAAATATTCTTTGACAGATTAATAGGCTTTTTAATTTAAAAGTTTATTTATATTATTTTTGAATTTAATATAATTAGGTTCGCTTTTCAGATTTTCTGGTAATTTATGGGGTAGCAACTGGGGTAGCAACTTCTTATTAGAGTGATTTGTCTTCTAAATATTCTTTGACGGAGTAATAGGCTTTTTCATTTCAAAGTTTATTTATATTATTTTTGAATTTAATATAGTTAGGTTCGCTTTTCAGATTTTCTGGTAATTTATTTTATACTAATTGACCCAGCAAATATTGTTCTGTCTTTTTAACTACTCTTATTTTTTTCTATATTTTCTCACCTTTTAAACCTTCCCTGGATTTCAACAATTAATTCAAAACCAAAATTAGCCAAATCGGTTCAGCCGTTCTCGAGTTTTAGCGAGACTAACGAACAGCAATAGTGCCTGGAACATTGATATAAAATACCCAAGATACACAGTTCCGAACAAAACTGACATTCAAAACTGTCGTTAATTAAGTCTAAAAAGTTTATAGTTGTGGCACAAACGTGTTTTTTCATATTCAACCTTAAGCGCAAGATTTAAAGTTGTTTTAAAAAAGCAACGTACAAAAAGCAATAAAATTTTTGACTTAAGTTAACCGGTAGGACACGGTATCAGTGGAGTCGAATATAAATATTTTTATGCATTGACTTAGGTATTTTATGGGTTTGTAAATTTTACATAAAAAAATCTGACCGAAAATCTGTTTTGCGTAGAACATTTATATATCGATAAAGCAAATAATGACCATTAAAATAATTTATTTATATTTCAAACATTGTAGGTTATTGGTTCTATTACACAGAACCTAAACATATCGGCAAACTGTAGGTGTATAACCATGTAGTATTTGACGTTTGATATTAATATATTTAGTTTGCATAGTCTAATAGATTTAGAATATATTGAAATAGGAAATTTACTGCAATGGTGACTATGACTACGTTATTAAGTTCATAGATTCTTACATTTTTCTTCAGACTTATTATATTATGTATCGACAACATATTACACAGCATTAATTTCCTAGAACTAACTTTAGCTTTTCGTTCGTCGGTTATTTTTTGCAGTATTATGTTATCCAAAATTTATTTAGTTATAGTATTTGCAGGCGTACAAGCGAATATTGCCCATAGACATTTGCAATACGAAAGGTTAGTTGCCGGCTTTTGAAAATTTTATTGACTCTCCTCTTAAAAATTCCAATATCAAGGCTGGTCGGAAAAACTGAGTGAGGTAAGCTGATCCAGAATTTGTCTGTTTGTATAAAGAAGGTACAAGCAAATTAAACTGGATGTAATCTCTCACTACGGCGTAAGCCAAATTCGGCAAAAGAGTACGGCAAAAATAATGACTTACCTACGTATTTCTGAGTTTTCTAAAATACAACCTCTTAGAGGGTAAAATAGGGGATGAATGTTTTATATAATTTCACAAGTAAAACGCTTAGGGCTAGAAACTTAAAATTTCGCAAACGTATTCTTATGATGTAGGGATTCCCTAAAGAATGATTTTTCAAAATTCAATTCCGATGGGCATTAAATAGGGTATAAAATTTGTATGAAAATTTTTATTTCTTGGACATATTTGCATGAAATTTCGCACGAATTGACAAAAAATCAAAAAAGTGTTTTTTCGACAAACTTTATCATTTTTCGGCTTTCAACAATATTTAAATCAAAATTACAGTTATAAATTATTTCGTATTTTAAAATAACTTTCAGGTTAATATACCGATATATTTTACATCGGTCTTCCTAGCTCCTCTGCTTAAAATACTGCGTCAAATACTGCAAATTTGATTAAAATCGGTTGTTTCGTTCGGGATTTATCAATAACGGAAAATTCTAAAAAAAGCTTTTTTTACATGTTTTCAACATTTTTAACATAATAAAACAATTTAGAGCTAAAAAATTGCGCTGAATGTTATTCGAAAGATCAAACTCGTTAATCATTTTGAAATAATATACATCTTTTCAAATATTGAACAAAGTATCATTTTAAAAAAAACTTTGGATTTTTGAACTTTTCGGACTCAGAAGTCTATGCATAGGCATAGTTTTTTTCTTTGAGCTTAAAATACCTTTAAAGCGGGAAGTTTCAGGTGAACTTTAGGGTCAACCAGCTTACAGACGTTTTTAATATAGATACATTAGTTGGTTACATAGGTGTGTTATATACATAGCAATCGTAGTAGATATTTAGATTGGAGTATAGTTTAGTACATTTAATATTATTGCCAAAGGTAATTTTAGTTTAGATATTTCCTGTTAATTATAAATTTCTTTTATAATTATTAGGTTAGTTTGTTCGAGAGGTATGTTACCAATAGGTATTTTTAAATTGAGATATAGTTAGTTATGATATTAGGTATAGAAAATTTAAAAGTTATAGGAAGTTCAGGTCGTAAGTTTTTTACTTAAATTTTAATAACAAAAATGTCGTATATAAATAATTAAGATGGATATGTAAATATTATTTTTTTAAAGTAATAGCGGCCCACCCGCCCACCGAGATTTTTAATAAAATAAAAAAATGTTAAACAAGTTCTAAAGTAAATATGCGCGAGCAAAGGCGCGGATAACAGCTAGTATGCAAATAAAACAACTCGTATATATAAACAGTCACTTAAAATTTATACGAGACTAGCTGCAGACCTCTGCATTAGGATAAAAGAATTATTTGTGCTATTCCAGGTCATCTTATATCCGAGTCCAAATCCAAATTGGTACAGCCATTTTTTACGTGAGTGATTATCAAACATCCAAACATACAAACTTTAACATTTATAATATGTATAATATAAGATATCCGCAATCAAAAACAACATTTTATTAAAATTAAATTATTAAATTAAAAAAAACATTCTTAACGCAACCTGTTCCTACCACTTAAGAAAGCTTTATCAACAACACGTGTAAACAACAAAATTCGATGCTACTTATGATTTCCTATTGTTATATTAAAAGTTTCGTTTTATATCTCCAAGGTTTCATATTCCAAATAATTGTGATTCTTACGATGAATTACAATCATATATTGTTATTTTATATTCGTACAAGTAGAATAAAAAGAATCACCTAACTTGGTCCTCAAAATAAATAATCAATATAATCAAACATTTTAAAATCCTCAAATTGATTTTGGCAATTGGTTAACAACTATAAAAGGTATTCAAAATTATTAATGAAAAAAAAATTAATCTTCTTAATAAAAAAATTAACTTATTAATGAAAAAGAATCGACTCCACTAATAATAACAGGATCAATTTGTATTATTCGACTAAATTAAAAGGAGGTTGTAATGCATTGTCCTTTTACTAAAAAGTGACCACTGAAATTTTGTCGTATTATATTTGGAGCGTCGAGTAAATTTTTAAGACAAATAAAATAAAAAATATACATTACACTTTATATTTAGTCACATAAACAACAAAAATATATTCATAAACTCTTATCCTTACCGAAAATACAATATCTTATATTTTTTTAACGTTCATGATGTTGTATTTTACAATTTATCAGAGAACAATTCTGTATTTTTGACGTGCGGGCAATGACGTGAGTGACGGGATTCTATTTGAAGTGAGTGCACAATTTAAAATTGTGCACTCATTCTTAGAGGACGTTTTTGAGACTCTGATTGTGTATCTTGGGTTTTTATATATCAATGGCCTGGAACTATGTAATTTTAACTTCGATGCTATTTGATATATTTTGATATATTTTTGATGACATGATTTTAATGATTGATTGTGATAGATTTGTTTTTATTATATAATTGATAATAACATGTGTTATTTTATCTGAAATTATATGATTATTACTTTTAATATTGACATTCATAATCATCAATTAACTTTAAATGTTTCTTTGTAATTCAGAATTTTAAATAATTTAAGGTAAGTATAAGCTAATGTATTTAAATTATTTCTTTTTTCTAGAATACGTTTTTTCTGTGATGATAGTTTTGACGTTCAAAATACGTATTTTATATACTTATTTTAATTAAAAATATATTCTATTCTATAAAAAATTTTTTAACCTGATTCGGAACGACGAGGTATTTCTCTTAATATATCAGTTTTTCATAAATAACGGTACGAAACATTTCGTGCGTGAGTCGGACCCGACTTTGTAAATACAGGACAAGAAACAATCAAATTATTCGCTTGATGGACGTATAGAACATCAAATACAAATATCAGAGATGTTCATGATGACTGATGCGTTACTATCAATGTGGTAAGTTGAAGTGGCTCACGGCTACCTTAACCCTAATAATCCTTCTGACCGATTTCGGCCACAGCGACTTAGATCTGCCTATTGAAAGCATTGCTAGTGTGCTCTCATGTGACTGACATATCCAATTTTGCAGTGAATTTTCGTCCACATTCACTGCATATCAGCACCCCTCCGATGTAATTATATTTGATGGCCACGGGTGGTCGGGCCTTAATCTCGTCTCATTTAGCATCGAGCTCTTCTTTATGCCGCCCGCGCCTTTCAAAATCTAACACCTTGGTATTCACGGTGTGCCTCCACAGTGACCTATTCGCTGCCAGTGCTTCCCATTCTGACTGCTCCAGTTCACATCTCTTCATTTGGCACATCTTTAAACCGCAGGAGCTGACCTTGTTAACCCTACAACTGGGAAAATAACAATGAGAAGCACTGAAGCTATTGCAACAGGATAAGGAGGTAATGCCAAAAATGGTTCCAATGTTCCACTCTTTACCTTTGTAAAAATTTACCATTTTGTACTCAAAATAATGATATTTCAGGCCAATAAATTTCATTTTACAAACCGCCTGGCATAGAGATGGTCTAATCTTAAAAAAGGGCGCGGACTTAAACGGAGAAATTGTAACAGCTTATAGCCCCGTTGGTCGAGTTGACCGCCCCGTTGGTCGAGTGGTTAGCAACCCTGACTACGCAATCAACGGAGCTCGGGTTCGATCCCCGACGGGGACAAGCATTTGTGTGATGAGCATAAATGTTTGTATTTCCGGGTTTGGGTGTTTATTATATATATTCTGGTATTTATACATGTATTTCTTTGTATTAGTATCGTTGAATAACACCCATAACACAAGCAAATAATTGCTTACTTTGGGGTTAGATCGGTAAGTGTGATTTGTCCCGTGAATATTTATTTATTTATTTCTTAATTGAAAGCGACTGCTGTTTTTCTATCGCAAAGTGAAACGTGCGTTGAGTATATTGAGGTTATTGTTTGTGATACCGTAAAATGGGGTGAAGAGGCACAATTCGAAACTTCAGACTTGTATTTCTTTATAAGTTTCAAGGACTGCATACCACTATCCCTGTTTCTTTTGATGAGTCTACCAGTCTATATTTCTATCGAAAATTTTTATCGTCTATTTTTCTATCGAAAATTAGTTTACCATGAATTAAGAAGAAAATTGACAAAACATAGACTGGTTCTATTTACCCAGTATACGGGGTGAATAGAAACGCTATTCATCCCACACTTCGTGTCTATTCACAGTTCACACCGTTTTGTGCCTATCAACCTCGCAACAACACAGTCAACTTTGAGACGTTAATTTCTTTTTGTCTTTTATTTCATAGACAATCAGGTGTTGCCAATTCACAGAGTAAATAATGGTGTGCAGATAAAAAAAACACATGGCATTTTTACGCTAATGAGACTTGGATCTGTGGACTTGAAAAACTTTTTGGTTTTGTTGGTTTTGTTCCTATTCAGACCATGATTCCTATTCACCTCGTTTTACGGTACTGATAAAGTAATAAGTTTTTTAGGGTTCCGTACCTAAAAGGTAAAATCGGAACCCTATTACTAAGTCTCCGCTGTCCGTCACCAGGCTTAATCTCATAAGCCGTGATAGCTAGAAGGCTGAAATTTTCACACATCATGTATTTCCGTTGCCGCTATAACAAAAAAATGAAAATATTAAGTGGGGGGTCCCTATACAATAAACGTAATTTTTAAGCAATTTTTTTACTCGAGAAGGAAGAAACTTGAATAGGGATAGTACGGAACCCTTCGTATGTGAATCCGACTCGCACTTAGCCATTTTTTATATATCATTAGATAGCAAACAAGCAGATGGCACTCCTGATGGAAAGAGGAACCATATCTACAATGTTATTGCTGTTATCGATGTCTTAAAATACCTTTTCTATTTTTCCGATAGATAAGTACACCAGATCCTTTCTGATATTTGTATCTTCGCAACATTACACAATATACGTATAACTTTTTATCACGGTAACATTTTCTAAGCCAGCGGTTAATGGTAAATCACCCTTTTAGATAGCAAACAAGCAAATGGCTCTCTTAATGGAAAGAGAAACCATTGCATATAGACACCAAAGATGTTAATGGTGCGTTGCTATCCGTGTGGTGGAATGGCAAGCCACATGCATAGGTCTATCGAATGACTTCCTTATCCTTTAAACTGGAATAAGACAATGACATTATTGGGATGGCAAGCCACATACATAGGTCTATCGAATGCCTTCCTTATCCTTTAAACTGGAATAAGACAATGGCATTATTGGGATGGCAAGCCACATGCATAGGTCTATCGAATGCCTCCCTTATCCTTTAAACTGGAATAAGACAATGGCATTATTGGGATGGCAAGCCACATGCATAGGTCTATCGAATGCCTTCCTTATCCTTTAAACTGGAATAAGACAATGGCATTATTGGGATGGCAAGCCACATGCATAGGTCTATCGAATGCCTTCCTTATCCTTTAAACTGGAATAAAACAATGACATTATTGCGGCAAGAATTGATAAGACAGTGGTATCAAATACCGGAGCGAGATGTAGCGGAACTTTATCATTTAGCTGTCTCATTGGTAGTGATATATATAGCCAATCGGTCGCCTTTTACGACCTGCCTGGCAGAACGGCAGTTGGTCTATTCTTCAAAGGAGACCGGAACAACATGAGGAAAAAAGGAGTGAATAGAGGATTTCTGTTGTACCACTAACCAAATCACAAAAAATAAAAATATATACTGGAAATTTACAAAAAAATTATTCTTTACACACAACTCACCGACTTTGGACATGAAAGAAGAATTAATCCTTCTTTAGATCTTTGATGAGTTTCCTCCGTTTGTTATGCTGCTATTTTTCTGACGAGACTGAGAGAAGACTAAGAAAACTCTTTTAGCGGCCCTACAGTAGTTCTACATGTACAGCTCGCCCAGTGATCGAAATTCGAACGTAGATTATACAATAAATTCTCATTTAAATTTGACAACAGAATTTAGCCGTAAAAAAAGAGTATACATGTGTGTATATTATCATGTATGTCACATGAGTGTAGTGTTTATCATTTTGTTTCGTTGATTTAATGTATTCCTAATGCAAATTATTTAAAAAACGAGATGAAAACTCGGCTTCGCTCGAAAGTCTCATAATACGCAATCTTATACACTAACTCCAATAGTAGACATTAAAAAGTGGCAACACTAGTGACGTCTTCTTTCAACTATTACGTTGGTTTAATAAAAACAACACTATAGTGTTGCTATTTTTTAATTTCTACTCTTTTATGAACGAAAAGAAAATAAGTTTCACGATAATCTGCGCTCCGTTCTATGATAATAAATGCTCACGCCATCGACACCACATATTTGTAACCTTTAAAGAAATATGGCCGATTTGTCTGTCAGCACCGTTACAAGTTTTAATCACTATTTTACAGTCTCGAACATAACTGACACTAAAAAGTGTCCCTAATTTCATTTAAGTAGTTATAGATATGGCAAAAACATATGTCTTTGCATATCCAACCTTAAGTACAAGCCTTATAATTGTTTTTACAAAGTATTGTAGGAAAAAAAATTGACAGTGTCGCGACCGACGCGATTCTATTTGAAACGAGCGCACAATTCAAAATTGTACGCTCATTTTTGGAGGACGTTTTTGACACACTGATTGTGTATCTTGCGTTTTTTAAATTAATGCTATTTTAACAAAATACTCGACAATCCGAATTTTGCGGATATATGTTGTCAACTCGAAATTCTCTTTTTTTATGCTTTATAATTCAGGTAAGGTTTTGATGGAGTCTATCGTATCCCTTGACGAAATTATTAATATAGATATTAAGTTTATCCAGTCCTCCACAATGTAAATTTTAACTGTGCCATATTTAATACTCCACCGTTCACGTAATAGTCTTAAAAAGGGATAAAAAGTTTTTGCTCCACGTATTTAAACATAAAATCTTTTTTGTAACAATGATATTATTATAGTGCTGAATTAATCATTTTATTTCTTACTATCCTATAAAAATACTCCTTATCTCTAAAAAATACGAAAAAACACGTTTATTGTATGGGAAAACCTCTTAACATTTGCATTTTTATTTTTAGTACTTGTTGTTATAGCGACAATGGAAGTACATAATTGGTAAAAATTGCAGCTTTCTAGCTATCACGGTTTATGAGATACAGCCTGGTGACAGATAGACAGCAGAGGCCTAGTAATTGGGTCCAGTTTTACCTAAAAGGTATAACGGGACTGACAAAACCGACCCTAAAAAAGCTACCTGCCATAACATAAAATACATGATACTAGCTAATCGCGGATATATTAATGTCAACTCTGCCTACGAGTCCTAGGATATAGGCGTGACTGTAAAATAAATGACGTTTTAACGTAAAACCATATAAAATAGTAAACCATCTGCAAATCATATTACAAGAATTGGCACGTATCACAGAGCCGAGTTATCCGGATTTATTTTGTCATGGCTCTCGTACACGCGTTGGGATTTAAATGGATTCCATTCCACCAAGAGCTGTGCGGAGACGGTTTTTATTATTACGTTGTGACGTGTTTTTACGCTCTTTCTTGTTTACAATACGTGTTAAAATTACATTGATTAATTTAAAAATCTTCATCCATGTCTTGCTATGTACTGAGAGGCAGCTGGTCGGTACCACTGAAAAGCTTTGCGGTAGAACTAGCGTTCCAATGATTGTCAAGGTGACGTAACTGTGGAGGTTGGTGACGTCATACAAGGATGTGGAAAAGGAAGATCTTCCCAGTTAGGAAAGTTGTATTGCCTGGGGACCGAAGTGTATATAGTGTTTTATAAGATAAATGATTGTAATATCGCGATTTATTATACAAATGCGCAAACAGAAAAAAATAATTACAAATTACGCCAAGGTTTGCCGCAGACGAAAACGTCAAGGAGGACAAAATATTATGATGTGTATCAAATGAATAGTATAATAATGAGTTTATGAAATTTATTTTTATTAATCAATAATTATTAATTAATAACACCTGTACTGTTTAACAATAAGGCGATTTTATTCAATATCCAACCAGTTTCGCTTACATCATCAAGGTATTTACAGTTACTAACTCGAAACAAAATCCAAATGTAACAAAATAAAAATTAATCAAATTTTTATTTTGTATATAATAATTATTAATTAATAAATTTTGTATTAAAATAGAGTTTCACCAAGTGCTGACGATAAAAAGAGTAGAATATTATTTTTATTAACTTAATGTGTTTCTAATCCATAAGATTATATAAAATTATTGGTTTTCTGCACTTCTTTGTTATTTAAAGTAATTGTGTCAGATTTGATCCGTTCACGTATCTGTCGTAAAATGGGGGATTTTTTTGCTAGGATTATACAAGTGTAAAGAAAAAAAGCCGTTTGTATGTTCTAATCATGATGACAGTTCCTTTTTTGTGTCAAAAATTTTGTGCAAAAAAATGCAATTTTTTTAATGTTTCTTTTTTCAATTTTCACGCCGCGAAATATAAAGCGTACATTGATCCGACTCATCGCGCCCGTAGAACTCCTAATCCAGCTGTATATTTGACGCGGTATGAGATGCATAATTCATTGCTTATTTTGTGTAATTTTTTTAATTTTTTTTTCTAGAAATAAACACTGTGGAGTATTCGAATAAATTAAATTAACCAAAAATAACGTAAAAAATCGTTGAAAAAATCAATAATTATCTACACAAATTTCCAACGGTTTTCAAATCAGAATCGTGGTCTTAATCTATGGTTTTGATTTTCAGTAAAACATCCCTTACACGCTGTTTATACATTAATATAGATGAGTTTGCCCAAAAAAAAAATAATGTAATAAATTTAAAAACCACCTCTCCGACTACTTGTGAAGTAGACTGTGATGAATCTGTCACCGCCGACCTTGAGTGGAGAGGTGAAGTTTTAAATGTGGATTAATATTTTCGACATTTTTTATTCGCGAATGTCAGCAGGGCTTCCTATCCATTTTTCATAGAAGAGGCTGATAAGACGGGACCATATTTTGATGTCAGGTCATTATAATAATAATAAAAACCATTTATTCAGACTCACATTAAGGCCTTATAGTAAGGTTCGGTTTTTTGGAGTTATGATTCTTTGAATGTATTTTATATTAGGTATCGCGCGCGGCTTCGTCCACGAGTAGTTAAAAATTTCGTCGATATAGTTTTCAACAAACAAACTTTCATCTTTTGCTTCATCCTCTTAGGGGTCGATTTTTGAAAAAATGTAAGCCTGTGTTTGATCACGAATATTCAACTACCTTTATCCGTAATTTTACCAAAACCGGTTCAAGCCTTTTTGTGGAAGAGGGGCAAGAAGAAGAGTGATCATCGCCGCCTATAAACATCCGCAATACTAGAGATCTTGCAGTTACGTTGCCGGCCTTTTGGTAACGAGTAAGTTCTTTTCTTGAAGATCCTTAATACGTATCCGTTCGGAAACACCGCCACCAGTAATTGATTCCACAAAGGTGTGCGAGGTAGAAAGTGCCGAAACACACGGTTGTGGATTTCTAGACATCGATGTGATGAGAGTGGAACTATGAATTTCGACACGATACCCAAGAACGGAACTTAGTGGCATGAAGTGCGTGGTTTATCCTTGAAAGTGTAACAGACAGACAGGCCATCGCATTTTTTAATCTCATATTTATATATAAATTAAATGTCATGTGGTTTGTCCGCGACTGACTCCGAAACTGCTGAACCGATTTCAATGAAATTTTGTAGATATCAACTGTTTGGTCCAACTTAAAAGATGGAATAGTTTTTATCTCAATTAATCCCCTCACCCTTGAGTTCAATACAAGTTATTTGTATGGCAAAACAACATTTGCTGGGTCAGCTAGTACTGTATAGATCCTATGGATGATACTATATAATAATAAATAATTAATAAATGTTCACGGGACAAATTACACTGACTGATCTAACCCCAAAGTAAGCAAATTATTTGCTTGTGTTATGGGTATTAGTCAACGATACTAATACATAGAAAATACATATATAAATACTAGAATATATATATATATATATATATATATATATATATATATATATATATATATATATATATATATATATATATATATATATATATAATAAACACCCAAAACCGGAAATACAAACATGCTCATCACACAAATGCTTGTCCCCGTCGGGGATCGAACCCGAGCCTCGTTGATTGCGTAGTCAGCGTCTCTAACCACTCGACTAACGGGGCGATCAACTATATGTATTTTATCTATACATTTATACAAAGAAATAAAATTGGAGTGTCTGTTTGTGATATTAAAATAACCGCTTCTTACTAATTGCATAATGCATGTATACACGGTACACATACCAAAATAACATTTTTTGGATTTTTTGTCTGTCGGTCTATCTGTCTGTCTGTCTATTTATTCCGGGTAATCTCTGAAACGGCTATTTATTTTTGAGACCAAAAGGAGTAAGTAACTTTTTTACTTAGGGACCTTCAAGCATGCATCTGCTATAAGACCTTTGGTAGTGTTGTGTGTTGTAGTGGGCTGTGGTGATTTCTATAGGTCGGAATAGGTAGTACAATTTGCCAGGATTGAGTGACTTTATATTAGCATGGACACGTGCCATTAATTTCCTACTTATTGTGGTATGGTGTTAATAGACAACGAGTAAAAAAACTGGGGATCTTCAAGAGAAGAGTGAACAGGTTCTATGGAAGCGCGTTCCATCTTAGGCCGCATCTTAACTTACCATCGGACTTCTATGTACTAACGTAATAGACAAGGCATGCACCACATATTTTTTATTTGCTGCAGCGACTGTTAACGAAATAGAACTCGACTTCTACTTAGAATAGCTTCGTTTTTAATAATAGACAGTTTGACGTAGACTTCAAAATTTAAAAATCGGAGCAAGTTATGTGGCCGCTGTCTGGCAAGTCTGGCAATAGTATTTTATGAACGTTACTAGCTGTTGCCAGCGACTTTGTCCGCGCGGACTTCGTTTACTCCGCACAACTCTACCCCGTAGTTGATAGCGTGATAATATTTAAAAAATTCTAAAAACTATATTTTTGGCTTCGATATCGATTGTAGATCAGGCCCCAAGTATTCTTTTAAAAAAATATTCAATGTACAGTTTTGACTTTCCTACGATTTTATTATATGTATAGATAATCTTTATTTTAATATATATTTTGATTGGTTTACAGATCGGTGCACTCACCTGTATTTACTTACCTGTTAATACCTGCTTGCCCGGTAGCTATGAACGTAAATACGCAGCCAATACCTTATGGACCTATTCTATAGGTTCAAAACTTTTAGGCCGGCTTGCACCAAAATCCTTAAATGCATTTAGTCCCTAAAACATGTTTAGCAAATGTCAAAACGCCTTAAAGCTGAACGTATTTAGTGACTTAAAATGATTTAAGCATTTTGGTGCAAGCCGCCCTTAGTTTTAATAACATTTGATTAGTTAACAAATGGGTGAAAGTTACTAAAAAAGTTATTTAATTTTTTTAAATTAAGAATAGCTATAAACAAAGTATCACGTCAAGGTTACCATGGAATTGTAATATCAGTAAATTAAGAGAGTACAAAATTTATTATAAATAAAGCCATTACAAGTTGTTTAATTCCTTTCATCAATTAGAAAAGTGATCTTAAAACGGCTAAACAGATACTATTGAAACATAGCTAAGAACCATCTCGCAAAACAGGGCTGTCAAAATAACCGCCACCAAATCGGACCATTCTCTAGGGCGCTACGATGCCACGGACAGAAACACAGATACACACATACACAGATATACACCTGAAACTTATAACACCCCTCGTTTTTCGTCGGGGGTTAAAAATGTTTCGTTCGGTTATTAGATGGGTGAAGGGCGATCTTAATTCGGATCTCGTATAAGTTTCTTTACATATTAATTTAGATAACTATGCAAAAAAAACCTATTACTTTACTAGATAAAAAACTTATTACTTTATTTTACTGGACACTTTACTAGAACTGTCCTTAGGACGTTTTTTATTTGTAATTTTGTTGTTTTTCGTTTGCGGTAGGTATGATTGCTACAGCAAAATAAAAATAAATAAATAAAAAACTTATTACAAAAATCTTCTCTAATAAGTAAATTTTAGTGTATTGATAAATTGATTGCCTCTTTTAAAGAACATCACCAGTTTTATTTTACCTTGTATACCGTAACAAGTGAAATAGTGGGATTCAATTGTAGGTCCAAACTAAAATAACGTCACGCAATCCTGGAAAATTCCACCACCTATTCTGATTTTTTAATATTATAATATAGCAAACTTGCATATGGGTGTTCTGATGGATAGACAACCATCGTCTATAGACACTAAAGATGTTAATGGTGCGTTGCTATCTTGTGATAAGGCCTAATGCCACATGCATAATTTACCGGATACCTTATTCTCCAAACTGGAACACGGTAGTAACAAGTAAGCGAGATAATGCAGAACTCTAACGTACCGTCAGATGATAACATGCCGTCAGGTGCACTTTTTGTCAGTTTACCCCCTCCCCTATAAAAAAACAGATTTTGAGACCATTGCCTTGTATATATAAATATATTAATTATTAATATTTGTCGTACGGTTAACAATGTTTTCATTTTTCTATGTCGATCAAAATTATTTATTTCCCTGTATCAAGCAAGCCCATCTGCATGTTATCAAATGTAATAAACTGTAATTTAAAAAAAACATTGGACTTAATATAACTGGAAATAAGGGAATTATAGTGAAAAAAAATAATCAAAGTGTTGTCAGGCCAAAGGAATATTTTCCAGCGTGCATAATACGCCAATTGTTAAAATAAATGATTTTTGTTGAATCGCAGATCAGGGAAATTGAATTTTCATATTCATATGGGAGGTGTAATCAAATAAGGATTGATTGTCGTTACGTGTCCTTTACGGACTACGAGACGTAAAATATAGTAATGTCCTTGTGTTAACTGAATTGATGATTAATGACCGATGTATTTTTTATTATAGGACTAGCTGCGTCCGCGACTTCGTCCGCGTGGAATAATTTCGAAAAAAAGTTACGTCCAGGTCGTCTACGTCCAGCCTAAGTTACTCCCTGTCACATCAGCTATCTGCCAGTGAAAGTCCCGTCAAAATCGATTCAGCCGTTCCAGAAATTAGCCGGAAAAACAGACAGACATACAAACAGACAGACAAAAATTGTAAAAATATTATTTTGTTATATGTACCGTGTACACATTCATATGCATTTAGTAAGAAGAGGTTATTTTAATATTACAAACAGACACTCCAATTTTATTTATTTTTATAGATAACAAACAAGAAGATGGTTTTCCTGATAAAAAGAGAAAACATCGCATACAGACACCAAAGATGTTAATGGTGCGTTATGTTCCGATTAGTAGGATGGTATTTTGTTTTTACTATGACATAGTAAACAAGCAGATGACTATCCTGACGGAAAGCGATATCGAAAGAGAGTTGCTATCCTTGTGGTGGGGACTTAATATCATAAGTTATTAGCTACTTTACTTTTCAAACCAGAACATGACAGTGACAGACACTGATACTATTGGTACTGTAATACCTTTATGGTGTTACATATACACTGGCAGCTTTGTCTACTTTCAAATGTAGAACTGTTTTGTTTAGATGAAAAAATGTATTAGAATAAGAGTGTTCCTTTTGATTCGGTGGGGAATAGACAGATCCCCGAGAAATAAACGAAGATATAAAACGAGAGTTTATTATTGAAAATCCTGAAAAGTCCTGTCGATCTTCGGATCCTCGAGCAGCCAAGCGAGTCAAAGAAAAACCCCCTAGAATAAGGCGGTACGATTGGTGGAGTAACACGGCCGGCTGATAGATCGCCGTGTTACAGTACCACACCCGGGCAAGACAAATCAGAACTCCACTACCTAGTAACCATGAAGGTAGTGACTTGATAAGTCAATCCCATCTCTTAGAAACTGCCTGACAGGACGGTAGATGATCTTATCTCTAAAGAAACCTAGACCAACACGGCGTAAACGGGGTACCAACAGAAATTAACTAACACGCGGTAATGCCTCATGTTCAAGTTTACGGACTAATTTACCCTCGAAATTGGAACACGACAGCTTTGAAGCTATTGCGGCAGAAATAGGTAAAGTGGTGATCACAATTATTTTTGTGTTATAGCACTCATCCTGTACTTGGGAAACTGGAAAAACCTTAAAAACAACAAAGAAAAATATCGACACGCGGGATTTGAACCTGCGACCATCTCCCTAAAGCCGGGATGCTCTTCCACTGAGCTAGTGTCGACAGGCTCGAGGCGGCGAAATTCTTCTTTGCTATATGATCGATTACGTCGATTGTACTGATCACTAGGTATGCATACGTATAACTAGTTAAATGAGTTCATGAAATTCACATTTATAATTTTGATCAGTACTTTCGTATTTTCTAATTATTTTTGTGTTATAGCACTCACCCCGTGCTTGGGAAACTGGAAAAACCTTAAAAACAACAAAGAAAAATATCGACACGCGGGATTTGACCCTGCGACCAGCTCAGTGGAAGAGCGTCCCGGCTTTAGGGAACTGGTTGCAGGTTCAAAATTCTCAAAATGTATTTGAAAATGTGACTGATTTTTAGTAATATTTAAATCATGTCAGCAATTCAAGACTATTGTAAAATGTGTCATCAGAATTGAATAATACGATTTATGGATGTTTCCAAATTTATATGACATTAGTTCTAAAGTTGGCCTACGTCCAGGTAACTTCCAAACTACTATACGAATTGGAAATGGTATGACTGTTCGATATGATTTAAAACCTAACAATTTCTATATCTGAATGGATCCTTATTGATGAGAAGCACAAAACGAGAAAAAATAGTAAGACATTTTTTTATATTTTAAGCTTTTTATTAAAAAGCGTAAATTAACAAGTCAATATTCAGATATAATTCGATCAAATAACCATAATATTGGTCTATAATAATATTCTCGAGACACTGGCTGCCGTATAGACGCGAATGCGGCTTAGATTCTATATAAACTTTTCTATTTTTCTAAAAAAATGTAACATGACAAGTGACAACTCAAAAAATATTTTTTTAGTTGGCCAGTTGTCACACCGTGTGATTTAATACTATTAGCTTAATAATAAAATACGTATGATGTATGTATGTTTTTTTTTTACGAGATAGGAGAATGCATTTACGCACTACGTACTCGTAGTATCGGACTCTTTCTGTAGAAAAGCCTACAGGTCCTACCGACTAAACTCCCTTCCTCGGTCCTTACTACCATAAATACTCTCACGGAACTGCCGCTAAGCATTACTTCATGGGGGTGGTTTAGCTTTTACAACTCTTCCTCATGCAGTAGTGGGCATAATAACTGATGCCTGTTCTTGTCTACTCTTCTCTTGCTCCCTTTCGCGAAGTTTCTTCAATACCTGAGTTGCAAATCTACTGACCGCATTCCAATTTTTTTCCGACGCCAGCATTTCACCAACGAGCGCTTCAGGTGTTATTGCTCTTCCGAGTATTGTCTGCAAATCATCGCGTTCATGCTTGAAACTTGAGTAGTTGAAGAAAACGTGCTCCGCGTCTTCTATTTCATTGCAGCTCTGGGTGCAATATGGCGAATTTTCGTGTTTAAAGTGATGCAAGTAGGCGCGGAAGCAACCGTGGCCGGATAACATCTGCGTCAAATAGTAGTTAAGTTCCCCGTGTTCGTGGTTTACCCAACCACTTATCCGCGCGATCAAGCGATATGTCCATCGGCCTTTGGTCGTTGCATCCCACTCCTCCTGCCATTCAGCCAGGTTACGTTTTTGGTTGTTTAGCTCGCTAGGTCTTTGCGGTGTGCCAGTTATGCGAACAAGTCTCCCTCTTTCCTTGGTCATAATGTGTATAGGTGGAAGACTAGCTATAACACATATTGCCTGGTTAGAGATCGTTCGAAAGGCGCAAGCTACTCTTAGAGCAACCAGCCTGTACGGTGCACCTATTTTGCGTCTATATTCACGCCGTTGCATCGCATCTGCCCAAATAGGTGCAGCATATAACAGTATCGACGTGACGACCGAGGCAAGTAATTTTCTACGATTTTACCGTGGTCCTCCAACATTTGGCATAATACGAGCCAATAGTTTTGCTGTTCCTGACGCCATCTTCGCTACATACTCCACATGTGGTTTAAAGCTCAGCTTGGCATCCAGAATAACACTGAGGTTCTGAATAGTTGGTTTCGTAGTGAAAGTATGAGCTCCTATCGTTAGAGTCATTGCTTCTACCATTTTGCGGCTAGTGATAAACATGGCTTCCGTCTTATCTTCGGTTAGAGTAAGTCCCGCCCTCTCCATCCATCTTTAGATAGCCGAAAATGGCTCCTGAAAGATACGATGCGCCTTTTCAAGGTACTTTGCGACAATAGTAATTACGACATCGTCCGCAAATGCGGTTAGTTCAGCACCTGCAGGTAGTCTAAAGCTAAGGAGGCAGTCGTACATGGTATTCCACAAGATTTGCCCAGTGCCGAGCCTTGTGGCACGCCTCCTGTGATAATGTACTCTTGCGTTCCCTCGTCCGTATCGTATTTCAGGAGTCTATTTTCAAAATAACTTTTAACCATTCTCTTCAAGTACACCGGTACGCCCAATCTGTCTAGAGCCGCGCAGATGTTATTCCATCGAGAAGAGTTAAAAGCATTTTTGACATCTAATGCCACTACTAGGCAGTAATTTTTGGAACCTCTCGTCCATCTCTTACCCTCTATTGCTGATTTTGCTATATTCACCACTCGATCTATAGCGTCAAGGGTAGAACGTGATTTTCGGAAGCCGAACTGGTTACCTTGTAGCGACGAATCTATGGCGTTTTCGATTCGGTCATGGATAATACGTTCTAGAATTTTGTCTGCAGAATCTAGCATACATAATGGACGATATGACGATGGTTCGTCTGGTGGTTTGTTTCCTTTAGGAAGGAGAACTAATCTTTGTACTTTCCAGCGGCTAGAAAAACAACCTTCGGTCAGACACTTATTGTATAATGTCAAGAACAAGTTTGAATATTTTTTTATTGCTAACTTTAGTGCAATATTTGGGATTCCATCTATGACTGGTGCTTTCCTAGTTTGTAGCTTATTACATGCATTTGTAAGTTCCTCAGGCGTGATTTGTGGAATATCCTCCATACTATCCTCTTCCAGAATATAGTTTAAAATTTCTTGCTTAGGGAACAGTGTGGTAACGATCGTTCCCATAAGTCTTACGCAGGTTGGTTGCCGACAAGTCTGTAAGCGAGACATTGTAATTTTAAACGGTCTGCCCCAGGGGTCTTTATCAACCTCTTCCACTAACTCTTTCCACTTTCATCTTTTGCTCTCCTCTATTGCTTTGAAAAGCTTTGGAAACTTTGCATGTATGTATGTATGTATTTATCTGTGTATGTATGTATGTATGTGTGTTCGTGCGTGCGTGCGTGTGTATGCGTGTGCGTGCGTGTGTGTGCGTGCGCGCGTGTGCGCGTGTGTGTGCGTGTGTGTATGTGTGTTTGAGTTTATATATATATATATATATATATATATATATATATATATATATATATATATAAGAAAGTGTGTGTGTATGTTCCGTATAGGTTCCGAAACGGCTGGACCGATTTCAATGAAACTTTCAGGGAATCTCCAGATTGACCTGGCGAGTAATCCTGTAAAGTTTGGTGACGATCGGAGCACTCTTATTTTTGAACTGTCAAATACAGCCTTTATTTACTATGATGATATTCTATTGTTTTATAACCCAAATTTGTATTGACACATGCGTTGTGTATATTTATGTCATTATGAACCATGTAGAATTATAATGGAGTATATTGAAGTATAATGAAGCATAATAAAGTATACTGAAGTACATTAAAGATAATAATTATGGATTTTGAAGTATTCAAGGTGAGTTATAGTGCCGCGAATGTATCCGTTTACTGATGCTTTTTTAATTGATTATTACAACGGAAAATTATGGATTTTGAAGTATTCAAGGTAAGTTATAGTGCCGCGAATGTATCTGTTTACTGATGCTTTTTTAATTGATTATTACAACGGAAAATTGTATTTTCCTTTACCAATCATGTTTCTTCACAGAATCACTGTAATTAATAAAAAATGCCAAAAAATTTTTTTTGTAGTTTTTTTGAGATTTCTTAAAATCTATCGGCTCGAATCGGTCCAAAGTGTATTAAAAAGATAAGTTTGGTTAAGCCCTTAGTTAATAATTCAATTCCTGTATGCTTAAATAAAGCCCGGCGAAGCGGGCTGGGTACGCTAGTATATATATATATATATATTATATATATATATATATATATATATATATATATATATATATATATATATATATATATATATATATATATATATATATATATATACATCAACATACATGTAATACGTTTTTGTATCTTTCATCATGAAGGTTATTTGATTTTAACCACTCAAAAGGCCCGCTATTTTGTTTAAATCAAAATATTTGTTACTCTTTCACATTTTAAATAGAATGACACTTGTTTTTGTATTGTCTCTTTATTATAATACTGTACTATTTCCATTTCCATTTTTTCATTATATTATATTCGTAGTTATATATTATATAATATAAGGTGTAGTTCATCAATTTGTACAAAAATATCCGGCAGTAGTTTAGTTTCTTACATTTTGTAAAAAAAGGGTCTGTTATCGTGTTACGTTTATCGATATACCTAGCTCCTCTAGTAATCATTATGTGTAGCACATCACTACCAGTCCTTCCTTCTTCTACACCCATTCCTTCCACTACATCCATGAAGCACAGTATTTGTGAGACATTTTAACGTAAACAACACCAAATTACATGGGCGTCGATCTGTCATCAAGGAAATAAAGAAATGGAAATAGTGTAAGAGCAGCTTTTTTATACAGCCTTCCATGTTTTAAGTTTCGACTATAGTAGTAAATAATTTCAATTTGTTGCATTTTATACAATAGTTAGTTTAAAATTTTGCATCTTACCTATCCGACATTTTTATAATTTGCTTGATTGGTCATAAATAAAAGAAAGTGTTAACTTTATGGCAGAAAAGAATAATCTTTGCTTGATTTAGAAATAAGAAAAAGCGTACAAGTTTGATTAGTTTCATGACTTTCCAACTAAATACTTTTATAATTAATTTGCTATTAAAAATTGTCCGTTGAATTCTAATATTGACTTATTGTAAATAAAATTAATTTAATAATTTCGGCTAGCGTTATGTTCTTGTGGCCCTTTTAAGCCTATCTCATCAATCTCTTTTACGCGATTCCATTGATTTTTTCTTACGTTAATGTGAGATGGTTTCCTACTCCCTAGACATAATTCTTACTGTCACCAGGATGTGAATGAATTATTAGTGGCAGCGTAGTGAATTCATACAGCAGTATACAATACGTAATTTGTGATACTTTCATTTTTTTTTATTTTTAGTGTTTGTTGTTATAGCGGCAACGGAAATAGGTAATTTGTGAAAATTTCAACTTTGTAGCTATCACGGTTTATGAGATACATCCTGGTGACCGACAGACAGACGGACAGACAGACAGCGGAGGCTTAGTAATAGGGTTCCGTTTTTATCTTTTAGGTACGGAACCCTAAAAAGAAAACTTAACGCGAACAAAGTCACGGACAATAGATGGAAACAAAATTTATAGTACCGTAACAATACCACATGCGGCGAACAGTATTTTTATTTGTGTAGTCATTTGTTTGACAAATTGTCTATATACACAGAATTTATTGGAGTTCAAATACGGACGCAGCAAGGCACACGTTCTTATCATTTGTATCTAATAAATGATGTATGGGTTTGTTTATGTGTACGTCATTATCAGGCTTACAGGCGTAACATATCTACTATACGCATGGTGTGTAAATATAAACCTGTCCGATCGTTAAAGACGTAGTTTGGCAGCTTAATATACTTCTGAGTAATTTTTGATGGATATACCTATAGTAGGGAAGATCAAGATGCTTAATGAGTAACTACTTGAGTGTCGTAGAGACCTATTGGATTTTGTAGACTAAATTATAGGAAAAATAAAAGATTTTTTTTATATCATAAGATAGCAAACAAGCAGATGGGTCTCCTGATGGAAAGAGTCAACCATCGCCTATAGACACCAAAGATGTTAATGGTGCGTTGCTATCTTGTGGCGAGGTCTAATGCCACATGCATAAGTTTACCAGCTACCTTACCCTCCAAACCGGAACACGACAGCGACAAGCACTGACGCTATTGCGGCAGGAATAGGTAAGGGGTGGTACCAGACCCGGGCAAGACAATGCAGAACTCTACCACCTAGTAGCCACGATGGTAGCGACTCGATAGCCAATCGGTCGCCTTTTACGACCTGCCTGGCAGAACGGCAGTTGGCCTATTCTACAAAGGAGGCCGGGACCAACACGGCGTATAATGTTTTTCATTTCAATGGTGGGGAAAAAAACTACAAATAAAAAAAATGTTTTAAAAAAATCAGTGGCATGGAAACATTGAAGTGCGTTAGATTAGGGTATGTTGGGTTAGTTACCAGATAAAATTTAGAAAATCTGACGATTCCAGTGTAGCGTAAGGGAGTGGGAGGGTCACAAAGTTGCAAATAAAATGTTGTCTTGACATTCTCGAGCGCGTCTGAATTTTCTTTTATTATGGAGTAAATGATGTAAAAATTATGAAAAAAGTATAATCTGACAATTTCCACAAGCCGAAGTTATCTTAATTTTGTTTTTTTTTTCTGCCATAGTTACCCCCTCTCTATAGAAAGGGCTTATATTTGGTGGAGAGCCTCAACAATATGAGAGATATCCCACTCCTATTTTAATCTGACACGCTTGAGTAAATACCAAAATCCCCTCTTGGGCTCCCCTACCACTATAACTATATATATATATATATATATATATATATATATATATATATATAGCTTTATATATATATAGACTTTAAACCGTTCACAAATCAGTCGGTATGGCGTACAGTATAGAGGAATACTTTTGAATCGTAATTTATATTGGTATTTTGAGAACGCGACGCAAGTTACTGTGTTTATCTTAGGTTAAAATATTCGAACGTGGATATATTGTTTCAGGGTTTCACAAATTATTTTGGAACTGTCTTAAGATTTTCATCCGAACGGAATTGTATCACGTAAATTTTAAATGGATACCTACACACACGCACACACACACACACACACACACACACACACACACACACACATATATATATATATATATATATATATATATATATATATATATATATATATATATACCACCGGTGGGAGGGATGCGCTGTGCAGCGCTCCCGGCTACATGTGTGCCACCATCTTGCTTATTTCTCCCGTGAAACAGCTTTCGGAGAGAAGGGCAAGACATGCAGTGTAATTACTGACACCGAGACTTAATATCTTATGTCGCAGATAGGCAACACATAAATGAGTTACCTGGGCTGGTTCCAGGTAAACTAGTTTATGTTCTTTGACGACGTCAACCACTTACAATCAGGTGGCACGTCTGCCAGTTTGCGTATCCAACTAACATAAAAAACCATAAGTCAATTTTCATAAATAGTGAACTGTAACTCAGGAGTATTGCCAAATATTTAGAAACATAAATTCACGTTGAAATTATGAGCTCATACGTATCGACAGGTGCTGGACGCATTTATGCAAGCGATATCCTCCACCTGCTCCATCTATCTTTGATAATAATCTCTTTACAAATTTCAATTTTACTTTGTTTCATTTCAGAACATTAACAGTCAGAACAGAAAAAAATATTTTCTGTAATGTGCATGGTGTGTTTTATAAACAAATAAATAAATGAAAATGTATCAAAAATTTGCATGTTAGAAAGTAATTTTAATTTCAAATTAGTTTTTGGGGTACCGTACCGAATGGTAAAACAGGACCTCATTACTAAGACTCCGCTGTCCGTTCGTCTGTCTGTCTATCCGTCTGTTACCAGGCTGTATCTCATGAACCGTGATAGTAAGACAGTTGAAATTTTCACAAATGATGTAATTCTGTTGGCGCCATAACAACAAATGCTAAAAACAGAATAAAATAAACATTTAAGTGGAACTCGCACACAACAAACGTGAATTTTTTGCAATTCATCTTGATCTTAATAACGACAACTGATAGACGCTTGAAATATTCATAGATTTTTTTTTATATCATAAGATAGCAAACAAGCAGATGGGTCTCCTGATGAAAAGAGTCAACCATCGCCTATAGACACCAAAGGTGTTTATGGTGCGTTGCTACCTTGTGGCGAGGTCTAATGCCACATGCCTAAGTTTACCGACTACCTTAACTTCCAAAAAGGAACACGACAGTGACAAGCACTGACGCTATTGCGGCAGGAATTGGTAAGGCGGTGGTACTAGACCCGGGCGATACAATGCAGAACTTTTAGTCACGATGGCAGTGACTTGCATAGCCAATCGGTCGCCTTTTACGATTTGTCGTCTGGTCGCCTGGCAGAATGGCAGTAGATCTGTTCTTCAAAAGAGCCCGGAACCAACACGGGGGGAAATTATTTAGTTATTAAAAATAAATAATTAAATTAAAACAAAATAAATATATCAGAGGGGCTCTCATACAACGTACTTTAAGCCGTTTCTCATAGATGGTACGGAATTCTTCGTGCGCGAATCCGTCTTGCACTTCACCGGTTATTGTAATTTCCCCTTACGTTAGTAGTAATAATGAAGTTATTGATTTTTTCGCGATTTTCAGTAATAAAGTGTGCACTGCGTTTTGAAGTCTGAAAAGGCTCCTAGGCCTTTTCAGACTATTTTTACGATGATGTCAGCATGCCTATATGTTTGTTTATGTGTGTTATTATACATGTATTTATGTATGCATTTTATAACTTTTGAATTACTTAACCGATCGAAACGTGGTAGATGGCGTTAAAAACTTAAACTGATTCGTCCTAGAAGATTTTGAAAAAATTAAAAATCCCTCAAAAAAATTAGGGCGAAACCAATTGTTCTCCTGTTACAAATAAAATCGGTTAATTCGTCCAGGATTTATCATATTTTTTCGACATTTTTTACCTAATAAAATAATTTGGACCTCAAAACTTGCGTTGAATGTTATTCGAAAGATCAATGTCGGTCATAAATTTGAAAAAATATACATATTTTCTAACACTGAAACTAGGTATCATTTTAAAAAAAAAAACTTAAGATTTTTGAACTCTTCGAAATTAAAACTCTACGCTCTATAGTGCGCTATAAACTCTATTATCTGTAATATTATTTTTTTTACAATACTAGCAGCCCGCCCATCTATATAGCGTTTTTAATAAAGTAGCTTATAAAAAAGGCTAAATAAGTTCTAAAGTAAATATGCGTGAGTGAAGCCGCGGGTAACAGCTAGTTTTTCATAACTTGTGACAGCTATATTTTTGCTATATTTATGCTTATATATTTTTCACTTAGTTTAGTTTCATTTCATTTCATTTGTTATTTTGAAGTTTAAAAACAATTATTTTATCACTATCTCCGAGCATACAATATTTAATGAACGAAATATTAGATTTTTTCATGTATAAAAAATTCAAATCGCTGCCAGATCACTTAGAAATATGAAATATCTTGTTTAATCTAACTTTGAAGATCAAAGTTTATTATATTATATCTTGTTTTAAAAATACTGTGTACGGGACTATTCCAATCCAACAAGTTTTGTCATTCTGTAGAAAGAATTAATTGGTATCGAGAAATTAGAAATATTCTTTGAAATTTGTTTTGAAATATATTATATTCCTGTGATTCAAGTCTCTTTTCTCTTTGTTCTCATGTTCTCATGCATGCTATTAATGGGATCGAAATAAATGGATGTGAAAACTAAATATATCAGAAAGGGTATGAGAGCGTTACGAAAAATCTGTAGTGTAATACTCGCGTTCTTAATGCCATTAAAGTAAGAGAGAGGTTCGAAAGACAGTATTGGTTAAAAACGAAAAATGGCATGCTTTGTTGGTTCGTATATAATGAAAAAATGACAGATGAAAGATTAACAAAACAAATATACAATGCGAATGGGTGGATGTAAGTATCGAGAGAGACAAAAACTGACGAACCATGATCAAGTTAGTCGGGTGATGTTTGAAGGTGGTTTCAAGAATATATAAAATTTGCGTATTTCCGTGAAGATAGTCATAATATGAAAGAAGCAAGGCATGACTCTCTGGATCGTGATTATGGCACTCTAATATCTGTTTGCCTACCACACAAGCGATTTAGGGTGAAGATACCTCGTTATTGTTGTCAAATTAAATATTTTTCCACCAATGGCTATAGGAGGATAGCAGAATATACTGAAAATAATTGTTGCGATTCACGACGCCTTATCGGATTTGTTAGTTGCCGAAATGGGTAAGTTTTTTTTAGCCTTAGATAGGAAGCAAACAGTTGGCTCTTGTAGCGGAGATGGTGCCGTCGGTACCACTAAGCGATCGTAGCGGCAGGACGGCACGACCGCTAGCAATTGACTCCTGCAAGTAATTCTCAGAAGGTCTCACCAGTTGCAGAGGATACAGAGAGGCTGGAGGCTCGGCGAAGGTTCAACGGCAGCTGGCTCGGGTGTACTTTGAGTTTAAATAAAACGCAGTGTTCTTATTATAAGAAATCAAGGACAAGCGTAAGTATTACTCATATATATATGTGTATATATATATATATATATATATATATATATATATATATATATATATATATATATATATATATATATATATATATATATATAGAAATTATTGAATATAGTAACCGTTATGGGTGAAACATATGGTATGAGGGTTAGGAAATTTAAATCATAAAAGAGATAACCATCATGGTTAGAAACTTGGGACGACCGCCAAGGTCGCTGAAGGGTATCCATCGTGGATAGTAAGAGATAACCATCGTGGCTAGACATTTGAGACGATCGTCATGGTCGTTAAGAGATAGCCCACGCGGTTAGTAAGAGATAACCGCCGTGGTTAGACGAATGATGGTGGTAGCTGACGGTAGTGCTGGCTCCGTCAAAGCTCTCATATCATAACACACAATATATAATCTTGAATGATATTTTCAACAATTACCTATGGCAACACAAAATCTGAAACATTAGTATCAATTATTAAATGGATAACAAAAAGATGCTACCGCTGTAAATGTTGACTTTGTGTGTCCACTTTAAAATATTTGTTTATTTTTAGGGAAATGGATCAATAAGTAAAAACAGTTTTTATATATATATCTTTTTTCGCGAATGTAACCTACCTAAATATCCCTTTTAGCTTTTTTCATGTTATTCAGATAGGCAAACTGGCAGACGTGCCACCTGATGGTAAGTGGTCGACGTCGCCAATGAACAAAAATGGGATACCTGGGCTGGAACTAGCCCAGGTATTCCATTCATATGTTGCCTATCCTGAGACATAAGATGTTAAAGTCTCGGTATCAGTAATTACACTGCCTGTCTTGCCCTTCTCTCCGAAACCATGTTGGTCCCGGCCTCCTTTGTAGAATAGGCCAACTGCCGTTCTGCCAGGCAGGTCGTAAAAGGCTATCGAGTCACTACCGTCGTGGCTACTAGGTAGTAGAGTTCGCCATTGTCTCGCCCGGGTCTGGTACCACCGCCTTACCTATTCCTGCCGCAATAGCGCCAGTGCTTGTCGCTATCGTGTTCCGGTTTGGAGGGTAAGGTAGCCGGTAAACTTATGCATGTGGCATTATACCTCGCCACAAGGTAGCAACGCACCATTAACATCTTTGGTGTCTATAGGCGATGGTTGACTCTTTCCATCAGGAGACCCATCTGCTTGTTTGCTATCTTATGACATAAAAAAAACACAGCAAAGCTACTTCACGGGAGAAATAGGCAAGATGGTGGTACCCATGTAGCCGGGAGCGCGGCCCAGCGCATCCCTCCCACCGGTAAAAAGCTATAATAAAACACGTGTTCACGCTTCGGTTTCATGAGAACAAAGGGAAGACAGACTATTAGAGGCAACACATTTGTTAATACAATAAATAGCTATCAGTTGGAGACAATAGATGGCGTTAGCTGTCTCATTTGATGTAAAAATATTAACAAGCTACATATAATACCACTAATAAAAATTACGCAACATGTTACGTTATTTTGACCTGGAAATATAAGTTGGATCACTTGCAACAATAATTTACTAGTAATATGAAATACATAGAAATAAAATATAGTTCCTGTTTAACACTTCATTCATGTATCAAACAGTCATTCATATCTCAAAGCTCGTTTGAGTTTTTGGCATGTAAATTTAACAGAAGCAAAACTACAGCTGTCACTTTAATATGAATAATAAACATTTCAAATCAAAGAGTCTATTAAAACTCAATGTCAAGAGGAATGGCGCAAATCGTTCTTCATGGGAAAAGAGTTCGTTTGATGATCAAATGCTTAAAATATATTTGTTTGTAACCTTGTGTTTCTTATTCCGTAAACTGTTTATGAATTACACTTACATTACGCGTAAATTCGTAAACGTATAACGGTCAACGGATATCGTCAAAACAGTGTTTCAAAAAATAGTTATGAAAATCCTAATAAGCATGCCTTAGCATTTAGCGTTACCAACAATATTATCATCATCACCATCGTCATAATATAAAACTGCGTTACGCTGGTAATGATGATCGCTTGGTTCTATAAGAATGTGTTTTTTTTGAGTATTGTACGAACAAAAGGATAAACGTACGACAGAAAAGAACTCAAATGGCCAAGAAACAAATTTTTTCCACCATGACGACATGTCATCATGTCGCGACATGACGACGCGCTTGTGCTTGTGCTTGTGTTAGTGGTAGCAGTCGCTAATTGCGATTCGAATTATTGTTAGCGCATCCATCATATTTCCCAGATCCAACTTCATCCTACTTCTACTTATTTTGGGACCTGAAGAAATAGATAGTCGGAGATTTTCATCAAATAATGAAGTCATTGTAACCGTAAACGAGTATTTTGAGAGGTTGGAGAAAACTTTTTATTAACCTGGTGCAATGGCATTGAAAAAGCGCTGGACTAAACGCATCGAGGTAGAAGGGAACTACGTTGAGAAATAAATTTATTTTAAATAGATTCCCCGTGTTGGTTTCGGGCTCCTTTGAAGAATAGGCCAACTGCCGTTCTGCCAAGCAGGTCGTAAAAGGCAACCGATTGGCTATACGAGTCACTACCATCGTGGCTACTAGGTGGTATAGCTCTGCATTGTCTCAGCCGGTTCAGGTACCACCGCCTTACCTCTTCTTGCCGCAATAGCGTCAGTGCTTGTCGCTGTCGTGTTCCGGTTTGGAGGGTAAGGTAGCCGGTAAACTTATGCATGTGGCATTAGACTTCGCCACAAGATAGCAACGCACCACTTTTTTCTATGTTTTCTCACCTTTTGAACCTTCCTTGGACCTGAACAATTAGTTCAAAGCCATAATTAGCCAAATCGGTTCAGCCGTTCTCGAGTTTTAGCGAGAGATAAGCATTAACGATATTACGAAAGGAATAGGTAAGGTGGTGATGCTAAGTATCCGGGCGAGATATTGCGGTGTCCACCACCTAGTAAATTAAGCAGTCATATTTAAAAAAAAAGAGAAACTCAAAAAAATAGTAGGTAAGTATATATATGTAGGTACTTAATTTTGTAACTTCATTGCGACATCATTAATATCTTTAATGTCTACAGTAGATGGTTATCTCTAATCATCGGGAAAACCATCTGCCTGTTAGCTATCCGTTGAAATAAAATAAAGTTTAAACAAAGTATTTAACAGATTATATCATGTGTGTATTTAATCACCATATGTTTTTCTACTAATAGCACATAAATTGTGAAAGGGGACGAATCAACAGTCCAGCACATTAGTATTCATGCAATTTCAAATGAGCTGCGGCAATGTAAACGACAATTAATGACGTGATAATCAGTTCAGACAAAGCCAGACTCGGTTTTGGCGCGCCAATGAAATTTTATTAGCGGGAACTGGTAATTATAAATCAATTGCAAAGTTATGGACAAACTGTATAAACTGAAACAAAAGGTGCTCGGGTATCATTTAAATTTAGGTCTATTTCATCAATCTTCGTACAAATTGCATTTAAGTGGCTGTATAGTACATTTTATGTGCCGTGGCGGTAAAAAAAGAAATTTATCATTGTAAAAAGATTTTCTGGTTTCTTTGCATTTTTTGAGAATATATGCTGCAGAAAGCCGACGATTTTGAGCTTTCTTTGACCCAAATTTCCTCTTCAGCGACTAAAAACTAAGCCTCCAATTTTGTAATATTTATATTTTAATTTTGGTAGTTTTTTTTTTAATTTTCCGCTACGTATGTACTATGTAGATAAGGAAGTTACTGATTTTGGCCCTGATTTTCGAAAATCGAGTTCTCACCAGATCTCCACATTTGAGGTCCTAGGAACCTTTTTCGAATATTTTCACGATGACGTCAGTATGTCTGTATGTATGTGTGTTTGTGTGTGTGTGTGTATGTGTGTATGTGTATTGTGTAAAGTGTAAATTTAAAAAAAGTGATTTCTCCACATTTTTCAACGAATCTTTTTTCTGTCTTTCACAATATTTTAGTCCTAAAAAACTACGTCGAATACCACTTCAGAAATTAAAATTGAACTATATTTTCAAAAGTTACAGCTTTTCTAATATTAAAATTACGTCGTTTTCAGCAAACTTATTTATTTTTGTAAAATTACTTTCAGGCTTATAATACTGATTTATTTAAAAATCTATCCAGCTCTTCTTATTTAAAAACTACGTCACATACCATAATCGGATTAGAATCGCTTGATTCGTTCGGGATTTATCGATTACGAACATTTATGAAAGGCGTTTTAAAAAAAATTACACATTTTTTTAGCCTGTAGATTTTGTTAAAATAATCTAGAACTTAAAAAATGCGTTGATTTCCAAACGAAAGACTAAAATTGATTTTCATTTTGAAAAAATATACATCTTTTCGAATATTAAATTACTTTATTATCATTTTTACAAACATTAGATTTTTGTAATCTTCAAACTCAATAATCTATGTATAGGTAAGTATAGTTTTCGCTACTTTGAGTTCAAAATATCTCAATTTAGCAGGAATGTATTCAGCCTGATGTATTTTGGTAATCATAATATATATTACTGTTTATTTGATTTAAATAACCCGGTACATCGGTCGTATTTTATAATTGGAAGGCAGGTTTATTCTTCTAAAGGCCTTCAGACTAACACCCATTTAAGGTACATGAGACAGACGTCATATAGATTTAACTGGATTCACACAAAATAATTATTGTAAGACATTGATATTTTATATCAATGTTGTGAGCTAAACAGCTGCTAGTATAAACTGTGGCATAAAATAGACGCATATAGAAAAGGAATCTTAATGTATGTAAATACATCGCGAAGTACACGCCATATTCTTTCAAGGGCATTAGTTGTCGCACGCGATGCACTGCGCCAATAATAATCCTGAACATTTGAAGCTACATTACTATAAATATTCCAAGAATAACAAAGAATATGTAAAGTTACGATGCGCAAGTTGGATCAATTTTAACTATTTACACATAAATTCAACCAGATGACGCCTATGTGTTTGTGTAAATTTTAATACGTAAACTGTGATGGGATTATCGGGAGTGGATTGATATGTAATCTAACATATATATAATATGTTGATAATCAATTAGTTTTTAAGAACGTGGCGAAAGCTAAAGTTTGGAGTATTAAATTAAAGTTTATATTATAAATGCGAATGATTGGATGTTTGGATCCAGACACCATGCATTGAAGTTACTACAGCAGTAGTTTTGGCGTGTTTGTTAATCACGCCAAAACTACTGAACGGATTTGATTTAAATTTAGCACACAAGAAGATCTTCTGGAATAGCACATAGACTAATTTTTTAATCCGAAAAAAATAGCGGGGTTAGCCAAAACTGTTATAATGCAGCTAGTAGATTTATAAAAGTGTATACAAATCTTCTCTCAAAATCAGGGGTTAAGGGAAAGATTGTCTGTTCTTTTATTTGCGTTTCAGATATAAAATATTTTAATGTGTTTTGAAATTCACATAAAAATAAATATCAGACGCCAATTCGCCAAAAACTGCGCAGAACAAGCAACATTGTTGATAATTTAATAATCAATAAAAATCCACAAAAAATAAACAAGTTTTTTACAATCAGTTGAACATTTAAAGGCATTCTTGAAACCGATATTTTCAAAAACATTCAAATGACTAATGTACCTACATAAGTAGTTACGGTTGGCAAAAGACTATTTATTTCTTAGGCATTCGATAATAATTAGTATTTTTAGGCATTCGTATTCTTAGGCATTCGATAATTTCCTTTAAATAATCATCATTGGTTTGCCCCCGTCAGTAGTAACAAAGAATGCCGTTAGTTTTGTAGTATATCTTCTATATCTGTAGCTTTAATCTTTGCGCAGACTTCAAACCGTTCACAAATCAGTCGGTATGGCGTACAGTATAGAGGAATACTTTTGAATCGTAATTTATATTGGTATTTTGAGAACGCGACGCAAGTTATTGTGTTTATCTTAGGGTAAAATATTCGAACGTGGATATATTGTTTCAGGGTTTCACAAATTATTTTGGAACTGTCTTAAGATTTTCATCCGAACGGAATTGTATCACGTAAATTTTAAATGGATACCTACACACACACACACACACACACACACACACACACACACACACACACACACACATATATATATATATATATATATATATATATAGCATTCATGTGGTCTGTGGTATCGATACCACAGACCACATGAATGCTAATAGACACACCGTTGGGAAGGAAATGTGTCAACACACATGAGCAAACGCTCCTATTACTGTCAAAAATGTTATACATTTGTAGGTTATATTATATTGAGAAAAAATAGAAATACACCATATTGTATTATTTTATTGTACCGAATGAGATGCCAATATTTAAAAATTACCCTTGAAATAGTTTTATTTTTTTGTAAGTAGTATCTTATATATAAAATTTTCAATCGTCACAATGTTAGTTACCATACTCCTCCGAAACGGCTTGACCGATTTTTATACTTATACATATTCAGTAGGTCTGAGAATCACCTACTATCTATTTTTCATACCCCTAAGTGATAAGGGTTCTCCACTCCTAACATTTTATTTTTATTGTTTGGACAATTTTTTTAATTTTTTTTTATAATATGGCATTCAAACATAAATATAAATATAACCCTAAATTTTCACCCTTCTCTCATTAACCCCTATTTTTTAATATCGATATTACTAATTCAATAATTAATACGGCAAAACAACAATTGCCGGGTCAACTAGTAACTCTCTATTTCTGTATGTAATTGCAAGCTACACTAAGAAATGTCTTGAAAGTCATGTCCATTTACTCCGTGGTCGATACTAGCGTAGAAATATGATTTTTCTCTAATTAACACATCCATTTTTCTTTTATTAATTTTACTTCTGTCTATGTTTATTTCTTTTCTTAATGTCATTTTTGTTTTTTCTTTACTTTAAAAAAAATAGTCAGTTATAAACATTGATATAAAAACCCAAGATGCACAATCCCATACAAAACTGACACTCAAAAGTGTCCCTAATTTCATTTAAATAGTTATAGATATAGCAAAAATATATGTTTTTGCATATCCAACCTTAGGCGCAAGATTTATAATTGTTTTTACAAAGCAATGTACAAAAAGAAATAAAATTGACAGTGTCATGACCAACGCGATTCTATTTCAAATGAGCGCACAATTTAAAATTGTGCACTCATTTTTCGAGGACGTTTTTAGGACACTGATTGTGCGTCATGGGTTTTTTATATCAATAGTTATAAATAACAAAAAAAAGTATCTTCACGCCCGTATCCCAGAAGGGGTAGGCAGAGGTACAACAAGTGCACCCACGATTAGCCGGAGATACTTGATCCCACAAATGTGATAGGTGGCAAGCCTATCGCCAACCGGGCACTTTCCAATCCCGGGCAACTTTGTGTTTATCAGAAAACTGAAAAACCATTTTTTTAAGTGCCCGACCCGGGAAACGAACCCGGGACCTCACGTGGTCGACGCCAAAGCTGGACCACTAGACCACAAAAACAAATATTGTAGTAATCTATACATATAATAAAATCGTAGGAAAGTTAAAACTGTACATTGAATAATTTTTTTAAAGAATACTTGTGGCGTGATTTACTATCGATATCGAAGCCAAAAATATAGTTTTTAGAATTTTTGTCTGTTTGTTTGTTTGTCTGTATGTATGTCCGGGGTAAACTCAAAAAGTACTGCATGGATTTACTTCAAATTTTACATGAATATTACTAACAGGTCGGGTCAACATATAGGCTATATATTATCACGCTATCACCTACGGGGTAGGAGCAGTGCGGAGTAAACGGATTCCGCGCGGACGAAGTCGCTGACAACAGCTAGTAATAATATATATTTATATACCATGTATGTTTATCACAAACCATATGAATTATTTTTTTATATGTTATTAGATAGCAAACAAGCAGATGGGTTTCCTGATGGAAAGGGAAGCCACTGTCTATAGACACCAAAGATGTTAATTGTGCGTTGCTATCCGTATGGCAGGATGGCCATGTCACATGCATAAGTCTACTGGCCACCTTATTCTTCAAACCGGACAATGATGGCAATGATAATGACAAGCATTGAAGTTACTACAGCAGTAATAGAAAAAGCGATGGTACCATATTCTCGGGCGAGACGTTACGGAAATCTGCCGTGTTGGTCCCGGCCTCCTTTGTAGAATAGGCCAACTGCCGTTCTGCCAGGCAGGTCGTAAAAGGCGACCGATTGGCTATCGAGTCACTACCATCGTGGCTACTAGGTGGTAGAGTTCTGCATTGTCTCGCCCGGGTACCAGACCCGGAAGACCACCGCCTTACCTATTCCTGCCGCAATAGCGTCAGTGCTTGTCGCTGTCGTGTTCCGGTTTGGAGGGTAATGTAGCCGGTAAACTTATGCATGTGGCATTAGATCTCGCCACAAGATAGCAACGCACCATTAACATCTTTGGTGTCTATAGGCGATGGTTGACTCTTTCTATCAGGAGACCCATCTGCTTGTTTGCTATCTTATGATATAAAAAAAAAAAAAAAACCTAGTAGTCACGATGGTAGTGATACATATAGCCAATCGGTCGCCTTTGACGACCTGCCTGGAAGAATGGCAATTGGTCTATTCTTCAAAAGAGTCCGGACCAACACGGAAAAATATGATGGAATTCATAGGAATGGAATGGAATTTCAAAAATTACGTTGAATGCTTTTCGAAAGAACAGAAACGATTATCGTTTCCAACTTACACATCTTTTCAAAAATGAAATTACTGTCATTTGTAACAAAATTTAGATTCCTTAGGTTTGAAAAAAAAACAAAGCTTAGGTAAGTATAGTTTTTATTCCTTTGAGCTTAAAATACCTTAATAATTTATTGGGAATCCTCAGGGATGGCCTGCAGGGTTAACAGATCTAATTACAAATTTTTTACTTTTTACTAAATATCATAGGAATGCCCTTCTTTCTCTAATAAAAATAAGGCATTCCTATGATATTTAGTAAAAAGTAAAAAATTTGTAATTAGATCTGTTAACCCTGCAGGCCATCCCTGAGGATTCCCAATAAATTATTAAGGTATTTTAAGCTCAAAGGAATAAAAACTATACTTACCTAAGCTTTGTTTTTTTTTCAAACCTAAGGAATCTAAATTTTGTTACAAATGACAGTAATTTCATTTTTGAAAAGATGTGTAAGTTGGAAACGATAATCGTTTCTGTTCTTTCGAAGAGCATTCAACGTAATTTTTGAAATCTAAAATGTTGTTTCTGCTACATAATCTAAGGCTGAAAAATATAGGCGAAGTAATAACAAAAAATACTTTTAAAAAAAATTTCCTTATTGATAAATCCCATATAAATCAACCGATTTTGATTCAATTTACGGTATTCGAAGCAGATTTTTAACTGACTAGATTTTTAAAAATTCAGTATAGCTTGAAACTTATTTTGAAAATATAAAGTAAATTTGTTGCAAGTAGCTTAATTTTAATATTTGAAAAGCTGTTACTTTTGAAAACATAATTCGATTTTGTTTTTATAAAAACGGTGTTCGGTATTGTAGAAGGAAAAAAAAATATTGGTTGAAAATTTTCGAAGTTATGTCAAAAAACACTATTTTCAAAATTATTGTCAACGGATAAAGCAATTTTTATGCATTTTATGCATTAGACGCGATTTTTATAAATTTTGTACCCAACTGGTATACTAATCTGGAAGTTATATAAAAAATACTATTTTATTAAAACTTTTTTTGAAGGTTTTTTCAAAATTTCTCAAAATGCTCAAGACCAATTTAGTAAACATTTTCAAATGATTTCATGACGATGATGTCAGGACGTAAACATACGCATACATACAGATATACTGGCGTCATCGTGGAAATAGTCGGAAAATGTTCCTAGGACCTCAAAACGTGGAGATCTGGTGAAAACTTGATTTTCGGAAATTCGGGGCAAAATCAGTAACTGCCTTGTCTACATACGTAGCGAGACATTAAAAAAATGTTTTTTTGTACCCCACGCAGTATTTACTAGATTTCATAACCAGAGCCAAATAAGAGTTTTTGGATTTAATGGATTTTGGCCACACCTTCGTTATTGTTTACTGTTCTCTTTCACTACGAAAGTTGGATTGAAAAAGCAAAAAATAAAAGGATTAAACTACCTTCTACTATTAAAAGCGTACTCATCTCCTTAAAGCGTCTTTTAACTTTCTAAAAATTAAAACGCATTATAACACGCAACAAATTTACGCTGTGGAAAAGAGATATATAAATAAATAAATATTCATGGGACAAATTACACTTACTGATCTAACCCCAAAGTAAGCAAATTATTTGCTCGTGTTATGGGTGTTAGTCAACGATACTAATACATAGAAATACATATATAAATACTTTTACATACATAATAAACACCCAAACCCGGAAATACAAACATTTATGCTCATCACACAAATGCTTGTCCCGATCGCTGCTGATCGAACCCGAGTCCCGTTGATTGCGTAGTCAGGGTCGCTAACCACTCGACCAACGGGGCGGTAAATCAGCATTGTTCCATTTGAATAATATACCTTTCTGCCCGGCGTGAATCCTTGTATTTTTAGCTGACGAGATATATTACCTCTAGTGCTGACAATCTTTACCGACGTAACAACTGTGAGTTGGTAGACATCATAAATGACAAATAAATAGTCTAATATCACGCAATACTATTACGTAACAATAAGTAAAAGAGACATTGTTAATGAATTGATTTTATTAACAACTCATTCTATCATTTTTTTTCCTTATTAGCTGTCTTGTAAAGACAGCTAATAAGGAGAAGGCTCTTCAGATGGAAAATGATAATCATCGCCGATTCACACCAAAATTGGTAGTAGTGTATTCGCTTGGCAGACATGTTAATGTGGCAGCAAATACAGGGAAGAAAACAAGCAAATAGTTTTCCTAACATAAGAAAATAACCATCAACTATAAAAGTCAAAGACTGTATTTTTTATATTGTAGAATAACAGACAATCAATGGATCCATCGTTTATAGACATCAAAGATGTTAATGGTGCTTTGCTATCCGTGTGGTGAATTGTAATGCCACATGCATAAGTCTACCAGCTACCAGTATTAGGTAAAGGTGGAGCTAACACTCGTATTAATCAATTGAAATATTTGAAACGAATATTTATGTTACATCTCAGACTATGAGGTCTAGCCATCTCTTTTTATACAGCTGTATTAGAAAGAGAGGGTAAGACCTCAGAAGATGACAGAAGTATTTAAAATTTAATTTCAAGTAGGTATTAGAAGTGTTGCCATATCCAGATACAATACAGCTTCATGATCTTAACTGCAAACCAAAACATGACAATGACAAACGCTGATGCGGTAGTTCCAGGCCCAGTCTAGACATTCCGAAACTCTACTACTAGACTAGTGTTACGATGGTAATCGCATGTTTAGCTAATCTTACGCTTTTTGGTGAATAAGAGATATTTTATTCTTCAAAGGAGACTCTTACTAAATCGGTGGAATGTGTATTGCGAATCTATTGGCAGGGATGTTATGTATAAAATTAAACAAATATTGTTTGCTAAACATTCCTAAAAGTAACTGAATAAATCGTCGATATGTTAACAGTATCAATTACAAGCGATGGATGTAAACACGAAAAGCACATGGCGGGCATAAAGATGGCTCAACTAGAGGCAGTTGTAAACGAAATGGCTTATAAACGGAACGAATAAAAGGGTTATGTTTACGTTTAGGTATAAATTGAAGCACTTGGGCGAAACATGTTTGGAATACAAACTAATAATGGCTTTATAAGGTATAATATAAAAGAATGTCGTTATTGTTACATCAGAACCGTATCGAAAATCATTGCGATTCAAGACTAACGACTTTTATTTCAGCCATATTATATCACGAACTAAAAGTTAATTTAATACTTTTTTCGTCAAAACAAATACCATCCTACTTTACTAGAATCTATATTATTTATTTATTTATCTATTATATTATTATATTAATATTATAAATGCGAAAGTTTGGATGTTTGGATGGATGTTTGGATGGATGTTTGTTACTCAATCACGCAAAATCTACAAAACGGATTTAAATGAAAATTGGCACAGAGGTAGATAATAATCTGGAATAGCAGTTAACACATAGGCTACTTTTTGTCTTGGAAAAATTAGCCAATCCCGCGGGATTCACCAAAAAAAAGTATAATGCAGCGGGCTCCAGGCAGCAGCTAGTAATCTATATTAATCTATATTAATATTATAAATGCGAAAGTTTGGATGTATGGATGGATGTTTGGATGGATGTTTGTTACTCAATCACGCAAAAACTACTGAATGGATTTGAATGAAATTTGGCACACAGGTAGATGGTGACCTGGAATAGCACATAGGCTACTTTTTATCCCGGAAAAATTAAGTGGTCCCGCGGGATTTGCCAATAACTTTTATAATGCAGCGGGCTGCACGCTGCAGCTAGTGTTATAAATGCGAAAGTTTGGATGTTTGGATGGATGTTTGTTACTCAATCTCGCAAAAACTACTGAACGGGTTTGAATGAAATTTGGCACACAGATAGGTAATGACCTGGAATAGCACATAGACATATATTTTATCCCGGAAAAAATCCCGCGGGATTCACAAAAAACTGTTACAGTGCAGCGGGCTGCACGCTGGAGCTAGTTATAAATAAATAAATAGAAAAGTTTAATGCAAATTAAGATTTACTGAAACTGATATACTGGCTCTGTGCACAACTTCAGCGTCACCTAGCGTCCGTGAATTTGTGTTTCTGACGTTTTAATTAACATTAAAATAAACTGATAAAATATTTTTAAAAAAAGGATCTTTTTTTATATCATAAGATAGCAAACATGCAGATGGGTCTCCTGATGGAAAGTGTCAACCGTTGCTTATAGACACGAAAGATGTTATTGGTGCGTTGCTATCTTGTGGCGAGGTTTAAAGCCACATACATAAGTTACCGGCTACCTTACCCTCCAAACTCCAATGATTAGTAAGAAGGATAGGTTTTTCGTATTTAGACTAGGCATGGAAATTATTGTTTAATTAGATTAACTGTGATGTTGTTAAAGTTAATTAAAAAAATGGGTGCGTGTACTTATGTACGCGCGTGAGAAGTTATACTTCTTTGGCATCATTAAAAAATAGTTTTTAATTGCATGCAAATAATTAATTACAATTAAATAATAGAAGGATTGGAAAAAGATAATCAACAAAGTTCCAATAATAAGTATTTAACATTAATAATTTAATAATATTTAGTGTTAATTATATTAAATAAAAGTATTTTAATTTATATCAATAAATAATACATACGGATAGTTAACCTCAATTATATTGGAGCTTTTTTTTCGAGACTTAATGAGCGGTTAAGCAGACAGCTTCATACTGTTAATTTTGTGTCACAGATGCGCGCGCATCTTAAAATTTCACTCTCATCATTTTTTCATAACGCGCCTAAAGAAGTATAACTTCAAAAAAAGTTCTCTCGAAGTTTTTGATGTCGTAAATAACAGTTGTTAATTGTTAAAAAAAGTAGTACGAAAGGAGACTGATACCGTTCCATACAATCTTGAGCCCTCTTGTAATAGGATTAAAATTATGTTATTTAATAGCTAATTTAACATTATACAAATACTGAAAATTTAAAAGATTTTAGCAATCTGAGAACAGAGATATAAAATATTCACTTGAAGTAAGGTTACGTTACTACGGTATAGTTTAACCGTTTACTATTGTATGAACAGCTGATACTTGTTGTATTACAATTATGTTTCATGTTTATAAATTGACACAATATAAACACAAAATTTTGGAAACCACAAATTAAAGGATGCCTCCCTGTTTATGTAAAATAGCCACCGACCACACAGCCCATAGACACCTAATAATAGGCGAATGACTTGTGTCAACACATCTGACTTATAGTTTCGATGTAAATATCCACGCGCCAATGAGTAGTGATTGGGTAATCAGTGTCGACTAATCAGATGCTCTGTACATTACTATCTTTCACTGTAGCCTTGAGTTAGCCAATTACGGCGTTGCAACCCCACTTCGTCTTACCTCAGCTAGTTACCAGAATGCATTCAGTACGGAAAATCAAACATTAGCCGTCTATAGGCTGTGTGGTCGGTGAAAATAGCAAAGAGTTAAGTCCGCCACTTGTGAGTTTTACGATCCGTCAGGAATGTCAGTTGTAATTGTCACTTTTGGCTGTATTAAATCCAGACGTTAAATCGTATTAAATTCGATGTAATGTAATCAATCGATTATTGAAATTGTATCGATTATATTTTTTCTTTTCATATTATAAATGGTTTGTAAAATAATTATGGTACTTACTGTTTCTTCTACATATACTTACGAGCTTCCATTTCCATTAAAATTATTTACATAAATCGATTATAATTTTATCGATTATACAATTATAGTACCACAAACTTATTTTCGTGATTTCTTTTTTCTCAGAAAGCGGACGAAGCTCATATTTTTAACTTTGAAATAGAAAAATAGCACCATTTTTTTGAAACACACTTCAACCCTTTACATTTGGGCCCAAAAATCCCCCTCTCCTTTAATATATTAACTGTTTAAAGATCCACGCCTGAACAATTCCATTAAGTTGTTTTTACCAAACATCCTAATATCCAAACTGTTTCATTTATCCTAGTAATATGATAGTCTGCTAAATGGTAATATCATATCATAAATTTAATCTCATGGCGTGATCTGATGTGGTATTAATTTAACGCAACTGGACCAACGACTTGCAATATAACTCGATACTCATCCTTTATGCTTTAAGACAGCTATTCTCAAACTATATCTACTTCATTCATATATTTTTTATACATACAAATCTTCATGCCAAATCCCTTACGGGATATGCGGAGAGTATTGAGTGCCATATGTCACGGTCCAGACAGACAGCACATTCATAACTCTCTTCATGCAAACACGCCGATTTTGAAGAATCTTGACATTACCTTTGGATAGTATTTACATTATATATAATACATTTAGATAGTATACCCTAACGATTTGATCATGGTACGTCAATCTTGGTCTCCTCCGGTACCTAAATCCATCCACATGCGCATTGTATTCTCTTTCTCTTTTTTAACTCCGATACTGTCTTTCAACGCGTTACAAACGCGTTCCACGAGTGTTACACCACAGATTTTTCATAACTCTTTCATTTAGACTGCATTTAAACGGCAAGCACATAATTTATTATAATATGTTGTATAATATTATTAATATTATATTATATTGTGTGTATGATAACCATACTCTATACATTCCACAGTAGTTAATGGTCGTTAGTATATATAGGCGAAGGTTATCCCTTCTCATCTGTATAACTCTGTACTTATATTTTATCAATTAAAAAATGCATCACATTATACTTTGGATTATTGATAATATTTTCAGAAATAACCTAATAACAGATTAATAGAATCAAACACACAAACAAAAAACGTGAGCTAAGCAGGATAATCATAAGATATATGGAAATACTAGCTGCAGTCCACTGCATTATTAAAGTTTTTGGTGAAGTGGAGTGCTGTGCCAGGTTATCATCTACCTACGTGTCAAATTTCATTCAAGTCAGTTCAGTAGTTTTTGCGTGATTGAGTAACAAACATCCATTCATCCAAACATCCAAACTTTCTCATTTATATTATAATATAGATTATTTAGTGTGTTATATTAGCACCACATATGCGATTTTAATTTAAAATTACTGAACTGATCTTAAAAATACTTTTACCATCAAAAAGCTACTCTATCCAGAATTAACATAGTATTTGGCCCGTCTAAATGAAAGGCAGTTGTAATGTATCATCACGGCCGGTTCCTTTTCAAGGTAGGCAGAATAAACCCAACGTCTATAGCCTTTTCGTGTCACTACGATTAATCAGTTTATTGGTTGGCAAGATTAGTGGTGATCCTTATCGACACATGTCACCGATCCAATAACGACTATCAAATATGTCTAATGATAACCGGAACCGACGTATTTATGTGCTCATCCGAGGTGCGGGAGTAGTAAGATACAACCCGCAAGAGTCCAAGCTACTTCTGAGATTATAAATTTTCGAAGAAAATCTCGAGAAAACTCCAATAACACTGGCACGACCCGGATATCGAATCCGGGAGCTAATAATCTAAGCAAAATAGGTTAACGCACACGCCAAAGTCGCCGCCGGCCAAGGATTTATAACGTTATTATTTCGATATTTTTGCTGTTTCGTGATTGGTTCGTTGCGTTTCATGCTGTTTCGTGATTGGTTCACCAACTAACGCTAGCAGACAACGTCATAATATCATATACTATAACCAATCACAACGACGGAAATATATCGAAATTATAACGTTATAAATCCTTGCCGCCGGCGGCGACTCGGCTCGTTGTTTCGGCCCGCCAACACTCGAGACTCCGGTCAAGAGCCATTAACGAGTCGAAATCCTGATTCCACTTACTCTCCCACTAATCGTCAAGATACTGCCCTAAGCCGAGGTTCGGTCTCACAGGAGACACCCTTAGGGCGGGCTCTTAGACCGCTTAAATTCTGGATGATCACTTTGCTCGCCCCAAAACCCCGGTTTCGCAGTAGTGGTCATTTGGACCAACTGCTTAAGTTCAATTCGAAAAAAAAAGGCTAAATCTTAGATCACGAGATAGCTAAAAGCTAGTATACTTTGAACACTGAATATCGTCGGCACTTGGTAAAACTACATTATTAAAACCAATAATAAATAAAAAGTCAAGTAAAACAGTACAAGTGCTTTTAATACGATATAAATATAAGTTAAAAGCTAGTATATTAGATATGTTAAAAATTATTTTCCGTTAAACTTAAAATTTTTCGTTTTATAGCGGTTGTTTTAATTCCACGAAACTTGATAATTAAAGTTTATAATAAATGTTGTTATAAGCTACAAACAGTCCGCTCCATGTTCGTGAAACTTCAAATATAAACATGGTTTTCTCTCAAAATTGATTAGGAAAATTGAAATGTATTTGAATAAATACATATCAATTTTCCAAAATAATGTATATTATTCGCATATTTGTACTTATGATAACATTTTCTATACCTATTTTATTACATTTTAACGTTTCTTTATAGACATAATAAAATTGGAGTATCTGTTTATAATATTAAAATAACCACTTTTTATTAAACGTATATGTATATGCACGCGGTAAAATATACCAAAATAACATTTTTACAATTTTTGTCATGACATAATTATGACAAAGGCACCATTAATATCTTTAATGACTATATACCATTAATATGCATATCACTGTCATGTTGAACTTTGGAGGGTTAGGTAGCCAGTAGACTTATGCATGTGGCATTGCCTTTCCACCACAAGAATAGCAATCTATAGGTGATGGTTTCTCTTTCTGTCAGGAGAGCCATCTGCTTGTTTGCTATCTTATGATATATATAAAAAAACCTTGGTGAATGTGGTATATCTTTCCCCTTACTGTCCTAATATCAACATGACTTGCAGTGCACCCTTGCATTAATTGATATAATATAAATATAAATATTCATGGGGCGATATTGCTTACAGGCGATAATTGTCTCTCTCAGGATAGCCATATGCTTGTTATCTAATGATATAATAAAATATGAATAGCCATATTCTTAAGAAATTTAGCATATTCTTTGCATCAGCAATAGCACCGTCCGTTTTTATTGGAAATTCAAGTAATATAAGCGGCAATTTTATTACCAAGAATGGGCATGGACGTTAACTGTTTAAATAACTCTATTTCCTATTTTAATAATAACGCCATATTTATCGGGAAGATGAACAACGACGTTTTCTATTAATGTGGCCACAGAGTAAAAAAAAATCATTTCCCCTATTTCACTAGGTTTAGGGAATGAATTTCCAAGAATTCTATCTTATTCTTCACCTACATTGTAAGAAAAACCCCTGAAAAAAATCTTCTTATTTAAAGGGTTTTGGCTGGGAATTGATATGTCAGTCAGTAAGTTTTTTTATACTAGCGTTGCCCAGTGGTCAAAATTCTACCATAGACAAAACAATATAACCTCGTCTTAGTTAATAATAATAGTATACTAGGTATAGAAATATATTAATTCAATAATAATTGATATAAATAATAAACATTATTTATATTAATTTAATCTTTTCGAATGGATGTTATTAACAAATGTTAGCTTTCTGCAGTCCTCTGATATGTAAACGTTTACTGTGCTGATTTTCAAAAAAAATTCTTAAAAATCAATTGCTGTTCGTTAGTCTCATTAAAACTCGAGAACGGCTGAACCGATTTGGCTAATTTTGGTTTTGAATTAATTGTTAAAGTCCAGGGAATGTTTAAAAGGTGAGAAAATATAGAAAAAAATAAGTGTAGTTAAAAAGGCAGAACAAAGTTTGCCGGGTCAGCTAGGTTGTTTATAAAAATGGTACAAATTTTGTTTTTGACGTATTTGACGAATATATAAATATATATTACATTATGTTACACTATACATACCCTATATTACATTACAAAGTTTGAGAACCTTTGTATGTGTCATTAACTAATTAGACGGTTGCATTCAATAGAATTTGTAAATGTTTAATAGCTGAAGGCACAATTATAATTGGAAATGACATCAGTGCAACAAACACGTAAAACAATCCATTAAGTGATTTTTAACGCACATTGGCATATAGACCTTAACAGTGGTCCCAGGAACAAACTTTTTTATTAATAACTAGCTGATTTTTTGTGACCAGCCTCGTTTTGACGAAACCCAAACCTATTTTATCTTCGAAAAATCTAGAATCGAGTAGCTAATAAAGTTAGGGGACTTCGAACATTTTAATGCGGTGAAGGAAAATTATTTTTTAATAACAATTATTATTATTTTGTTATTATTTTGTTAATAACAATTATTATTTATCCTTATGCTTATAATCGCTTAATTATTTTATGGAAAACACGAAAACACTTGTATCCTAACATTTATCGTTTTCCTGACGAGTCCTCCACTCTAAAGTTTCTGTATTAGAAGATTTTTAAATTGATATTAATGAATTTAAAAACAACCTATTTTTCTCAAAACGTAGCACGCTATAATATAGCGCTATGCAGTAAATTAACTATGTGGTCTGTGATATTAACCAACATTAGTAAAATACCTCACTACGGTGTGTAGTCCGATTTCGGAACTTGAGCGCCAGTACTAAATCGAAAAGCTCTTCAGAATACTCCTTATTATAGCCAGTAGCACATACATAGAGATCAATAATAATAATAATAAATGAACAACCCAGGGTTTTTTTTATATCATAAGATAGTTAACAAGCAGATGGGTCTCCTAATGGAAAGAGTCAACCATCGACATCAAAGATGTTAATGGTGCGTTGCTATCTTGTGGCGAGGTCTAATGCCACATGCATAAGTTTACCGGCTACCTTACCCTCCAAACAGGAACACGACAGTGACGCTATTGCGGCAGGAATAGATAAGGCTGTGGTACCAGACCCGGCCGAGCCGATGCAGAAATCAACCACCTAGTAAAATTACTCCATGTGCGGACGAACTTGCACTTAATTTCAATGTAGCTGTACCCTGCGCGCGTTGTTACGCCACAAACGAAATAAAGAAGGAAATTCTAAAACCCTCGTGGACTCATGCAAAACAACTTTGCTAAGGATCATCAAATGATCAAATGCATTTTTTTACTGTCGATAGGGAAGCGCTTGACCACGATCTCGATTGATGGTAAGCTAAGATGCGGCCTAATTTTACGATTCTATAAAGGGCATACAAACATTCATTTTTATATATCGTCGTTGATACTGCAATACCACGTAACTAACAGTGGATAATACCGCGGAAGTACAAAAGTATCAAATTTTAGATTTGTGTTTGTATGATGACGTACTATTACTACTACTGATCCCTACTAAAGTGATTATTGCGGAATCCCTTATTATATCTATTCTCGATTATGCCGACGCTAGTTATGTTGACCAACGAACAGCTAGATAAACTTGAGCATCTCCAGAACCTTTGCACTAGATTCATATTTGGCTTACGCAAATATGATCATGTTTCCGAATATAGATTAAGACTCAATTGGCTACCAATTCGTCTTCGCCGCAATACTCACATCCTTTCTCTTCTATACTGTGTACTGTTCGACCCGCATACACCAAAATATTTAAAGGAAAGATTTGAATTTCAGCATACTCATTATAAATATCTAAGATCTATTGATAATATTTCGCTTCGCATACCACCTCAAAACACAAATAATTACCATTCTTCTTTTACGTGTCAATCTATAAGGCTCTGGAATTTGTTGCCCTTACATATCAAGAAAGCTGAAAGCCTTAATTCCTTTAAATCACAACTTAAGAAATATTATCTAAATTCATAGTATACACTTATATTTATATCGTATTAAAAGCACTTGTACTGTTTTACTTGACTTTTTATTTATTAAAACCAACCGGTTTCGCATTTTAACGCATCATCAGGGCAAAAGTTATTATTGTTTAGTACAATTGACAATTTGACAATTAACAATATATACTGAAGGTAGTATGAACATTTTAAATTTAATTGCCGACCCCGCTCCGAGGCGGATGTGGATGCTGGCGGGGTAGTAGAAGAGTGCTCACGCGTACCCATCACCCCGCCTCCAAAAGCATTGAGGAGGGACGCCGCAGGGGTTTTAGTGGGTATGGTCGGTCGGCGGAAGCCGGCGAGTCCCACACTCGGGCCGCGCTCAGTGGCCCGGTCGTGCGTAAATGCATTTCCCCTGCGTTAACAAAAAAAAGGTAGTAAAGTTCTCCATCGTCTTGCTCTGGTACCACCGGCTTACCTATTCCTGCCACAATAGTGTCAGTGCATGTCACTGTTGTGTACCAGTTTGGACAGTGAAGTAGCTGGTAAACTAATGCACGTGGCACTAAGACCCCGCCACTAGGATAGCAATCGGCACCAAAAACATCTTTGATGTCTGTAGGCAGCTGTTGCCTCTTTTCATCAGAAAACCATCAGCTTGTTTACTATCTTATGACACAAAAAAATGGTTTCTTTTTTATATCAAAAGAACCATCAGTTTATATTTAATGTCAAAAAAAAATTATCTGTGGTCACGTGGTCCGATGTTGGTGTTATGTAAGGTGACCATATAAGGTCCCGCGTACGATTTCCAGGTCGGGCACATCAATAGGCAAAAACGTATTTTTTTATCTGATAAAAACAACATTGCTTGGGATTGGATATGTGTCGGGTTGGCAATAGGCTTGCCACCTACCACATTGTGCAGGTCTAAATATCTTTGGCTAACCGTAGGTGCACTGGTTGTACATCTGCTTACCTCTTCAGGGATATGGGCGTAAAGTTACTTTTTATTTAAGAAGTTATTTAATACAGAAACCCAATTATTATTGTCGTTACTTACAAATAACTACAAAAAATCTGTTTTATTTACACACAGAAATTACTTCTTATTACTTCTTAAAGATCCCTTATTCGTATACTAGCTCAATCTATATAAAAAGTCTCATTTCGCGGTTAATATCATCCAAGAGACCAATATTTCGCCCTTATCAAACACCGTTCTTAATGGTTTTAGCAATTTCGTCCAATTTACTCTGTGTTTCAACGTTTTTGAGCGCTGCCGCGTGAAATTGAGGTGGTGTATGCATTTACAGGATTCGGCTTTTGCTTTTACATTTTTGCGCTTTGATTTCAGACGAAAAACATGAATGGTCATTTAATTTGACAGATTTGGATCTCGAATGTGAATCGTTTTTTAGAGTAAACAACTGGATATCTCTGGACAATTTACCTGACTTTAAATTAGGCAAATTTTAGCTTGTAATATAGGTTTTATTCAAAGGTTAGGTTAAACTTATCCATAGGTATATCAATTTATGATTGAATCTCGTCAGGGCATCTTGACGATGAGTGGGAGCGTAAATGATATCAAGATAGGTACTCCCCCACTCGTTAATGACTTTTGACTGGCGTCTCGAATGTTCCTATGTCGAAACAGTGGGACAAGTCACTGTCAGCAGCGACTTGGAATAATGCGTGTAAATTGTGAAGTGTCCTCTGAGGGTGTGGTTATGACATGGTCCCGACCTCCTTTGAAAGATAGGCCAACTGCCGTTCTGCCAGGCAGGTCGTAAAAGGCGACCGATTGGCTATCGAGTCACTACCATCGTGGCTACTAGGTGGTAGATTTCTGCATTGTCTCGCCCGGGTCTGGTACCACCGCCTTACCTATTCCTGCCGCAATAGCGTCAGTGCTTGTCGCTGTCGTGTTCGGTTTGGAGGATAAGGTAGTCGGTAAACTTATATATGTGGCATTAGACCTCGCCACAAGATAGCAACGCACCATTAACCTGTCTATAGGCGATGGTTGACTCTTTCCATCAGGAGACCCATCAGCTTGTTCGCTATCTTATGATATAAAAAACGGGAGGGTAGGAGTGGTTATGACACGCTTACGGCCAGTTTTTTACGGCAAACTTTTTAAACTGCTTGACAGTGTGGCAGATGACTAAATTTTTAAACAAATAAAGAATTTTCCAAATCGTTTCATAAATGACCGAGTTATGAGGTAACAAACGTAAAAACATATAGCAGAATTGAAAATCTCTTTTTTGGAGAGTAGAAAATTACTCTATCAATTTTTGGTATGAAAGTATCTTCACGCCAGAAGAGCAAGGCTAACAGCAAGGCAGAAGTAAAACAAGTGCATCAACGATTCGCCAAAGATACTTACGGCCAGTTTCTGAAACGCAAATTAAGTTTAACGAGCAATGAATCTGTTTTTAAAATAATTTTTACAGCAAATAATCTGATAAACTCACATTAATTGCTTGTTAAAATTAATTTATGTTTCGGAAATCGGTCGTTAGTCCTATAAGGTGGAAAGTTTATCGCTAGCCGAGCACTTATTCAATCCTAGGCAACATTGTTTTTATCAGAAAATTGAATATTTTGAATTGCCCGACCCCGGAATCCAACCTGAGACCTCATATGGTCAACACCGACACTGGACCATGAAGTATTAAGTACAGGTGGAGCTAGCAGTCGTATTAATCAATTGAAACAAATATTTACGTTACATCTCTGTCTATGAAGTCTCCCCTTCTCTAGTTATACAGCTGAGGTAGAAAGAGAGGGTTAGACCTCAGTAGATGACAGCAGTATTTGAAATTTGGTTTCAAGTAGGTATTAGAAGTGTTGCCTCCAGATATAATATAGCTTTATGATCTTAACCTGCAAACCAAAATATGACAGTGACAAACGCTGAGGCGGTAGTACCAGGCCTAAGTTAGACATTCCAAAACTCTACCACTAGACTAGTATCACGATGGTAATCGCATGTTAAGCTAATCCTACGCTTTCTAAGAACTACTTGGCAGAATAAGAGATATTTTATTCTAATACATCTTCATGCATCGGACCAGTAAACCACAGGCGCGAAAGCTGAGAAATATTATGTGTATTTAATCAACTCGAGGCTTTTCTATGTCGAGACTTAAGCTTCTTCCCTTCTGGGATATTTATGGCTGACGAAAACAGTAGAACAGATTTTATAACTATGATTAGGTATTCGAAACTGAGATATCGAAGTTCGAATACCAAAACCTGGATATTATGTAGAAATTTGTTAGGTTTCGTCAGTTGAGCGACGAGCTATGCAAATAGGTCACGTTTTCTATCTGCCAGCATAGTGTTACGAATCCGAATACGTGTAAAATATCACAGTACTACATTATCCAGCGCTGAAATAACAAACGCAAACAAATTACACGGGGAATGATTCATAGAAAAAAATATTTATCTGTACCGGTTTCTGTAAATCTATTTTTATCTGGCAGTTTTACTGCATTCGTTTGATTTAGAACGATTGAATACGATATATAAATAAATAGAGTATAGCTATTTTTTAAATTGAAATATCACATCTATATGATTTAGTCTGTGAGTGAAAGAGATGACTATTGGTCTGCTAACTTATAATTTAAAAAAAAATAGATTTGATCGCTTGATAACATGCAAACCTTTAAGTGATATATATTACAGTGCTATCTATTAGTGATTAATTTTCAATCTATTTTGCAAGTAAAACTTCTTTAGAATTATTAAGAATTGAAACTCCATGCAATATAATAGTGACAAACTGGATCTCGGCGATCTGCGGTACGGCGGCGAGAGCGGCGCAATCTAACACATATTTTATGTAAGTGAACTGGATGACAGCGGCTCAACGGAGGCGCAATGTGTCAGAGCCACGCTAAATCGCGCCGCTCTCGCCGCCGCCCCGCAGATCGCCAACATCCAGTTTGAGGCCCCACGGCTAAACCGCTACGGCGATTATGAATGAATTACGCAAGGATGCAGTAGGTCAACCATGGATTACTCTGTTTTTCACGAAACAATCAAGGGGTTGACCAAGACCAAGTCCAAGACCAATTCGTCGTGTTGGTCGAGTGATTACTGAAGCTAGCAAAGAATCGATGGGGTGGATTCCCGACAGGGACAAACATTTGTGTGATAAACTTAGATGTTTGTATTTTTTTGTTTGGATGTTTAAAATGTATATAACAGTATTTATACATGTATTCTATAGTTTCCATCGCTGTGTTTTTTTCCTAAAATACCCAGTTAAAGCTTAATGTTTCTACTTAGTGCTAAAAATAGAAAAAAAAAATTAAAAAAACTTTTTGTTAATAAAAAAATAATTACATATAATTTTTATAAGAAATCTGTGGGTGATACATCAAATATCTTAATAGAGTTTTATACTTACCAGGAAGAATCTTGATGGCGCCGTGCGAATTCTCCACACGGGTCAGCTAGTTATTTCTTAATTGAATACCTTTTTTCAACTTCCCTCTAAGTAAGTAGATTTAGACATAGACTAGATAGAGATAGACTGATTTTACCCCGATTTTCGAAAATTGAGTTTTCACCAGATGTCCACGTTTTAAGGTCCTAGGAACCTTTTCCGACTATTTTCACGATGACGTCAGTATGTCTGTGTGTGTTTATATGTATGTGTGTGTGTGTATGTAAACATTTCATAACTTTTGAAGAGCTGGGTCGATCGCAACGCGGTTGGTGGCATTTAACTAGATTACGCTCACTTAGAGTTCCTGAAAATTTGAACCCATTCAGTCCAGGAGATGAGAAATTTTGAAAAAACACCAAAAAAATTTTTGGCGAAACAGAATTTTTTTAATATAACTTCCAGATTTATGTACCGATTGAGTACAAAAACCAATCAGCTCTATTACTCAAAAAACTACGTCTAATACATACATTGCATCAAAATCGGTTTATCCGTTTGGGAGGAATCGTTGGCGAAAATTTTTGAAAAAAGTGTTTTTTCGACATAGCTTCGAAATTTTTCCACCAATCATTTTTTGGTATTCGACGATATTTTAGTACTAAAAAACAACGTCAAATGCCGTTTCAAAAATCAAAATTGAATCTGATTCTCAAAATTTATAGCTTTTCAAATATTAAAATTACGTTGTTTTTAACAAACTTAATCAAGTTAATTCACAGATTGACTTAAAAATCTTACCGCATTTTCTTCTTTAAAAACCGCATCAAATACCCTTAATTTGATCAAAATTGGTCAATTTGTTTGGGATTTATCAATAAAGAAAATTAAAAATAAAATGTTTTTTGACATTGCATCGAAATTTTTCAACTTAACAATGATTTAACTAAAGCAATATTTTAGATCTCAAAAATTGAGTTGAATTGCATCATCGTTTTCAAAATATACAACTTTTCAAAAATTAATATACTGTCATTTTTAACAAAATAGATATTTGAACTGAAAAATTTATGTTTATATTTTTTACTCTTTTGAGCTCGAAATACCTTAATTTAGCGGGAAGTTTCAGGGATGGCCCGTAGGGTCAACCGCTTGCACGTTTTTTTATTCAAGAATGTCGTTATTGCCTTTAATTGAGACAGCATTTAACCTGCGTTATTATGCTAGATATAATTATTTGTTTATTTTTCAAATGTATGCATGGTTGGCAATACTTTAAATAAGTAAATAAATTACTATGCGATAAGCATCTATCAATAGGCAATGTTTTGAGGCCAACTTTGTGTGGACTCTCATCATTCTCCTTTCTCATTTTGATGACCTACCTATTTATTACTCTACTCACAGGCATTTCTTTTAAATTACAGAAAAGTGATGAACATCTTATTATGCACGCATAATTGATATTTACGGAAATTAATAAAGAATCCATAATATAGTGACGCAGGGATGTTGGTTCGCTTTGAGTTTTCTACTGTATTTATCATGGAGAGTGTTCCTAAGAGTTGTTCGGACTAATTCCTGTCGCTGATTTCCATAATCGGGCATCGCGTCAAAATTTTAAATTCCACCATCACTATCTCGATGTCTGGAAATCCACAACTGTACGTTTCTCTTGACACTTTTTGCCTCATACTACTCTCTTGTAGAATCAATTCCTTCCTTCCTTCAAGTACCCTTCCTTCAAGGAACCTTCAAGAAAATAGCTTACTCATTCTTGAAAGGCCGGCAACGCTAGTGTAAGATGTCTGGTGTTGTGGATGTTCACCTTCTGTTCTTTCACCCTCATTTCTATTATCCATACTAATATTATAAATGCGAAAATATCTTTGTTTGTCTGTCTGTGTCTTCTTCACGCATAAACCAATGAACTGATTGGGATGAAAATGGACACAAAGATAGTTTGAGACCCAAGAAAGGACATAGGACAGTTTTTAACCCCCGCAAATCCCACAGGAATGGAAACTATGCGGGTAGAAATTTTTCCCACGCGAACAAAGTCACGGGTACAGCTAGTTTAAAATAAATAACACTGTATTGAGTTACTTAAGCCTTTTATTCCACATTCAATTAACAGACAATTAAGAACGAAAACATGACAATAAGGATGAAATAACATAGAAAGTAATTGCTTTTGTGATTGAAGATTGAGATTTAATAAGAAAACGTATATTGTTAGGGATAAGGTAGGTTTACCACTATACAATTAAAAAACCGGATAAAAATAAAAATAATAAATATTGATATCTTAGTTTCTACTTTCTGGCATATGCAGAAAGTACACAGATCAAACTTAGACTATCACAGTTACTAGAATTCAATGGCTTTTGGTTAGCGCGATAGGTCTCCGTCTTCACAATTTGCCTTGACAAGTATGGCCTCGCCTTGCCTTTACAACTAGGATTGTCATCCGTCTGAGTTTCCCCGAGTTTGTCCTGGTTTAGGAGGTATCCGGGGAGCGTCCGGGCGGGGTTTTATTTGTAGTCCCAGTTTTAATTCAAATCACTCGCGCGACTCGTGATAGTAATAATTCCTTAATTTAAGAAGATTCTATTTTTTAAGACGTAATTTGGCAAAAAAATCAATGAAAATAAAAAAGTTAATTTAAAAGCAGTAAAACTACAATTTATTCTATTAAGTAACATAAAAAAATATTCTGTTCAAATGTCTGGGATATAAGAGAGGAAATCCAGGGTTTTGACGTTTTTTTTTCCTGACTGACAGATTTTTGAGATGGCATCCCTATTTGAAACTGACAACTGTTTAAATGAATGAAATCAAAATCATTAAGTACTTTCCGGAGCATTGCCGTTAGACTGTTCAGCTGTAGGTACTAAATTCAAATTGTTGGTGGGTAACAACAATTTAAATCCAGTGCCTAGAGCTAAACAGTCTAATCAATAGACGATTATTAAATATTCTAATCAGTAAAATCAAATCAAAAGATCGAATGATTTCTTTTTATTTGAGTTTACTGATTTTCTTTATAAACTCTTTTCCTCATAAACCTATTTTTAGCAGCAATCCCTTTCTTGCCTATTTTAATGACGCATTAAAATTTTAGGGAAATGTTAAGTACATGAATTTATATTCCAATTTAATTTGAAAGAAAGTGAGGTCAAAACTAATGGATGTGTGTCTTATTTAGTATTAACTGAGAAATTCTACTCATATCATCTAGACATAGACATAGGTAATAAAAATAGGATAAATATCTAGATATAATTATTATATAAAGTAAAGTAAAGTATCTTCACGCCCATATCCCCGAAAGGGTAGGCAAAGGTACAACAAGTGCACCCACGATTAGCGGAAGACACTTGGTCCCACAAATGTGATAGGTGGTAAGCCTATCGCCAACCGGGCACTTTCCAATCCCGGGCAACTTTGTGTTTCTCAGAAAACTGAAAAAACACTTTTTTTTTAATGTGTCCGACCCGGGAATCGAACCCGGGACCTCATGTGGTCAACGCCAACGCTGGACCACTAGACCACAGAGGTGATTATTATATACAAATAATATTTACATATATTAACGGATAAATATAATGTTTATATATATATATATATATATATATATATATATATATATATATATATATATATATATATATATATATATATATATATATATATATATATATATATATATATATATATATATATATATATATATATATATATATATATATATATATATATATATATGTATATATATAAACACTATATTTATCCGTTAATATATGTAAATATTATTTGTATATAATAATTATATCTAGATATTTATCCTATTTTTATTACCTATTATTCTAAAACTATAATAAATACTATAGAGCAAATAATGTTACTTTAAGAGACTGGTGAAATTTATGATCTGATTCTTTTGCATTTACTGTGTGTTTACTGTTGAAGCTGTCACTTAACATGAACAATAGCGTTTTTTAATAGAAACTTTACCTATGTTATGTATCTATACAAAAACTATCTGTAAGACATCGTCAATAAAGTTGATTATTGCCAGGGCAAGAATCTTACCTTGCCGTAACACAGTTACGACTAGCACGGGAGGTAAAAATCTTAGTTTCTGCGTACCGCCAAATGTAAAAATATTGTACGTAATATTAAAATAACATTGTTGTTTAAATGTTACAATTAATAAAACATATTGGTATTTTAATGAATGTACAATACTTAGTTTGATATAGAGATATAACAATACTATTATACGTTAACCTAGGTACTGACAGACCTTTAAAAATTCATAGTTTTAAGGTGGTATAATGTTTTTTAATTTTATGAAATAAAGTTCTATTCTATTCTATTCTAAAAGATAAAAGAGTTAAACGCAAACATTTAATGTAGCAAGCAGTAAATATATAGAAAATTCGGGGAAAATTCGAGACAAGTGGTCATCTACGATGGTCGAATTAGGTCGTACGTACCTTATCAAAATAGCCAAACTCTGAAACAGCTTAAAACGGATTTTTCGAGGAGTAGTGAAATTAGGATTCTAAAGAGGAGGGTAAAAATTTTTTTTTTTTATCATAACATGACAAACGGGCAGATAGTTCTTCTGATAGAAAGAGATAACTATCACCTATAAGCACCGGAACACGACATTGACAAGATCTAACGCTTTTGCAGCAGGAATAGGTTAGGAGGTGGTACCAGACAAGGGAAATGGAGAACTCTACCATCTATTAGCCACGATGATAGTGACCCGCAGAGCCAATTGTTAGTCTCTTACGAACTGCGTGGCAGAATGGCAGATGTTCAATTCTCCAAAGGAGCTCAGACCAACACGAGGGATGGAGCAATCAGTCAATACAAACCAAAACAAAGGCTCTCCTGATGGACAGAGAAACCATCGCCTATAAACAACAAAGATGTTAATGGTGTGTGACTATCTATGTAGCGGGATAGCAATGCCACATGCATAAATCTAGCGATAACCTTACCCATCAAACCGGAACACGACAATGTAAGCATTGACGCTATTGCGGCAGGAAAATTAAAGAAGGTGGTATCAAATACCCAAGCGAGATACCTTGAAAACAACAAAGAAAAATATCGACACGCGGGATCATATAGCAAAGAAGAATTTCGCCGCCTCGCGCCTGTCGACACTAGCTCAGTGGAAGAGCGTCCCGGCTTTAGGGTAATGGTCGCAGGTTCAAATCCTGCGTGTCGATATATTTCTCTGTTGTTTTTAAGGTTTTTCCAGTTTTCCAAGCACGGGCTGAGTGCTATAACACAAAAATACCCAAGCGAGATGTTGTGGAACTCTACCACCTAGTAGTCACGATGGTAATGGCACGTATAGCCAATTGGTCGCCTTTAACAACTAGCCTGGTAGAACGGCAACATGAAAATCTAAGCCAATTCTTTATTTTCTGTAAAGACTGTCCACAAAAATGCTAGATATGGCCACCCCTTCATCAAAAGGCGTGTCTAATTATCATGTTTTGATAAGTCAAACATACAATGTAATTGATTCTAACAAAATAAGAGAATGTAATTGAATATCTGGAAAGGAAATACATTTTGTGTTTATTGAACAAGCGAAAATAGCAAAGTTCTTCAAGTTTACTGGAGTAATCTGACATTTGGATGTACTATGCGTTCCAACTGAGAATAGAATTTTTTAAAGTACAGGTCAGGAAGTTCCTAAAAGGTGAACAATTGGCCAGACAATAATTGTTACTACCATAACGACAGCTTAGTAGTGTAGAGTAGTGTTACATCTCGGAAAACTTTGTTAACACCGCATCACCTATTTCTGCTGCAATAGCATCAGCGTTTTTCACTGTCGTATTCCATTTTAGAGGGTAAAGTAGCTGGTCAACTTTATAAGTAACGTTTCAACTGGCCACATGAACCATTTACTCTTACACCATTTACTCTTTTGGTGTTGATTGTCTCTTTAGATCGAGAGAGTCATCTACTCAGTGGCGGATTTATCCTTGATGCCGCCCTAGGTCCCAACTTTTATGCCGGCTTTTTGCTTTGTGTGGATTAAATTATACTAAATTACATTTATAATTTACTTAATGCTAGCTATCGCCCTCGACCTCGTTCGCGTGAACCGAAAACATCACTACTTTCTGCTTATTCCGATAAAAATTTGCCTATGATACCCAGGAATAATGTAATTTCGCACTACTTTGTTTCAACAAACAAAAGAAACAAAAAAACAATCGCACTTATTATCAACTTCATACCACAAGTGTGAAATTAGTAATGTCAGCAAAAAATATTTGTTCAAAAAATATTGCTGATTTATTGAAGAACAAATGAGTCGACTAATTTCAAAGGCGGCAATCTGTCCTTTTTTCAAAAATGAGGTTTTAGTATGACAGCTTAGAATATGTTGAATTACAACGTATTATTTATTCATGTTTTAACAAATCTGGCGTTTTGCCATGCAAAATCGACATCAAAATCTGAAGTTAGCATCAAATCGGACATCCTGTGATACTTATTTAAATAAAAAAATATTCTTCACAGGTTTCCTTAGCGATAAAATTCTGTATACAGTTTAACTTTGTAACTTTAAGGACCATAGGGAGCATAATAAGTTTTTTGTTTGCCGAAAATTGGTTCGTTTTAGATTTAAAAAAAAGATTAAAATTGGTTAGTTTTAGATTGCCACATTTGAAATAAGTCGACTCAAATAACGCTTTAATAATATTATTTTCATCAATAAAAAAATAGTAAATAGCATCAGTCTAGCTTTTCATTTTCTTAGCTATATTATATAAAAAGTCGTGTTAATTACATCACTTATAAATCAAAAACGACTAAGCCAATTTTGTTGCGATTTTTCGGGTTTGGGTTGTCTTTGTCCAGAATAGCCTAAAAAGTATTAAAATATAACATTCATCAATAAAAAAAACAGTAAAATATATCAGTCTAGCCGTTCATCTATATATAATTTTTTGCACACCTTATTAATTATCGTTTTTGAAGTTTTTGCAAAATGCGGTGTATTATGTCATCCTGACAGTCTTATCCTCAGTTGAAACGCACAGTATGTATAAAAGTTTACTCAACGATAACTGGCGTATCATTAATCGGAATATTGTGAAATTTGGAAGTCCATTTGACAAGACAAAATGAAATGTAACTTCAGCTCTGAACCAAATTTATGCCTGTGGCATTAAAATTTCACGATAATGATAGCAACGCACTATTAACATAATATTTTGTATCTATAGGCAATAGTCTTCTTGTTCCATTGGAGAGCCATCAGCTTGTTTGCTATCTTACGATATATAAAAAAACTAAAGTATATTAAATAAAATAATATAATAATAATAACAATAATATCGCTGGACAAATTATACAAATTGATCTAACCCCAAAGTCAGCAAATTATTTGCTTGTGTTATGGGTGTTAGTCAACGATACTAAGACATAGAAATACATATATAAATACTGTTACATACATAACAATAATATCGCTGGACAAATTACACAAATTGATCTAGCCCCAAAGTAAGTAAATTAGTTGCTTGTGTTAGTCAACGATACTAATACATAGAAATACATATATAAATACTGTTACATACATAATAAACACACAGACGCAGAAATACAAACATGTATGCTCATCACAGAAATGTTTGTCCCTGTTGGGGATCGAATCTAAGCCTCATCGATTCGTAATTAAGTTCGCTGACCACTCGACCAATGAGACGGTCATATAACTTGTGTTGATCCGAATACCGTTTGTAAAAAATAGATCAGTTGTCTAACTGCTAGGCATCTCGTTAGAGAAAGTAAATACATGTCACTTACATCGTGACTACTTACTTGCTGATAGAGTTCTGCAACGCCTCGACCAGGTTTGTTACCGCCGAGATACCACTTCCTGCCGCAAAAGGATTGGTATTTGGTGGTTATTACTTACTGTCGTATTTTTTGTTCGGAAGGTAAGGTTGGTATTCTAACTCTGCCGGACGGAACGACGCACTATAAAATATTTAGTATTTATAGTTTACTAGCTGCAGCGTGTAGCTCGCTGTATAATAAGTTTTTGGCGAATCCCACGGGATCACCCAATCTTCCGGGATAAAAAGTAGCCTATGTGCTATTTCAGATCATCATCTACCCCTGTGCTAAATTTCATTTAAATCCGTTCAGAAGTTTTTGCGTGATTGAGTAACAAACATCCATTCATCCATCCTTCCAAACATCCAAACTTTCGCTTTTATAATATTAATATAGATTAAATTAAATTAATTAATTAAGATTAATTAATTATTAAATAATATAGAATAGCTGACACAGCAAACGTTGTTTTACCATACAAATTACTTGTATTGAATATTTTGGTGGGGTACTTGGAGAGGAGTTAATTGAGATAAAAACTATCCTATCTTTAAAGTTTTTTTTTTTTTTTTTTATATCATAAGATAGCAAACAATCAGATGGGTCTCCTGATGGAAAGAGTCAACCATCGCCTATAGACACCAAAGATGTTAATGGTGCGTTGCTATCTTGTGGCGAGGTCTAATGCCACATGCATAAGTTTACCGGCTACCTTACCCTCCAAACCAGCGGCAGGAATAGGTAAGGCGGTGGTACCAGACCCGGCCGAGACAATGCAGAACTCTACCACCTAGTAGCCACGATGGTAGTGACTCGATAGCCAATCGGTCGCCTTTTACGACCTGCCTGGCAGAACGGCAGTTGGCCTATTCTACAAAGGAGGCCGGGACCAACAGCAGATATCTACAAAGTTTCATTAAAATCGGTTCACTAGCTTAGGCTAGTCCGCTAGTAATCCATAGACAAACAACGTGACACGTAATTTATATACGAGTATATTAAGATGGTTATCGCTCAGAAAAACAATCTACTTTTTTGCTACACTATGAATTGATTAATTTAAATTTAATCAAACGGAAAGTATCATCACGCCCGGTTTTCTTGCGAGTAGGCAGAGTAAACCGAACGTCTATAGACTTTTTCCTTTGGCGAGATAAGTGGTGATTGATCCCCATCGCCGCATTTACCGACATGTTAACGATTATAACCGGGACCGACAGTTTAACGTGCTCGTCTGATGCACGGAAGTACTATACCAGAATATGCATAGAATAGGCTATAACACCAGTTCGTCAGACTCCGAGCTGCTACTGAGATTACCTTCTCGCCCGTATCCCCGAGGAGGTCGCTAGAGGTACAACAAGTGCACCCACGATTAGCCGAAGATACTTGGTCCCACAATGTGTTAGGTGGCAAGCCTATCGCCAACCGGGCACTTTCCAATCCCGGGCAACATTGTTTTTGCCAGAATACTGAAAAAAATATTTGAATTATCTAACCCGGGAATCGAACCCAGGACCTTATGTGGTCAACTCCGACGCCAGACCACTGGATCATAGAGATAACTGAAGATTAATGTTATCAACAATTATTTTCATCCACAAAATACTAAAATGAGTTGTCTCTTCGGTTACATGAGACAACAGAACTTTTTTTACATCAATAGATAGCAAAAAGTAGATGGCCCACCTGAGAAAACCATCGCCTATAGACACTAAAGATTGTAATGATGTGTCAATGATATAAAAAGCTATGAAAAAAACAATAAAAAAACTTGTTTAACCTATGTTATGTAAAATAAACATGCATAAAAATGGTTTAAAAGTCATTAAAATAGGCCAATGTTATATTCAAATGATCTGGTGCGTAACAAAATCTCTGGATGTATTAAGCCTCAAATGACAATTCATATAGCGTGGGCACAAAAGGACAGAATTAAAATGAGCAATACGTTTTTCGCTTCACCCCAAACGGGCACCCTTATGTGGTTAACGGCGTTACAGTAAACTTTGTTATGGGCCCCATAAATAATTCTTTTTACAGTGTCATTCGCATGCTCGATTTTAGGCTTTCACATTGATGCACGTAAACGCTGAAGAAATTTTTCTTTAAAGCATAGGACAGCAAAAAAGCTGATGGTTTTCCTGATTGAGACAATGATTACCTTTAGACACTAGCGTCATTAACGGCATTATCAACGTAGCAGGTTTGAAATGTCAAATGCGTAACTTTACTTTCTATATCATAGAATAGCAAATTAGCAGATGGCTCTTCTGATGGAAAAAAATAATCATTGCCGTTTGACACCTGCGTTGTTAATAGTTTTATCTACGTGGCGGGATTAAAATGTCAAATGCATTAGTTTACTTTTTTATATATCATAAAATAGTGAACAATCAGATGGAAACGAGACAACAATCGGCTATAAACATCAAAGATGTTATTGATGTTATAATTTACCTTACACAATATATAATAATATAATAAATATATAATTTACCCTACAAAAATCAGAACACGACAGTGACAAGCACTGACGCTGTTGCGGCAGTAATATGTGAGGTGGTGGTATCACCAAAGATGGTAATGGTGCGTTGCTATCTTGTGGCGAGGTCTAATGCCATATGCATAAATTTACTAGCTACATTAACTTCCAAACCTAAAACACGACTTTGGTAAGCACTGACGCACTTGCACCAAAAATAAGTACGGCAGTGGTATCAGACCCGGACGAGACAATGCAGGATTCCACTACACAGAAGCCGCAATGGTAGTGACTCGCATAGCCAATTTTTCGTCTCTTATGAACAACACCAAAGAACGGTCGATGGTCTATTCTTCAAAGTAGGCCCGGACCAACAGGGGGAATCTTGCATACCATTTACATAATATGATACTTATTGTACCTCCATGTAATTCTTTTTTTTAATAGAATAAAAGGACTGATCAGGAACACATTCCATTAATGTTCTTTAGGAGAGTAGAAAGCTCACCCGAACAACTACACTACCAAACATAGTGGCGCTGCCAATTATAACAATTTAAAACGTTTTTGCAATATAATTAGCAAATAATAAAACATAGTTTGAATCATGATATTTACAGCATTGTTTTTGTAAGCAGAAAAAATAACATCTATATGTGTGTTTGTTTATTGTTTTGTTTATTGTATTTAGATAAACACAGCAGAGCAACAAATAATTTGTTATATTTAATTCTTATCAATCGACTTCCCAAAAAGGAAGAGTCTCTCAATCCGTTCTATTTTTTGTGTTTGTTACCTCAGAACTCAGTCATTTATTAGTCGATTTGAAAAATTCTTATTTTGTTTGGAACTTCTTATTTGATTCCATATGATAGAGATTCAAAGTTTCACAGTTAATCTGTACAGATAAATAAAATTGGAGTGTCTGTTTGTAATATTAAGATAATCATTTTTTACTAGAAGCATATGGATGGATGTATACACGGTATACCAAAATAATATTTTTTTTTAATTTTTTTTCTGTCCGTCTGTTTGTTCCGGTTAATCTTTGAAATGGCTGGACCGATTTTGACAGGACTTTCACTGGCAGATAGCTGATGTAACTTAGGTTACTTTTAAAAAAATCCACTAGAATGAAGTCGTGAACACAGCTAGTAATAAATATTTATTGTATGGAGAAAAAAATATGAAGCAGTTATGGTGTCTAATATAAAATCATTATCATTAACTAAATATAATTCTTCTAATTATCTTGCGAGACAGGAAAGAACTAAACTACTCTCATTCTATTCATCGGAATTCATTATCGGGGTTATCAAGGGTTTTTGAGGTTTTTGTCGGAAACACGTAACAGCTTGGAGTCTAGCGGGTGTTGTGTTACCACTCCCGTACTTCGGATAAGCATGTAAATCCGTCGGTCCCGGTTATCACTAGAAATAGTCGATAATCGTTATCCGGTCCGTAAAATGCGGCAATGGGGATTATCGTCATGCCAATCGACAAACCGGTGAATAGTGATGAATCGAAGTCTATAGAAGTTTGGTTTACTCTGCCTACCCTGCAAAGAATCTGGGTGTGATAATACTTTTCAATATCATATGATCATAGCAAACAAGCTGATAGTTCTTTTGATTAAAAGATATAGGAGAGATATTAGAGGCGAATTTTACTGCGTTTAATTTATCAATGTAACAGCGTTTAAAAAGTACAAGTGTGAAAACTTACAGGGAATCATTAAAATGACATAAGGGCCAGTACTTAGGCCTTTATTAGTGTTCGCATAAAAGCGGTGCGATGGTTGACTGACGAAAAATCAACGTTTTTAGGTTAACTGGGTAAGCCTACATTTATGAATATCATTTGAGATATTACTGTGACAAAAAAGATGTCTGAAAAGGGCATTGCTCCCATAAATTCCGTTTGGTCGTATAATATTCTAAAAATTTCTACAAGCCCTATTACATGATTAATTTATATGTTTTAAGAATTGAGGAAACATTTTTTTTGCGTCGTTAGATGAGTCGTTTTGTATATATAGAATTATTCCATAATAGGTGAAATTATTTTAACCCAACATTCGGCACGTCTAACCAAAGATATCCAGTTAAAGCAAACGTCATTTAAGGGCTTAAAAACTTTTTGATTTGTATGAAATTGTATTCGTACATGAAATTTTATTCATATAAATGTGATTTTTTTTAATTACAGCGGGGTGGGTAGTGAACGGAATTATGTCTTGGGAAATGGTCGAAGAAAATGTAATAATAAAGTGAATAAATATTTAAACAAGTGTGAAATATAATAATATTTTAAGTGAGAGTGATAAATATATTAACAGTGAAGTAACTCGGTATTTTAAAATCATACCGCCGACCCAGTGTCCCTTCCACCACACCCACATCCACCACACTTAGTGTCAACAGAAACAATATACGCACACAACGCACGTTTCACTTCGCAAACGAAGCATCTTCAATAGAAACGTACACTGCTTCGCTTAACGTGAGTGTAAGTAAGTAATATTTATCGAAGAAGAAAAAACAGTTCGCGGAAGACTGCGAATTCAATAAATGTCACTTTTTTCAAGTATGTTTTAATCATATAACAAAAAGGGTAGTGTCCCGAGGACTAACATCTGTGTACGTAATAAAACCAATTCATTGTGGATTGTTTTGAAGATCCGCCGTTTATCTACGATAGCGATGAAGAACTTACAACCGTTTACTTCATTTATATTTATTTATATTATCCAATGGCTTTAGTTTTGCAATCTGGTTAGTGTTATAACATTCTTAATGTACTTATATTCTTTATATCATAAGTAGCAAAAAGCTGATGGTTCTCTGGATGGAAAAAAAATCATCGCCTATAAATTCCAGAGATGTTAATGGTGCGTTGCCATTTGTGTCGCATGGATGGAATACAAAATGTTATACAGACTGACTGGTGAGTTCATTATGTATATTATGACCTTCAATATATTACCACCTTCAATATTTAAGGACGTGATAGTTGGCGATCATATATGATGAGAAATAATAACATTAAAAATGAATATTAAAATACTTCTTAGTAAACTTAGTAAAAGGTACACTGAGAATCCTATATTTACCTACGCCATACTTGGACACCGCGCGGACGTACGTGTCGCGCAGCGCGCTATCAACACAGAATGCATAGCTAGGTACAAAACAAACAGCGTGGCGTGCTGATAGAGTATAATATCCACATTTTACTTATTTTTAGAGAAATATTAGTCAAAAAATAAATTAAAAAAAAAATAAAAAAAAAAAAAAAAAAAATTAGGGCCCTAATTTTATTATTTCTTTTGAAGGAGAATCGAGTACCGAGCACTCTCCAGAACTATCGCAGGTAACTCACCAGTCAGTATGTATATATATTATTATATAGTTTATCGACTATATATATATAGTTTATCGACTACCTTACATTCCAAACTGGAACACAACCAGCAGGCTTAGGATAAACACCGCGAGATACGTCTCGATCGAGAAAGTGACGTTTGTTCGACTGTTTTTTTGTTTGATAAAATGACAGCTCAATCGGTCGAGAAAATAACTACCGTCGAGTAATAATGATAATCTTCTCTTCCTTTGAAGTATCATGTCGAATCAAGTGTCAAATGCATTAGCAAACAGAGACAGTTACATAAATGTCGAGAAAACGGGTCGATAAAATTTTATCGTGTTGCTTATCCTAAGCCTGATGGTAATAGCGTCGGTGCGCTATTGCGTCAGAAATGAGCAAGGCGGTGGTTGGTACCAATACTGCCACTTAGCTTATAGTAGATCATTAGACACCTTATAAATATATTAATAAAACAGATTGTATCTCCCCTAGCTACCACCATATGCTGCTAATGAAATAGTGTTTTTTATTTAATGAAACTGTCACTTGTCACCTTTGTCACTCATTAAGATCATTATCGAAACATCAATAACATACTTCATTTGCTCATTCACGATTCCATTATTGCTTTAAGTTACCGTTTTAGATACATTTAGATTTGTTATCTTCGGGTAATTGAATATATTTTAAAAAGCTGTAATCTTTCGTATTGTTTATGAAAAAAGAAAAATTCCACAGACTACAGTTAACCAAAAATATTTAGTTAAGCAAAAATAAGTAGATGGCTTTTTGGCGGAAAGAGACACTATGGCCTATAAACAACAGAGAGTTTTTATTGTTTCGTTAACATATCGAAACAATAAAAACTCTCTTCTTAGTCCGTGTTATTGTGATGGGGAACTTCGAAACCCTACTTTGCACGTGGCCCGACACATTTAATAATTAGACCAGGCATTTTAAACTATTTGGTGTCACCGTCACACTTGATTTTGTCAAACTTTCGGAGCATGCCGGTTAAAAAGTAGCCATGTAAAAAGTATACCAGGTTCCCCAAGATCTCTCATTTTATTATATGTGGTTTCAATGAGGTTTTCAATTGAGGACAAACAAATTACTATAAAAAGGAAAAACATTTTTGAGTATACAATTTTTCTTTAAATCGTATTTTTTTATTTATAAATAAAATTTCACCAAAGTAGACACAGAAAAACATTTATTAAACATGTGTATATTAAAGGTCGCAGGGACCTTGAATAGGAGGTAAAACTTGGAGGGGAGAGCGGAGAATAATGTAAATTCTCGACTAGTTTATGAATTACGGTGCATTGTGCTCTTTGAAAGTAATAATAAATAATAAATATTGCTAGACAAATTATATGATTTTATCTAACCTCAAAGTAATCAAATATTTTGCTTGTGTTATGGATGTTAGTCAACGATACTAATACATAGAAATATATATATAAATACTGTTAAATACATAATAAATACCCAAACCAAGAAATACAAACATCTATGCCCGATCCCCCTCGTTTTGCAGTTAGATTCGCTACCACTCGACCGATGGGGTGGTCATTGTATTATTGCGGGGAATGTGGTACTAAATTGAATAAAAATTAATTCAACTTATGCCCAATTGCACTAACCTTATCTTAGCTTAGGACAGCCTTTAGTGACATGCTGTCACATTCTTTTCATTTGAGACAAAAAGTGACAGCAGATTAGGTACTTAGGATTTTCCTAATCTAAGAAAATATTAGTGCAATTGGCCATTACGAGTATAAAATTTGATCACAAAGCCATCCGCTTTATATCATGTACCTATGTAGACTTAATCACACAGCCATCTACAATTATACCGTGTATATATACTTAATCACACAGCCGTATATCATCATTACATAGTATAAAACAAAGTCGCTTTCTCTGTCTGTCCCTATGTCCCTATGTCCCTATGTATGCTTAAATCTTTAAAACTACGCAACGGATTATGATGCGTTTTTTTTTAATACATAGAGTGTTTAAAGAGGAAGGTTTATATGTATAATCACATTCAATATATTGTAGAGAAATACTGCAATTTTTGAGTTTTCTGATGTCATGTCGTAAATAATTATATTTTTTTCCGCTTACATTGCAAACGCAGGCTAAACCCTACGAGATTTATCAAAATAACGTACCAAGTATTTGTACACCTTGAGATGGTATATGTCTATCTCTTATGGATAAGCCACAATAGCACTTTTTTTCATTTACTTTTTACGAGAATTAATGGCTTTTTTTCGAAGCATTTTTAAGCAATACAGCACCAATCCTTATCCAATTAAATACCTTAAATATATATTGTTGATTTAATATAGATTAATATGACCGTTTACAGCATGTAATTTAAATTAATATTTTCGAAGATATTACAGATTTAAAATGCAGGGGAATAGCGGTTGCGGGGTTACCGGCCGGTCGACGGCGCGCGCGGTATGTTCTGAAACCACTGGGAAACGTGTTAATATTCGGATATAAATATAGGACTTCAGCTGAAAACCAAAATTTAGTACATTCTTTTTTTAAAACTAAATATCACCATATAAAAATCACGTGGATGATTAGAAATAGTAATAAAAATTATTTGTTTTAGAGACTTTTTAGCCTATTTTCGGAATTTCATATGATCAAGTAAAGTACATTCAATCATGTAATACGTTAGCACATTCCTTAGATAATATCTTCAGGTACATCGTATAATTTTTGTAAAATTGTTTTTTAACAATCAATGTAATAAAACGTGATTTAGCAAACTAGTTTTTAACTTCCCACTACGTATGTAGACTAACTATGTAGAGTAACTTCCTTATTACCGAATTTGCCCCAATTTTCGAAAATCGAGTTTTCACCGGATCTCTCCGTTTTGAGATCCTTGGAATCTTTACCGACTATTTTCACGATGACGTCAGTATGTCTGTATGTATGTATGTGTGTGTGTGTGTGTATGTAAACATCGCATAACTTTTGAAAGGCTGGACCGATCAAAACGCGGTTGGTGGCATTCGATTGGATTCTGCTCAGCTTAGACTTCCTGAAAATTTAAACCAAGTCGGCAGAGGAGATTTTGATAAATTTTGAAAAAACCCCAAAAAAAATTTTGGTGACAGTATTTTTTTAACATACCTTCCAGATTAATGTACCGATTGAGTACAAAAACTGATCAGCTCTATTCCTCAAAAAACTACATCTAATGCATATGTTGCATCAAAATCGGTTTATCCGTTTGGGAGAAATCGTTGACGAAAAATTTAAAAAAAAGTGTTTTTTCGACATAACTTCGAAATTTTTCAACCAATCTTTTTAGCATTCTACGATATTTTGGTATCGTATCTCGGTCATCGATAGCCCCCAAACGTATAAGCCGATTTTGATGCAATTCACGGTATTGGACGCATTTTTTTAGAAATAGGGCTGGTTACATTTTGCACTTAATTGGTATATTAATCTGAAAGTAATTTTAAAAAAATATTTCGTAAATTTATTTGGAGGTTTTTTCAAGTTTTCTCAAAATCTGGATCGAATCGGTTCAGATTTACAGATAGTTAAGCAAAACCCAATTGAGTCATTCGCATGCCATCAACCGCATTCTGATCGGTTATGCTGTTCAAAGTTATGAGATGATTATATACACACATACACCCAGACACACATATATACAGACATACTGAAAAGGTTCCTAGGACCTTAAAACGTGGAGGTGTAAAAACTCGATTTTCGAAAATCGGGGCAAAATCACTTCCTTATCTGCATACGTATCGGGAAGTTAAAAAGAATATGTTCTTTACATTTCAGTGAAAATTTTTTAAAACTTTCCAATGAAAATATATTTTGTTGAACTTTACCTCGGACTGTTTTAGAAAATATATTTTACGATTTACATTTATCGATTACTGGGTTTGCCTGATACAATACGATACATCATAATACTGATAGAGCACTGTACAATATATCGATATTTAATACGATATTCGGGCCTTACAATATGCTCGATATATCGTATTCCTGTCAAAATATCGCATTAACGTATCGCATCAAACTATGACAATATTTTATTATTTTAAAATTTTTATTGTATCATAACAAAATGATGATATTAGCAGTGCCTTTGAATATATTATTAATCGCAATAAGAAATACTGCTGACAACTCTTTATATGATGATATTTTTGTTTAGACTTGTAGGTAGACTAAAATAATTTTAAACATTGTTATACTATCAAATATGATTAGATCTTCTATTTCATTTCGTTCGACTTCGAGCTACAAAACTTATATTTCATATTCATTTCAATAAAAATATCACCAGTAAAATCAACAGTATGGTTTTCTTGTCAAATCAGATAAAAGTGGAAAGTGTAAATTATGTCATATGTTTGTAAAAACTTAAAATAATACTACTAATTTTCAAACTCATTTAAAGTGACATCATAAAAGTACATTTAATTCATTATTCATTATTGGATGATACCCCTTTGCAATTAGATACACATAAATATTGAAAAGTATGCGATACTGTTACGATACGATATATCGACCAAAGGGAAGCGATAAGGTCGCGTATCGATACAAATGAATCCGATACAGTTATGACGATGATATACCGATACAATTCATTTTCTTGGTCATCCCTACCGATGCCGTTAATTACACCAATATTTTTTTTTATAAGGTAGCAAACAAGCAGACGGGTCTCCTGATGGAAAGAGTCAACCATCGCCTATAGACACCAAAGGTGTTAATGGTGCGTTGCTATCTTGTGGCGAGGTCTAACGCCACATGCATAAATTTACCGGCTACCTTACCCTCCAAACCGGAACACGACAGTGGCTAGCACTGACTCTATTGCGGCAGGAATAGATAAGGCGGTGGTACCATACCCAGTCGAGCCGATGCGGAACTCTACCACCTAGTAATCACGATGTTAGTGACGCGCATAGCCACTCGGTCGCCTTTTACGACCTGCCTGGCAGAACTTCAGTTGGCCTATTCTTCAAAGGAGCCCGGGACCAGCACCGGGAAGATATATCGATATCTTCACAATTTTTTGAGTCTAAATTCAGTACTATATTAAAAATTTTATTTTCGGTCCACGGGTATGTTTAATAGATGGAACACCTATATCTATTTAGGTGAAAATACATGCATATAAATTAACAAAAATACTGTTAAAAGCAAAGCTCAAAATTTATTTATGTAGTAATTTGTGTAAGCAATGAAAACATCGAAAATCGTGTCTGTCCATCTCTTACTGTTACCTACGCTCTCACGGCTAAATGCTGAACCGATTTTCATGAATGTTGAGATAGAGACAGTCAAACATCCGAGGTCAAACATAGAATTACCATTTTTCTTAAATCAACCTCTAAAGATTAGCTCTTAAGAATAAGGAATGAAAGTTTATATAAAAAACTATATCGATTATATGTCATTCGATTCGCGGGCAGATCAGCTAGATTCTAACATACCTAGCTCGTTATTTTATGATTATAAAGCGATATAATATTTAGAATATTCTAATATTAAATAAATCCTGGAATTTGACTGTGGACATTTTTGATTTATAAAAAAAGGACACGTGTGAACTGAAGAATCTGTGAAACTTCCCACACTGTAAAACAATTTATTAATAGTAAGCGCTGTCTCACGTCCGTGGATTTTGTAGTAGTTAAATGTTCGCGGCGCGCGCGCCCGCGTCTCGCGATTCAAAATGTCCGCCTTCGAAATTCGAAATTTTGACATTTAATGTTGTGTCAGTGATAAATGTGGTTTGTAATATAATCTGTGGGATTGTTTTGCAAGGACCATTTTTATGACCAATTGTTTTCGTAAGTACTTTATAGTTTTTGTAATTTGTAAATATGCGTTAATATAATTATCAGTAATTATCATTATGAAAAATGTAATGTACCTATTGTTCATAAAAAATATACAGGAAAATCTAAAAGCGTATTTATGGTCAGGCACTAGAAGGAAACTTTTACTGAAAATATGAGAAACGTTCTTTCGGTGTATCTAAGTTTATAAAGTCAGTAAAATACTATTTAGGTGATATTTTACACCCAATAACACTTTGTGACATAGGAGCTAGAGAAGTGCTGGGTATACCACTGGGTAAAGCACTATGAACAGAATCTTGAAAGTTTTAAGTAATAGACGAGACTTCCGGCCGGTTTCCGAAACGCAAATTAATTTTAACAATCAATAAATCTGTATTTAACATATTTTTTACAAGCAAATAATCTGTTAAACACAGATTAATTGCTTGTTAAAATTAATTTGCGTTTCAGAAATCGGCCATCCGTCCTCTAGAGCATTAGACATGTTATTAAGAAAATTACTATCATTAATATTATAAAATGAAAACATTTTTATTTTGTACTAGCTGCGGCGTGCAGCCCACTGCTTATAAGAGTTTTTGGCGAATCCCGCGAGGCATAAAAAGTAGCTTGTGCTATAATTCCAGGTCATCATCTACCTGTGTGCCAAATTTCATTCAAATCCGCTTAGTAGTTTTTGTGTGATTGAGTAACAAACATCCATTCATCCCAACATCCATCCATCTAAACATCCATCCATCCAAATATCCAAATTTTCGCATTAGGGAAATTACATATAGGGAAATTTCGCAATAGGGAAGCGCTTGACTACGATCCCGCCTGGTGTTAAGCTAAGATGCGGCCTAAGATGGAATGCGCTTCCCTAGAAGGTACCTGTTCAATCTTCTCTTGAATATCCCCAAGATTGTACTCATCTGGGAACATAAATTCAGGATGTTCCAGTCTCTTGCGGTTCGGATCAAGAATGTCGAGTCGAACCGATTTGTCCGGGTACGTGGAACGTCCACCATGTAACGATGCCTAGAATATGTGCACCTCGACGACGGACAGAAAAACGGATATGGCGGAACTAAGTCGTGCAATTCCGCAGCGCACTCTCTAAAGTGTATCCGATAAAAAACCGATAAACTAGCCAGTTGTGGATAGTTAAGCATCCAGCGCGTGAGCCAGTACGGTACAGAAATGCAATTATAATATACTAGCTGTGCCCGCGACTTCGTTCGCGTGGAAATTCTAAAATAAAAACCCGCATAGTTCCCGTTCCCGTGGGATTTCCGGGATAAGAACAATCCTATGTCCTTTCTTGGGTCTCAAACTATATTTGTACCAAATTTTATCCAAATCGGTTCAGTGGTTTGGCCGTGAAAGCATAACAGACAGACAGACAGACAGAGTTACTTTCGCATTTATAATATAAGTATGGATTTTATTGATTCACCTTTTTAATTATAATATAGATGTTTGTAATGAATAAACACAAAAACTACTGGATAGATCTTTATTTTTTAGTATTAGAAAGTGGAACTTTTCAATAGTAATCAAATACTCTAATTTTTCCCTCGATTGAACAAAAGGAAATTATAATGTTTTTGTTTCACGTGAACTTGTCATGAGTAAATAGCTTGTAACTTATATCTCATACATAATAAAATATAAGATTTTTTTATAACATAAGATAACAAACAAGCAGATGGGTCACCTAATGGTAAGAGTCAAACATCGCCTATAGACACCAAAGATGTTAATGGTGCGTTGTTATCTTGCGGCGAGGTTTAATACCACATGTATAAGTTTACCGGCTACCTTACCCTCCAAACCGGAACACGACAGTGACAAGCACTGACGCTATTGCAGCAGGAATATGTAAGGCGGTGGTATCAGACCCGGGCGAGACAATGCAGAACTTTACCGCCTAGTATTCACGATGGTAGTGACTTGCACAGTCAATCGGTCACATTTTACGACCTGCTTGGCAGAACGGCATTTGGTCTATTCTTCAAAGAAGCCCGGAACCAACACGGGGAAGATTATTTTTTTTATTTAATTAATCCGTTATCCATTTAATTAATATTGGAAATTGTATTGAAGCAACTGACAATCTAGTCCTACGTTGGCTGAGACAACGGTATCGTAGAAGATAACAAACCATGCGTGACGATGCTACATATAATGTTAGTAAACAAATTTTGCAAAGAGTGTTTTAAATTTTGTATGAAAAAGTAACGAATAAGGTTTTAAGCTATTGCATAGCTTCTATCGCGGGCCTTGAGCGTGGAGACCGAATCCAGAAATTCCGTAACGAAAAAACCTAACACCCCCCACTCCGACCGGCACAGCGGTAATACTTTTTAGTTTTTCCATCTATCGATAAATACCAGAAATATCACGCTTGTCTCTTTAGTTCAGTAACCCGTCTTTAGGTGGCATTGGTTGTATTGGAAAACTACCGTAATCAGCTGTTTGTGAGAAAGTATGTAGGTGTATATGTATTTATCATCTACGTACAACAGTGAATATCTGTACTCGTATAATTTGTATAATAAAAAAACACTTTGTACTGTTTTAAATATGAATAAATAAAGAAAAAAAATACTGCATAAATAAAATAAATATATAATTGTATTTTTGTAATTGTCTTTTTTTTTATTTTAAGTAAAAACTTTTTTTAATAATTTTGTATGGACAACAAAATTTACAAGTCCATATAAAAATATTTAAAATAACTTCATTATTATTCTTATGATAAGATAGCGAAAATGCGGATGGCCCTCCTGATGGAAAGAGATAACCATTGACTGTAGACACCAAAGGTTACATGACCACCATATGTTACATGACCATCTGAATGGCGAGGTGTTATTGCCACATGAGTTTACCAGCTACCTTACCCTCCAAATCGGAACACAACAGTGGCAAGCATTAACGCTATTGCGGCAGGAATATGTAAGGCGACGGTTCTACCTAGTAGCCAAAAATCGTTCGCGTCTTACAAACTGTCTGGTAGATTACGACTTAGGGACCTTCAAGAAACGAGCTTTTACATTCTTAAAAGGCCGGCAATGCAGCTGCAATACCCCCGGTATTGTGGATGTCCATGGGCGGCGGTGATCAATTACCATCAGGTGCACCATCTGCTCGTTTGCCCCCTCTGCTATAAAAAAAACGGCAGAAGGTATTTTCTTCAAAGGAGCCCGGATCAACACAGAGGAATTGTATATTGATAATTGTCTAAAATAAATAAATATAAATAAATAATAAATAAATATTCTTTTTTTATTTATTTTACATGTTAGACAACAACTTATGCATATGACATTAGACTTCGCCACAAGATAGCAACGCACCATTAACATCTGTGGTGTCTATAGGCGATGGTTGACTCCTTCCATCAGGAGACCAATCTGCTTGTTTGCTATCTTATGATATAACGGATATACGTATAATATTCACGGCACAAATTACACTTACCTATCTAACTCCAAAGTAAGCAAATTATTTGCTTGTGTTATGGGTGTTAGTCAACGATACTAATACATAAAAATACATATCTAAATATAGGAATATATTTAATAAACACCCAAACCCGGAAACCCGGGACTCGCGCATAATTGACGGGGTTACGTACTTAGTACGTAAAGTTTATCTATTAATTCAAACAGAGGTTGAACACTGAATTGACTTCGCTCGCCTGACCCGAAAACATTGTTTCCTTTTGCTCAATTGAGTATAAAAGTAGCCTATGGCCTTCATCATTAATTTTCATTATACTGCACGCCATACAAGCGGAGTGCTTCTCAACATGTCAAATTCAGCTCTGAATTGTATATCTTATAAAGATGTTAAAAAAATTCCACGATGCTATAATGTCTATCTCCTAAGGGTTTTTTTAGTATCGATAAGGAACCGCTTGACCACGATCTCTTCTGATGGTAAGCTAAGATGTAGTTTAAGATGGAACGCGTTTCCCTAGAAGGTACCTGTTTACTCTTCTCTTGAAGATCCCCAGATTGTACTCGTCGGGGAACACCGATTCAGAAGCACGTTCTAGTTCTTTGCGGTTCGAATGTTGAATGTCAAGTCGAACCGCTTCATCTGGGTACGTGGAACGTCCACCATATGGTGATGCCTAGAATCTGTGCGCCTCAATGATCGATAGAAAAACGGGGATGGCGGAATTAACCTACAATAACCATTTTTATCTCTTACATACTACAAAAACGTAATGTTATATACCAAGCTATTTTTATCATTACAGTATTAATTCTTGATTCTATTAAAAATTTTAGATTCGTTGTGCATTTAATGTAGATCAAAATTGCCTATTACAAGATATACGGGGTGCAAAGAAAGGTCTATCGAAAATGAAACCCATAGCTTTGGACCATGATTCTGAGATGAAAATCGTTGGAAATTAATCTGAGATTTTTTGACGATTTTTATTATTTTTGTTTTGTATAATTTGATTTTTTTTGTAATATTCTACAGAGTTTTTTTTTTAAAAGTTAGTAAAACTTATAGAAATATACAAAAAAGCAATGTATTATGATTTAATTTATGCCACATTCCGAGTCGAGAGTTCCGCCCAGAATATCATACAGAAGACAAACTTGTATATGTAAGTACTTCACTTTTTATACCTAAACTCGGCGGTCGCGCTAGGGTTGTCATTTTGGCTTATGCGAAAAACCTGGCACTAGTTATATCTTACTCCAGTAAAATAAAGTGTTAAATCTAAATATATCACTCTTCTTTACATTTTGCATATAATGTAGGCACTCTTAATGAAAACGACATGTTAAGGTAATTTAGTCGGCAAGCGTTGAAAAAAATTAAATAATTTTTTAAAATTATTCGAAAACTGTAAGAGTTAGTCCAAAAAGTTCTAAATAAAATGTAGTTACGCGGTCGCGTCGCGACAATGTTCTATGTATGTTTTAGATTACGTGGCGTGAAAATAAGAAAAAATCATAGAAAGCATTTTTTTTTTCAAAAAAAAAGAAATTGCCATCGTGACTAGAACGAAAAATGGCACGTTTTCCTTTTTGCCGCGCCCGCGCAGTTATAAATACGCCCAGATTTTAGAATAAAATTTATAAAAAATAAAATTCTAAAATCTCTAATCTAAAATAACGTTTATTTCACTCGGATATGCATGGTATCAATCATTATTTCTCATTTTGTGATTATTAAAAATATATTCATTTAAAAAATTAAAAAATGGACGATAACGTAATCAATATTATATAGAAATTTAAGGTGTTTTTATCTGTTTGATATCTCTTTTAATAACAAGTAGATAGACAGCTTCAAAAGACTGCACAAAAAAACGGACAGCGCGTCGTTTAGTTACGGAGGCGCCTCGTAGACCGTCCGTTACATGCTGTATATAAATATCTAGACGAAGCCTGGGCAGATCGCTAGTTATCTCAATAAAACTAACGGTAAAGTGCAAAAGCAAACATGTTACGCACTGTCGCAACATAAATCATCATTCAACCATAATTAATTAATATGTTTAATTATTTAAATTACAGGTAACATTAGTGGATTGTTTTATTACATTAATGGAAAATGTAGCTAAGGCTGATGAGTGTCAATTTAATTAAAATACAATATCAGATTAAAACTTACAACTGATTTTATTTATATAAGTGTATATTAAACGGTTGCTTTGAGTTTCGAAAATATTTTTTTATATAACAAGCAGATGGGGCTCCTGATGGAAAGAAAAACCATGACCTATAGACTCCCAAGATGTTTATGGTGCGTTGCTCTCCGTGTCGAGAGAGCGGATACGGATACGATAACATGCTTACAATTTTACTTGCTCATTTGAAGCTTGAGGAGCATAAACACCACCCGCCAGACGCTAAGCTGCTACTGAGCTGCTTTTTAACTTTTGAGAAAAACCATAATTTTTTCCTGACCCGGGATCGAACCCAGAAATTCATGATCTGAGCCGAATAAGCTATTCATAAATCAGAGTTATTAGTGAGTGAAGTAAATATACAAATGGTATTATCTAAGAGTGTTAGAATTTTACAAAGTGACAATTATGGAAAGTATCAAATAAATTATAAAGAATATTAACAAAATACGAATTACAATGCAGGTCGTGTATGAAGTAAATTTACATAGCTACTACCACAAGCGAAATAATCATTAATCTTGTCAAATAAACATATTTGTGACGAGTTATTTTTACGAGCCGTCACCACACGGTGCACGATAAAACTACCATAAAAACGAATATATCTAGTCGTAAGTCCTATAGCGTGATAATTATAGAATTACTTAATTTAATAACTATTAAAATCAAATTTCTAAGTTTTTACTTTATTTATTTACATTAGATTGTACACAAATACAATTACAGAAAATTATGTTATTCATGCCGGGTTCTTCATTTTTACACATAACATTTTTAGTATCATAAGATAGCAAACAAGCAGATGGGTCTCCTAATGGAAAGAGTCAACCATCGCCTGTAGAAACCAATCATGTTAATGGTTCGTTGCTATCTTAATATGGCGAGGTCTAATGTCAGATGCATAAGGGCAATGGGCCCAACTCTCGTTCCCACCACTGTAACTTCTGTAAATCAGAATCGACAGCGGAAACCGTCCTGATAACCTCTGAGTTGCGAGCTCAGAATTAATCAGAAATTAATCAGAGATCAGAAGTCAGATGCATAAGTGTACCTTACCCTCCAAACCAGAACACGACAACGATAAGCACTGACGCTTTTGCGGCAGGAATAGGTAAGCTGGTAGTACCAGTCCCGGGCGCGATAATGCGGAACTTCACAAGCTGGTGAAAATTGTTTAGACATTTAGTAATTTGACATTAAAAGGAACAGTTTTAGATTACGCCTCGTAGAAAATGTTACTACTCGTAACTAAAATGAGTCGTTTTATGTGTATAGGAAACGGGCATTAATTTGTGTAAATGTCGCAGGCTTTTGTTGTTTTATCGTTATACAAACGGTGTCGTCATTTTATAAATGTACCTAACTAAACTTTTAATACAAATTGCCGAAGGCAAATTGTTGATAACATAAATTGCATCAATGTCAAATATAAACACTGAGGTCGCCGACGGTCGACGGAGCGACGCTGCGTGGGGCTCCTTTATCCGGGTTGGGCCCTAAAATATACCTAATAAACCTACTTTTTTATGTGTGAGGCTGGATAGGGTTTTAGTTCTAAATGAATAACCCATTTACATAAAAAGTAATTTAAACAGTATGCCGCGGGAATTTATTAACGGCGGCGTGAAATATCGGGCACACTATATAGGTTGTAAAGAAAACCCTGTCCGATCCGAAAGAGATACATAAGTAAGTCAATGGCATGATCAAAAAAAAATAATAAAATAATTATTTTTATTAAAATAAGAAAAATATCGTAGTTCAAAGTGCCTCATTTAAATGAACAACTTCCCTTTAAGTCAAGCAAATATTTTGAAAATTTGTGTATCCAATTTCCATAAAGAAATGACACAAACACTTTTGTAATGAGCTACCAAATAAAGATTTTGACGACGGACAAGGCTTTCTTTACACATTGTATATTGACGACATTTTTAATTCGGCATAAGGCATTTTCTAAAACGTATTTATCTTCGTAACCTGAACGACGCGATTTTTATATGGACGACATTTTATTGATTCAGGCGTTACTTTGCGGAAATCCATTATTAAGAAATCCATTATGAAATTAATTAAATTTGCTATTACCCGCGAACTGTGTATTCTATGTATCCTCCGTGATGGTACCGAAAAGTAAGACGTAGGTTTAGTAAATGGATAAGACTCACCAATGGTCCGGATAAAAAGAAGACCCCAGCGGCACAATTATCCGCCCACATCCACCACACTTTTACAACCACGATCACGCCGGCACCAATCACAAAAGCACACAATTCATGTACGCACTCAACGCACGTTTCACTTCGAAACCGAAGCATCTTCAGGAGAAACGAACACTACCTCACTCTACGCGAGTGTAAGTAATACTAGAGTGTAGTATTACTAGAGTGTAGTAATACTAGAGTGTAGTAATACTAGAGTGTAGTAATACTAGAGTGTAGTAATACTAGAGTGTAGTAATACTAGAGTGTAGTATTACTTACACACGCGTAGAGTGAGGTAGTGTTCTTTCGAACGAACTTTAATTAATTTCACCTTTTTTTTCTATATGGAAGTATTATAGAATTTGCCTGTGACGTACTTCAACCACTTAAATACTTTGTTTATTGATTCAGGCGTTACTTTGCGGAGATCCATTTTTAAAAAAGATGAAATTAATAAATTTGCTAGTGTAAGTAATACACTAGTAGAGTGAGGTAGTGTTCGTTTATCATAAAGATGCTTCGGTTTCGAAGTGAAACGTGCGTAGAGTACGTAAATTGTGTGCTTTTGTGCATAGTGCTGTCGTGGGACGTGGTTGTAAAACTGTGGTGGATGCGGGTGGATAATTGTGCCGCTGGGGTCTCCTTTTTGTCTGGACCATCGGTGAGTCTATCCATTTATTAAATCGACGTCTTTTTTTTTGGGTCATCGCGAAAAACACATAAAATAGTACGCGGATCATAGCAAATTTATTAATTTCATCTTTTTTAAATTACTTTGATCTTAATACTACATTATATCCAAAATGCAAAGGAGAGTGACTATTTTGATTCAAAAATGTATTTTACTGGAGCGATTTCTCCTATCTAATTCATGGGATAAGTATGTATGGTACAAAGTCACGTTTCAAACAACTAATGATGACACTCGTAGCGAGTTATCATGTAATACAATACAGCATTATTCAGCAGCCACCGAGCAATTCAATAGACTGTCAATTAGGCAGTCACACTGTCATAAATCATCCGATAACATGCAGCCGACTGGTACAATTACTATGAGTATCATGTTACTGTTGATACTTTTTAACCGACAGCCCAAACTAGGAGGTTATCGATTCGGCTGTACAATATGTTTTTAGGGTTTTGTACCTAAAAGGTAAAACGGGACCCTATTACTAATCCTCCGCTGTCTGTTTGTCCGTCTGTCTTATAGCTTGAAAGCTGAAATTTTCACAAATTATGTATTTCTGTTGCCGCTATAACAATAAATATTACATGCAATAAACGTGTTATTTTCGTATTTTTTTGCTCAATATTAATAACGGAAACAGGTAGAGGCACGACAGTGACAAGCACTGACGTCATTGCGGCAGGAATAGGTAAGGCGGTGGTACCAAACCCGGGCGAGACAATGCAGTAGTCACGATGGTAGTAACTCTTATGACCTGCCTGGTAGAACGGCAGTTGGCCTATTCTTCAAAGGAGCTTGGGGCCAACACAGGGGGAGGGGTTGTTGTTATCTATGTGGTGGGTTTGAAATGCGACATGTATAAAACTAGCTACATAACCTTTCAAACAGTAATACGACAGGAAAAGAACCGAAGCTATTGTGGCAAAAATAAGTAAGGCGGTAGTATTACTAGGTGGTAGAGTTTTGTATATTCTCTCTGGTTCCACCGCCTTGCCTATTTCTGCCGCAAAGAGTCAGTGCTAGTCACCGTGTCGTGTTCCGGTTTGGAGAGTAAGGTAGCCGGCAAACCTATGCATGTGGCATTAGACCTCGCTACAAGAAGGACCTTCTCTCGCGTTGTACGAGATGCCTATCATTCAGGCAGTTGATTAATTTCCAAAACGGACCCCGATTAACACGTGGACCTACCATAGTCATGATAATAGTGATGTGATCAATCTGTCTATCAAAGTGGACTATACCTAACGTGACCATACATCATGTTTTGAACAGGACTGTCCCGATTTCAATTAAACTGTCCCGATGACTAAAAATATATTTCAGGAACGCGAAAATGGCTGTTTTTCGAATAATATACAGAATTAAGGCACAAAAGTTATAAAGTGTGAACCAATTTGTGGGTAATCCCATTTAACTTTACCAATATTATCTCAGACTTACGTCTCGCCGTAAAAATCGTACCGAAATGATTAATTTTGAATTGGAAAACCAATCACTTCAATAAGTTCAGTACTTTTAGTAGATCTAACTTAACATTATTATAATAATAATATCTGTAGACAAATAATACGAATTGATTTAACCATTAGCAAACAATTAGCAAATTATTTGCTTGTATTAAGAATATCAGTATACTTAATACTTGTACAAATAATATAACACGCATAAAAAACAAACTCAGAAATACAAACATCTGTGCTCATCGTTGCTCATCGGTGCGTTGCTCTCCAAGTAGCAGGGATGGAATTGCAAATCAAAAAGTTTACTGGCTACCTTACCCTCAAAACTTATTTTGTTTTCAATAAGTATATACGAATCTATGTATTATTACTTTAATGTGTATGTTTGTATAAATATAGTATTTGTATTAAAAAGGTGAAATAAATTAAATTTGCTATTATTCGCGAACTGTTCTATGTATCTTCCGCGATGGTACCAAAAAGAAAGACGTCTGTTTAGTAAATGGATAAGACCTACCGATGGTCCGGACAAAAAGAAGACACCAGCGGCACAATTGTAATAATTTTGTCGTATATTTAATACTTGTCATCGTTTTAATAATGGATTTCTGCAAAGTAACGCCTGAATCAATAAAATATAGTATTTGTATATTTAAATAAGTAAGTTTAGGTATTTATTTAAAAAAAATATTCACGGGACAAATAAAACTTACTAATCTAACCCCAAAGTAAGCAAATTTTTGCTTGTGTTATGGGTGTTAGTAAACGATACTAGCACATAGTAAATACTGGAATATATTTAATAAACACTCAAACCCAGAAAAACAAACATTTATGCTCCTCACGCAAATGTTTGTCTCCGCCGGGAATCGAACCCGAACCCCGTCGATTGCGTAGTCAGGGTCGCTAACCACTCAACCTACGGGGCGGTAATTTGTCCCGTGAATATTTTATTTTATATTTTATTTTTATTTATCTATATGTATAAATGTATATATATCTATATGTATAAATGTATATATATATATATATATATATATATATATATATATATATATATATATATATATATACATATATATATATATATATATATATATATATATATTAGTGATGGGCCGAATGTGGTTTGAACCGAATTCGAACTTCGGCCGAACATTCGGTGCAAATAAGAAATTCGGCCGAATTTCGGCCGAACTTCGGTTTAATTTTGGGGCGCTTTCTTAAAAGCACGTCGTGACTTTTACGAATTTGCTTAAAATTTAGTTCACTATTTACTACTAGCTATTATATTGTCCGCGGCTTCGCTCGCGTAAAGTAAGAGAAAAATGTAACCTATGTCACTCCATCCCTTTAACTATCTCCACTTAAAAAATCACGTCAATTCGTCGCTCTGTTTTGCCGTGAAAGACGGACAAACAAACAGATACACTTTCCCATTTATAATTTTAGTATGGATATATAGGATATCGTTAATGGGTTTCGCAACGCACTTGAATTAGTGACGTAACAGGAAAATTTTGATACATTGAGTTACATTGTTTCAATTTAGGCATGGATTTTTATTTTTAACTTTCTGCTACGTAGGTATATAGATAAGGAAGTTACTGATTTTGCCCCGTTTTTTGAAAATCGAGTTTCACCAGATCTCCACGTTTTGAGGTCCTAGAAATCTTTTCCGACTATTTTCACAATGAGGTCAGCATGTCTTTATATATGTGTATGTGTATATGTAAACATCTCATAACTTTGTACATAAATAACATACAGTAATACCTCGACTTACGCTACCCCGACTTACGCGAACCCGGAGTTACGCGATTTTCAAATCTCGTTGATTCATCTTTTATTTGACTTAGTTGCTCCACACTATTGCTTAGCCAATGTACGTATTCAGACAATTGAAAGACAAATTGTAGAAAATATGCACTCTAATGAAAGCGTAATTCTTCTACAAAACAAGGAATATATATTTTTTTGGGTTTGGAAATTTTGCGGAAAAAAAAATCAAGTCGACAAACTACTTTGTTAGATTTTATGAAGCCTTCTATATCAACATAAATTTGGCTGGCGATTTTATACTCTGCGGATTTTATGCTCTGCTATATAGATCTTAATAAACATTTTTTGTCTACGTGTATTTTTAAAAGCCTTAATCAAAAATATTTTTTTGGAAAATTATACCCCGATTTACGCGAATTCGACTTATGCGGTTGTCGCTCAGTCCCACCTATCGCGTAAGTTCGGGGTATTACTGTACATAAATAAATAACTTTGTACATAAATAACATACATAAATAAATAACTTTGTATAATCTAAGTACATAAATGTATAGATTAGGTACAGAATCTAATCAGCTCTATTCCTACAAAAACTGCGTTCAATGCATTAACTGCATCAAAATCGGTTTTTCCGCTCAAGAGCTATCGTTGACGAAAAACTTCAGAAAATTGTTTTTTGATATAACTTGGTAATTTGTCTAACTAATTGTTTTTGACCTTCCACAATAGTTAAGTGCTTAAAAAACTACGTCAAATTTAGTTTCAAGAAACGAAATGGAATCGAATTTTCAAAAGTTACAACTTTTTTAATATTAATATTTTGTTGTTTACAGAAAACTTCTTAATATTTTTAAAATAACTTTCCGGCTAATACACTGCTTGATTTAAAAATCTAACCAGCATTTCTTTCTAAAAATCTGCGTCAAATATTGTAAATTATATCTAAACCGGTTTATCCGTTTGGGAGTTACCGTTGACGAAAAATTTTTTTTTTTTTTTTTTTATAGAAGAGGGGGCAAACGGACAGGAGGCTCACCTGATGGTAAGTGATTACCGCCGCCCATAGACAACCACACTACCAGAGGTCTTGTAATTGCGTTGCCGGCCTTTTAAGAATGAGTAAGCTCTTTTCTTGAAGGTCCCTAATTCGTATCCATTTGGAAAAATTTCTGCCGATAGCTGGTTCCACAAAGGAGTGGTGCGGGGCAAAAAATGCCTCGAGAATCGCACGGTTGTGGATTTCCAGACATCGAGATGGTAAGGATGGAACTTCGAATTTTGTCGCGATGTCCGATGGTGAAATTCGGCAGCAGGAATTAATCCAAACAGTTCCTCGGAACATTCCCCATGGTAGAGCCGATAAAAGATGCAGAGTGATGCCACATCTCAACGTAACGCCAAAGAATCAAGCCGATTTGAAAGAGTCTCGTCCTCGACAATTCGAGCCGCCCTACGTTGAATTCGATCAAAAGGAAGGAGCTGGTACTGAGGAGCTTCCGCCCATAAATGAGAGCAGTATTCCATATGAGGCCGGATTTGCGCCTTATAAAGTAATAAGCGATGGGCCGGTGTGAAGTACTGCCTGGCCCTACTGAGAACTCCCAGCTTTTTAGAGGCTAATTTAGCCTTGCCTTCCAAGTGACCGCGGAACTGAACGTCACTCGTAATGTCGACTCCAAGTATTCCAATACTGGCTGTGGCTTTCAGGGAAGTATTTTCAAAACGAGGTGATACGACAAAGGGTGATTTTTTAGCGGTAAACGCGCAAACTTGTGTCTTAATGGGGTTGAATTGGACCAAATTTAATCGACCCCACTCCGAAGCAACAGAAAGTTGTGCTTCAATTTCTGACACTAGTTTGTTCCGGCACTCGTTGACGTGTTCCCGAGAAATTCCGCTGCGGCCAGAGTACAAAGCATCGCCCGTACTGTCATCCGCATAACAATGAATGCTGCTCGATCGCAACATGTCATTAATGTGCAGAAGAAACAGCGTAGGCGATAGCACACAACCTTGAGGAACACCAGCATTGACGAGTTTAAGGTCAGAGCATGCACCATCAACAACGACCCTTATACTCCGATCCGTCAGAAAACTGGTGATCCATTTGCACAATTTCTCAGGAAGCCCATAGGATGGAAGCTTGGAAAGAAGTGCCCTGTGCCATACCCGATCAAAGGCCTTCGCTATGTCCAAACTAACTGCCAATGCCTCTCCTTTATTCTCGACTGCCTCCGCCCATCGATGTGTTAAGTAAACCAGAAGATCACCAGCTGAGCGTCCGCGACGGAAACCGTACTGGCGGTCACTAATCAGCTGGTGCTCCTCAAGATACCTCAGAAGCTGGCAGTTAATAATGGACTCCATTATTTTGGAGAATAAGGAGGTTATCGCTATAGGCCGATAGTTGGACGGGACCGATTGATTGCCTTTTTTAGGGATTGGGTGCACTAAGTTCTTCCAAGTTATGGGCACGACGCCTTTTGAGTAGGAGAGTCGGAACAAATGCGTTAAAACCGGTGCCAACTCTGGAGCACACATCTTTAGCACGATTGGAGAGATGCCATCAGGCCCACTCGACTTATGGACGTCCAAGGAAAAGAGTGCCTTACGCACTGTAGTTTGCAAGAACTTTACCTCCGGCATGGAAGTATCACACCGCGGGATAGTAGGTGGTGTATTTCCTTGGTCGTCTATAGTCGAGTTGGCTGCAAAAAATGAGCCTAAGAGATCAGCTTTCTCTTTTGCAGAATGGGCTAGAGAGCCATCATCTTTGTGCAAAGGTGGAAAAGAGGGCATACAGAAATTACCTTGAACAGCTTTGGCTAGAGACCAGAACGCACGAGTTCCCGAAGGAAGGCGAACTAGCTTCCCGCCAATTCTGCCAATGTGCTCGGATTTTGCTTTAGCGATGGTTCTTTTAAAAGACCTAGAGGCATAATTGTACTCCTTTCTGAGTGTGCTGGTATTTACATCCTGAGATGCCGATGCCGCAGCCCAGGCATGGTAGGATTCATGCTTTCGGCGTGAAGCCGTTTTGCATTGGTGACCAAACCATGGCTTAGACTTGCCACCAACGGGTACAGCAGAAAACGGAATGTAAAGTTCCATTCCCTGCAGCACCACATCAGCGACGCAGTCAGCAACGACATCTGGATCTTCCAGTGAGGAGCACACACGCCTCCATGGGTAAGATGCAAAAAAAGACCGCATCCCGTCCCAATCTGCTGACCTATAGTGCCAAACGCGACGGCAGCCTGAAGAACGAGGCCGTGATTAGCGCGTAATCGGCACTTTGCTCCGTACTAGGCAGTGGTCCGATGAACCAAGTGGAGCGTCTACATAAACCTGATAACTGTCTGGGTGTGAGGTCAGCAGAAGGTCTAACAAGGAAGGAAGATGGTGGTCCACATCTGGAACACGGTTAGGCGAGGTAACCAGCTGTGTCATACCATACGCTAAAGCAAAATCGTGAACAGATCTCCCCGCATGATCGGTAGTACGTGAACCGAGCCATTCGGCATGGTGGGCGTTAAAATCACCGATGATCACGATCTCTGCGGAGGGGATCTGCTGCAGCACGGAATCTGTTGCAATTTGGATGTGCTCTATGAGTCGGTCTGATTCGGCATTTCCGCTGTGGGACCTGTACAGGCACGCATAGATGCGGGGATGGTCGTCGCAGTCTACACGTAGCCAGAGGATGGATAGGTCCTTGCCTTCAAGGCTGCTGAGACGTCGAGAACAGATATCCTCTCTGACGTAAGCACAAACTCCCGCCCGGGGTACAAATGAATGCTCAAATTTGTACCCAGGGTAGGAGAGATATGAGGTGTCAGCCGGAGAAGATATCTGCGTCTCGGTTAAAAAGAACAAAGCCGGCTTGGCCGTCTCAAGGTGGTGGTGGACGGCATTTAAATTCGAGTGAAGACCCCTAATATTAGTAAAGTCCACGTGGAGTGTGGTAGGGGATGCCTGAAGATTTTTGTTCCGTTTGCCCCGAGCAGCGAAGTGTGTGAGCGCGATTTTGCCCCCCCCAGAGTACGCAGGGCAGCCTGGGCATCCATGATTAGGTTGATGACAAATTCCTGAACATGGATGTCCAGAGGGGGATTCTCCACTGCTAACGCTAGTGGTACCCCCCTGGGGTAAACTACTACCTTTGAATCGCACTACCATAGTGTTAGGGGGAGGGGGGAAAGGGCCTCCGGGAACCTCACAGATCAAACGGAACGCAACAGCAAAGCTGTTACTTTACGTTGGTTTTAAGTGAGGTAGTGGTATTGCCCCGGTCGTGCCGGCCCATTCAGCTAAGCATAGCACTACCACTTTTATTGACTGACTGCACCAGTAGAATAATTTCACAGAAGAAGATTATTCCACCACATATTTATATAAAATAAGAGACTTTTTGACCAAAACTTGTTTGAAGGTCAAACCTTCTACAATATTGTCGTACTCTAAACAATTACGTCAAATGTAGTTTCAAGAATCAAAATCGAATCAAGTTTTCAAAAGTTATAACTTTTGAATAATAAAATTTTGCTGATTACATACAACTTACTTAATATTTTTAAAATAACTCTTAGGCTTATACATCGATTCACTTAAAAAATCTAATCAACTTTTCTCTTTATAAATAGCGTCAAATACCGTCAATTGGATGAAAATCGTTTTATTAGGATTTATTATAACGAAAATTTTTGATAACAAATTTTGATATTACTTCAACATATTTTAGCCTATATAGCTCAAAAACATTTAAGAGCTCAAAAATTTCGTTGCATGCCATTTGAAGGATGAAAATCGATCATCGTTTTCAAAATATACAGCTTTTTAAAAATGAAATTGCTGTCATTTATAACAAAAGTCAGAATTTTGAACCTTGAATAAAAATGCTTAGGTATGGTTTTTGTTCCTTTGAGCCTAAAATACCTCAATTTAGCGGGAAGTTTCAAGGATAGCCTGCAGGGTCAACTGACTTACCTATTTTTTTACCTTTTCTTCGACATTTTTTAACCTACCGATTTTGGAGCTAATAAAACCACTTAAAGGTAAAAATTACGTTGAAAGTGATTAAAAAGATCTAAATCATCATGTTTTAGAATATATGCATCTTCATCTATATCAAACTTTTGATTTTTATCTTCCCGCTATGGAACATTTTCTATTTTCGCGATGACGTCAGTGTGTCTGTATGTAGGCATGTGTGTGAGAGAGAGAGTGTGTGGTTGTATGTATGTGTGTATGTAAACATTTTATAACTTTTGAACGGCTTGACCGATCGAAACGCAGTTAATGGCATTGAATTAGATTCTGCTCAACTGAGACTTCCCAACAATTTTAACCAATTCGGACTAGAATATTTTGAGAAATTTTGAAAAAATCGCAAAAAAAATTGACGAAACCTATTTTTTTAATATAACTTCAAGATTAATGTATCGATTGACTATAACATTTTATCAGCTCTTTTAAAAAAACTGCGTCTAATTCATAAATTTTATCATGATCGGTTAATCCGTTCGGAAGTTATTGTTGACGAAAAAATTTGGAAAAGTGTTTTTTCGACATAAATTCGAAATTTTTTCAAATACAGTTTCAAAAATCAAAATTAAATCAACTTTTCAAAAGTTACGGCTGTTCAAAAATTAATATTTTGTTGTTTACAGCAAACTTAGCATTTTTAAAATGACTTTCAGACTAATATACCGATTGACTTAAAAGTCTAATCAGATTTGCTTTCTATAAATTGTGTCAAATAAGCAAATTGCATCAAAATTGGTCGATTTATTTGGTATTTAGTAATATCGAAAATTAAAAAAAAAATTTATATTGCTTCGACATTTCTGAGTTTGTAGATTATGTAGCTATGAAAACATTTTATAGGTCAAAAATTGCGTTAAATGCCATTCGAAAGACAAAAATCAATCATCGTTTTTAAAATATATAGCATTTCAAAAATTTTGAAGTTACTGTCATTTACGACTTCTATGTACTAACGAATATTTGTAACAAATTTAAGATTTTTTAAATCTGAAAAAATCTGTGATATGCTAAGATATAGATAAAGATCTAGCGGGAAGTTTCAGGAATGAGCTGCCGGGTCACTCGTTTTACATTTTTTTTGAACTCTTCGAACTCAAAAATCTATGCTGAAATTTTTTCATTTTTGTTTTTATGTTTTTTTATTTAGCGGGATGTTTCAGGGATGGCCTGCTAGGTCAACTGTTTTACGAATTTTTTTCGAAAGTATAGTATAGCCTATGTGACTCGGGAATGACTTTAATATCTTTCTAATGGTGAAAGATTTTTTCAAATCGGTTTAGTAGTTTTTGAGTTTAGATGATACAATATATAAAAATATAGAATACAAATCTTTCCTCTTTATAGCTCATTAGCGTAGATTTCAAGCAAAATAGTGCAAGAAGATACTTTTTTCTAGTGCCGAATGTTCGGCATTTAAACCGAATTTCGGCCGAATGTCGAAGTTCGGTTCAAGCTGCCGAAATTCGGTTAAACCGAATGTAAAACGAATTTCGGCCCATCCCTGATATATATATATATATATATATATATATATATATATATATATATATATATATATATATTATAATATGTATGTATGTGTATGGTAATATACATTAATTGCATGCAATCTAAAGGGTTCAGTGGCACTTCTACAGCCACATTTTGTTGGCCCAAAGGTTGACTGGTGGATAATGCCAACAGACATTAAGCTCGCCATTTGTACGAAAATGTATATTTTTGATGTACAATAAAATTAAAATAAATAAATAAAATAAAACTGGAACACAACCACGAGAAGCACCGAATCAATTACGACAGAATTAGATAAGGTGGTCGTATTAAATGTGTTTATAAAAGGGTTATTTTTTATATCTGTGTACTTATATTATTTTATTAGTAAAATATAAATTCAATATATGCAGTTTGAGTTTAAAAGCATGCTTTACCTTGACATATTGAGAGTAGGGCACTATCTCAACGTTCCGCTTATGAGGCTTGAAATAAATACATGATCTAGATAAGTACAATAAATCACTTGACCAAATTTGAAAAACTATTTAATAAATAACCTTTTTAGGTATATTAACCCAAAAAACTACTCATTTTTGAAAATAATGTACATTTATACTAACAATTTCGCGTTTAAAACTGAAAATAAAATTTACCGCAAAAACGCTCTGAACTGTCATGGTGTCTAAATGACATCACGCCGTGGTATCTAAGAGTACATTACAGTACAATTACAAACACGACGTTTTTTTGTGTTTGCAATTGTCAGTAGAAAGTTTTTATAAAAGAAAATAATAAGGAAATTGCGCGGAAAATAAGAAAATTTAAGAATACTTAACCACCATATAATATTCAATGCTCTTTCGGCTGCTTGGAAGGACAATGAGTATCTTCTATACATAGGCCGTATCCTCTATCTGCCATATCTTCTATAAAATCGTAGAAAAGTCAAAGTCATAGAATATTTTTTTTAAAAAATACTTGGAGCGTGATCCATAATCGATATCGAAGCCAAAAATATGGTTTTTAGAATTTTTGTCTGTTTGTCTGTATGTATGTCCGGGGTAAACTCAAAAAGTACTGCATGGATTTACTTCAAATTTTGCATGAATATTACTAACAGGTCAGGTCAACATATAGGCTACATATTATCACGCTATCACCTACGGGGGAGGAGCAGTGCGGAGTAAACGAAGTCCGCGCGGACGAAGTCGCAGGCAACAGCTAGTATTTATATAAATTACGTGTCACGTTATCTGTCCGCTATGAATTCCTAATATGTATGACAAAACAACGTTTGCCGGGTCAGCTAGTTTTTAAATAAAAATCTATAATCGCCTCTGTGATCTGGTGGTACAGTTTCGGTGTTGACTACATGAGGTCCCGGGTTCGTTTCTCAGGTAATTCAAAAATGTGTATTTTCAGTTTTCTGATAAAAACAAAGTTGTCCGAGATTGAAAAAGTGCCCGATTGGCGATTGGCTTGTCACCTATCACATTGTGGGACTCAGTATCTTCTAACTAGTCGTGGGTACACTTGTTGTGCCTCTGCCTACCTGTTCGGGGCTATGGGTGTGAAGATACCTTATAAAAATAACGTTACCCAAGGTTGGATAAGTACCCAGTTGGCGATAGACTTGCCACATATCACATTGTGTGGGACTCGTGGGTGCGCTTTGTTGTACCTCTGTCTACTTCTTCAGGAATACGGGCGTGAAGATACGTTTTTATAATTATAGTGGTTAAAATCCAATATTGCAAAATATAATTTTAATAACAATTTTATTTGTCAAATATCGGTTGTGAAATATTAAAATATAACAAAGACTCATTGACCTTTCTCATGACCTAAGAAAAAAGGTTTTATTTCAAGTCTATATTGTCCCTTAGGGTATTAAACGAAATAAACTCAAACGATATCGAGATTGTAAACTACTAAACTTTACGAATACTCTTAAAATATTTTTTCCCAAGTTTGCGAGCGACCTTTGAAAAAGTCTATATTGCTGCAAGACAGGTCGTAAGATCAAGTATATCACATTACTGTAAACACAAAAATCACTGGGAAATGCTTATTAGTTGTAGACAAACTTAACAAGCATTTCCTGAACTGAATCCTAAACTGACTAGAAAACTGGTTAAACTACCAACTAGTGGAGTCCAATAGGGGATTTTGGTATTTACTCGAGCGCGTCAGAGTAACGTAGGAAAGATACCTCGCATATTGTTGAGACTCTCCACCAAAATATAAGCCATTTGTATAGAGTTCAATAGAGCAGAAATATATATATATATATATATATATATATATATATATATATATATATATATACATATTACAGACAGTAAGCTCGCCATTTGTACGAAAATGTATATTTTTGATGTACAATAAAATTAAAATAAATAAATAAAATAAAACTGGAACACAACCACGAGAAGCGCCGAATCAATTACGATTTTTGAAATATATGTATATATATATATATGTATAAATATATATATATATATATATATATATATATATATGTATATATATATATATATATATATATATATATATATATATATATATATATATATATATATATATATATATATATATATATATATATATATATTTCAAAAATCGTAATTGATTCGGCGCTTCTCGTGGTTGTGTTCCAGTTTTATTTTATTTATTTATTTTAATTTTATTGTACATCAAAAATATACATTTTCGTACAAATGGCGAGCTTAATGTCTGTTGGCATTATCCACCAGTCAACCTTTGAGCCAACAAAATGTGGCTGTAGAAGTACCACTGAACCCCTTAGATTGCATGCAATTAATGTATATTACCATACATACACCATACACATACCTTCTTCACATACCATACACATACATATTATAATATTTATATACATTTATACATAAATGATAAATAAAAATAAAATATAAAATAAAATATTCACGGGACAAATTACCACCCCGTTGGTTGAGTGATTAGCGAATCTGACTACGCAATCGACGGGGTTCGGGTTCGATCCCCGACGGAGACAAACATTTGCGTGAGAAGCATAAATGTTTGTATTTCTGGGTTTGAGTGTTTATTAAATATATTCCAGTATTTACTATGTGCTAGTATCGTTTACTAACACCCATAACACAGGCAACAATTTGCTTACTTTGGGGTTAGATTAGTAAGTTTTATTTGTCCCGTGAATATTTTTTTTAAATAAATACCTAAACTTACTTACTTAAACATACAAATACTATATTTTATTGATTCAGGCGTTACTTTGCAGAAATCCATTATTAAAACGGTGACAAGTATTAAATAAGCGACAAAATTATTACAATTGTGCCGCTGGGTTCTTCTTTTTGTCCGGACCATCGGTAGGTCTTACCCATTTACTAAACTGACGTCTTTCTTTTTGGTACCATCGCGGAAGATACATAGAACAGTTCGCGAAGAATAGGTAGCAAATTTAATTAATTTCACCTTTTTAATACAAATACTATTTTTATACAAACATACAAATTAATCGCAAGTATTAATACATAGATTCGTATATATACCTATTGAAAACAAAATAAGTTTTGAGGGTAAGGTAGCCAGTAAACTTTTTCATTTGCAATTCCATCCCTGCTACTTGGAGAGCAACGCATCTTTAATAACTTTGACATCTATAGGCGAACGGTAATTCTTTCTATCTGGAGATAACCTGCTTGTTTGTTATCATAAAAGAAAAACTCTTGTTGAACCAAATCGTCTATAGAGGTTTAATTGGCTCTGTCTCCTGTGCAAAGAACATGGCGTTGTGATGTTTTATTTTATAAAACGTCGATTAAAGTAAACTCTGCAAATCAATAGAGTTATTAGATAATAATAATAATAATAATAATAATTCACGGGACAAATTACACTTACTGATCTAACCCTAAAGTAAGCAAATTATTTGCTTGTGTTATGGGTGTTAGTCAACGATACTAATACATAGAAATACATATATAAATACTAGAATATATATAATAAACACCCAAACCCGGAAATACAAACATTTATGCTCATCACACAAATGCTTGTCCCCGTCGGGGATCGATTTCGAGCCTCGTTGATTGCGTAGTCAGGGTCTCTAACCACTCGACCAACATTATTTATTCAGATTTAAGATACTTTAGTTTAAATTAAATTATCGAAACTATAACAGGCTGAGTTATAACATAATTGGTTTCCATTTTTAGCAGAAAACTTATTGTCAAAAAATATAATTTTTCATTTTGCGTTTAATTATTAAATTCAAAGATGTAATATTCTAAACTATTCAAGTTTATAGTATCTTCACTCCCATATCCCGAAAGGGGTAGGCAGAGGTACAACAAGTGCACCCACGATTAGCCGAAGATACTTGGTCCCACAAATGTGATAGGTGGCAAGCCTATCGCCAACCGGGCACTTTCCAATCCCGGGCAACTTTGTGTTTCTCAGAAAACTAAAAAAACACTTTTTTTTAAATTGCCCGACCCAGGAGTCGAACCCGGGACCTCATGTGGTCAACGCCAACGCTGGACCACTAGACTACAGAGGCGATATACTTCAATAGTTTAGAATAATAAAGCTAAGGCATTAGTTAATGCTTTACTTAATGATTTAAATTTTCGTCTCTTTGTTAATCATAATTATCTAAATAATTAAAATGGTCAAAGCATTCATCCGTCTCATATAGTTCCATTCAACAAGTCGAAACACAAATTTAGCATCAGTTTTGCCATTTTTATTGCAAATAAGAGGTGATTCTCCTAATGGAATGAGTTAAGCATTACCCATTGCCTAAAGACACCAAGGATGTATAGTAAGTTACTATGAAAGAGGTGTTACTATCCGTGTGGCGGGGTTATATCGATAACTTAGTTCACATTTGTAGTAACAGCAAAATTTTTAATTTTCACTTTTTCAGTGACAAATACACATAATGTTGTGCTCTTTCGTTTTCGCGTTTCTAAATATCGATAATAGTCTTGTGTATTTTTTTATTATTAAGCTATTGCATAGTTTATATCGGTAGCCTTGAGCGTGGAGACCCAATCCAGAAATTCCGTAATGAAAAAACCTAACACCCCCACTCCGACCGGTACAGCGATGATACTTTTTAGTTTTCCATCTATCGATAAATACCAGAACTTTTAATGACTTTTTGAAATATCACGCTAGTCTCTTTAGTTCAGCAACTCGCCTTTAGATGGCATTGGTTGAATTGGAAAACTACCGTAATCAGCTGTTTGTGAGAAAGTATATAGGTATATAGGTATTTATCATCTACGTACAACAGTGAATATCTGTACTTGTATAATTTGTGTACAAAGTGTTTTAAATATGAAAAAACAAAGTGCATTTATTAAATATTCCTGAAGAACCGACATGTATTGAAAGATAATAAAAATATTTTGAACAATATTAACGTCTCATTTATTTAATAAAAGAAAAAAAAATGTTTTTTTATCGGTCACCACGCTCAAAGTGTAACTTGAATTAATATCAAAGAAAAAAAAAACAAATAAAAAAAATACTGCATAAATAAAATAAATATATAATTGTAATTGCATAAGTTGATAAAAAATGCTATGCAATAGCTTTACCGCGGCAGTCTCCGAGTGCCACACGTCTTTTTTTTTACTTTGTTTTCGTACTGTTTATGTCTAAATTTTAAAAAACTTTAAAACGCTCTCCTCGAAATTATCAATTTTGTAGTTAGTGTAATTGTGAACTAAGGTATCGATATATAACCCTTGTGGCGGTTACCTTACCTCTTAACCCAAACACAAACGACAATTACCGATGCTGTTGCGACAGAAATAGATAAGGCGGTGGTACAAATACTGGTGGAGATGTTGCCGAACTCTACCACCTAGATAGTAGCCACGATACTTTTGATACGTTTTAATCTTCTGTCGCTTCTTACAAGATGTCTTGAAGTAAAGAATTTGAGCTATTCTTCACAACTGGGTTTGGATCAACAAGTGATTTAGATAATAACATATAACTAAATTGATTAGTGCACATATTTATTTATTTTAGCATTTACTTCAACTCAATATTAATAAATAAAAAATCTTTTTATTAAACCTTTTCATGTGGCAGTTAGGGAAAATTAATCTATTTATTAAACTTTTTCGTGTGGCATTAAATCTTGCTAAACGAATTTCAACACATCATTTATATATTTTGTGTCTTCAAGTAATGGATATCTGATTTTATCAAGAGAGCCATTTGCTTATCTACTATCTTATGAAATTACGGTTGCCACCTACCAGTTCTTAATAGAGTTATATCAGCACTAAAAAAGGGATCTTGGATGCTTTTTACGGGAGATTTTTTTTTTTATTGACAGAGGAAACAATTTTCAAAGTCCAATAATTACAAGAGAAATTTCGCACATTCACCAAATTGCATCCTATTAAAAATTAATAACTTGGCAACCTTACAGAGATGCTGAAGTGTATAGTTTTCGCTTTGTCAGATTATTATGGTTTATAACCCTTCGTGTTCTTCGGTCAATTGAGTCCAGGGCTTAGATTTGATACTTGGCAAAAACTGCAAAAAGAAGGTTGCAGTACTCCATGAAAGATCGAACTTGGGCCACATAGATCTCGCCAATTGATGAACCCGTGTAGTAACTGTAAAGTTATTAGGCGTTTGGCTTACTCTGCTATCTCGCAAAATAATTAGCGTGATAATACTCTTTAATATAAATTCTGTGTCTATTATTTGCGACATTCCAATTACGATTTCTTATTTTAGTAAAATTAGAACTTATTAACATATTTTCTCTAATGGAGTATGTGATTGACTTTAAACAGTTTTATATTTTAAAGTATTTTTTTTTAACTTTGGTGGTTCTTATTTTGTATTCAATTCCCTTATTTATAAGTATGTCTTGTTTTTCTTTTCTTTATATAGTATAAAACAACAGGGTAATTCAATTAAAGATTTTTAAAGCATATCATTAAATACGTGCAATGCCGTGGTAGGTCGGTAGTTAAGTTGTAATGGTGTTATTGTTCAAAAAAAATATCAAGACGATTTTTAAATAAATGCTTATATTTTTTTTAAGTTGTGATTCAATTCTTATGCATGTTGTATTAAAGATAGCTTACACTATGCACTTTAGCTATGTATTCTAACTTGCAAGTCTATTGTCCAATCGTGCTGACAATTAATATTAATAGACACTCAGAAGAGGAAGCTAACTGATACATCTGATTGATGCCACTCAGACGTAACCCACACACATCGCCGTACAAGAGTGAATGCTCAAATATTTACTACATCTGTGATTAAAACTACGTAAGTTCAATGAATGATGAACAAAGTTAAGTAGTATTAAAGATTTTTTAAATTTAAGCACTGTCTACTAGGTGGTAGTCCTGTATTGTCTCACCCTGGTCTACTGGTTTAATAATAATATTTTAATAATATCTTTATTTGCTTAAAATAAGGAACATAATTAGATCTTATTTAAAAATATGCTGCTCTTTAATCATATTTTGCCTGTTTTGTAGCGTGCAAATGTTAAATTTATGTTAATAATCATAGTAAATTTAATTTAAAAAAATTACCACCGCCTTACCTATTCCTGTCGCAATAGCGTCAGTGCTTATCACTGTCGTGTTCTGGTGCAGAGGGTGAGGTAGCCGGTATATTTATGCATGTGGTATCGTCATCCCACCACACGGTTAGCAAAGCACCATTAACATATTTCGACGGTCTCTACGTATAAAGAAACATATTAAAAACTGAAGTTTACAGGAGAGCGTAATTAATGTGCAAATCTCACTTAAAATAATTCTATGCATAATTGTAAACATTTTTTATCTACAATGAGTTCTTAGATTTAGGGAGTCCGTAATAGTATTTAAGTGTTTAAATTTTTTAATATTTACCTGAAAAAACTGATATGTGACTCTTTTTTACATTGAGGTTCATATCAGACAAGTCGGACATACCTATATAAAAAATCAAATAAATCGCCGAAACATTCGAATTTCTTAAATAACTTTCAAACCAATGCATGCTCCGATTGATTAAATCTAATCAACTCTTTTTCTTAAGAACTTGCGTTGAATGACGCGAATTGAATCTAAATCGCATAATTTGTTCGGGAATTATCAGAAAATTTTTGAAGAAAGCGGTTTTCGGCATGATAGCTTGGATATTTTTAAGTACCTAATCGAATTTAAACGTTTTGCATTTTTAGTACACAAAAACTGAAAACTCAAATAGAATGCCGAATGAAATATCAAATTGAATCAAGTATTTAAAAGTTACATTAAAATAGAGAGAGGCCGATTGGCTATGCGAGTCACTACCATCGTGGCTACTAGGTGGTAGAGTTCTGCACTGTCTCGCCCAGGTCAGGTACCACCGCCTTTCCTATTCCTGCTGCAATAGCGTCAGTGCTTGTCGCTGTCGTGTTCCGGTTTGGAGGGTAAGGTAGTCGGTAAACTTATACATGTGGCATTAGACCTCGCCACAAGACAGCAACGCAAAAGGTGTTAATGGTGATTAACACCTTTGGTTTCTATAGGCGATGGTTGACTTTTTCCGTCAGGAGATCCATCTGCTTGTTTGCTATCTTATGATATAAAAAAAAGATTCTGAGATGAACAGCATGGTCTAGTTGACCATGCTGTTCATCTCAGAATATATATATATACACATATATTGAGGACAAACAAATTACTATAAAAAGGAAAAACATTTTAGAGTGTACAATTTTTATTTAAATCGTTTTTTTTTTGTTTATAAATAAAATTTCACCAAAGTAGATATAGAAAAACATTTATTAAACGTGTATATTAAAGGTCGCAGGGACCTTGAATAGGAGGTAAAACTTGGAGGGGAGAGCGGAGAATAATGTAAATTCTCGACTAGTTTATGAATTACGGTGCATTGTGCTCTTTGAATGTAATAATAAATATTGCTAACCCCAAAGTAATCAAATATTTTGCTTGTGTTATAGATAGTCAACGATACTAATACATAGAAATATATATATATATATATATATATATATATATATATATATATATATATATATATATATATATATATATATATATATATATATATATATATATATATATATATATATATATATATATATATATATATATATATATATATATATATATATATATATATATATATATATATATATATATATATATATATATATATATATATATATATATATATATATATATATATATATATATATATATATATATATGGTGGAACTAGATCATGGTCATCAGCATGGTCAACTAGATCATGCTGTTCATCTCAGAATCTTTTGCGCGGAAAATTAGAAAATTTAAGAATACTTAACCACCATATAAAGTTTAATGCCATTTTGGCTGCGTGGAAGGACAACCCCGTAGACTTATATAAATTACGTGTCAGGTTGTTTGTCCGCTATGGATTCCTAATATGTAAGGCAAAACGTTTGCCGGGTCAGCTAGTAATATTATATGTTAGTTCTTTCTACAAATCAACGCGGATGAAACCACGCAACATATATCTATAAATAAAATTGAAGTGTGTGTTTTTAATATCAAGATAACAGCTTTTTATTAAGTACATATATGAATATTTGCACGTTACTCATACCATATAACATATTAAAAATAATATGTCTGTCTGCCTAGATTTGTCTATCTACGAGTACGTCTATTTGTTTCTTTTTGATAATTCTCAAAAAGGCATAATCGATTTTAATGAGCTTCATTAATTAAATAATTGTCTCCGATATATCTGATTGTATAAGGAATAAATTATGCTACTATTATTTTAGAAAAATATTTAACTTCCCTTAAAATAACATTTAGATCTTAGTTCACGCGGACAAAGTCGCAGGTACTGCTAGTTATTTATATAATTTTTAATGCATATGTATCGTCGTAATACTGTATTGTCGTAAGTTTATCTGGAAAATTTCATGTATAATTTATAATTTTTGTAATACTTGCTTAAATATTCCTTTGAATTCCAAGATCAAAGTCAAAATTGGCTTTTCCATTAGCCGTGTTGGAGACAAGACCTGTCTTCGTTCACAACTCCTTGTTTTAATGTACTTAAGAGAATTTGAAATTCGAAAAGTCCAAAAAGGTTTCTGTAATGGAATTAAAATGTTGTTTGGAAGTAAATGTTTTAACACAACAATTCTTTTTTCAACTGGCTTTTCAAAAGAAAGAGGTTTACAATTTGTCACAATCTTTTTAGGGTTCCGTTCCTGAAAAGGAGAAACGGAATCCTTAAAGGACCACTTTGTTTTCCGTCTATCCATCTGTCCATCTTTTAGGACCCTTTTTATCAAAAACAGGTAGAGGTATCAAGTTGAAATTTATATCAAACACTCGGGTATACGATCCCTCTCAACGAACAATCAAACTTGTGAGTAAATGTGATAAAAAAATATGTCAAATTTTATGACCCCTCTCAACGTACAATCAAACTTGTGAATAAATGCGATAAAAAATATGTTAAATTAAGTCGCACGGATATTTTGCGATTACGAAAAGGAATCCAAACCTATAACTTCCCGTTGACCTAGAATTATGAAACTTGGTAAGAAGCAATTAATGTCTTACAGCACATTTAGGGGCAAAATTCGAAAAACCACGTATAAATCGGTATAGAAATATAACTCACCTTAGTTTTACTCTACACAATGTTACGACTTGACATTTTAGTGCAAAGACAGTTTGTGTAAAAGACTTATAAACGATACTTTTTATGACACATAACTTTACGGTTTTAAGAGGGATAGTAATTTTATCATGTGAACATAGTTTCATAAATGAAGCTATAAGTTGCAAAAAGTTACCTTCCTTATCTTTACGAGGAGTTTGAACTGGTATTGCGTGACTCTGCTTATGTAATAAATAATAACTATACATGCAATAAAGCCACTACTTGATTTTTACATAATTCTATCGACATTTTTAATATAAACACATATTTTTCGAAAGATAGATGACACGGGTAGGAATTTTTCAGAACGGAAACGACTTTGACCGCCCCATTGGTGGTTAGCGACCCTGACTTCGTAATCGACGGCGCTCGGGTTCGATACCCGACGAGGACAAGTATTTGTGTGATGAGCATATAAATGTTTGTATTTCTGGGTTTGTGTGTTTATTAAATTATTCCAGTATTTATATATGTATTTCTATGTATTAGTATCGTTGACTATCATCCATAACACAAGCAAATAATTTGCTTACTTTGAGGTTAGATCAATGTAATTTGTCCTGTGAATATTTATTTATTTATTATATACTAGCTGACCGGGCAAACGTTGTTCTGCCCTTTTAACTACTCTTATTTTTTTTCTGTATTTGCTCACCTTTTAAACCTTCCCTGGACTTCAACAATTAATTCAAAACCAAAATAAGCCAAATCGGTTCAGCCGTTCTCGAGTTTTAGCAAGACTAACGAACAGCAATTGATTTTTATATATATTTTTTAAAATATATATAAAAATCAATCAAAGAGCCTCGTTTTTAAAATGGTCGGCAACACAGCTGAAAAATTTCTAGTACCTAGTGTATTTGTCTATGGGTAGCAATTAATCATTTACCACCACACAAGCTTCCTGCTTGTTTGCCCCCTTTTCTAAAAACATTATAAAACTAGCTCTGCCCGCGTCTTCGTCCGCGTCTTATTTACGTTGCTTAGAAAATATACAGTTCCACGGTTTTACTCGCATAGTTCCTATTCCCGTGGGATTTTTTGGATGAAAAACTAAGTCCCATGTCCTTTCTCGGGTCTCAAACTAACTTTATACCAAATTTCATCCAAATCAGTTCATTTGTTTAGGCGTGAAGAAAGGACAGACAGTCAGATAGTTACTTTTAGATTTTAGTACGGATATTTACTTCTTATATTTTTATATCACTAAATAGCAAACAAGCAGATGACTCTCCTGATGGAAAGAGAAACCCTCGCCTATAGACAGCAAAGATGTTAATGGTGCAATGCTATCCATGTGGCGGGACACGCATAAGTCTACCGGTTAATTTACTCTCAAAACCGGACCATAATCATGACAAGAATTGACGCTATTGCAGCAGGAATAGGTAAGGCAATGATATCGAATAACCGGGCGAAACGTTGCGAAACTCTTCACCTAGTAGTCACGATGGTAATGACACGTGTAGCTGATCGGTCGCCTTTTACAACGTGCCTGGTAGAACGGCAGTTGGTCTATATTTCAAAGGAGCCCGGACCAACACGGTGGAAAAATATTTGTGCATTCTCGTTTCTCGGGTTTACTGGTACTCGGTACTCTTTCAGAGGTAAGTGCACTCTTTGTAATTATTCTTAATTTTCTAAGTCTGTTACTCGTAAACGAAGGCGAAAGTTAGCGGTTTTGAGAGTATTTATTTATTTATAACTTTATTGTACTTACACAACATACATATTACTATGTATATATATATATATATATATATATATATATATATATATATATATATATATATATACACATGCTACTTTTATCATTGTTGATTTGGCGACCGCATCAATGCTGTGCGTTTTGGCGACTTTCTGCGTTCCGAAAGGAATTCAAATCGCGCGTCTTATCGATTGTATCGATGCTGTATCGCGATTTTGCTGCTTCCTGCGTTTGGACGCGGCATCGAAATCGTGCGTTTTAGCGAATGGTCCGATGCTAAACTGAAAAATGATTCTATTTATAAACATAAAAAATTTACAGAATTTTAAAATGCTAGTATTTATTCTTTAATTTCTCTAGAATCAAGGAAATAATTTGAAGTTGATATCACCACTTTGCGTTTGCGGTGGCGGCGTTTTGTGTTAGCTAGTTGAATCATATAACATTTGCTACATTATATTTACTGTGGTAACGTAACATAAATATATATTTTTAAATTTATTATAATATTCGGGACAATATCTCACTGCACTATTAACAAAATAATTGCATATTATATATTTATATTAATATAATAAATGATCGTATAATTAGCATTATGTTTATATTATTATTATATTAGCATTATTTGCCCCAGACAGGATTCATAAAACTCACTATAAAAAAAAACGTCGAGTGTGAGTAAATTTTTAATTAATTCTTAAATCTTAATTTCTTAATTTGTGGTAAAATCTCTTTTGATGTACTGTTTCTAAACATCTTGTCATTATCATGCCGCGGCTATACGCGGTTACGGCGAAGATTCGCGCTCGCACGATGTATCGGCCTATCGCGCAACTGCATCGCGAAGGGCCTTGACGCGTCACTGCAGTGGGTGTCAAACTGCTCTCCACAGGTGATATTAGTGCGACTCACGACATAGAAACTATAGTATAATTAAGATAAACAATAATAATAATCAACTATAATTTATCCGCATATATTTGTTTAGGTAATTTCATGTATAAGCCGTATTTTAATATTGACATAGTGTCGTATGCTTTTCAACGTATTCTTTTTTATTTTGTTCCATGGTAGAAAAATAACATACGACAATATGACTTTTCATGTTTATGAAGCTGTATCACAAGTGTTAGCAATATTTTACACAAACATACATAAAATGAGTATTTGAAGCCATCAATTTCTAAATTATTGTGTCAATATAAAGCTGAAGTAATATTTCTTTACTAATTATCAAAAGCTTACGGAATCTTTAGGATTGTTAATTATTTAACATATAATTAGACGGTAGTCGAATAAAATAAAACACTATATAATAAAACACTATCTGTGAGATGTGTTTCGAATTATTCGTGTTTGTGAAATTGAGAAGTTGCTTAATATACAACAATAAATTGTAATAATTTCTGTATTTCGTATTCAATATAATTCAATATTCCGTTATTTGATGTTTAAATTAATAAACCTTATACCTTTTACCAAGTGGAGCGAACACAAGTTCGTTATCTTTGGGTGAATGAAATACAGTACACAGTAGCATAAAATCAAAGAATTTAAAGGAACAAATGTTCATGAATTAGGAATTAGGAAATAGGAAAAGATTTTAAGGAATGTTACAATATTCTGGTTTGCTTTGTCGTGGGCCGCACAAATATCATCAGCAGGCCGCACATATATAACCTGCGGGCCGTGGTTTCATGATCAGTGATAATACGACTTCATTATGACGTAAGCAATTATCACGATGTAGGTCGTGACAACATCGTGCTAGCGCGAACCGTAGGCCGATATATGTAGCTACGGGGTAATGCTAACCCTATCCATATCCTCATCCCAGTCCCTTTCCCTATCTGTATTCCTAACCCATATCCCTGTCCCTGTCCCTGTCCCTGTCCCTGTCCCTTCCCCTTTCCCTTTCCCTTTCCCTTTCCCTTTCCCTTTCCCTTTCCCTTTCCCTTTCCCTTTCCCTTTCCCTTTCCCTTTCCCTTTCCCTTTCCCTTTCCCTTTCCCTTTCCCTTTCCCTTTCCCTTTCCCTTTCCCTTTCCCTTTCCCTTTCCCTTTCCCTTTCCCTTTCCCTTTCCCTTTCCCTTTCCCTTTCCCTTTCCCTTTCCCTTTCCCTTTCCCTTTCCCTTTCCCTTTCCCTTTCCCTTTCCCTTTCCCTTTCCCTTTCCCTTTCCCTTTCCCTTTCCCTTTCCCTTTCCCTTTCCCTTTCCCTTTCCCTTTCCCTTTCCCTTTCCCTTTCCCTTTCCCTTTCCCTTTCCCTTTCCCTTTCCCTTTCCCTTTCCCTTTCCCTTTCCCTTTCCCTTTCCCTTTCCCTTTCCCTTTCCCTTTCCCTTTCCCTTTCCCTTTCCCTTTCCCTTTCCCTTTCCCTTTCCCTTTCCCTTTCCCTTTCCCTTTCCCTTTCCCTTTCCCTTTCCCTTTCCCTTTCCCTTTCCCTTTCCCTTTCCCTTTCCCTTTCCCTTTCCCTTTCCCTTTCCCTTTCCCTTTCCCTTTCCCTTTCCCTTTCCCTTTCCCTTTCCCTTTCCCTTTCCCTTTCCCTTTCCCTTTCCCTTTCCCTTTCCCTTTCCCTTTCCCTTTCCCTTTCCCTTTCCCTTTCCCTTTCCCTTTCCCTTTCCCTTTCCCTTTCCCTTTCCCTTTCCCTTTCCCTTTCCCTTTCCCTTTCCCTTTCCCTTTCCCTTTCCCTTTCCCTTTCCCTTTCCCTTTCCCTTTCCCTTTCCCTTTCCCTTTCCCTTTCCCTTTCCCTTTCCATTTCCCTTTCCCTTTCCCTTTCCCTTTCCCTTTCCCTTTCCCTTTCCCTTTCCCTTTCCCTTTCCCTTTCCCTTTCCCTTTCCCTTTCCCTTTCCCTTTCCCTTTCCCTTTCCCTTTCCCTTTCCCTTTCCCTTTCCCTTTCCCTTTCCCTTTCCCTTTCCCTTTCCCTTTCCCTTTCCCTTTCCCTTTCCCTTTCCCTTTCCCTTTCCCTTTCCCTTTCCCTTTCCCTCTCCCTCTCCCTCTCCCTCTCCCTCTCCCTCTCCCTCTCCCTCTCCCTCTCCATCTCCTTCTCCCTCTCCCTCTCCCTCTTCTCTCTCTCTCGTTTCCCCTTCCCCTTCCCATATCTCTATCCATATCTCAATCCCCATCCCTATCCTTATCCCTAACCCTTTTATTATTTAATATTTATTATCCCTATGCCTATTCTTATCCTTAACTGGTCGGCTTAATTTTATACATTTAATTTTTGTTCGTCACATAACGTAATTTGTTCATCGGTATTGCGTCATAACTTATGCATGTGGCATTAGACCTCGCCACAAGTCTCAACATCTTTGGTGTCTATAGGCGGTGGTTGACTCTTTCCATCAGGAGACCCATCTGCTTGTTTGCTATCTTATGATATAAAAAAATATTATAGTCTGTTGTGTTAAAATCACGTCGTTTCTACAGAATTTTCCCTTCAAAAAAATTTTCCTAAACCACGAAAGAATCATAATTAAATCATATTTACTTTAGTGATGCTGAAGATTGGTCTCTACACGCATAGTTGTAATCAACTCAATGATAATAACTCTACAACAGCCAACAGCACTCTAATACAGCCAATCTAGGCCAGTTCACATAGGTCTAAATAACCTATCAAACTCCCACTTGGCACTGCGGCACATTTGACAGGAGGAAGTATTGAATTGAGCAGGTAGTTACGTCGTGTGCGTGCGAATCGGCCTATAAAGGGGGCCTATTGTACCTACGCATATCTTTTATATCTGTGAAATATGATGCCAATAACCATTTGATATTGTGTGTTCAACATACATTTATATGTGTTTTTGCACTGATTACGCGCTGTAGGAAACTAAAAACCTATAAAAAACAAAATAGCGTTGGCGTTGACCACATGAGGTCCCGGAATCCTGGGTCGGGCACGTTAAAAAAAGTGTTTTTCCGTTTTCTGAGAAACACAAAGTTGCTCGGGATTGGAAAGTGCTCGGTTGGCGATAGGCTTGCCACCTATCACATGTGGGACCAAGTATCTTCGGCTAATCGTGGGTGCACTTGTTGTACCTCTGCCTACCTTCGGGGATATGGACGTGAAGATATTTTTTACTTTTTACATAGTATCCCCAAACATGTAGGCAGAGCTTCAAACACTGCATCCACGATTACTCGATACCGTCCCATAACGTGATTAATCCTGCAAGTGGGAAGCCTGGTGCCAACGAGCACTTAACCAATACCTGGCAACGTTGATATTGTTAGAAAACTGAAAAAAAAATGCATTTTTGATTTGCACGATCCGGAAATCGAACTCAGGACCTCATGTGGTCAATACCGACACCGGACCACAGGACCACAGAGGCGACAATATCATAACAAGCAGATAACAAACATAACAGCTAGTGTATTATATGACGCAATTTACGGCACTATCTCTGTGTTGGTTCGGTCTCCCTTTATAAAAAAACAATCAACCATTCTACCAGGCAGGTCGTAAAAGACGAACGAGGCTATACGTGTCACTGCCAGCGCGAATACTAGGTGGTAGATTTTCGCAACGTCTCACCCGGGTATGTGGTATCACCGCCTTAACTATTCCTGCCGTAATAGTGTCAGTCATTGTCGTATTGTTACGTGCTTCGGGTTCGCAGTTTGCAAGAAAACCCCACTTATATTAAACCGTGTATTTACAACACAAACACACACAACAATACAATGTAATAAAAACAAACAACTAGTCACTCACTATTATCTATTCATTTATCAATAGGAGTAGCTATCTCTTTCTTTTATTTCTAGATCTCTCCAGCGTTCCAACTCTTCACGTTTCTAGATTATTCGCAACAGTATTGCAATGTCAAATGGCAATGCCCCATAGATAAATCTATCTATGGGGCACCTATACCTATTCTTGCCGCAATAGAATTTAGTGACGTGACCCAGTTTGGAGAATAAGGTAGAAGGTAAACTTATGCACATGACATTTATACTATCCTACTAAATTTAATGGCAACGCACCATTAACATCTTTGGTGTATAGGCGATGCTTGTCTCTTTCCATCAGGCGGGTCATCTGTTTTATATCAAACTAGCGACCTGCCCCCGGTTTTATCCGCGTAGCTTTTGTTCCCGTAGGAATATCGGAAAGGTTTAAATATTAAAACCTTTCTCAAGAATCAATCTATGTATTAAAAAAACCGCATCAAAATCCGTTGCGTAGATTTAAAGATTTAAGCATACATACGGACATACAGAGAAAGCGACTTTGTTTTATACTATGTAGTGATAATGTACAAATTATATTTTTTACTATGTACCCCGTGTTAGTCCGGATCCCTTTGAAGAATAGGCCAGCTGCCGTTATGCCAAGCAGGTCGTAACAGGCGACAGGAGATATTTAGATAGACATTCAACAAATTGGAAAACTAACGAAAGTGCAGCAGAAAATTGGGCTTACAATCTAAGTCACGTTACAGATTCCAGTGAAAGACAAACTGCTTTAAGTTTTTCGTATTTTTATAATTCAGCTTTTTTAGAGTTTCGAAATAAACTAGGAATCCTATATGGTTATGCGAGTCACTACCATCGTAACTGCTAGGTGGTAGAATTCCGCAACGTCTCGCCCGAGTATTCAGTACCACCACCGGAACACGACAAAAACCGTAGTGCTTATCTTTATCGTGTTCCGGTTTGGAGAGTAGGGTAGCCGGTAGATTTATGTTTGTGGCATTGCCATCCTGCCACACGGATAGCGACTTGATGGAAAGAGATATATAGACAACAAAGATTTTAATAGTGCGTTAATATCCCTAGGGCAGGATGGCAATGCCACATGCATAAGCCAATCGGATACCTCACCCTCCAAACTGGAACAGTGCAATGACAAGCGTTCGCTATTGTTGGAGGAATAGTTAAGGCGGTGGTACCACATACCCGGGTGAGTCAAAAACACTTTATCACCAAGTATTTACGATGTAAGTGACTTGTACACTAAATGTTCGCTTTTTATTATCTCTCCGGCAGAATTAATAATGATCTGTTTTTCAAAGGAAGCCCCAGCTAGTGTATATTTAGACGCAATCTAGAAGAACAAGTTTATTTGAAACAAGCTGTGCCCGCGACTTCGTCCACGTGAAAAATTTCTAAAGTTAAGTAGCCTAAGTTCCTCCTTATTTTCGATGTTTAAGATAGGCAGTCCCGGGATTTTACCCACATAATTACCGTCCATCCTATATCCTTTATCGAGTCTTAAACTATCTGTGTACTAAATTTTATTCAAGTTGATTCAGTGGTTTAAGCGTGAAAAAGAGACTAACGGACAGACAGAGCTACTTTCGCATTTATAATATTAGTATAGTAATTATAATTTTAATAACAGTATCATCATCACGCCCGGTTCCCTTGCGGGGTAGACAGAGTAAACCGAACGTTTATAGACTTTTCCGTTTACCGCGATTCACAGGTTTATCGGTTGGCGAGATAAGTAGCGATCCTTATCGCCGCGTTTATCGACACATTAACCATTATTGACTATTTCTAGCGATAAGTGGGACTTGAATATAACAATAGGAGTGGTAATACACCATTCTGCCAGACTTCAAGCTGTTACTAAGATTCTATATTTTTGAAAAAAATCTAGAAAAATAATTGAATTCTACTTAAAGAATAGCTTATATCAAATTTAAGTTACGAAATGTTAAAAATAGCCAAGACACCACGACCTTTCTCACGACCTTCTAAGAAAAAAGGTCTTCAAGACTATATTATCCCCAAGGGTACTAAACGATATAAACTCAAACGCAATCGAACCTGTAACATTAATAAAGTTTACAAGCACTATTAGAATACTTTTCCCAAGTTGGTAGCGCCCTTTTAAAAGAATTTGACCTTCTGCGAGGTAGTTTGTGAAATCAGTCACTATCATCGTGACGATTATGTGGTTTAGTTCCGCTTTGATTTGGTACCTATATATACAGTGCGTGAGAAATGGAAAGCCTTGGAGGAGGCCTTTACCTGAGAGCGGTTCATGCTGATTGTTTTTTCATATTATATTATGTTCTTTGATCATATTTGACAATCATGTTTAATATTATTTTTTCTCCAAAGTAAAAATTAAAATATGTAAATACTGAAAAAAATATTAATATGACTTTATTTTTGAAAATGAAAAAAGATATGGTTTTTTTTAATATTCGTATTTTTACATATATTTCCCTAAAGTTAAGCAAATATTTTAAAAATGACAATAACTTGTCGCTGTTTGTTTCATAGTTTCACTTTAATGGCTTCCGCACAAAGATCACGCAAAGGCGCGATGTTAGTTTTTCGGGTTTTTACAAAGGAACTTTAAACGTGCCGCACACGCGACGCGTGTCCTATGGTAGGATCCGACTTGCGCGGCATTCTTTGATAATAGAATTTACTTATTTGTAGGTGTTGTCATACTTAATGTATGAAAATACCATTTAAGATTACTTTTTTTAATATAAACTAATTAATTATTATCCATAAAATAATTGCACATATGTAACCGTATTACGGTACCAAATAACACCATTATATATATATATATATATATATATATATATATATATATATATATATATATATATATATATATATATATATATATATATATATATATATATATATATAATACAATATATATACAATACAATGTTTGGAATTGTGTTTGTGTGTCGTAAACTTATATGTACATCTAACTTATTCAATCAATTCGAGTTTGATTCCTGACAGGGACTGGAATTTATGTGATGAGAATAGATGTTCGTTTTTCCGGATTTTGGTGTTTATTAAATATATTTCAGTATTTACATGTATTTTTATGTATTTTTATGTAACACACATTATCACTAAATAATTTGCTTACTTTGGGGCTAGACCCATTCGTGCAATTAATCCAGCGATATTATTATTATTATATGTTTAATTTTTCTAATTTTAGAGGCAACTGTTAAACTGTCTTTGATATAATGGTAATTTAAAAACCTAAACAGATTTCAAACGTGAACTATACTCATATCTCAATAATTACTGGACCGATTCGATTGATTGAATTGAAAATGAAACTTAGATTATTCCATAAGCTGAAATATACCTGATTTAATTAAAAAAAATCATTTCGATATCATTTTAGGTCCCGCGAAATTTGTGGATAAATACAAATATACAAAATATGCAAAGATAAATACATTTACGAAATTTAGTACACGTGCCAAGACGCCTAAATAGATCAGCATACTTGATGAATATTATGCAATTCTAATTTCTAACAATATTACATACATACATGTCAAGTGGCTGGTAGCATGCGCAGGCGTATATTATCGGTATGTTAAGCTACAATTCTATATCACTGGTCCGTTTCAAATTTCACACCACATGAAATCTATAAATGTAGAAATGGTGAATAGGGGGCAATCGAGTAGGAGGCTGCAACACTTAGGATCTTGCAGGTATTCTGCTGCTTTAAGGGCCCCAAGTCATGTAAATTCGGTTCGTTTGTTAAGTCTCTACATTCAGGGTTACATTTTACGAAATTTTAATATTTCATCCTGAATTTCATCCATGAGAAATCTAGTAATATAAGAAAGTTCCTTAATCAATCAAATTCCTCATTTGTCAGGATCCTCTTTGAAGGATATACCATCTGCCGTTCTGCCAGAGGCCCACAAAAGGCGAACAATAGGAACTCTACCACCTAGTGTCACTACCATCATGATTACTACGTGGTAAGGTTCCGCAACGTCTCGCCCGTGGTTTGGCACCACCGCCTTAACTATTCCTCAATATTACAATATCGTCAATGCTTGTCACTATCGTATTCCGATTTACAAGGTAAGGTAGTCGGTAGCTATATGCATGTAGTATCATTATTCCGCTAAATGGATATCAACTCACTATTAACAACTTCGGTGTATGTAGATGATGGTAATCTCTTTCCATCAGAAGAGCCATTTTGTTTCTTTGGTATCTTACTACACAAAAAAAAAGAAATCGAACATTGCTTATTAATAAAAATACAGAGCATTGTTAATATTCATTGTTTTTATTCATCTGAAAGAATTTTAGTCTAGGAGCTTGAAAATTATATTATGTAATAATATTATTTACTAGCTATTGCCCGCGACTTCGTCTGCGCGAACTTCGTTTACTCCGTACAGCTCCTCCCCGAAGGTGATAGCGTGATAAGATGTAGCCTATATGTTGACCCGATCTAATATTCATTCAAATTTTGAAGTAAATCTATGCAGTACTTTTTGAGTTTACCCCGGACATACAAACAGACACAAATTCTAATAAAAACTATATGTTTGGCTTCGATATCGATTGTAGATCACGCCCCAAGTATTCTTTAAAAAAAATCAATGTACAGTTTTGACTTTCCTACGATTATATAATATGTATAGATTTCGTATAGATTATCTCATTCAACTCAAAAAGTACTGCATGGATTTACTTCAAATTTTGCATGAATATTACTAACAGGTCGAGTCAACATATAGGCTGCATATTATCACGCTATCACCTACGGAGGAGATGTGCGGAGTAAACGAAGGCCGCGCGGACGAAGTAGCGGGCAACAGCTAGTAAATAATATTATTACATAATATTATTTACTAGCTGTTAATAACATGACATTTGGTTTTGATTGAAAACTGAAAATTCGATGTGCGTGCCCTAGAATAAGGGAGAATTTAAAAACTCAACATGTGAAAAGTTTTCTTTGTAAATTACAAATGTCGAGGAAGGTATTTCTTATACAGCGTGTTAAGGACAGTGTACCGAAAAATTAAAAAATCATGTTATTTTCGCACCATGCGCCACGCAATTTTAAACGTACAATGATCGGACGTCAGGCGGAAGATTAAAATTTTAATAGTTATGTTTAATGAATCTGATTAGCGTAATGACAATAATATATATATATATATATATATATATATATATATATATATATATATATATATATATATATATATATATATATATATATATATATATGTGTGTGTGTGTGTGTGTGTGTGTGTGTGTGAATTGTGTGCAGTAAATTTTTTAATGTGATCAGAATTAAACATTAAGATAAATCTCATATTTAATTCAATGTTATAATTATTGTTTTAAAAATATTGTGAGAGGTAATAAGTGAAATTTGGAATTTGTTTTATTAAATAAAAATGTAACTCACTAATTTATTGTAAAATGTACAAACAGCATGGAAAAGGCTTTTTTATTTTTTTATTTTTATTTATTTTAATGACAATAATTTAAAAACACATTTTTCTATATTTATTAAACGAACCAATCAACAAATTTTAACAGTTACTGTGATTGTTATATCTAACCCCATAACTCTCCGACTAGATCACGGCAGGTCATTAAGATTACTGAAGTTATCTTGTTTATCGGATAAACAAAGTTTTTCATCGAACTCTAGAAAATCTTCACTCTCTTGTGATTGCTTTTTATTAGTTGGAAACTTGAGATTTTTAACTCTTTCCATTTGCTAGTTTACCTTAAACTTTATCTAAGTAAAATACTGTAAAAAACATTTTTCAATATTCTGCATAATCCTATACGTGACGGGTTGCTATAATCAATGATGCGTCATTCGTAGCAGTAACTATGAGCCAATTTGATAATGACGAGGCGTTCCATAAGTTGTCCGGACATTTGGTAATTTGACATAGGAACAGTCTTAGCTTACGCCTCGTAGAAAATGTCACGAGTTGTTTTACTGATGTAGGAACCGGGTATAAGGCCTTAAAATGAATGTCGGCGATCTGCGGCGAGGAAACGCGAGCGGCGCGATTTAGCGCTCTGATACAGTTCCCCGCACCGACGTCGCGCTGCTGTCATCCAGTTCACTTCAATAAGAATCTAAGTGTTAGATTGCGCCGCTCTCGTCACCGCGCCGCAGATTACCGACATGCAGTTTGAGGCCTAAGGCAGCTTTTGAATAGTGTAACATGTCATCAATATAGTGCTTGAAACCAGTTTGAAAAATACCGGTTAATCAGCGGTTTTTATTAAAGGTTCGCTCAGAGCGTGTCTGAAATGAGAGCGCATCATAAACCTTAAAAATCGGTTGAAGCCAAACCCGTAGAATCGTACGTCATGTACAGTGCAGACAAAAAATTATGAGCGGTGAAAATCTAAAGAAATATCCAAAAAAACCTTCATAAATCGGATTATTAATTCACCCAGTTGGTGTCATATTTTGTCGGACTAAGTACCTTCGGCTAATCGTGGGTGCACTGATTGTATCTCTACCTACCTCTTCAGTGTTATGAGCGTGAAGATATTTTCTATTGATTTAAAACCATTACATCTTTGTTCCATAAAAATTGCAGTATTTTCGAGGTTAAGGTAAAGTCAAACCTTAACAAAACGAACCTTATGGACTTCGCGGATTTTGGTTGGTATGTTGTTGTTAGTTCGGGCTTTGAGGAGTAGACCAAATGCCATTCTGCCAGGCAGGTTGTAAAAGGCGAATAATTTGTTATACTTGTCATTACCATCCTGCCTGATGGGTGATAGAGCTCCACAACGATTCGCCCGGGTATTTGGTACCACCATCTTACCTATTCCTGCCGCAATAGCGTCAATGCTTGTCATTGTCGCGTACCGGTTTCGAGGGTAAGGTAGCCAGTAGACTCATGCATGCGCACTGTCATTCCGCCACACGGATAGCGACGCACCATTATCATCTTTGGTGTCTATAGGCGATGGTTTCTAATTCCATCAGGAGAGCCACTTGCTTGTTTGCTGTCTAATGATATCCGATTAATAAGCCTTGCATCAATATAAGATACTAGTTGACTTGCACGGCTTCGTCCACCGATTGATTAACATATCATCAATGTATTCTTTCAAACAAACTTTGATCCCCTATTTCAGCGCATTAGGGGTAGATTTTTAAAAAATAAATATTTGAGCCTGGGTCTTCAACTATATCTGCTAAATTTCATTAAAATCAGTTTAGCAACTTAGCCGTAAAAATCTAGCAGGGAGATAGACGAATAGACATATTTATTATTATAGTGTATATACGAATAGACATATATATTATAGTGGATTTCACTTATTTGGTCTCTATTCAAGTCCTTGAGAGATTGATTTTTGAAAATAAGCCCAAGTGCAATCTTTTTTTTTTTCGGAATGGCTCAATTACTGCTGGCCTTATGGGCTGTTACAGCTTCACCGGTCGCGGGGGCGAGCAGAGTGCTCAGCCAGAATTTATAGATGTAGGGCTGTACGCCCTCCACCCTAAGGGTGGAGGGCGTACAGCCCTAGCCGCAGGTCTCCTGCGAGACCGAACCTCGGCTTAGGGTGGGGTCGTGATTTGCAATGAGAGGGCAAATGGTATTGTTTTGTCCGTCGGCCGAACTCGGTTCCCGAAGGGCGAAACAGGGGCCGGCGGCGACGAACACGTCGCCACCGGCGGCGACAGTGTCTCGAATGTAAGTGTGTAATGTTATCGTATAAACCGTTGGCGAGAGTTATCGGGTCTTTGGGATCGGTAAGAAAAGTGTGATCCTAGGTAAATAATATATCTAATTCCTATTATAATTATCTAAGTGAACCGATTTTAATAAAATTTGGCAAAGACATGGTAAGTTACTTATAACTTACCATGCCTTTGCCAAATTTTACTAAAATCGGTTTACTCCTTTAGGTGTGAAAGCATAACAAACAGGCAGACAGTTTTATTAAGGAACTTATGCGTCAGGAATGTACGCAATATTAGAACCAAACTCGCGCGTTGCGCAATTTCACTAGTAGTCGCGATGGTAGTGACTTGTTAAGCCATTCGTATGCTTTTTTCACAATACTCCGCAGAATACTAGATGATCTATTCATTAAAGGGTACCCAGACCAACACGTAATTGCCCTTCACATTGACAAGACTTTATGAAAGTAAATTTAATTAAAATCTTCGTAAAGTTTAGAAAGTAAATAAGTAACTTCAAGAAAATTATTTTAATTAAAATTAAATAGGAAATTGTTCGAAATTTTCCTTTTTACTCTATCAAAAATATTTTAGAAATTAGTCGACTGTTATTCGTTCTGACATGTCGATTATTTTCACTTGATCAAAAAAGAACCTGTGGCGTCGGTGGTCGGTACCGCTGAGGGGACATAGTGATGGTGGTAGTTATAATTAATGGTAGTTCCCTATCTACACTAAAAAAAAATAAACCAGCGGGCTAACTTTTGTCAGGTGACGTTATAACTGTGGAGGTTGATGACGTCACGCAAGGACAAGGAAGGGGAAAAGGAAGATCTTCCCAGCCAGGCAAGGTGTACTGCATTGGGACCGAAGTCCATTTGAGAAGCGTTGAAACTTGTATATAGTGTGTACAAGATAAATAATTGTGATATCCATGAGCGTACTGAGGGGGAGCGGCAGGGAGGGGCAGCTGTCCCCCTGGAATTTGTTTACCTCTCTATTAACTACCTATTGTTGTAGATAAAAATATAATAAAATAAAAATATAGTTTCAAAATGTCACGATTGCCCTCCCCTGACATAGAACTTGGGTACGCCCATGGTGATATTACAATTCAGGGTTTTATTTTGAATTTCATTTTTTTTTCCATTTTTTTTATTATTTTTTCTGGTAGCGTTTGTAAATTGCTTGAACCGCCATAAACCTTTATTGACGAAGAAGAAACGTACAACTTATTTTTATTATTTATTATGACTATCCTGATGAAAAGAGACAACCATCGCCAATAAGCACCAAAGATGTTAATGATGCGCTGCTCTTCGTGTTTTGAAATGGTAGTAGCATATGCATAAGATAATAAGCTAGCTTACCCTCCAAACCGGAACATGACAGTGACAAACACTGGCGCTATAGAAATAGGTAAGGCGATAGTACCAAATACCCGGGCGAGACGTTGCGGAACTCTACCACCTAGTAGTCACGATGATAGTGACACGCATAGCTAATCGGTCCCCTTTTACGACTTGCCTGGATGTGTCCAAAAGTTTGTTACATATATTAATAATATCTGGTTGACCGAGCTTTGTTCGGTTTTTCACATACCCATATCTTGGGAACCGAGCTTTTCTTGGATCTGGAACCTTGATAAATCGATTCTTTGACCCGAAAAACCCCTACCTAAACGTTCGTATCTATTATAAATAAATAAATATATATATTCACGGGACAAATTACACTGACTGATCTAACCCCAAAGTAAGCAAATTATTTGCCTGTTTTATGGATGTTAGTCAACGATACTAATACATAGAAATACATATATAAATACAAGAATATATTTAATAAACACCCAAACCCGGAAATACTAACATTTATGCTCATCACACAAATGCTTGTCCCCGTCGGGGATCGAACCCGAGCCCTTTTGATCGCGTAGTCAGGGTCGCTAACCACTCGACCAACGGGGCGGTCAAGAGGGCTATTTTACGTTAACTTAGAAGTTTGATTTTTTCACATCATCAAGGGATTGTAAACTTGAGTATATCGTTTTCATTTCAACTCAATACTTTCACGCGTTCCCATGGTAACGGGTCTTGACAGACAGATGTGCAGACAGATAGATGGATAATAATGTTTCCGTTATATACTGTAATGTTTGAGTTTTTCAAAAAGATTCGAGACACGGGGTCCTAAAAATAATCCTTGTGCTATTTGCAATTTTTAGTTTTGCAATTTATATAAGACTAACAGTTTACTAGCGACTTCGTTCGCTTTACCAAAAATTACTTCTTTTCTTTTCTTAATTGGATAAAATGTATCCTATGTATTTACTGAATAGTGTAGCTTTCTAAAAATAAAAGAATTTTTGAAATTGGTCTAGTAATTATTGAGTTAAATCGTAACAAACAAACAAAAATTTAATCATTCCTCCTTATAATATTAGTATAGACTAAATAGGAAGTAAACTCTTGTAAGTAAAGAAAGAATTTTACAAAGAATCTTCACACCCGTATCCCCGAAGTGGGAGGCAGAGGTACTACTATTGTAGTACCTCTGCCTCTCGCCGTGTTGGTCCCGGCCTCCTTTGTAGAATAGGCCAACTGCCGTTCTGCCAGGCAGGTCGTAAAAGGCGACCGATTGGCTATCGAGTCACTACCATCGTGGCTACTAGGTGGTAGAGTTCTGCATTGTCTCGCCCGGATCTGGTACCACCGCCTTACCTATTCCTGCCGCAATAGCGTCAGTGCTTGTCGCTGTCGTGTTCCGGTTTGGAGGGTAAGGTAGCCGGTAAACTTATGTATGTGGCATTAGACCTCGCCACAAGATAGCAACGCACCATTAACATCTTTGGTGTCTATAGGCGATGGTTGACTCTTTCCATCAGGAGACCCATCTGCTTGTTTGCTATCTTATGATATAAAAAAAAAAAAAAAAAAACCCATGATTAGCCGAAGTTACTTAGTCCCGCAATGTGGTAGGTGGCCTTTCGCCAACCGGGCTCTAATCCAATCCCAGGCAACGTTGATTTTATCAGAAAACTGAAAAACTGAAAACTGAACGCGTGGTCAATATAATACCGGGCCACTAGACCACAGAGGCGAGAGAAACATCCAAATCGGTAAATAGCTGAGTTTTGAGGTAAAAAACATAAAAAATATAGCTAAATTGAGACCTCCTATTTGGGAATTCGGTTTTTTATATCACAATATAGCAGATGGCTCTTCTGATGGGAAGAGACCCCATCGCCTATAGACACCAACAATATTAATGGTGCGTTGTTATCTGTATGGCGGGATGACAATACCACATGAACTAGTTTATCGTTTACCTTACCCTCTAAACTGGAACAGTACAATGACAAGCATTGATGCTATTTCTGACAGGAGGTTGAAAACAAACTCAAAGCTTATGTAAATACTAAATGTCACGTTGAAATTTGAAAGCACCTTTTTATTTTAATGCGCTGTATATTTCTAAAATAACCACAGTGTTGTCCTAAATACATAATAATAGCGGAAACCGATTTCCACTCTAACCTCCATTTCGTAAGTTTCAGTAACGATTCTTTTCTAATGTAAATATGAACTCAGAGCAAAATAGAAAGGCTCGTAAAATATTTTTGTAAGCGGAGAATTTTGAGATGAACCTTTTGACATGCTAAAGATAAGCAGTATCAATAGTGATCTACATATTAATACGTGAAGCAGACTTTGTACTCCTTTTTAAGATAATTACTCGAACGGTAGATTTTTTACATCATAAGATGGCAAACATCTCTTTCCAGAGAGCGGTGGTCTGGTGGTTTCCAGGTCTCGAGATCTGGTGGTTCTCCAGATGTAAAGAGACTACCATCGCTTATAGACACCAAAGGCTTTAAAAACATTTTTGTAAGCGGAGATTTTTGGGATTAAACTTTTGACAGGTTAAATACAATAATAATAATAATTTCTTTATTTGCAATAAATAGGGTACATTATTAGATCTTATTTAATAATATGTTGCTCTTTATTCCTATTTTGCCCTTTTTGTGGCGTGCAAATGTTACAATGTGTTACCGTCGCTAAAATGGAAGAAATACTAGGTATATGATGTTGGGTAACCACTAGATTAATACCAAGTCCAATTAAAACATTTACTACTAGTCTGGAGAATTTTTAAATACGATAACATTTGTATTTAATTTTATTGTTTTATTTTTTTAAAGTTTTATTAAGCCATTACCAATTTAATATCAACTTAATCTTTCTTAACTTTTCCTCTCGAATTTACAAGCAGTATCTACATACGATCTACATATTAATAAGCCAAGCAAATATTTGTAGTCCTTTTTTAAGACCATTACGCGAACTGAGGATTTTTACATAATAAGATGGCATATCTACACCAGAGAACCTTCTTTTGGCTTTCCTGATAGAAGAGACAACCATAGCCTAAAATCACCAATGATGTTAATGGTGCATTGCTTTCTTTGTGGCCTTGTCGTATGAAATTAGGCGCAGTTAAAGTTTAAATTGCGAAGGAGTGCGGAAACCTAATGTTTTCTAAATAATGTACATCTATATTAATATTATAAATGCGAAAGTTTGGATGTTTGGATGGATATTTGTTACTCAATCACGCAAAAATTATAGAACGGATTTGAATGAAATTTGGCACACAGATAGGTAATGACCTGGAATAGCACATAGACTACTTTTGTCCCGGAAAAAATTGGTGATCCCGCGGGATTCACGAAAAAATGTTATTGTGCAACGCCCTGCACGCTGCAGCTAGTTAGAAATATATGAAAAAAAGACAAGCCCGCTGAGTTTCTTCCGCCGGATCTTCTCAGTGTGTGGCCGCGTTTCCGATCCGGTAGTAGTTTTTAAAATATGTTGACGTGTCAAAATAACTTGTAAAAAGTTTTATCGAATAAAGTGTTTCTGGTTTCTGATTTCTGATTACATTAATTATAATTTAGGTGATATATTTGATAATTAAACCCCCTATCTATGTAGCATATTGGAGGCAACTGATTTAAGGGATGGGGTACTTATAATTAAATAAATGTTTTCTTTTTTTATTTACAGAACAAATTAAATAATTACAATAATATATTATTGAAATTGATTTATTTATGAACTTTGTCAGTGACGTCGGTAGAAGTTGAAAGATCATTTACTTGTCTCAAATGGATATTTTTAAGTATCAGACAAAGTTTTACTTCTACCAATATGGAACGTATCCAAGTCACTACGAGTGTTACATACTAAATAAATGTCAATAAATTTAAATCATAAATTATAAACTTATTCAATAATTTTATAAATATACATATCAATTTTAATACTAGTTATTTTACCCAACCTGGATCGTTCCCGGCGCAAAAGTGTCCATCACGCTCGCCGCGTTACCGCGTTGAATCGCGATGGCCAACCTCTGCACCAAAAACGATCCAGAGCGGGATTTCATAAATCATCAATCATTCAAAAATCAATAATTACAATTTAAATTTGTGATTCATGAATCATAAATTTAAATTTTAATTATTTATTTTGTTATGTAAATAAAAAAAGAAAACAGAGATTTATTTCATTACTAGCTGCAGCGTGCAGTCCGCTACACGAATAAATATATTTAATATATACAATATATTTAAAACACTTTGTACACAAATTATACGAGTACAGATATTCACTGTTGTACCTAGATGATAAATACCTATACACCTATATACTTTCTCACAAACAGCTGATTACGGTAGTTTTCCAATACAACCAATGCCACCTAAAGGCGGGTTGCTGAACTAAAGAGACAAGCGTGATATTTCAAAAAGTCATTAAAAGTTCTGGTATTTATCGATAGATGGAACGGATGCCGGTTGGAGTGGGGGGTGTTAGGTTTTTTCGTTACGGAATTTCTAGATTCGGTCTCCACGCTCAAGGCCCGCGATAGAAGCTATGCAATAGCTTAAAATAGTTGAAAATATAATTGTTGCAACAAAAAGATAATCATTATTAAGTTAGTAAAATTCGGCGATTGGAATCACCACTCGCTAACCGATAAACCGATGAATCATGGTGTACCGGAAAGTCTTTAGACGTTTAGTTTATACCTACTACCTACCCCGCAAAGCAACCGGGCTTGATGACGATCAACGTTTCCTTCATGAGTTCCGATATTTGAACTCAGTAATCAGGATCATGTCTAACTGATCATAACCAAGGAATTATTAAAAAAATAATTTAATAATTCCTTGGTTAGGTATATTAATCCTGAAGATGCTTTAAAAGTGAAACCGGTCGAGTAATATTTTAAAAATATATGTGTAAAAGTGAAATTTATGTACAAGTACAATAATAAGTGTCTAATATTTTTTTTTTTATATCATAAGATAGCAAACAAGCAGATGGGTCTCCTGATGGAAAGAGTCAACCATCGCCTATAGACACCAAAGATGTTAATGGTGCGTTGCTATCTTGTGGCGAGGTCTAATGCCACATGCATAAGTTTACCGGCTACCTTACCCTCCAAACCGGAACACGACAGCGACAAGCACTGACGCTATTGCGGCAGGAATAGGTAGACCTCGCCACAAGATAACAAAGCACCATTAACATCTTTGGTGTTTATAGGCGATGGTTGACTCTTTCCATCAGAAGACCCATCTGCTTGTTTGCTATCTTATGAAAAAAAAGGAAAATGAACAATCCAGCGCTAACTTCATGCAGAAACCCTTCAGCAACAGCAAGTTAGGCACCAATAACCTCAAGTAAATAATGTTTCAAGAAAGCGTTATGATATTAATGAATACAAAAACAAATTGCGATAAATATGCGATAGGACTTATCCGCAAATAAAAAAAAAACAGTAAAGCACATACTCAGGTATGAGTTAAATAGTTAATATAGTTCAATAGATATTTCAGTAAACTATTTAATCGATAATCCAATCAATTCTTCTCGATTCCACTTTTTTCGAATATACGTTCTGTGAGGCAATTATTTTAATGTTAATTATTTCACGTAATACACATACGTAATAACTCAATCACTATTCCAATTTATTTTATATTTTAAAATTAAGATTGTCGACGAAAAATATTTTACTATCATCCATTTAAAAATTATATAATTTAAAAAAAAATGTTTTTAATCACGCTACGGAATCATAATCTTTATGAATCACGCAAACGCTTCCGAAATTCTCTTGACACTTCAGGCTACCTTCTAGCCTTTCTTCATCGATCCTCGTTTATCCTTTACTGATTACTCGGCATCCAAACTTTTTATACCATGGGATAGGTTTTTCCGAGTTGCTTTAATATTGAAATATTTAAGAGGAGGATCAAATAAATTCGCAGAAGCAGGTATCGTATTGGTAACTAAGGTTTTGTATTGCAAGTTTCCATGGCCAGAAGTGGCTCGCTCTCGATCAGATGGCACATTCATTAGTAAGCTTTGAAGATAGTATAAAAAAGTATGTGGCTTTCCTGACGATGAGTTTTTTTTATATCACAAGATATAAACAAGAAGATTGGTCTCCTGATGTAAATAGTCAATCATCGCCTATAGACACCAAATGAGTTAATGGTGCGTGGCTATTTTGTGCCAAGGTATAAGTGCCAAAGTATAAGGTGTTTTTTGAGAATAAATATATACGATTTACATTATTTTTATTAAAGCCTATTGGATAAAAAATTCACATTTGAAATACTTCTTGCAAAAAAGATTTTATCAAAATAAAATCCACCATTTGCATATTGATGCATACATAAGTTACCGACACACATCTACGTATATAAATTTTACGTTTACATTACCCATTACGTACTACATTACCCTCCCAGCCGCAACACGACAGTGACAAGCACTGACGCTATTACGGCAGGAATAGGTGAGGTGGTGTTACCAGACCCAGACGAAACAATGCAAAACTCTACCACCAAGTAGTCACGATGTAAGTAACCTGTATACCCAATTGGTCGCCTTTTGTGACTTGCTTGGCAGAATGGCAGTTGGCCTATTCTTCGAAGGAGTGCGGACCAACACGGAGGACATATAAGTTTAAGATGTGGGTTATCATCCATTTGACGGATTGATAATCAACATAGGTACGTAAGATTAAAAGTTACTTTACTCTTCAAATCTTCAGCAGAAAAAAGAGATGTAGTAAACCCAGGCGAGGTGCTTATAACTTTACGATCAGTCGTTTTGTTGATTGATCACCTTTAACGAATTGCCTGATAGGAAGGCAAAATCTTCATCTTCTTCTTCAATCTTCAAATGATGCCTTTAGACGTTTTACGACTACGACTTAGAATGATTTGACATTTTTTTTATAATATAAGAAAGCAAACGAGCACATGGGTCTCTTGATGGAAAGAGTCAACCATTGCGTATTGACACCAAAGAGGTTATTGCTGCGTTGCTATCTTGTGGCGAGGTCTAATACCACATACATAAGTTTACCAGCTTCCCTACCCTCCAATTCGGAACACGACAGTGACTAGCACTGACGCTCTTGCGGCAGGAATAGGTAAGGCGGTGGTACCAGACCCGGTCGAAACAATGCAGAACTCTACCACCTAGTAGCCACGATGGTAGTGACTCGATAGCCAATCGGTCGCCTTTTACGACCTGCCTTGCAGAACGGCAGTTGGCCAATTCTTTAAAGGAGCCCGGGACCTACACGGGGAAAAGGAGCCCGGGATCAACACGGGGAATTTTCTAGCTTGTCTAATATAAAAAAACTATAAAGACGCGCAAAAAATGTTTAAACTCCAAATCACCTGTGTTCATTAGAAATTAAAGATATATGATTGACATTTTATTAAAGCCTATTGGATAAAAAATTCACACTAAAAATACTTCTTGCAAAACATTTTATCAAGATAAAATATACCATTTGCATATTGATCTATGGACTACGTTAGTCAGTAATTAAATATATAATCTTGTAAAACAGAGTGTCGAAAAACATATTCAACGAGTGCATACTTAAAAGATTTTCTTAACCTGTTTTAATTATGTTATTTAAATTATTAAGCTACTCGTTCTTGCTAGTAGTATTAAGGTGAGTTCACACTGCAGTATTACACCGACATGTCATCCATATATTTTCAGAAAAATATAAAAATAAATTGCCGCTTTTATTGTTTGAAAAATTAATAAGAAAATAATTTATTTTAATTAATAACATTAAAATTTACAGCTTTCGCTGAAATTTTTACATATTTAATATTCAATCAAAATATTACCCTAATTATATCTCAAATTATCAAAATATTGCCCAAAATATCGTATAAACCATTTCTTATACAGGGTTACTTTTAAAGATCCAGCCAAATTGTCAGAGGCTGTTCAGAAACGATAATAACACATAAAAACAAAACGCGTGGACACAATTCCAATTACGTGATATCTGAACTAAAATATTTAATGCCTTTGACCAAATTAAAAGTGATCGGGAAAAATGTACTGAGAGCGACTGATTACATAATAGTTACTATCGTAATTATAAGTTACTTACTAGGCATCGCCATATGGTGGACGTTCCACGTACCCAAACAAAGCGATTCAACTCGACATTCTTGATCCGAACCGCAAGGGACTGGAATATGCTTCCTGAGCCTGTGTTTTCCGACGGGTACAACCTGGGAATCTTCAAAAGAAGAGTGAACCTTCTCGGGAAGCGCGTTCCATCTTAGGCCGCATCTTAGCTTACCATCAGGCGAGATCGTGGTCAAGCGCTTCCCTATCGACAATAAAAAAAAGTAAGTGTAAAATGACATACTGCCACTTTACAAGACTCGGTGCATCCTATTCATGAATTTACTGGGATATTTTTAAACAAATATATTATAATGTAATATTTTTACAATAATTAAAAACGCACTTTCAATTCAACATTCAGCTCCTAATTATAAAATTTGGCTGGACTTTTAAAAGTAACCCTGTATAAATGTAAAAGTTTTTGAAGGTGTTAAAATATGTTAAATATTTGCCAGTCAATCACAAAGGGTAGCTTAGACAGTGGTCCCAGAAACAATTTTCTTTTAAATTAATAACAATTTTTGTGAAAGGTTTCGTTCTAAGGCGACGTCCATCTTTTCTATCTTCGAAAAATCTCGAATCGGGTAATTAATTAAGATAGATAAAAAGAAAACTTTAGAGTGTCGGACTAAGAAAAGTTTCCATTTTACATGTAGGACAAAGTCACCTATAAATAATAATTAACAAGCTGTTGTAAGAACATTAGGTTGTTTTTAAATTGATTTAAATATCAATATAAAAATCTCATAATTCTAAATATTTAGTGTGAAGGACTATCAGAGTATAGGAGTATACTCTGATATAGAGATTAAGAGTATCAGAGAAAACACCAATGTGTAGGACAAATGTTTTTTCTTGTTTTTCATAAAATAATAAAGCAACTAAAGTAAACTAAATAATTATTGTTATTAATCAATAATTTTCTACATCTAATTAAAATTTTCGAAGACCCTAGCTTTATTAGTTACCCGATTCGAGATTTTCCACAGATAAAAAAGATTAGCGTCTCGTCAAACGAAGATGTTCACAAAAAACATTTTTTTTTTATCAATAACAAGCTTTATTAATAAAAAAAATGTTCGTGGGGCCACAGAGTAGTTAAATTTGCTAAAAATATGACACACTAGCTGCAGCGAGCAGCCCGTTGCATTATAAAAGTTTTTGGTTAATCCCGCGGGATTCTCTCATTTTTCCGGGATAAGAAGTAGCCTATATGCTATTACAGGTTATCATCTACCTGTGTGCCAAATTTCATTTAAATTTGTTCAGTACTTTTTGCGTGATTGAGTAACAAACATCCATCCAAACATCCAAACTTTCCCATTTATAATATTAAAAAAATAATGAAAATAATTGACATAGATAGACTGAAATGCCGTGATTATATATGACACGTTTTGTTTCGGAAAATATATACAGTTTTTTATATATCATAAAATAACAAACAACAACAAAACAACAAAAGAAAAGTATAGCAAATATTTTCTATGCCATAAAGTGGAAATATTAATAAGAATGATGATCGTTTTAAAACATGTTCAAACGATTTCACAAAAATTATAAGGTTGAAAATAAATAATATCTTTTATAAGAAATTTTGCCATTACCTTCTTTACCAAATGTTGAGAATCTTAAATGTTTAAAGAAAATTACTTTAAAAGTTATACTTAAGAGCATTATTAAATTTCATTGATATCATAAGTACGAAATATTGTGAAGATGTTTAGATGCATGAATATTTATTTGTCAGTCAAATGTAAATATGAACTAATTTGGTTGCAATTTCGTAAATAAGTTATTTCGGAATATATAAGCAATTTCCATGTGTAGACGTAGTTAGATAATAATAATAGTGAAACTTCTAGATGTAAAGAAATCCTAGAATTCTAGTTTTTATCGCATGTAACGTAATAATTATAGCTATCGCGTGGCGCAGATCAATGTAAGATTTACCTAAATTCGACTGTTAAGATTTGTTACATCCCAATACATATATATATATATATATATATATATATATATATATATATATATATATATATATATATATATATATATATATATATATATATATATATATATATATATATATATATAAAGTAGACGTCAACACGTTTTGCTTCGTATTCGAAGCAACAAGAAACTATTGTACTCCACTCAACAAGAGTTAGAGTGGTGCCAATTGTGCCTTCTTTATTTTTCAAATCTATAGTGCGTTTGTTCAAAATGTTCAAACTTGTGTACAGTTACTTGACAAAAATAATATATTATCTAGACAAGGCTTAAACCTGAGTTAAAACAAATCACTACTTGATACAAAATCAATCACTCTATCATTTGTGAATGTCGATCTCACGCCAGTTAACGTAAGTTATTTATTACACAGACTCGTGAAATTGTCATCTCGTTAAGATGGCTGATTTTGAAGGGCTTGATATGAGCTATATGCACGATTGAGCTCGTTAATAAATAAGACAAATATTTAGACATACATACAACAAATTGGAAGAATGATGAAAGTGTAGCAGAAAATTGGGCTTACAAAATCAGTCACATTACAGATTGTAGTGAAAACAAACGTGAAAAAAGGCTTTCATGTTTTCGTTTTATCATATTTTTATAATTTAGCTGTTTTAGGGTTTCGAAGAAATCTAGCAACCCTATAAGTCTATAAGGGTCACTACCATCGTGGCTACTTGGTGTTAGAGTTCTGCATTGTCTCGCCCGGGTCAGGTACCACCGCCTTACCTATTCCTGCCGCAATAGCATCAGTGCTTATCACTGTCGTGTTCCGGTTTGAAGGGTAAGCTAGCTGGTAAACTTATGCATGTGGCATAAGACCTCGCTACAACATAGCAATGCACCATTAACACCTTTGCAGTCTATATGCGATGGTTGACTTTTTCTATTGAGAATGAGAATGAGAATGAGAATGAGAATGAGAATGAGGATGAGGATGAGGATGAGGATGAGGATGAGGATGAGGATGAGGATGAGGATGAGGATGAGGATGAGGATGAGGATGAGGATGAGGATGAGGATGAGGATGAGGATGAGGATGAGGATGAGGATGAGGATGAGGATGAGGATGAGGATGAGGATGAGGATGAGGATGAGGATGAGGATGAGGATGAGGATGAGGATGAGGATGAGGATGAGGATGAGGGTGAGGGTGAGGGTGAGGGTGAGGGTGAGGATGAGGATGAGGATGAGGATGAGGATGAGGATGAGGATGAGGATGAGGATGAGGATGAGGGTGAGGGTGAGGGTGAGGGTGAGGGTGAGGATGAGGATGAGGATGAGAATGAGAATGAGAATGAGAATGAGAATGAGAATGAGAATGAGAATGAGAATGAGAATAAGAATAAGAATAATTTATTGCCAAAAATCTTAAATCTAATTTCTTAAATATATTTATTACAGTAAAACTAAACTAAAACTATTGCCAACCTGAATGGGAACTCAAAGTGAGCTGCGCTTGTGATTATAACTCGACCAAACGCAGTCCATTCACATCCCTTCCAGATTGGCACAATACTATACACTATGGAAACTAGCAACTAAATATACTTAATACATGAGAAACTGTACGCTTATTTTTGGCCAAAGGAACAACTCAGCTTATGCTTCTCCAGTGCGGTTGAAACAACACTGTGAAACGCTGGTTTTCAATTGTCCCTAGCTCTGAGTTGACAGTAGAGCAATAATGGTGGGTGGTAGAAAGTGACGACAGCCACAAACTCCGCATGTTTATCTCACATATATATTTGTATGGGAGAAAAAAAGAATATAAATCCCCAACCCTTTTTAAGCATACACAAAATAAATAGATATACTTACACAACATAGACAATACATATACTATATACACATGACACAACATATACATATGTAATACATCCTAACACATACATATGAACTGCTTATAAATTACGTTTTTATTCGATTTTTCGAGGGGGAGAATTCAGCACAGACCAATTAAGAGACCAATCTTAATCAATTAAGAGACCAATTTCCTTGTTTGCTATCTTATAATATAAAAAGAGCATCACTGTCCTGTTACTATTTGAAGGTAAGGTAGCCGGTAGACTTAATTATTTGGCATTACCTCCCCGCCACAAGGATAGCAACGCACAATTAACATCTTTGGTGACTACAGTTGGTGGTTGTCTCTTCCCATCAGGAGAACCGTCAGCTTGTTTATTTTACTATGATATAACAGCAATAAATACCGACGCTATAAGTAAAAATAGGTAAGGCGATCAGGGTTCCATGTTTTTAATAGGGAACCCCAAAACCTTAATTAATGTCAGAAAACTATATACATTTAAAAAGAGCTAACACATATTTAGATGAAACGATGGAATTTATCAGTATGCTAATGATTTTATGTATCTCATTAATGGTAATAATCGTATATTAAGAAATTTCGATCAAATTCTTGTGTTATTCACATTTAATAGCTTATTTTACTAGTTAAAACAGTAATATCCCAGTTTTTTTTATAATCACGATTGCTTATCTGTATATTAATAGGCAAAGCGTAAACTTGTGCTCATTTGTATGAAAATTACGCGAATTGAAGAGAACGATTATGAATTTTGACAGAGTTATCTTCTGTACTAATATCGTAATGCATATATTTCGCGTTCCCTAGAAATAATTTTTTCTTCCTAGCAGGGGGGAATTGTAACGCGTATATTTCGCGTTCCCTACAAATATTTTTTTGTTCCAAGCAGGGGCGAATTGTAACGCGTATATTTCGCGTTCCCTACAAATAATTTTTTGTTCCAAGCAGGGGCGAATTTTAACGCGTATATTTCGCGTTTCCTATAAATAAATACTACAATATTATAATGACAAAATATTTGTATGTATGTGTGTATGTAACGAATGAACTCAAAAACTACTGGATCTACCTCATAAATTATTTAACCGGATCTTCAACTATACCCATGCCAAATTTCAGCGAAAATGGTTTAGCCGTGAAATCGTAAGACAGACAGACTTCCGAATTTATAATATTAGTGTTTAGAATATGGTTGAGTTTTTTTATCTTAAGATAGCAAATAAGCAGATGGGTCTCCTGGTGGAAAGAGTCGGTCATCGCTTATAGACACTAAAGATGTTAATGGTGCGTTGCTATCTTGTGGCGAGGTCTAATGCTACGTGCATAAGTTAACCGGCTACCTTACCCTCCTAACCGGAATACGAGAGTGACAAGCACTGACGCTATTGCAGCAGGAATATATTTCTAGGACTATTCTTCAAATAGGGCTCGGAGTAACACGGGAAATAAAATAAATGCGTAATTGCGGGTAGTGTTAATTTGCAAACAGTATTATTACAGCATATCTATGTCAACCCTGACCTCGGCTTGCGATATGCAGCCGCGTCAATTATAATAAATAGGGATGCGTCAAATGACAGGAATGCTGTAGGAATAAGGTCTTTACACATAAATATTTCATTATTATTGCCCTAGAATTTGCTTAAAATTTCACAATTTATCAAATTAGCGACCCGCGATGCAGTGTGCTTCATGGCTAAAGTTTTTTTATGAATCTCAGAGGAGCACTGCTTTTTTCTGGGATGATATAAAATAGCTTGTGCTTAAAGTATAAGGAAATATAGTAAAGAACATAAATAAATACCGCCTGCGGCAATCGACATATTATTTGACCGCCCCGTTGGTAGAGTGGTTAGCGACTACGCAATCGACGGGGCTCGGGTTCGATTCCCGAAGGGGATAAGCATTTGTGTGACGAGCATAAATTTTTGTATTCCTGGGTTTGGGTATTCATTATGTATGTAATAGTTTTTATTTAGATGAAACGTATTTCTATGTATTAGTATCGTTGACTCATAACACAAGCAAAAAATTTGCTTACTTTGGGGATATATCAGTAAGTGTAATTCGTCCCGTGAATTTTTATTTATTTCATTAATCAAATGTTATATAATGTTTGTAAAAAGTTCCGAAGTCAACTAGGATCCCTTGTAGTTTCGTCATGTTCGTTGTCCATGCATCCACCCGTCGCGCGCGTCCGCCCGCAATCTAGCTCAAAGATAATTCATGCTAAAAACCTGTAATTTGATCCGAATATACGAGTACGTATTAGGCATGCCGACATGTTATCTTGAACGATTTATCGCCCCAAAACCACGTACATATTAAATTTTAGTTTTTTAATTTTTTATTTCAGATTATATAGTGTGTAAAGAAAACCCCGTCCGATCCGAAAGAGGCATATAGGTGCGGAAACCTAGACCCCAGACAGAGCTCTTATTTCAAACTTCCTATAAAATGCATACTACAAATTAAAGGCATTAATAAAGAAATAGTAAAATGACTTTATTTCTGAAAATAAAAAACATATCGTTTTTTTAATATTCGTATTTTTACTTAAATTTCCCTAGAGTTAAGCAAATATTTTAAATATGACAACACTTTGTCGTTGTTTGTTTCATTGTTTGGCTTTGGCGGTTTTCGCACAAACACCACGCGAAGGCGCGCTATTTGTTTTTCGGCTTCTTACAAAGAATCTTTAAATGCGACTCAAACGCGTCGAATGTCCTTTGGTAGCATCCGACTTGCGCGGCATTCTTTGATAATAGAATTTACGTATTTGTAGGTGTTGTCATACTTAATGTATGAAAATACCATTTAAGATTATTTTTTATTGGGAAAACTAATTAAGTAATATCCATCAAATAATTTCACATATGTAACCGTATTAAGGTATCAAATAACACCATTAATTATCTGACAGGGTTTTCTTTACACAACGTATAATAATAATAATAAAGAATTGCTGTTTTTAAGGTATAAGATCAGCCTTCTTGATTCTAGAGTTTGAGCTCGGTATATGTCAGTCAATGAGTCAGAAATTTCTTATTATAGTGGATGGATAATACATAGATGACCGAGCTTCGCTCGGTTTTTTTTTTGGTGAAACAACGTTTTCGAAAAATAAAATCAGATCAATTTATCGCCCCAAAAGCCCCGTGTCTAATTGTTTTACGAAAATTGTTAAACCGATTCCGATATTCAGATTATATATATACAAAATTTGGTCGTTTAAAGGTATTAGATACAGATATTGACGTTTCTACCTAGAATATTACTTAATTTTATGTAATTAGCTATTAAAGTGACTTTATATCACTTTAGAAAAAATATTAATTTATTGGTATTTATTTGTTTTATAGTTTCATGAATCCAAAAATACTGTTTAATATTTCTCATTTTGTAGTTGAAAATAATGGTTTGCAACATTAGTTCTGTTCTATAAATCTCATAAATTTTTTACATCCGCTGAAGTTAAGTAACATTTAAAACACAGAAAGAAGTTCTAAGAGAATTGAAACGGAATTAATAAAAAAATATTTGCAAGAATGAGGGTGTTACAAGATGAATATAATTCAAGATTTCACCATATTCTTCAGTGATATGGTGTGCAAATATTTACAAATTATTTCATTGTTTATCAATCAAAGATTCCACCACGTTCTACAAACTTTAGATTTTTGGATTCTTTGAGCTCAAAGATTTATATTTAAGGTATTAACTGCCATTAGTCTAGTGGTTAGCGACCCTGACTACGCAATCCATGGGGATTTGTAATTCTTGGTTTGGGTGTTTATTAAATATATTTGAGTATTTATATATGTATTTCTATGTATTAGTATTGACTAACACTCATTACATGTAAAATTGTTCAGAGACCAGAGACATTTATTTATTATTTGTATGAGTACCGGATTTAGCGAACTTATACCGTTCTGGCCACTAGAAAATTTTTATTGCATTTTCATACAAACGCACTTACATAAATCAATTTTACAATGAAATTATATACATATAGAATTAATTTCATCTAAACGTTGTCACGCAAACCATAAATGGTACAGTTGTCATAGCTGGCACGTATACTACTAAGCGTGATTTTTCTTTTTTCTTCATTTATAAATCCTTCATCCCATAGAACTATACGTAATTCTAAACTTCATCCATTGCCAATTTTCAAACATGGAACTATTAATTAAGTAAAGTAGTTATATTACCGATCGTCTCGTCTTGCGGCAGACTAATGAGGTTGGGGAAACCTAGACCCCAGACAGAGCTCTCATTCAAACTTCCTATGAAATGCATACTACAGATTAATGACAGGTAACTTTATGACGTAAACGTAGTTACTTAGTGATGTAGGAGATATGTAGTTTGGTAAACAGTTCAGAGAACAGCATTTATTATTAAATCTATCAATCTATATTAATTAATTAATATTATAACACTAGGGGACTTTCTATGCACTTTTGTGGTACCGTTTTACTGAAAAAGTATCACACTTTTAGGTTTGAGCTTTGAAGTGATAGTTTAAATTCATATCTAGATATGATCTACCATTAAAATACAATTTTATAAACATTAAAAAAATAGAATATACATGTTGTATTAGAATTTTATTACTACTAACGCCATCTATTATGAAACTAACGAGTTAAAATGCTACTTTGGCGTGGTAGATTTAATTCATTTTCATTCACTCCATTTTAATACAATATTAATTTATTAATACACTTGTACTTTTTAACTTCCCGCTACGTATGTAGATAAGGAAATAACTTATTTTGCTCCGATTTTCAAAAACCGAGTTTTCACTAGATATGCACATTTTGAGGTCCTAGGAACCTTTTTGGACTATTTTCGGGATGACGCCAGTGTGTCTGTATGTGTGTGTGTATCTGTATGTGTGTGTATGAATGTATGTAAACATCTCATAACTTTTGAACGGCTGGACCGATCGAAAGCGGTTGATTGGATTCCACTCAAATTAGACTTCCTGAAAATTTGAATCAAATGGGCCCAAGAGATTTTGAGAAATTTTGAAAAAACCCAAAAAAAAAATTTGGTGAAACAGATTTTGTTTAATATAACTTCCAGGTTAATGTACCGATTGAGTATAAAAACTAATCATCTCTATTCTTAAAAAAATTAAGTCTAATGCATAAATTGCATCAAATCGGTTATCTGTTTGGAAGTAATCGTTGACGAAAATTTTGGAATTGTTTTTTCGACATAACTTCGAAATATTTCAATCAATCATATTTTAGTATTAGTAAAAATTAAGTCGAATGCCGTCTTAAAAATCAAAATCGAATCATATTTTCAAATGTTACTGCTTTTCAAATATTAAAATTACGTTGTTTTTAGCAAACTTACTTAACGTTTTTGAAGTAACTTTCAAAATATTATCAGCTTTTCTCCTTTAAAACTTGCGTCAAGTACCGTTAATTGTATAAAATAGGTCAATTTGCTTGTGATCTATCAATGACGAAAATTTTTGAAAAAAATGTTTTTTTACTTTGCTTCGAAATTTTTTAACCTACAGATTATTTAACTAAATCAATAGTTAAATTGAGATTGAATGCCATTTGAATTTGATCATTTGAAATTTGATCAATTTGATCATCGTTTCCAAAAATACAGTTTTTCAAAAATTTGGCATTTTTATCAAAATAGACAGCATGTATGATTATTTCGTTGCTTCATTTGTAATTATTTTCTTGCTGTTTTTTGTGACTTAGCAATTGACATATTTCAATATTTCTTAGAACTGAAAAATCTTTGCTTATAGTTTTTACTCTTTTGAGCTTAAAATACCTTAATTTAGCGGCAAGTTTCAGAATTGGACTGCAAGGTAAACGGTTTACAGATATTTCACAATATGATTACTGTGAAACAGTACAAATGTATTAATTGATTAATATTGTATTGAGATCAATTTCCAATCTTAGCCCGAGGGTAAAAAGCTAAAAAAAGTATATTCATGTCCGTATCCCCGAAGAGGTAGGCAGAGGTAGAACGTGTGCATCATCGATTAGCCGAAGATACGTCTTAGTCCCACAAGATGATAGGTGACCAGCCTATTACTAACCGGGCACTTTTCTAATCCCGGGCAACGTTGTTTTTATTAGAAAATTGAAAAAACGCATTTTTGATTTGTCTGACTAGGGAATCGAACCCCGAGGGTTTCTCTGAGAGAAAAATTCGAAACATTTATTCGCTGAGTTTCTACCGCCAATTTTTCGTGCCAGCGGTAATTCCAATATTAATTCCAAAAATATTGAAGGTTAATTAAATAAAACATTTTTTTAAATTTTGAAAATCGATGTAAAACCAGGAAAGTCCCGATTTGAGAAAAAAAAACTATTAATCTTAGCGAAATGTTAAAAATGTGTTTTTCTTTATAAGATCAACTATCATTTTCAATACCCATTTTTCCTTGAAATTTTTTTACAAGAAAGGTACCATAAATAAAAGTTGATTTCTATCAATATTAGGCTTTAAGAGCGAAGTGGTGAGATCTTGAGTTGCTACATATTATAGGTAGACCGTATTATATTATAGGTAGACTAAAAAATATGGTGTAAGATTTTAGTATATAACCTTTACATTTGTTCAGTGTAGATAACATTGATAATAATAAAAATCGTGTTTTTAATAAATCAAGAAAATTTCAAAGAATTTTTCTTGTAAGTACCTACTAAAAAATGTAGTCTTAGAAACATGTTTTTTTTTATTTTGGTTTTATTTTCCTGCGCCCTCCTAGACCAAAGTCTGACGACGCTTTTTATGGGAATGGGAACTGTTTGGGTAAAAATACGCTGGCTTTTTTTAGGTTAGATCATTATAAACATTAACACATGTGATTTTCATAAAAATACTTTTCTAGGTAGTAGTAATTACTAGGTAGTATAACTTTGCGAGCCCTTACAAAGCTCTGCTTTTTTTTTTTTTATATCATAAGATAGCAAACAAGCAGATGGGTCTCCTGATGGAAAAAGTCAACCATCGCCTATAGACACCAAAGATGTTAATGTGCGTTGCTATCTTGTGGCGAGATCTAATGCCACATGCATAAGTTTACCGGCTACCTTACCCTCCAAACCGGAACACGACAGCGACAAGCACTATCGCTATTGCGGCAGGAATAGGTAAGGCGGTGGTACCAGACCCGGGCGAGACAATGCAGAACTCTACCACCTAGTAGCCACGATGGTAGTGACTCGATAGCCAATCGGTCGCCTTTTACGACCTGCCTGGCAGAACGGCAGTTGGCCTATTCTACAAAGGAGGCCGGGACCAACACGGCGGGAAATTGCTAGTAAATGCGAAAGTTTAGATGTTTGGATAAATAAATAAATAATAAATAAATAAATATTCATGGGACAAATTACACTTACTGATCTAACCCCAAAGTAAGCTAATTATTTGCTTGTGTTATGGGTGCTAGTCAACGATACTAATACATAGAAATACATATATAAATACTTTTACATACATAATAAACACCCAAACCCGAAAATACAAACGTTCATGCTCATCACACAAATGCTTGTCCCCGTCGGGGATCGAACCCGAGCCCCGTTGATTGCGTAGTCAGGGTCGCTAACCACTCGACCAACGGGGCGGATTACTCAATCATGCAAAAACTACTGAACGGGTTTAAATAAAATTTGGTACACGGGTAGATGATGACCTGGAATATCACAACGGCTACTTTTGATCGCGGAAAAATTAAGTAATTCTGCAGGATCATATCGTTATACGCATATATGTTAGACTAGAATATTATGGTCGAGTTTAATTTAATTTACTATAATTATTAATGATTTAATATATTACGAATTTGGTACGACTGAACTACTAAGTCATTATTTGTGAATCTCGGCAACCTTCAAGAGTGAAACGAAACGTTACTAAAACTGTCACCCGGACCATGCTACAACGTACGGACTATAAGAATCATATAAAATTGTCTGTGGACGCTGTAACGCAAAGAATAATCTTTAAAATTTATAAAATGTGGCAATGGAGATTACCGTACATTCCATTCCCTCTCTCTCCAAGGATTCAAGAATACCTTTTTTTTCTCGTCATAAATTTCACTACTAAACAGATGAGTCGTTGTGAATATGAGCGAATATTGATGTTAAATAAATAAATATAAATATCTTTGAACAAACTGTGCAAATGGATTTAAAACCTCAAAGCTAATTAATTTTGTTCTGATATTTATTTATTTATTTATTTTATTTATTTATACAAATAAACCCACAGTGCTTAGTAACAACAAACATTTAGATCGTAAGTAGCTTAGGCTTACGGCAAATTATGAATTTACATTATATTTCTAGGATTTTTATATTTATAGAAGAGGGGGAAACGAGCAAGAGGTAAACCTGGTGCTTAGTGATTAACCACCACCTATGGATATCCGCAATACCAGCGGTCTTGTAGTTGCGTTGCCGGCCTTTTAAGAATGAGTAAGCTCTTTTCTTGAAGTCCCCTAATCATATCCTTTCGGAAACACCCTGTGATAATTGATTGCAAGCAGAATATTGTTAGGCACAAAAAGTGTCGAGAGAAACGTACGGTTGTAGATTTCCAGACATCAAGATGGTTAGTGTGGAACTTTAAATTTTGACGCCATGTCCGATGATGGAATTTAGCAACGGGAATTAATCTAAATAACTCTAAAAAATCTAATACGAAGACGCAAAGCGAACATTTTTTTTATAGAAGAGGGGGCAAACGAGCAAGAGGTGCACCTGATGGTAAGTGATCATTGCCGCCCATGGACATCTGCAATACCAGAGGTCTTGCAGTTGCGTTGCCGGCCTTTTAAGAATGAGTAAGCTCTGTTCTTGAAGGTCCCTATGTATAAACACATACATACATCTCTTTGCAATGTCTAAGACTCAAACAGTTTCGAAATAGCCTGGTCCTCAGCGTTTCGAGCCGCTCTATGTTGAATGCAATTAAGAGGAAGAAGCTGGTACTGTGGAGCTCCAACCCGGAGATAAGAACAGTACTCCATGTGACGCCAAATTGAGTCTTATGAAGTTGAAGGCGATTGGCCGGAAAAGTACCGTCTCACTCAGCCAAGCACGCGCTGTACACTCTACCAACGGAGTGATGACGTTCCGTTCATTGTAATGCTTCAAGGGAATCGCCGTGATCATAAACTATTTTAACTGAAAGAATGCAAATCTTCGGCTATTTTCATATTAAAAGATGACATAAGTTGCACAACTAAATTGGCCAGCCAACTAGCGTAGACACATCCTCAAGTTTAAAGGTCAACGGGCACTGCGACTACATGCGTTGTTTAGAAGTACCTAAATACTCGGTCTGTTCAAAAATTATCGGGTATTTTATAAAGTATCTTCACGCCCGTATCCCCGAAGAGGTGGGCAGAGGTACAGCCAGTGCACCCACGATTAGCCGAAGATACTTGGTCCCACAATGTAATAGGTGGCAAGCCTATTGTCAACCGGGCATTTTCCAATCCCGGGCAACGTTGTTTTTATCAGAAAACTGAAAAAACACATTTTTGAATTGCCCGAGCCAGGAATCGAACCCAGGATCTCATGTGGTCTACTCCGACACCGGACCATTAGACCACAGAGGCGATAAAGGGTATTTTATATTTTTTCAAAAACTTTTTATTTATTTAATATTTATTCAATATTTTATTGTACATAACTTTTTACAGAGATGTTTTACATAGAAAACAATACAATTAAAAGGTACAAAAGATTATATCTCTAAGATAAATAGATTTTTTCCAGTCTACCCAGCTTATGAAGCGATTACAAATAAACAGTAGATATTGTGCACAATTAACCTTAAAGTTTTAATAAACATGAGATAGGCAAAAAAATTAAGAAACTATGAAAAAGAACAAAAAAAAAATTATTCATCAATATCTATTTTGCCCCATTCAAGGTTATCCCCATCAGATATTATACACTTGTGCCAACGTTTTTCCAACATTTTCTAGGTGTCAAAAACTTTTTCTTGTGATCTTGTTTAGTTCCTCCTTCGATGTCATCTTTATCTCCTCGATCGTAACGTAGCATCGCCCTGTCATGGGTCTCTTCGGTTTAGGAGTCAAGAGAAAAATCACGGAGGGTCATGTCTGGAGTTTAATCCATTTGAATATTTTAAATAAATGGTATTTATATTTTGTTATAGATAAAAATTGAAGACGAACAAAAACACGTTTAAGCAAAACAATTGTCAAAAATTAACTGAACATTCACAATGTCCGAACTTGCATGTTCATGCATGTTCATGCATGGGCACGCGCAGTGCGTGGGCGTGTGATTATTTGTCTACATCATAAGATAGCAAAAAGCAGATGAGTCCTCTGATAAAAACATATAACTATCGCTTATAGACACTAAAGATCTTAATGGTGCGTTGTCATCTTGTAGCAGAAGTCTAATCCCACATGCATAAGTTTACCGGCTATTACCCTCCAAATTAGAACACGACAGTGACAAGCACTGACACTAATATGGCAGGAATAGGTAAGGCGGTGATATCAGACCCGGGCGAAACAATACAGAACTCTACCACCTAAATTTTACATTGTAATTAAAGTACTTGTAGGTAGATATAAAAAAAACAAAATGTAAATATATGACGTAGTTTTAAAATTTATTCTTGACAAAACTAATCTTTTCTCTATCTTTCATTTCTTATCCGTATTCTATTTAAAGTTTCCCATTTAATGGGATAATTTATACGTAATTTTAATAAAAGAGGAACGTGTTGATTACCTTAAACTTTATTTATGACTCATAATAAACATTTGCTCGTTAAACTATCAAAGCTCTTATTTCAGTTAATCTAATCCCCGTGGTTGTTGAGACAGCGCATGACATACCGGTTGTCTTGTCATCTTCCCAGGCTAATTGTAATGGCGCCGGACAGCTAAGGGTGCCGATATACTGAGCGAGTGAAAGGTTTTATATTTAAATTTTTTTGTCGTCGTCAGTTGGTAAGATTTTGTTAATAGAATTAAAACGTACCTGTTATAAGCTATCACGTTTCATAGACACAGAGATTTTTATTTATTTAATAGGATAGCAAACAAGCACCTGGTTCCCCTGATGGGAAAAGACAACCACCGTCGATAGACATTAAAAGTAAGATAAGTAAGGTATGGCTCTTGCTCGTTTGCCCCCTCTTCTATATAAAAAAAATGTTTGAATGCTACATGCATTAATGTTACCGGCTATCTTGCTCACTAAAACTGTTAGTCCGTGTTGGTCCGGACTCGAAGAATATACATGACAGACAGTTCATGAGAGGCGAACGATGTGCTAAGTGAACTACTACCATCTTGGCTGAGGTAGTATATTTCTGCATTGTCTCGCCCGAATCTGCAGCTACCACCACCTCACATATCACTACCGCAACAGCGTTAGTGCTTGTCACTGTCGTGTTATGGGTGTGTAGGTTAAAGTACGCGTTATTGACATTTTTGATGTCCTTAGGCCATGGTTGTCTCTTTCCATCAAGAAAGCCATCCGCTCGTTTACTATTTTTATTATATAAACACTAAAAATCAAAACAAGACAAAGCTTTTTTTATATTCATAAGATAGCAATTAAGCAGATGGGTCTTCTGATGGAAAGAGTCAACTATTACCTATAGACACCAAAGATATTAATAGTGCGTTGCTATCTCGTGGCGAGGTCTAATGCCACATGCAGAAGTTTACCGCCTACTTTACCCTCCGAATTGGGACACGACAGCAACAAGCATGACGCTATTGCGGCAGGAATAGGTAAGGCGATGGTACCAGACCCGGTCGAGACAATGCAGATGTCTACCACCTAGTAGCCACGATGAAAGTGGCTTGCACAGTTAATCGGTCGCCTTTTACGACTTGCCTGGCCCAACACAGTTACAAGCACCGACCCTATTGCGATAGAAATAGGTAAGCCATCTCTGAGATTCTTCCGCCGGATCTTTCGTGTGGCCGCGTTTCCAATCCGGTAGTAGTTTAAAAAAAATGTTGACGCGTCAAAATAACTTGTCAAAAGTTTTATTGAATAAAGTACTTTTGATTTCTGATTTGATTGCAAAACTCTACCAGACATAGTATTTAATTAACGCTTAGGAGTCGGAACCCAGAAATGAAAACATCCATTTCACACAAAGTCTTTCTCAGGCAACTAACCGAGTCTCGGCCTTAGTATCTTCTCTTGTCAAAGATCTCAGCTTAATCAGTTTTATTAGGGGGGTAGAAATCGGAAAACAAATGTTCTTTATTTAATTACACTCTTTACAAGTTATTTTGACGAGTCAACATTTTTTAAGTGACTACTGTATCCGGCCCAGTGGTTTGGCTGTAAGGAAGTTACATTCTACCCGGAATGTTCACACGCGCTTCAAAATCGTTCCGAAGAGTACCACGACGTGGGTAGAGTGTGTCTCTTTCTACTAAATAAAGCGCCAATCACCATATACAAGTGCGGCCATGCTAGTTTGCAAATTACTACTAAGTAATTCTACTAATTTGAGAAATAGTTTTTGTATTGCATAAGTAATTACGTAATAATTAAAATAAGCACATTTAAGAACTCACTATGTTAATTACAATACATTTTATTCTAATGTATTTATCGACGTTTATGAATAAAAACGATTTAACGATTACCGAATATATATAAATCTACCATCATATAGTTTTATTTACACTGGCAAAAGGGACAACATCCACTCTTGTCGTTGTCTTGCTCAGAACGTTTTCCCCCTCTGTTAAGTAAGAAACAAATGTCAACTTTATAAGTAACTAAATAAAGTACATTTTTATTTTTCAAATATTGCTTCGTAGTAATTCCAGTTATCCTTATATATAAGTTCCTTGTTTGGCTGTCATAACGTCACACATAGACAGAATTATTTTCGCATTTATTAGTATTAGTATGGGTGTAAAGCTTGTGTCGCACAAATATCACGTGAGTGTGTAAGAAGCCTTAAACAGACCATGCCCGGATTCCATGAAACTTAATAGAGCGACGAAAAAGGAAATAGTAAATATACTGAAAATATCTTCCCCTCGAGAGATGCATTTAAACGAGCACATTCGTTTTGTTGTCTGAAGCTTACACGACTTTTAAAATAGAATTTATTGAAGGTTCGAGAATATTTGTTGATATCATTCATTTACTAACCTATCAAGGTGAAAACCAAGAGCAGTATTTTTTTATATATAGCAAACAAGATGGCTCGACTGATGGAAAGAGACAACCATCGTCATTGACAACAAAGATGTTATTAGTTCGTTGCTGTCTTAGTGGCGGGGTCTCAATGCCACAAGCATAAGGTTACCTTACGCTCCAATGCTTTACGCATTCACGGGGATGACAGGATTTATTTCTTATTATTTTCTATAAAAATTATCTTCACGCCCGTATCCCCGAAGAGTAAGACAGAGGTAAATATTTAGCGCGAGCATGAAGCTGTATTGTATCTGGAGGCAACACTTATAATACCTACTTGAAATACAACTTTTTATTTAACAAAGCCGTATAAAAATAGATGGCGAGACCTCATACATAGAGATATCACGTAGGTTTATGTTTCAAACCATGAATCAGAGTGCTTGCTTCCACCTTTACTTAATACCTACTTCATGAGCGCGAGTGTAAATGTTACTACAGCTACTTATGACATGTGACGTGCGAGACTAAATAAAATTCAGGCAATACCTTGTTTTATGATGCTATTTTGTAATGAACTAGCTGTTGCCAGCAACTTCGTCCGCGCGGACTTCGTTTACTCCGCACTGCTCCTCCCCCGTAGGTGATAGCGTGATAATATGTAGCCTATATATAATTTGAAGTAAATCCATGCAGCACTTTTTGAGTTTATCACGGAAAGACATACAGACAAACAGACAAACAGATAAACAGACAAACAGACAAAAATTCTAAAAACTATATTTTTGGCTTCGATATCGATTGTAAGTGATCTACAATCGATATCGAAGTATTCTTTTAAAAAAATATTCAATGTACAGTTTTGACTTTCTTACGATTTTATTATATGTGTAGATTATACTTTTTCTTCATCATTGGTTTTGACAAAAAAATGTCTGACAAATTTTTTTTTGTCAAAGACATTATAGGTAGCTGTGCAAAACATCCCTGATGATGCTGTAGTAAGAAATACCGGATGGGTGAAAAATGTGAACTGTTAGTACAAATTTATTTAATGCCGACGATGGAAAGTATCAATTTTTTTCTAAACAGAACTGAAGCTTGCAAATAACTTCGATATATGATGAAGTTATGCGCAAACTATATAAAAATGAACATTTTCTCAGTTTTGAAAAGTTACTTGAAAATGCGTTTCAACTTTACTCAATGTTTTTCCCTAATGCACCAAAAATTGCATAACTTAAAAAACAATAATAAGAACTCTATGACTTAATTTCAAAATATTTATCTTCTTAACATAAATCAGTTCATTTTAAACATATAATGGCCAGTTATCTATGGAGAAACACTTTCACTATTCTTCTCACACTTCGTTACGCTCCCAAAACGGTCTATAATTAGTATAATAATTCCACTAACGCATCCACAAGCGCTACCGAGCGGATCAAATCATCTCCAGTTTACAAAGTGTCACTCAGATCAAAGAACCTGACTTCAAACAGCACTATAATGAATAGCCAACATATATTTTCATCTGGATAAAGAACTCTTGCGTTTTAATTATGGTCATGCTTAAGCTGTCCAACTGCATTGTTAATTTTGTGGAGAGATGCATGCTTGATATCACTTTCCTTTTTTAGACGATGACAATCTTGAGATTTAATGCTTTTATATGGTATTCCTGGTATTTCTTGTTTGTAATTATAACAGTTTAAAAATTGTGTTGTGAGTATTCCTTTAAAGATAGCATAAATACAGAAGACTGTTTAAATTTTAAAAGTATAACTAGCTGACTCGCGAAACATCGCCGCGAATAGATCAGAGTGCTAAGTGTGAGTTTTTCTTTTTGCATTCGATCGTGAGAGCGTTTCGAGTTTACTAGGCATTTGTATGGGATTTGTACAGCGCCACCTAGTGGTAAACGTGAGAAACAAAACATGCAAGTGCGAGATTTATGTTTACTTGTTCCCTGTCGAATACGGCCATTGACGGCCATTTTGTATTCTATAGCGAGAGCGTTACCGCATGTGATTGGTGGGTTCAAGTGGAAGGTTAGTGTGAGATGCAATTTTGACGTTTCGAGTCACTAACATTGGTGAATGTTACGCTTACGCCGAAGTAAACTTATCACTTGGGTTTATCGTAGTGAGAACGTAAAAAAGAAGAAAATTTTACAATGTATAAAAAATTTAATTTATAAATTTGACAAAAATCATAGTTGGTGCCCCTTTTTCGCTTAGACAATGTTTGCAGTGGCACAGACAGAGGTTATACTGGTTGGAGCAATGCAATCTTTCGACCATCATTTGATGCGCTGCTGGACCTCACAGAGAAACAATTCAGTGACGGCTATCACATAAATAAAAAATCCTCGTGTTGATCCCGGGCTCCTTTGAAGAAGGTCAACTGCCGTTCTATCAGACAGGTCGTAAAAGGTGACCGATTGGCTATACAAGTCACTACCATCATGGGCTATTATGTGGTAGATCTGCATTGTCTTGTCCGGGTCTTGTACCACCACCTTATCTATTGACACAATAGCGTCAATGCTAGTTACTGTCGTGTTCCGATTTGGAGGGTAAGTTACCCGATAAATTTATGCATGTGACAGACCTCGCTACAATATCAAAGCACCATTAACATCTTTGGTGTTTATAGGCGATAGTTGACTCTCCATCACGACACCCATTTGCTTGTTTGCTATCTTATGATGTAAAAAATGTATTAAAAAAAATAAAAATCATTTATTTCAAGCACTTGAAGTTAATGTTAGTAACATATTTTCCAATAAACCTTTAATGTTAGTAACATATTTTCCAATAAACTATGTTAGTAAATACTAAATAGTATTTTAAATAAATCACATACTGTTTATCATATTTAGAAACCTGTTATTCTGTCGCAAATGTGAGATGGTAGTCGCAGTTTTCTTCCACATTATAGCATAGAAATCCTCAACATGTGTATAGGACATGTACATTTAAGATAGTGTACCAAAAAAATGTAATGAATCACACAGTGATCCAACCACCTTTTACACCCCTGAGCCTCACTAACATAGGTATGAGTGTCTGAAGCTATACCAAGCCTTAAAATGTCTCTACACACCCACTGCCTTTATTACAAAAATTAAAAACTCATTGCAAAATGATGCACCCTGGTGTGCGTTTTAATCCCCTAACATATACACTGTTTTAATGTCACTTTCTTCAATGATTGCATTTAATTGGCCCAGGTACTGAACAAATATTGACAAATTATCAGGCTGATCTGTAACCATATACACAGATGCAATCAAGATCTTCGGCATGTCCCTAGAGTAATTGCTTTTGTAGTTGTTATACGCTTACTTTCATAATTTAACACTGATACTTCACTAAACACATTTCTCTGCCACAATAGTGCCAAACCGCCGTGAGATCTACCGTGATGTACACCTGTTGTTAGATCGATAGCTGATTTCCCTGTGTAGCTGACCGCTGCATCAATGCTACCAAGAAGAGGCAGGTCGTGGGGCAGAAGTCAGGTCTCCTACAGTGCCACTGCATACACCAAATTACATAGTGTTTTGACACACTGAACACTGCGTTTCACGTTTTTGCAATTAAAGCTAATAAATATACTACGTTTGGTTTGATCCATTATCAGTTAGTATTTGTTCACACTGCATGTCCCAGCACTGGTTGGAGCAATGCAAGCAGTGGACCATCACTTGATGCGGTGCTGGACCTCACAGAAAAACAATTCAGTGACGGCTATCGCATAAATAAAAATCCCCATGTTGATCTCGGGCTCCTTTAAAGAATAGGTCAACTGCCTTTCTGTCAAACAGGTCGTAAAAGGTGACTGATTGGCTATACAAGTCACTACCATCATGGGCTATTATGTGGTAGAGTTCTGCATTATCTCGCCCGGGTCTGGTATCACTGCCTTATCTATTCCTGACACAATAGCATTTTCATTGAATTCTGATTTCTAGGAAAATTAATTGATAAACATTGCAATTGGAAAGCGCACATTTATTCCTTTGTAATAAAATTGATAGATTTTTGTATGTTTTGAGAAGAATAAGAGAGGTTTAATTAATTTACTAGGTGGTAGAGTTCTGCATTGTCTTGCCTGGGTCTGATACCACCACCTTGCCTATTCCTGTTGCAATAGCATCAGTGCTTGTCGCTGTCATGTTCCGGTTTGGAGGGTAAGGTAGCCGGTAAACTTATGCATGTGGTATTAGAACTCGCCACAAGATAGCAAGGCACCATTAACATTTTTGGTGTTTATAGGTGATGGTTGACTCTCCATCACGGCACCCATTTGCTTGTTTGCTATCTTAAGATTTAAAAAATGTCTAAAAATTAATTAAAAATCATTTATTTCAAGCACTTGAAGCCTTTAATGTTAGTAACATATTTTCTTATAAACTATGTTAGTAAATAGTATTTAAAAAAATTCACATATATTAAAACTTTAAATATAAAATGTGTTTCAAAATAATTTACTGTGGTGTGTGTGTGTGTGTGTCAGTAATAAGCACCCATGCAGACACATAAACCTGTCCATAAAGGATTCTACTGTTTATCATATTTAGAATCCTGTTGTTACTCTGTCACAAATGTAAGATGGTACCTAGTCGTAGTTTTCTTCCACATTATAGCATAGAAATCCTCAACATGGGCATCTGCAAATATGCCAGGGGCACTGCAACACCATGGCAGCCACAACAGAACTCTAAATACATTATTGTATAGTATCTTAACCACTCAGTTGGTCGAGTGGATAGCGACCCTGTCTGCGCAATTGACGGGGCTCGGATTTGATCCCCCGTGTGGACAAGCATTTGTGTGATGAACATAAATATTTGTATTGGGTTTGGATGTTTTTAAATATATTCCAGTATTGATATAGGTATGTATTTCTATGTATTAGTACTTACCATTGACTAACACCCATAACACAAGCAAATAATTTGCTTACTTTGGGGTTTAGTACAGTAAGTGTAATTTGTCCCTTAAATATTTATATATTTATATCTGGTATAACTTATCTATTACAGGGATAAGTAATACACTAATTATACCAGAATATTATATAATATTCTAGTATAATAATTTATATATTATATACCTGTGACCTAACATGTTACACATTTCATATGCACAATCACATAATTCTAAAGGAAAAACTATCAATGTTAATTTGTTATTACATAATTAATTATATTTATTTATTTCATCATTATTTTTTATACCCCATATAACATTATTTTTGTAGTTATAGTCACTTAATTCTATTGTATTTCTTATTAAATCTAAGTTACATTCTTCTAAGTTCATAAATCGGATAGTGGTAGATCAGTATGTTGTATAGGACATGTATATTTAAGATAGTGTGGCAAGCAGATGTATTAACCACACAGTGATCCAACCACCTTTTACACCCCTGAGTTTCACTAATATAGGTATGAGTATCTGAAGCTATACCAAGCCTTAACATGTCTCCACACGGCCACTGCCCTTATTACAAAAATTAAATAACTCATTGCAAAATGATGCACCTTGGTGTGCGTTGTAATCCCCTAATACAACGTTTCATAACCTTTTTTAGTCCGCTGACCCCTAGAAAACCAAGCACAGTATCAAGGGCCCTATTGATAAAAAAACATTGGCATTTATATATTCATTCAAATATACTCACAGACCCTCAGGGTCCATGGAACACAGGTTAAGAAACACTGCCCTAATATATACACTGTTTCATGTCACTGTCTTCAATGATTGCATTTAATTGGCGCAGGCACTGAACAAATATTGACAAATTATCAGGCTGATCGGTAGGCATATACACAGATGCAATCAAGATCTTCCGCATGTCCCTAGTAATGGCTTTTATAGTTGTTATATGCTCACTTTTACAATTTAACACTGAAACTTCACTAAACACATTTCTCTGCCACAATAGTGCCACACCGCCATGAGATCTACCGTGAAGTACACCTGTTGTTAGATCAACAGCCGATTTCCCTGTGTAGCTGCTGCATCCGCTGCATCGATGCCACCAAGGCACCAAGGAGAGGCAGGTCGTGGGGCAGAAGCCAGGTCTCTTACAGTGCCACTGCATACACCAGATTACATAGTGTTTTGACACACTGAACACTGCGTTTCACATTTTTTGCAATTAAAGCTAATAAATATACTAGGTTTGGTTTGATCCATTGTCAGTTGATATTTGTTCACACTGCGTGTCCCAGCTGGAGACTCCATTGCTTTTGAACGCATTCTGAAATGTACAAAACGCCTGAACTTTATACCATCTGGCCATAACTCGTTCGTGTAGATATTCAACTTGTGTTTTAACACGAAGATCTTAAACGCGTTTTAAGATTTTTCTCGTTTTATATGTATTTTTTCCATCATAACTTTTTCACTTGTCTTTGCCCATCACAAATATCTTTTTCACACGTTTCTTTGTTGACGTTAGATGTATAAATGGTTATGCAGAGAACTATAATCCATGCTAATTGCTTGATTCAACTTGTGTTTTGACACGAAGATCTTAAACACGTTTAAAGATTTCTCTCGTTTTATATGTATTTTTTCCATCATAACTTTTTCACTTGTCTTTACCCATCACAAATATCTTTTTCACACGTTTCTTTGTTGACGTTAGATGTATAAATGGTTATGCAGAGAATTATAATCCTTGCTAATCTAAGCTGAACAACACAGAACAATATAACCTAAAAGGCTAAACAACTAAAATATGTTTACTCCTTCATAAACGCCATTAATCCAAATGTTGATGCTCCCGTCTTCATTTTTAATTTTCACTATGAATAATCTCAAGATTTCAACAAAGAGTATGTAATTTATTTATTCTCAAGACAGTCACAATCGAATAAAAAATACAATAATATTTTGTTTCGTAGTAATTCGTATAAATTTAAAACACTACTTTTTTAGATATAGACACTCAAGAATTGTGTACTTCTGAAAATGTTTGGTTATTCATTCAATGCTAACGTACAACCAACATTACGAAACAAATGTTCGCCATTCACAATGAGTGGACGCCGACCGAGTGGTTTGGCTAAATCGCGACTCACACTCGCAGCTTCTCGATACTCGTTAATTAAAGAGTTTATTCGATTAACGCGATAGTAAAGTTATTCGAACGCATTTGAGAAACTCACACTTAGCACTCAGTATGTCGTTTACATAGTTTTTCGTACAAATAATATCCTCGATTTGCTACTTTAGGGGTTGATTTTGTAAATTTAGGGGTTTCGTGATGGAAAGAGTCAACCGTCGCCTATAAACACCAAAGGTGTTAATGGTGCGTTGCTATCTTGTGGCGAGATCTAATACCACGTGCATAAGTTTACCGGCTACCTTACCCTCCAAACCGGAAAACGACAGTGACGAGCACTGACGGTATTGCGGCAGGAATAGGTAAGGCAATGGTACCAGACCCGGACTAGTAGCCACGATGGTAGTGACTTGTATAGCCAATCGGTCGCCTTTTACGACCTGCCTGGCAGAACGGCAGTTGGCCTATTCTTCAAAAGAGCCCGGGACCAACACGGGGAAAATGGTAGCCTATGTTTGACACTCAATCTCCATTTCAAATCTGTACGAATCGGATCAGCAGCATTGAAAGCGTAACAGACAGAAAGACAGATTTTAACATTAATACAGAATTCAGATTGAATTATAGGAAATATTTAATTCAAAATGTTTTTAATATAAATCCAAAATTTCAGTAACAATACTACATGTATTGTTACTGAAATTTGTATAATTTTATAAGACTTGTACTGTTTTACTTGGTTTTTCCTTATTAACACCAACCGGTTTCGCATTTTAACGTATAAACAGGGCAAGAAATCAATACTTTATTTTTAAATATTGATTTGTTGCCCTGATGATGTGTTAAAACGCGAAACTGGTAATCAAGTGAAACAGTACAAGTACTTATAAAAATATATAAATACACGTTAACATGGAGTTTTACCTAGTTTTTTTTAATAGCATAAGATAGCAAAGAAGTTGATGGGTCTCCTGATGGAAAGGGTCACCCATCGCCCTTAGATACCAAAGGTGTTAATGGCGCGTGAAAGAAATTTTAAGTAACAATCTAATGGTACCCATGAATCCCCATATGAAAAAGTGAAAAATTGTCGAGAACGCAAAAAGATGAGGTGTCCGAACCGATCAACGACGGCACCTGTACACCGTTGGCCTTATGGGCCTTTACGGCTTCACCGATCGTGGGGGCTCAGCCAGAGCTTAAAGATATGGGGTCATACAGCCTCCACACTAAGGGTGTCTCCTGTGAGACCGATCCTCAGCTTAGGGGTGGCGGTGATTTGTGATAAGTGGGTTAGCGGCATTGTCCCTGTGTGTAGTGTTTTGTTATGTTTCGTTGACCCCAGTTATTAGGTCGTCAGGATCGGTGAGAACGTGGCGGGGCCTACGTAATTTGGTATCAGGAATAGGATCTGGGATGTAGTCTGCCGCAGTAGGATAGGGTGTGAGTTGGTGCGATTGAAATATCTTTTGGAAATATCTTGAAATGCCTAGCTAAGCTCGGCAATTGGAGATCTTTATGAAGGTCAATGTATACCACGGTGTACTCGTGACAATTCGCTAGTATTTGTTCTGTACTACTTGCAACGGATGCAAATCTGTAAGGGAGAGATGGGCAAACGCTACGCAGGCGTATGATAGAATAGGCCTTACGAAAATCTTGTAAAGTGTCACCTTGTGTCTAAGTGACACGAGTGCGGGACACCTGATGTGATAGACCTATGAGTGAAGGATGAGCCCACTACATGGAATTGAAGTCGGCGGTTGGTTAGTTACTCTCGTATGATGAGTACGAGTCTGTCGAGCATTCCCGGCATAACGTTCGGCATAGCTTGTATATTAGGCCATTGTTCCAGATCTTATCGAACGTCTTCGCGACGTCGAAAAATAGAGGCCCGGTGGGAATTTGTAGCCCCGGGGCTGCATTTAAAGATTTTAAAATGTACTATGTGAGACGGTGCATTTAAAGAGGGCAAGAGTGGGTAAGCCAATCGAAAACCGAGCTACTCATTTATTATGAGACTTTTCTGGTGAAAAAATGCCTTAAGGCGAGATGGTATGACTGTTTTCGTAGATTTTTCCTAACGTATTGATTAGTCTAGTGAGACGGTAACTACTGACATTATCTCGGGGTATTCCCGGCTTGTGTATTGCTATGACGGTGGCTTCTTTAAACTCGTCCGAAAACGCACAACCGGCTAGGAGTACATTGAAGATGCACACCAGTAGGTATATAAGGGAGGGAGGGAGGTATTTAACTACCTTATTTGTGATTTTATCAGAACCCGAGACTTTTCATTATTTCACCTTCTTCTTCGGTATCGGTCACCATATGGTAGTACCGCCACCCTACGCTCTACTTCGCTATCCACAAGATGGACGTGGTCTGGATTATCTAGGTTCGTAGGCTAGAATGAATCTTGTGATTGAAAGGACGAATGGAAAATGTTACCATCGCAAGATGTTACGCATGACGTAGACGTATTCACGTAAAAGATGCACGGCTGTGTCCATGACACAGCCACAAGCGTTTTTTGTGTTTTTTAATAGACGATAGTACGGAACCCCCACGGTACGGTACGGGACTCCCATTTGGCCGGTTTTTTATATCATTAGATAGTAAACAAGCAGATGACTCTCCTAATAGAAAGGGAAACCATCCCTATAGCCACCAAATATGGTATTATTTTTTTATGAAATATTATTTGCCAGAATATGGGAGTTACAAGTTATTAAAATTTGATTAAGTTACCAACATATTCTACCATGATGTGGTGTGCAAATATTTTAAAATTATAATTATTTATTATTAAAGTAAAAATTTTGTGAGTCGATTTTTTTACAATTTTAAAGACGTAGTCACGTCAAAAATCACGTTCGTTGTATAAGAGCCACATTTAACTATTTATTTTATTATAATTTAGTTATTTATATTTAAAGTGGATATATAACTTAATATAAGCAGACGCTGGCAGACTGGTAGACACCAGTTGTCGTTATTAAGATCAAGAAAAAGTTGCAAAAAATCGCGTTTGTTGTATGGAATATTACAATTATTGTTATAGCGGCAATAGAAATTCTTCATCTGTGAAAATTTTAACTTACTATCACGGTTCATAAGACATAGCCTGATGACAGACAGACAAACGTACAGTCAGACTGATGGATAGCGGAGTCTTAGTAATAGGGTCCCGTTTTTAGGGTAACTAAAGGTTACCTTATCCTAAAAATAGACATCCCTGTTTCAGACAGACAGACAGTGGAGGTGTATTAACAGGGTTTCCTTTGTCACCGTTTTGTACAGAACCCTTAAAACTATTACTTACCTTCTTCGCATGTTATGCATCATTCAAAATTAATTAAAAACCACTTAAAATCTTTGTTTAAAATTAAATGTAATCCGAGCTTTGAGTGAGGCTGGGTATACAAAACGGCAAACCACTCAGCGGATATTAATAATTCAATGAATCACAATAAATTAATTAATTATCGCTTATATTATAATATGGATTAATTATGGAACAAGTGGAATGGAACATCGATAAAAATTAAAGCCTGTTTTCCCCATTTCAAGATGGGGAAAACAGGCTTTAATTTTTATCGATGTTTACTTTTTATATTACTAGCTGCATGCTCCGACTTTTCACCGTTATACTAAGGAAAAAAATAAGACCAAGGAGTGTTGGTTTAAGGACTAGAGCCAGTGGGTGTTTTTAGGGTTCCGAAGTAAAATAGAAACCCTTATAGTTTCGCTATGTCCGTCCGTCTGTCCGTCCGTCCGCACGACAGCTCAGAGATCCTTATTACTAGAAAGCTGTAATTTAGCAAGAATATACATACATATTAGTCACGACATCAAAGTGGTAACATATAATCTTAAAAAATATTATTTTTTCAGGGCAGCTCCCCTTACATGTGTAAAGTATCCATTTAATTCGTGGGCGTAATAAATGAATAGTTACTGATTTGCGAATCGCTAGTTCATTCGGTTTGCCATACAAAATTGACCGTTTTTCTCGTGATTTAAAAAAAATACTTTAAAGTTTTGGTTCATAGAAATAATTAAGTCAGATTTTACGGTTAAATTTATATAGGCGCATAAAAGCTTTTTTTTATAGTATGAGATAGCAGACAAGCAGATGGGTCTCCCGATGGAAAGAGTTAACCATCGCATATAGACACCAAAGGTGTTAATGGTGCCTTGCTATCTTGTGGCGAGGTCTTATGCCACATGTATAATTTACCGGCTACCTTACCCTCCAAACTGGAACACGACAGCGACAAGCACTGACGTTATTGCGGCAGGAATAGGAAAGGCGATGGTACCAGACCCGCGCGAGACAATGCATAACTCTACCACCTAGTAGCCACGATGTTAGTAAGTCGTACCAATCAGTCGCCTTTTACGACCTGTCTGGTAGAACGGCAGTTGGCCTATTCTTCGAAGGAGCTCGGGACCAACACGGGGTAAAATTCATACTAAAATTATAAATACGAAAGTAACTCTGTATGTCTGTCCGTCTGTACCTTCTTCACGCCTAAACCCCTGAACCGATTTGAATTAAATTTGGGACCAAGATATTTTGAGACTCGAGATAGGACATAGAATTGTTTTTGTCCCGGAAAAGCCGGAGAAGCCCGGGACCGACACGGATATATATATATATATATATATATATATATATATATATATATATATATATATATATATATATATATATATATGTTCGAATTTGGGTGATTCTTAAGTAATTTGAATATTTATATATATTGGATTGAGATTGTTTACTAATACCTATATCAATAACAAATTATTTGAGCGTAATGGGCTGTTGCCCATCTGATGAGTACATGAAGTAGGAAACGCTTTGACATAAGATAATGATGTTGAGTTTCGGCTTACAGTACAGTGAGAAACAGTGAAATCGCCATTACGACTTGGCACGGCTAAGGGCGGACTGAGGTATGTCATGTTTTGGGGATTTGTTAGCTAAGAGGGAAACCAGAGACCAACAGGTCATCCAGCCCCTGTGCTGGTTCAGGCGTGAGCCGAAACTCAACATCGTTAGCTTATGACAAAGCGTTTCGTACTTCATGTACTCATCAGATGGGCGACAGCCCATTAGGCTATATGTTGTGCTTATCCGCATAGCATACCAGTGAGAATGGACTCCGTCAGGGGAGGACCATCCACTCTTGAGTCTATTGAAGCAACGCTCGCTAGACCAAGAGCCGCTTTACCGGTTAGGATTGGAACCCGTTCCATTCTGCACAGCTAATCTCATAAGAGAGAAGCAATGCATAAACAAATTATTTGATTACTGTGGGATTAAAGTAACTCATGCAATTTGTCCAATATCTATTATAATTTATTTTATAGTAAAATATTAAAAATTTCTACATCCATCAAAGCTTTTCCCTACGCGTGGAGAAAGCATCGCCCCATAGTATTGGCAATCCTAATCGCCTAAGTTAAAAAAATAATACTTACAACACTTTTCGAATTGAAAGGTACAACGTATCAAAATGTTAGGTTATTCTTAGTCAATATTTTTAAATTCCCTGATAATGCTTATCTCAGCACAATCAGTTGGACAGTAAAAAGTTTTACTATATTATGAAATATTACAAGTATATTTATTTATACACTGTATAAATAAATATACTTGTAATATATACAGAAATGTTGTGTTAAATTGGTATAAAATAGCGCCGACGATAATACTGTAGACTACGTTCTTTATCCACATAAATTATTTTTAGATTAAAAGGTTTTAATTGGCAGCTTAAATGTTTATATAAAATGGAATATTATCCGGCTTTAAAGGAAGCAGCCTGTATACAAATTATCAAACCACGCAGCGGATATTATTAATTCAATAAATCGTAATAAATCATGTTATTTTCACGTTCATTATTATGTGAAATATTAATTGCACGAGTGGAACATTAAAATATCTTTCTATCGATAACGATACGAAGTTACAAAAGATAACAGCGTCACTTGTTATTGTCGTGTTCCGGTTTGGAAGGTAAGGTAGCCGGTAAACTTATGAATGTAACGTTAGAGCTCGCCACAAGATAGCAACTCACCATCAACATTTTTGGTGTCTACAGGCGATGGTTGACTCTTTCCATCATGAGACCCATTTGCTCGTTTGTTATCATATGTTATAAAAAAAACTAGAGAACTGCGTGGCGAAACAGCAGATGTCTATTTTTCAAATGGAGTCTGGACCAATACGGGAATTGGTCCATTTGAAAAAGAAGTTATAAATGCATTAATTAATTTAATCTAAGGAGAACTACGGCGTCTGCCCTCACACCATTACTCCTCTCATATATTTTAATTATTTATTACAAAATGACCCGACTTTTTTAAACAAACAATGATATGTTATTACTAGATTCGCCCTGCAGATCGAATTAGTCTAATACTGAAGGTGAACACATTGTTCGACGGGCTTTCGCATTTAGTTTTAGGGTTATACATACACACATATCAGCACGGAAAGGGATCGTCACAATATCATCTCGAGCTATTCAGTAGTGTTATTTGTATTAAACTCTCTACTGTAACGCACACTAAGCATTATGCCCCAATGACACTTTGATTAGAGCGTGTGCGAGTGTTTAATGTGGCTGCTTAGTATTAACAGAAAAGCACGTATAAACAGCGTTGATTAGTGCGAGTGATTAGTAAAAGTGACAAGATACAATCAGCGTCTTGTCACTTTTATTACGCGTTGATTACTAATCACTCTCACGGAAATTTGTCATGGAGCTAATTGAAGTTCCGGGCTTAAAAAAGTTTTGTATAAAGTAAACTCCTGGGGTCTAGTGTTACCTCTGTGGTCTAACGGTCCGGTGTCAGTGTTAAACGCATGAAGTTTCGAAATCGATTCCCGGGTCGGACAGTTCAAAAATGTGTTTTTTTTTTGATAAAAACAACATTGTCCGGGATTGGACAAGTATATGTTTGGCGATAGGCTTGCCACTTGTGACATTATGGGACCAAGTATCTTCGGCTTATTGTGGGTACACTTTTTATATCACTGTCTATCTCTTCGAGGAAACGGGCGAGAAGATACAATCATCCTAATTCTCAAAAAGAAAGGATTTTTAAAAATCCATCCTAATATTTTAAATGCGAAAGGGCTGTCTAGGCCTAGTGGCTAACTATATGTTACGCTTCCACGGCTATCTCGCTGATCCGACTTTAATAAAATTTGTCATGTAGATAGTTAAAGATCCACGGTTAAGAAACTTTTTTTAATCAACCCCTGGGGTTGAAACGTGCGTGAAAAACTATATCAGTTAGATAATGACTCGCGGATGAAACTGCATGGGTTAAATAGTAAATATGTATTAAAGATAACTCCGAAAAAAAACAACTATTGAAAAATAGATTTTTATTCATACTTTTTGAAATTAAGATCATTTTTAAATAAATTAGATTTATTCGGATGCGTGTACGGTGAATGCGGAAACGGATTTACATATATGTATGCAAAACTAGACTGCAAAACCATATAGACTGTAATTGAACGTTATACTTTAATTCAATATTCACATTCATAATAGACTTCACAAATTGTAGCATATTCCGAATAGCAGTATCAAATGTTCCGTATCAAAATCGCGGTTTAACATCAGAGAGGGAAAAATTGAAGAATATACCTATATCTTAGTGTATTTTTATGTGATATAAATAATACAATATCCATTAATATAATAAAGTATAATTACACCAGATACCTTGTGTGGTAGGATGAGTGCACATAATATCGATAGAGTTTCTAGTTCACAAAGATTCACCAGTTCGTAGGTTACTTGACGATGGGTCATCCCATCTATTCAATGAAATTGTTAACAAATTGTTGAGAATCACTCCAACCGATAAACTAGTGAATCATAGGAAATCCAGGGATCTATTGACGTTCAGGTTTCTGGTGACTGACATGGTGATACTGTTTTAATTTTTAGTTATCATGGATAACACAATCAATATTAATATTTATTACTGGGTGATTCCGTTCTAACTGTGATATTCAATGTCCTGTATTGTTTGTTCTCACAGGTCATTCATTAATAATTAATTTATAAAATTTTTGTACTTATTGGAAAATAATAAACATATTTCAACATTATTTTCATATAATATAACTTGCCACTTATGCCAGAAAACTTACAATATATCACTTAAATGTCAGTACCGTGTCATGTCCATTTCTAGAATTTATTTATAAATTGTTAGTTTTTTTGTCGTAATAAATGATTTAAACTAATTACCTCATAAATTCTAATGTTTACGACAAAAAAAACTAACAATTTATAAATAAATTCTAAAAATAGACATGACACGGTACTGACATTATATCATAGTTAGAACGGAATCACCCTACTAGCTGTTGCCCGCGACTTTGTCCTCGCAGACTTCGTTTACTCCGCACAGCATCTCCCCCGAAGGTAATAACGTGATAATATGTAGCCTATATGTTGCCCGACCTGTTAGTAATATTCATGCAAAATTAGAAGTAAATCCATGCAGTACTTTTTGAGTTTACCCCGGACAGACAAACAAACAGACAAAAATTCTAAAAACTATATTTTTGGCTTCGATATCGATTGTAGATCACGCTCTAAGTATTCTTTTAAAAAAATATTCAATGTACAGTTTTGACTTTCCTAAGATTTTATTATATGTATAGATTGTAGATTTTACTTGTTTCACTTCCTTGGTCGACAAAAATTATTGTTTGTTTTCTATCTCGGAAAAGTAGTAACGCGGAAGCTGGAGGTGATATTTTTAACATCCTCATGCGTCAGAAAAGAATGTGTTGTTAGTTATCTAATATAGTTGGTACTGGTTATAAAAATAAATGATTTTAATATTTGTTTTACCAATTTATTTTAATATTTGATTTATTCTAATTTAAATTAGATATATTATTTACCTTATCATATACTCGTAATATAAAATCAATACGTAATACAATCAAAAGATTCTCATGACCTAGACACCAAATATGTTAATACCTCATTGTCACCCGTCTGGCAAAGAATTAATAATAATACCACATGCATGAGATTCACTGGCATTTTTCATCGGCATTTTGTAAAACTGCAGTTGAACAAAAGAAATCTTGATTAAACTGGATGATGCATTATTTCGCGAAACCAGTTGACTTTAATTAATGTCAAAGTCAAAAATGTTTTATTCAAATAAATCTTTACAAATACTTTTGACGATTTTAGTAAAACCAGTACATATGTGTTGAATTTTTTTTTTATTATAACTCCACAGCTATAGATATTTTTTAAAGTCAAATCTAAAACTTTAATGTCACTAGTAAGCAGCATTAATTAACCCCTATAGCATTCCCGTGACCCTACAAGCATGTCCTTACCCCTCTTTAAATTTAATTAGATATAAATGTAACGTGTCATGTTAATTTATATTTCATTAATTTCCTTTGACTGACATACATATTTTTCATGACTAACTGTTAGGATGGCGGTTAATATTACACATTAGGTACGATATTTAACAATAAAACTGACTATTTGATATATTTAATGTCGGCGATTTGTCAGTCAAAAGCTCTGCTGTCAGTCAAATGTTCGGTTGATTACTTAAAATCCCAATAAGTGGCGTCAAAACGCCTAGACCAACGTCCAGGCCATCATGAAACAATCCATACTTACTATTCATTTTTTTTAATATCATAAGATAGACAACAAGCAGATGGGTCTCCTGATGGAAAGAGTCAACCATCGCCTATAGACACCAAAGGTGTTAATGGTGCGTTGCTATTTTGTGGCGAGATCTAATCCCACATGCATAAGTTTACCGGCTACCTCACCCTCTATACCGGAACACGACAGTGACAAGCACTGACGCTATTGCGGCAGAAATAGGTATGGTGGTGGTACCAGACCCGGGCGAGACAATTCAGAACTCTACCACCTAGTAGCCACGATGGTAGTGACTCGATAGCCAATCGGTCGCCTTTTACGACCTGCCTGGCAGAACGGCAGTTGGCCTATTCTTCAAAGGAGTCCGGGACCAACACGGGGTAAAATTCATATTAAAATTATAAATACGAAAGTAATCTGTATGTCTGTCTGTCTGTCTCTTCTTCACGTCTAAACCCCTGAACCGATTTGGATGAAATTTGGCACCAAGATATTTTGAGACTCGAGAAAGGACATAGAATTGTTTTTATCCCGGAAATATCCCGGAAATCTCAACTATGCGGGTAAAACTCCGGGACTTTTATATTAGATTCTTTTCCACGCGGACGAAGTCGCGGGCACAGCTAATAGACCACAAAAGTAAAAGTAAAGACAAACAATTGGCTATACAGGTCACTACCATCGTAACTACTAGGTGGTAGATTCCCGTAACATCTCGCCCGGATATATGGTACCAACGCGTTACCTATTCCAGCAGAAATAGCGTCAATGCTTTTCATTGTAATGTTCCGGTTTAGAAGGTAAGGTAGCTGGTAAATGTATTCATGTAGCATTGCCATTAGGCCGCAGATAACAACGCATCAATTATATCTTTGGTGCCTGTAGGCGGTGGTTTCTCTTTCCTTCAGGAGTGCCATCTACTATTTTGCTGTCTAACAATAGGTATATAAAAAAAACATCCGGTCAAATGTTATTAACAATTTTATTTATTTTTTCAAAACTTGAGGCTCAGTACGGTGACGATTAATTTATGCCAATATTCTTGAACAAATAATAATGCGGACAAATACGACATGACTGGAATTGAACCAGCAACCATCCTGTATTGACAGGCAGCCAGGCAAAATAGTTGTAAATATATTTTTTTTATGTCATAAGATAGCAAACAAGCAGATGGGTCTCCTGATGGTAAGAGTCAACCATCGCCTATAGACACCAAAGGTGTTAATGGTGCGTTGATATCTTGTGGCGAGGTCTAATGCCACATGCATAAGTTTACCGGCTACCTTACCATCCAAACTACAAACAAACACTGACGCTGTTGCGGCAGGAATAGGTAAGGCGGTGGTACCAGACCCGGTCGAGCCGATGCAGAACTCTACCACCTAGTATAGTTGTAAATATTGTTATGATGCTCATATAAGCTGAATATTATTTACTTTTACCTACTATTTTGTGACACAGTACAATACCATTAGATACTGCATTGAAAATTATAACTTAAAGTTTGAAAAATATTTTAATTACCTACATATTGCGCCGTAAATCTAATTACACCATACTGTAGGTGTAACATGTCGGTCACGCTAAAAAGTAATTTGCAACAACTTCATACTGTTTAAGTTACTTACTATATCTTATGTATAAAATTGTATACAATTTTATCATAGAAAATATATTAACAGCAGTTTGATAACCTCGACTCCGTCTGCATTGTTTATTGTATTACCACTAGCATTGATATAAAAAACCCAAGATACACAATCAGTGTCTCAAAAACGTCCTCCAAAAATGAGTGCACAATTTTAAAATGTGCACTCATTTCAAATAGAATCGCGTCGGCCGCGTGACTGTCAATTTTATTTCTTTTCGTACATTGCTTTGCAAAACAACTATAAGTCTTGCACTTAAGGTTGGATATGCAATGGCATATGTTTTTGCCATATCTATAACTACTCAAAAGAAATAAGGGACACTTTTGAGTGTCAGTTTTGTTCGGGATTGTGCATCTAGGGTTTTTATATCAATGACCACTAGGATAGAAAATATGTAAAAGGCTGTGCTGATAGAAAGAAACAATTATCAACTATAGACACCAAAGATTTTACCGGCTACATTAACCCCATAAGTATTAGATAAAGGTGAAGTTAGCACTTGTATTAGAAGTACCTTCACGCCCGTATCCCCGAAGTGGTAGGCAGAGGTACAACAAGTGCACCCACGATTAGCCGAAGATACTTGGTCCCACAAATGTGATAGGTGGCAAGCCTATCGCAAACCGGGCACTTTCAAATCCCGGGCAACTTTGTGTTTATCAGAAAAATGAAAAAACATTTTTTAAGTGCCCGACCCGGGAATCGAACCCGGGACCTCATGTGGTTGACGCCAACGCTGGACCACTAGACCACAAAGGCGATTTAAGAGCACTTGTATTAATCATTTGAAACGAATACCTTCATCACCTTTATCTCATTCAATGAGGTTACATCATCTCTTTTTAAACATCTGCGTTAGAGAGAGAGGATAAGACCTCAGAAGATGACAGCAGTATTAAAGGTTGTTTCAAGTATTAGAAGTGTTGCCTTCAGATATAATACAGCTTCATGATTAACTCCAAATCGGAACATGACAGTGACAAGCATTGACGCTATTGTGGCAGGAATAGTTAAGGCGAGGGTTAGAAAACCTTGCAGAATTCTACCACCTAGTAGTCACGATGGTAGACGTATAGCTGATCATTCTTTTCTTTAAAGGGGACCAGAACCACCACGAGGTTAAAAATCTTAGTTTCTTTAAATTTTCTTACAATAACTAAAACAACGAAAAAAATAACAAAATTATGTCATAATAGTAGGAGAATCTATACATATATAATAAAATCGTAAAAAAGTCAAAACTGTACATAGGATATTATTTTAAAAGAATACTTGGGGCGTGATCTACAATCGATATCATAGCAAAAAATATAGTTTTTAGAATTTTTGTCTGTTTGTCTGTATGTATGTCCGGGGTAAACTCATAAAGTACTGCATGGATTTACTTCAAATTTTGCATGAATATTACTAACAGGTCGGGTCAACATATAGGTTACATATTAACACGCTATCACCTACAGGGGAAGAGCTGTGCGGAGTAAACCTAGTCCGCGCGGACGAAGTCACAGGCAACAGCTAGTTTAATAATAATAGGGGTGTGCTATATGGAGATTTACTCGAGCGTCATGGAGACTTATTGGATTTCATTTAATAGATGATAAGGAAATAAACGGTTAAATAAAGTTTTTCATTTTAATGGCGCGGAAAATCTACAGATAACAAAATGTAGAAAAGAAAACAACAGTGACATAGAAACACTATAGCTCGTTAATGTATTGCATGTTGATTGCGAGTTAACATTTAAAAAATCTTGTTTTGAGTGTAGCGTATGTTTTGAGCGGAAGCTGCAAGGAAAACAATGTCTTCTATCTTAATCTTTCCATCTTAAGCGCGTCTGAATTTTCTATTATTTTAAAGGTATTGATGTCAGAATAACGGAAAAAATAATCTGACAATTTCCAAAGCCGAAGATGTTGAATTTTTTAACTGTCCTAGATAACCCGTCGCCGTGTTGGTCCCGGCCTCCTTTGAAGAATAGGCCAACTGCCGTTCTGCCAGGCAGGTCGTAAAAGGCGACCGATTGGTTATCGCGTCACTACCATCGTGGCTACTAGGTGGTAGAGTTCTGCATTGTCTCGCCTGGGTCTTACCTGTTCCTGCCGCAATAGCGTCAGTGCTTATCGCTGTCGTGTTCCGGTTTGGAGGGTAAGGTAGCCGGTAAACTTATGCATGTGGCATTACACCTCGCCACAAGATAGCAACGCACCATTAACATCTTTGGTGTCTATAGGCGATGGTTGACTCTTTCCATCAGGAGACCCATCTGCTTGTTTGCTATCTTATGATATAAAAAAACCGGCTCTGCATAAAGGGTTTATATTTGGTGGAGAGCCTCTATACGAAATCACTCTTTCCCCCCTCTATGTAAATCTAACGCGCTCGAGTAAATCCTAAGATCCTCCCTTGGGCTCCTTACTATAGTTAATAAATTTAAATATCATTTAACATTAAGGAAGATAAAACTCCATTGCGAGCATAATATTTTGCATATATTAGACATCAAACTTAACGTATGAAAAACACTTAAGTTTAAAAACCTACGCAAAAGGAAATATTTTATAAGGATGTTTTTAGCCATTAAAATATAATCGTTATAATAAAATGCGGCGACAGGTGTAGGCATAGAAATATTGCGAAATGCGACCGGTTGGTTTTTATCAACAACCAACAAAAAACCAGGCAGCTAAGCTATGGAATTCACTTCCTCCATGCATACGCTTTAGCCCTTCACTGCGTTTTTAAAAAACGCCTAAAAGAGTATTATTATTTGAAACTTTTTTGATTTTAATAGTTTTTACTATTAATTTGTAACGTTTAATTTCCTTTAATATGTATGTGTTTCATATATAAATATAATATGTGTATGTGTGTATATTCATCTATGTATTATACGATTTTAGCAACAAATACATCTTCTATATCAATCAATGAGATAGGAGTCGGGATCTATGTATTATTTTATATGTTGTGCGCAATGCCTTCTCATTTATTAATCCCTACTCCACATTTCGGGTTAGCTGGAAGAAATCTCCACCAGTAGAGATAAGCTCATCTTTTGTGCAATTTTTGTTGTCCTTTGTTGTGTGTATTTTTCATTAGGTGTACAGTAAAGTATTAAATAAATAAATAAAATAATTAAAAAACTGTATTTCTAATATACGACAAAATATTTCGATTACTAGATTCAATACTAGACCATTTATATGCAAGCCTTTTTGAATAATAGTATCTCAGCCGTTCTGCCAGGCAGTTCGTAAAATGCGAACGATAGATTCTACAGCCTTTAGCCCGGGATAGCTTTAAACGCTTTCCCTTTTTCTGGCGCAATAGCGTCAGTGCTAGTAAATATTATGTTTTGATTTTGAGGGTCAAGTGTATACTGAAACACTGCCAGCTGATGTTTTAAAGCGACATTTAACTTCGTGCAGATTCTTCTGTACTCGTGTGTAAAATAGAACATGCTATATTTTTTGGACTTTAGATTATAATTTTGACTAACGTAACCGCTCATACCACCAGCCATTTTCGCATTTTTTTTTCTAAAAAAACACGGACCGTTACGCGCACACGTTCCGAGTTCGTTCCGGTGGACCGTGGTCACAAAAATGGTTTATGAGTTGTTTGGATTGAATCCGATACTGTAAAGCGTATACTTTTTAAGAGGTCTTAAGCACTGCAATACACTGGTGTGAGAATTGTTTAATTTAAATGGCTTAAGCTAAAAAATAATTTAGATGTAACACGACACTTTGAGAAAAATATGACTATTTGTTAGTCGAGGATTTTTAATTCAAAAAGTAAATCGATGACCTATGCTTTGTCATATTTTTTTATATAATTGGTAAACATATACATACGGAAAAAAATAAGCAACATATATTATAGTACAAAAATATTTATTTACATAAATATTAATTTTTTTTTTCATAATTAATACGTAGTTTTTTTCGTAATTTTTAAATAATTTATTTCTTTTTCAATTTCACAGCTATGTTATTTTTTTAAAATATTGATTAGGACATTTCTACATTCACATTCACATCAACACTAAAATTTACGAAAATAAATAAAAGTAGGTACCGTCATACCCAAAGCGCTGGTATCATCAAGTTGGTCGTTAACGAAATATATGTTTTATTAATTGATATTTACGTTTTTTTTTTTTAATTATTATCTAAACTGTTAGATCTTGAACTAATCTTGATTATAAATAAAGTTTAATTGTTGATTAATACGCCAAAACACTTTTAAATTAACCTGTTTCATAAACAGCAACCAACACATAACACACAGCACGAATCAAAACGGCGGACTAAGTTCTTTTATTTTTCCCCAAGAGCGTATTTGAAAAAAGAATGCCAATTTGATGTTATTCTGTACAATGTTTCGTTCGAAAACTATAAAATACCATAGAGTATTGTATTAAAATTGGTAAATAGTGAAAATATTGTTTTTCTGGATGAAGTTATATAGAGACCATAGTGCATTAACGGAGTTTTCTCAGAGGTCTCATTAGTTACCAAAGTGAAGTGTGCGGCTAACGCGTGTAAGATTCATGAGTCCAAAAGTATACCACACTAATGGAAGTGAAAAAGTAAGAAAAAGACTATTACCAACATAATACGTGCCTACTAGGTGATATAGTTCTGCATTGTCTCGCTCGGGTCTGGTACTGCGCAGCGTCAGTATTGTATTCCGGTGTGGAAGATAAGGTAGCAGGTAAACTTATGCATGTGGCATTAGACCTGGCCACAAGATAGCAACGCACCAATAACACCTTTGGTGTCATATGCGATGGTTGACTTTCCATCAGGAGAGTCATCTGCCCGTTTGCTGTCTTATGTTTATAAAAAACAGCATCATGATTATGATATTGTTACGTGCTTCGGGTTCATAATTTGCAAGAAAACGTCACTTATATTAAAACCGTGTATTTACAACACACATAAACAACAAAATGTAATACTTAAATACACTATACACACTGGTCACACTCGCTGCACTAGCACTAAACTTAACCGAATACGTTTGGAGAAAACACTACTCTTACTCACGTAAACTGGTTACTTCGCTTTGCGATGGTCGTTTCAAGTATTGCTCTCGATCGCTTTATAAAAACTACCTTCTATTTGTCAACACATCTCTATTTATACCCAGGGTACAGTTCTACCTAGATCCAGAAAAATCTAAATTTATTGCGTAAACAATAACAATAAACAACTTATGACAAACAAGTCCTAGTACACCCTTTTTTCATCCTATACCACAAAGTCCATTATGGCCTATACCACAAAGTCCATTATGGCATAGCTATTCGGGTAACGGTCAACTGTTTGTTTGTCAATAGGAATCTCTTTCTTTTATTTCTAGATCTCTCCATTTATTCCAACTCTTCATGTTTCTAGATTATTCGTAACAATATTCACACATATGACAATCCGACCCGCCTCAAATATGGCAAAACACTGTTAACATTTTCGGTTTATATTCGATGGTTATCTCTTTCCACCAGGATACTTATCTTACAGGCAGTTATTTTCTTTATATACTATAATATAAAAATAAGGGAGTATAAATGTCTTTAATCACTAAAATAAATAAAGATAAGGAAATTCAATTTCAGCACAAAAAGTGTCGCCTATAAAGTAGATGGCTTACAAAATTTGTTTTAACGTTTTACGACGTTGTAAATTATAATTATCTTTGTTTAGCATCATGGACGCTATCTTTTACTCGATTTAATTATTCAAATAGAATTTATTTGTTACCCAGGACGGAAGTGAGTCATTATTAGAATATGCCTTTTTGACTAATACATAAGAACGCAATGACTGAAATTGGTGTCATCGCCCATATTAGAGCCAAATTATGCGACACGAATCGTGTCGTATATTAGCTATATGTAGTCATATTTAATGAATAAAAATGAAATGTTTTAGCTTTTAATAAGTACGGTATAGCCCAAATCTAATAAATATGCTTTGATTGACAACCGAAGCGTGCGTCTATTGCAAATACAGCAAAAAATATTGTAGATGTAGGAGTGTTTTATTTCCAATTCAACGGTTGGATCGTTTATTTTATTTCGTTGTCTTTGCTGTTTAGGCTCATAGCATACATATAAAATCGATACGTCAACTCAGCTACAGCTAGGTAATGCCGAACTTACGTCTTGGAACTTGTGAATGACAGCACATTCGACAAAAGTGGTGTGTTGTAAGTTTAGGTACGCAGAGATAACATGTGGATGACGAAGACGTGTCGTAAGCGCAGAAGCTGAAAGTTGACCACATCGCAATTTAGTTCTTAAGCTTCACCCGAGGCGAGGCGATAACGTTACGATTCCTATTAGTATGCGTTGTAGTAGAAAATTTCATACAAATGATACTGAAAAGCTCGAGTTGATACGATAACGATCCTTTTTCGAGTTTATAGGTGGGCTAGTTACTAATATAAATATATTAGTGTCCTCAATTAAATGATTTCATGAGGATTAATACTAGTTTTCTTAAAACACCTTTCTAAAAATAACAAAAATATAAGTAATTTAGTTTAAGTGAAAAGGTACAGACACCTTTAACAATTTACATAAAATCTTACCCGGATATTAAAGGACATTGACCATCTATGTATGGGCGTTGGACCAAGTGCCGCCCAACATTGAAACATAGTGCATAATGTTCCTTAGATAAATACTTGTCTGTAACCCAGAACGCTTCAAAATCTATCCGAGGAATTTCGAGAAAAAAAATATTGAATATAGAGGTCTTACATTAACAAAAATCATAACCAACAGCTTATTTTTAAAATAAGAGACGGTATATTACAAACAATTGATTTATTTGGGAAAAAAATGTAACACCTTATGTAGGCACTAACATAATCAATCGTCATCATCATTGTCATCTAAGATTATTGTATTCAAAAATAAAGCAGGGCGTCTCATAACGTCTTGGTGCCTAGCCCACCCCAAAAACCAAACTAGGCACATAACGTGGGCACAACTACCGAATGTTCTTCGTCCAGTAAAACATGTGCAGCAATAATGTTTAATGGAACCAAGCCCATGATTGATCTCGTTTATTAGACAAGCGAGATCCAGGGTCAGTCTCGGGAGCTAGAATAAGTAGGATAATATATTTTTTAACGAAAACCTCGTAAATGTTCAAAAAATAACAAAATATAAAAACTTAAAGCACTAAAATTCATTAGATAAGACTTGTTGCTACTTATTTACATTCTTATTTATGTATTATTTCCGTTTTCCCTGTAATCAGATCATAGTTCGTATTACATGGACTAAATAATTGGTGTGAGATGTCTAGGATTTATTTATTTATTTATTTATAATTCCGTGGAACGATTTTTTTTATATCTAGTCATGTTAAGAAACAAATAAAAGTGTTTCCATGCTTGGGCAGCGTTTGGTCCAAAATGGTCAATCTCCTTTAAACCTTTCTTATAATCACTATGTCTATTGACGAAAGCGAAAATTTCAGCAATTTTTGAGTTCATCGCTTATAAATATACAGAAAAAGGTGACGAGGTACTTTGTGTTATAATAATAAATATGGCATTCGCATACAATTAGTGTCTTTTGAAGAATTGCATTTTTAAAATTAAAAGTAAATTTAAAAAAAAAAGAACAAATTACACCGAATAAGCAATCGTGTATCAATCATAATATTATGATAATTTAAATGAAATTCCATGATTTTATGAATTTCACGCCACATATTATCTGCATTGTCGTGAGAAGATTGCGACAAAATTCTGTACTATATAATGACGATATTACGTACGTTGGCCCTTAAATATAAAGAATTTCAGAAATTTACTTGGGGAGACATACCGTTAATGAAATCCACTGTTTATTTTAGTTTTGAGGATTGAAGAGTCAGTATACATTTAGACACACGTGGCGTCATACAGTTTCAAACATAGTCAACGCCTCATATTTTCACTGGTACGACCTGTCTCCAGTGCTTGTATCTACTTCTTTACTCTTCAGTTTAATAGTTGATGCTTGGCGAAAGGTATTTCTATCATTTTTAAAATAAAATAAAGTCAATGCTGCTCACCGCTTTCTATGAGTGAAAAAGAAATTAAATCGGTTAGTTTTAAAGCTTACCTAATACAAACAAAAAAACACATATTTTCTAAGAAAAGGATGAGATTTTTCATTCCAGCGGACAATGTGAAATCTATGCCACCAGTTACAGAAGTGAAAAAAAAACAACTGTTTCAGAAATGAAAACTTAATTTTAGCATCGAAACGAAAAACGTTTTTAGAATATATAAAAAAGTTTCTAAAATATATAAAAAAGTTCCTAAAATATATAAAAAAAATCTAAAATATATAAAAAGGTTTCTAAAATATATAAAAAGTTTCTAAACTATATAAAAAGTTTCTAAAATATATAAAAAAGTTTCTAAAATATATAAAACAGTTACTAAAATATATAAAAAAGTTTCTAAAATATATAAAAAAGTTACTAAAATATATAAAGAAATTTCTAAAATAAAAAAAGGTTCTAAAATATATATTTTAGAAATACTCATCGAAATTTGACCGTAAGATTGTTCATTCACGATATTAAAATCTCTTTTAAGCTTAACAATAGATTTTAACCATAAATAAAATAGTATTTATGTATGTGTGGATATAGTGTCAATATTATGATGAGCTAGACAAATTATACGTTAAACAACTATGATTAAGTATGATCATAGATTTTATTAATTTACTAGCTGTGCCCGCGACTTCGTTCGCGTGGAAAAAACTCTTAAATAAAAACCCGCATAGTTCCCATTCCCGTGGGATTTCCGGGATAAGAACTATCCTATGTCCTTTCTTGAGTCTCAAACTATATTTGTACCAAATTTTATCCAAATTAGTTCGGTGGTTTGGCCGTGAAAGCGTAACAGACAGACAGACAGACAGACAGAGTTACTTTCGCATTTATAATATTAGTATGGATGGATGTGGCATTAGACCTTGCCCTGACTACGCAATCAACGTGGCTCGGGTTCGATCCCCGACGGGGACAAGCATTTGTGTGACGAGCATAAATGTTTGTATTTCCGGGTTTGGGTGTTTATTATATATATTCTGGTATTTATATATGTATTTCTATGTATTAGTATCGTTGACTAACACCCATAACACAAGCAAATAATTTGCTTACTTTGGGGTTAGATCAGTAAGTGTAATTTGTCCCGTGAATATTTATTTATTTATAATTAACACCTTCGGTGTTTATAGGCGATGGTTCACTCTATCTTATAATACATGTACATACACACACTCTCACACACACAGTAATGATATTATTTTGTATTGATTTAATGTGAAATGAAAAATGAAATGAAATGAAAAATATTTATTTGCAAGAATATGGGTCTGTGATTTATATGGGTATGTGATTTTAATGCATATTATATTAAAATATTAGTAATCTGCTGCACGCTTTTTTCTTTTATAAATTTAACCGTACCAGATTTCATCCTTCACAATTCGCGTTATTTTTATAAAGAGCGGTGTAGAGTTTTCGATTAAATATATAGATTTTTACTATCACAGTTTAAGTAGCTTCTGACTTTTATCACTACTTGATAATATTCAAAAACTCAAGACTTAAATCCTAGGTCAGGTAATTCGTTCTAAATGAGTTTTCTTAAAAAATATTGCCTGTATCTCTAATTTCTGATTCGTCTGTCTCATATTGGGATTTTTTTATATTTATTTTTATACTGCTTTAATAATAATGGGCGCATTGCCCTTTAAAATATGATCTACTTAAAGATATACGACACATAAATTTAAATACACATATTTTTATAATTTAATAAATTATGTTTTCTTTTATCTACGTTTAATGGTTAAGTAATGCAAATTTTAATGAAGGTTTTAGTTAAAATAAAATATGAAGAATTTAATATCTTCACACTGATCGCCTTCTGTGATAGGCATAATGAACCGAACATAAATAAAGTCACCAGTTTGTCGATTAGCAAAAATGGTGATGACATTGAGTAAACAGACGAGAGACCTAATAACAGATGAATTGTTCCGTCAACACATCAGACATATATTATAATAATGTGAAAGAATTAGTACTAGACACTATATAATTGCACTTGTACATAAATTTTACTTTTACACTTATATTTTTAATATATTAATCGATCAGTTTCACTTTTAAATTATCTTCAGGATGTAAATACGTAACTGATTATTACCGACTCTTGTGGGATATTGTGAAAAAGTGAAATTTATATATAAGTTTTAAATTTCACTTTTACACTTATATTTTTTATTTAAATTATTAAATCATTATATTTAAATTATAAAAGTGTCTACTAACAATGGAATTTCACCAAGTGACGACGATTGAAAGTATAGAATATATAAAGAAATTTACGAAAATGTAACAACATTTGTAGCAGTTCCGTAAATTTCGGAAATGTTGATTAATAAAGTCATTAAACGAATGATAGTTACTATCAATTGTTTTATGGGATACGTGGGACATTTAGATTTACATAAGTATCTAAGGCATCGAAGTAGTAACATCTACCACCAACCTTTTTTAATATTATCTGCAGGCGTACAAGCAAGTGGGCTACCTGATGGAATCGGTCACCACAACCCATGGACATTTGCAACTAAAATGTTACTTGCCAATAGGATGCCGGCTTCAAAGCTTTTTATTTGACATCCCTTTTAAAAAATTCAATCTTAAAATACAATCTGCTACTCGAATGTTATCTCGAAAAACTTCGACAACATTATTTGGGTATCCCGGGCGACTAGTCACTGATATTAACATCTAAACAGAGCATGTTAACTGCTGGTGACTAAACAAAAGGAAATGCTGCTATTAATAAAAACTATTATTGGAAACTAAAACTTTCGTGGAAAAGATGCTTGCTAGAGCATTGTCATTCGGATGCCACCTTTAAATTTCAGGACAGAAAAAACACAGTATTTTTCAACTTTTCGATTTTAACTAAAACATGAAATTAAATTATTTTTAGAAAGAAGATATAATAAATCAATTTATATAAAATATCTCATACATATACTAACTTTCATATTTTGAAAGTTTGTTTTTGGCTGTTTGTAACTTAGAAATGGTTAAATTGATTTTGACTGAGTGAAACTTAGCAAAGGTGGATTTAAAGTTTGAATATATGGATGTTTGTTACTCAATAACGCAAAGCGGTGCATCGATCTGGATGAAAATTGGCACACAAATAGAATTACACCTGGAATAGGACCAATGATATTTTAATCTCTATTGTTCCTGTGGAACTAATTTTAAACTGCGGGCTGCAGAGTTCAGCTAGTTCAAAATGTCTTTATTTCGTAGGTAAAATTTTTACACTTGAAATATGTCATTAATAGTTTATGCAAAATAAAGAAAATTAAAAAAAAAACAATACAATATCATAATACAAATAACAAAATAAAAAACAAATTAAAATATACTTAATTGGACACATCATCCCAAAAATACATTACTATGTACCCAATGCACAGATATCTTGTTTGTTTATAAATACAACTTATGAACACCCAACAGCAACATGTAAATGAAGGTAGATAGTTATATTTAGAAATATGGAAGGTATGACAAAGTTGCAGCGATTAAATAGTTCCCTGAATTAGGGGGAAGAATACTACAGATGTTATCGGAGATATATACATTATTTCATAATTTAAATTAAAATTATGTAGGTATGTAATATGAATTTATTAAGGTTTATTTCGGAAAATAAGTAAAATTAAAATGTCAATATACATAAAAAGTATAGGTATGTACAAAGTCTTAAAAATCATTAATATGTCATTGTCGTATTTTAATAACGTGATATAATTAATTAATATAAAAAATATTTTTATAGAAAAAAAAAATAACGCTAAAAAAAGCATTACCTCCAAGGGCTTCTTTGGTTTAAATATTGTGAAATACTATAATAACCTTTTTCATAAAGTTTGTTCTTAATAGTCCTTTTGAATTGTTCTATGGGCAAATTTTGGATGTCTTTTGGAAGTTTGTTAAAAAAAGTTATTGATAAACCTGTAAAAGAGTTACTGATTTTATGTAGCCGACTAAAGTGAACTGTTAGGTTATCTTTATTGCGAGTATTGAAATTGTGAAATTCACTGTTTTTATTAAAAAGATTGATATTTTTTTTTACACATAACAAATTTTCATATAAATACTGGGAAGTCAATGTCAATATTTTTATTTCTTTAAATTTTTCTCTAAGAGACACTCTGGGGCCGAGCCCGTAAATTGCACGAATCGCCCTTTTTTGTAAGACAAAAATGGAATTAACGTCTGCAGCATTACCCCACAGTAAAATACCATAGGTCATTATGCTGTGGAAATAGCTAAAATATACCAATCTAGCTGTCTTAACATCAGATATGTTCCGAATTCTTCTAACAGCATATACCGCAGAAGCCAGCCTACTAGCTAATTTGGTAATGTGAGGACCCCACTGTAGTTTTGAATCTAATGTAATTCCAAGGAAAGTAGTAGTATTTTCGACATTTAATTTGACATTCTTAACAATTACTTTAGTATCTATTTGCTTGACATTAGGAAGAGTGAATCTTAAGCATTTTGTTTTCTTTTCATTTAACAGCAAATTATTTAACGTAAACCATTCTTCCACCTTACCTTAGATATAGAATAATTTATATCATCGTAGCACGACTGATTTCGTCTTACATTAAATATTAATGAGGTATCATCAGCGAACAACACAATTCCTTGGCTATCATTTATAACATATATATGAGGAATAAAAACGGTCCAAGAATCGAACCCTGTGGAACTCCCATAGATACAAACGAACCTGCTGACAACTGACCGTTGATATCGACTTTCATAATTCTTTTGTATAAGTACGATTTCAGTAAATTTAATGCCGCACCTTTGACTCCATAGTGATTAAGTTTCATTAATAAAATATCGTATTTTACGCAGTCAAAGGCCTTTGATAAGTCACAGAACACCCCAACAGCGTCTTGAGACTTCTCCCAAGCCTTGTATATCTGTTCAATGAACTTAACACTCGCGTCATCCTTTTAGTCAGGCCTTTAGTGAATCCATATTGTTGCAAATTTAACAAATTATTGTCATAAAAATGTTTTGATAATTGATTTAAAATAATTTTTTCGAATATTTTACGTAAGATTACGATTAGATACGGTAAGATTGAAATAGGTCTATAATTTGTCGGGTCAGATTTGCTACCATTTTTGAATAGAGGTATAACTTTACTCTGTTTCATCAACTCGGGAAAAGTACCATCGTTTATGCATTTGTTAAATATAAAGGCCAAATGTGGGGCTACACAGTCTATAATAGCATGAACTTGATTTTATAGAGAGACCATGTAAATCAATGGCATTTTTAAATTTTAATGACATAAATGCTTTAATGATATCTATGGAGTTAACCGGCATAAAGTTAAAATTAGTTGTACATTGATTAATGTTATTTTTTAATAAAGTTTCTGCACCCTTGTAACTAGAATCTAAAGACTTGGTTGTTGAAATAGGAACGTTAATAAAAAAAAATCAAAAGTATTTGCAACATCAAACTTTGAAGATAAAATGGTATCATTTATATTTAATTCTATATTTGGATTCTGAGCCTTTACTTTGTCAGTTTCATTTTTTATAATTTGCCAAGTGGTTTTCACTATGTTTGTACTATTTTTGATTTTATTACTAAATATCTTAGAGTATCTTTTTACATAGGCAATAAAATTATCAGTATTATTATATTTCTTTTCGTCGTAAAGTTCGAAAAGCCTCTTTCGACTTCTATAAATTCCAATCGTGGACCAATCGCAAAATTTAGGACTGTTATTTATATACAGTGATTTTGTTTTGAATAGTTTTTCACTTTCACTTATAAGAAGATTGTTTAATAAATTATATAATTGATTCGGATTATCACAGAAAGAAATATTGTGTAACATGGATATTATGTTATTTCTATAACATGAAAGTTTATTGTTCGTAATAGCCCTGTGTGTTATTTTCCTTTTACATTTATTCAAAGCAATATAATTAAAAGTTGCCAGTTGACCACTATGGTCAGACTCCAATCTGTCAATTATATACTTATTTATAGGTTTAACATTTGTAAAGATATTATCAATACAGGTTGCTGTTGAAGTTGTAATTCTTGTAGGTTCAGAAAACATATGAAAAAGATTATAAGATAAAAACAGTGATTTTAGTCTAATACTCATAGTATTACATTCTAATAAATTTATATAAAATCCCCACAAACTATTAAATTCTTTTTATTATTGCTAGCTCTATGTAAAACTTCATCCATATTTTTCTCAAATAGTTCATAGTTTGATGATGGAGGTCTGTACACACTAATTATAATAAACTGATCTATTTCAACACAAGCTATTTCAATAGTTCGCTCAACAGAAAGGCGCACTATGTCCATCCGTTCTTTACATTCTAATTCTTTTTTACAAGTATAAGAGATCCTCCATGTATTGATTTTTTTCTATTAAAAGAGCTAGCAATCTTATATCCGTTAAAACCTAACACTACTTGATGTTCTTTTAACCAAAGTTCTGTTATACAAAATACATGAACATTTTCAGTTTTCAAAAACAGCTCAATTTCTAAATCTTTCCCTGATATACCCTGCATGTTTTGGTGAACTAGTGTTAAGGTACAGATGTATTCCTTATTTTTCCTAGTATTAATAAATTTAATGTCATCATTGTTGCCAGGGGTATTACCTGTTGTCTCATTATCTAATTTAAATTATTTGACATTGAATTTATATGAGTTTGCTCAATACAGTCTGAACTATCACAAACCACTGGAATATTATTAGTCCTACAATTAAAATTATGACCATACAAAGTATGATTTATGTCAAGTGCAATATAATTAATACTAAAACTAAGCAATTTAGCTATTTTTAGTTTATAAAAACGAGAAAGATACAATGTATCTTGAGTTAAAATAAAATTATTTACAAAATTATTCGTGTCAAAATATAATATGTAATTATTATAATAACGTGTCAAGTACGTAATAAGTACAATTTATATCAAATTTTCAAACTAGAGAAACACTTTAAATCATAGATGTAGATTTAAAGTGTTTCTCTAGTTTGAAAATTGTATGTTTTGTACACACACAACAGATGTCACAGACAATTTATATGTTTTGTAACTACGAGTTATACAAAAGGAGACGTCATTTTATAAACATAACCGTTCAATATGAATTGCGAAGGCAAATTATTGATGACATAAATTGTATTAATGGCAACTGTAAACTGTGATGTCACCGAGGGTCGATAAAGTCTCGGGTAGGTCTCCATTTTCCAGGTGTAAGACCGAAAAGCAACCTAACAAACTTACTCCTTTTCTTGTTAGAAGTTGTCTAGGGCTCTAGTTCTAAATAAAAAATTAATTCACATAACAAGTAATTTACACAATATACAGCGGCAATTAGTTTTAACAGCGGCGGTAAATGTCGTACACATTATACAATGACGTCATTTTACATTCGGCGTAAGGCACTTCCTAAAACGTTCTAAAAGCAAAACAAACAAACAACTGGACAATGAGTTCGCAAAAATGTGAACTACGACTATGCAAATTTTATATCAGATCTATGCACTTGCAAAAATATCTAACTTAAATCACCTGCAAAAATATTCATAGAAATCATTCTAATAAGTTTGTTCTAAAAACATCAATGTATACTTTATCTCAAATAATATTATTTCTTTTCAGATTCTCAGTTCCGGTAGAGAGTTACGTTGGGGAGAGAAAAAATAGCTTTGGAAGAAATCCAAACATTATGACACTTTGAAATGAATAAAAATAGATTTATATTTTTAGATTAACGAGGAAGTATCTTCTGGAGAGATTGACTTTATAAAGCATTTGATATAAAAGAAAAATCTGAGATATATTATTTTGCAACGACATCAATCACTTATAAAAATATCATCATTAAATTATGACAAAAATAAAGTGATGTCGCTTTTTGAAGATTTCTTAACACTTTTATCTAACAAGGAAAACAAAAAAATATGACAAGTACGTTTGTTACGTATTTAATACTAAAACGTCATCGAAAGTTAGCGGTGTAAGTGATATATCGCGTTATTTTAATAAAATAACGTCTTAAAGTGACGAAGGAAACGAAAAATAAGTGTGTTTACTATTTTTTTTATCGATGTGTACTAAATCAAAATCAAAAAATGTGTGTTCCTGTGGAGCGAATCTTTTAAAAGTGCGAACATGGCGAATGATACGAATTTATGTGTTTTGGTGCTTGCGTTAGTATTTCTGTCAGTAATACGAACTAGCGTAGAAATAGTGGAAGCAAGTAAGTATTGAATTTTTTTTATAATTTTACTTTAATTACTAGTAATTTTATTTTATTCAAGGTCACTTAAATAGCGCCTCTGTGGTCTAGTGGTCCAGCGTTGGCGTTGACCACATGAGGTCCCGGTTCGATTCCCGGGTCGGGCACATAAAAAAGTGTTTTTTCAGTTTTCTGAGAAACACAAAGTTGCTCGGGATTGGAAAGTGCCCGGTTGGCGATAGGCTTGCCAGCTATCACATTGGTGCACTTGTTGTACCTCTGCCTACCGCTTCGAGGATATGGGCGTGAAGATACTTTTTTTTAAATATTACGGGACTTATAATCGGGCGTTATAATTTTAGATAACAACACGAATTAACTGTCAATACGAGCATTAGTTATTTAAATGAATTCCTGTGTCCACAGCATAAACCTATTGTACAAATCAAATAAATTATCTATCTAAATATCTGTTATATAATATGTAGCAGATTTTTTATATGATATGATAGCAAACAGGCAGATAACTCTCCTGATCGAATGAAAAACCATTGCCCCAAAGATGTTAATAAATAAATATTCACGGGACAAATTACACTTACTGATCTAACCCCAAAGTAAGCAAATTATTTGCTTGTGTTACGATACTAGTACATAGAAATACATGTATAAATAACTAGAATATATAATTATAAAAACACCCAAACCCAGAAATACAAACATTTATGGTCATCACACAAATGCTTGTCCCCGTCGGAAATCGAACCCAAGCCCCGTCGATTGCGTAGTCATGGTCGCTAACCACTCGAAAAGAGGGTGGTATATAAGGAAGGAGATTTCCTCCCACCCCCAACCGGGAACCCCCAACCAGGATAACGATTCTGGATGCCCCACCGGTTAAGGGGTTCTGGACCTACCTCCCACCAACCAATCAACAATATTAATAAACATATCAACCCCCATATCATACAATACCAACCTCCGTTTTTTCGTCAGTTGATAAAAAGATCAAAAGCAATAAATGAAATCTGTTTATTAAGAATAAATAATTTGCGCGTGAAGACAATAATATATATGTTTTATGTCAGTAATCATTGGTTAATATAAACATGCTGTGTTTAATCAAATCAATTGTTTATGTCACATCTATACTAATATTATAAAACTGTAGAGTTTGTTTGTTTGTTTGTTTGATTGTATGCGCTAATCTCGAAAACTACTGAACCGATTTGAATAATCCTTTTTGAGTTGGATAGCCTGTTTATCGAGGAAGGTTATAGGCTATATAACATCTTGCTACGACCAGTAGGAGAGGAGTAAACAAAGTCCGCGCGGACGAAGTCGCGGGCAACAGCTAGTCATTAGATAACAAAATTAGTAAAGAGAAACCATCGCCTATAGACACCAAGTATTTTAGTGGTACATGACGTGTGACGGGATGGCAATACCACATGCATAAGTCTACCGGCTACCGGCCGGTTTTTTTAATATATTATAAGATAGCAAATAAGCAGATGAGTCTCCTGATGGAAAGAGTCAGCCATCGCCTATAGACACCAAAGATGTTAATGGTGCGTTGCTATCTTGTGGCGAGGTCTAATGCCACATGCATAAGTTTACCGGTTACCTTACCCTCCAAACCGGAACACGACAGCGATAAGCACTGACGCTATTGCGGCAGGAATAGGTAAGGCGGTGGTACCAGACCCGGGCGAGACAATGAAGAACTCTACCACCTAGTAAATTAGATAGATTGTATTTCTGGATTTGGGTGTTTCCTATGTATGTAACAGTATTTATATATGTATTTCTATATATTAGTATCGTTGACACAACCCATATACCCATAACACAAACAAATAATTTGCTTACTTTGGGGTTAGATCAGTAAGTGTAGTTTGTCTTTTTTTTTATAGTAGAGGGGGCAAACGAGCAGATGGTGCACCTGATGGTAAGTGATCACCGCCGCCCATGGACATCCGCAATACCGGGGGTATTGCAGCTGCGTTGCCGGCCTTTTAAGAATGAATAAGCTCGTTTCTTGAAGGTCCCTAAGTCGTATCCATTCGGAAACACCCCCGAGGGTAATAGATTCCACAAAGGAGTAATGCGAGGCAAAAGGTGTCGACAAAAGCGCACGGTTGTGGATTTCCAGACATCGAGGTGGTGAGGATGGAACTTTAAATTTTGACGCGATGTCCGATGGTGGATTTAACGGCAGGCATTAGTCCGAACAACTCGTCGGAACACTCCTCATGATAAATACGGTAAAAGATGCAGAGCGAGCCTACATCTCTGCGTAACGCAGAATATTTGTCTCGTGAATATTTATTTATTAACATCTTTGGGGCCTATAGGCAATGGTTTCTCTTTCCATCAGGAGAGTCATCTGCCTGTTTGCTATCTTATCATATAAAAAATCTGCTACATATTATATAACAGATATTTAGATAGATAATTTATTTGATTTGTACAATAGGTTTATGCTGTGGACACAGGAATTCATTTAAATACCTAATGCTCGTATTGACAGTTAATTCGTGTTGTTATCTAAAATTATAACGCACTAATTGCTTTTAACCTATGACTGCATTGTTTCGTGTTGAATTAGAATAGGGATGTCGGTTACTCAAAAAATGATGTGGTGTCACGGGACACCAGGTAGGAACGAACTTCCTTCGGCTAAACGGCACTACTCGCTTGTGTACGCGACTGTCGCGCCTGCGCACGTCTCATTTAACGCTTTTATTCCACGGTTTTACTATCATTTTTTTCAGTTCGGTCGCGCAGCAAAATCCCTATCCCCTCCAAGCCTGCCGTAAGGAACTTCGTTCCAAAAATCATAGCATAATCAGAGCATTGAGCATAATCAGTAATTTTTTTAGTTGAAATTAGTTTATCACCCACTTGTACTTTTATTTCACTATTATTATATACTAAGTTGTTTAATTTTATCGACCTGTTTCGCTTTTTAAAGCATCTTCAGGATGTAATATTCTTTAATTAAACAACTTAGTATATAATAATAGTGAAAGTACAAGTGGGTGATAAACTAGTTTCAACTAAAAATAACGGAATTTCACCAAGTGCCGACGATTGAAAGTGTAAAATCGATAATCGGTAATGTTCTATACTATTAATCGTCGGCACTTGGTGAAACTGCATTTTGATTTTAATTATGAAACACTTGTACTGGTAGTGTAGTACTACATATATATTTTTCCAATTTTTTTTTTATAAAGAGGGGGCAAACCAGCAAGAGGTACCTGATGGTAAGTGATCACCGCCGCCCATGGACATCTGCAATACCAGAGGTCTTGCAGTGCGTTGCCGGCCTTTTAAGAATAAGTAAGCTCTTTTCTTGAAGGTTCCTATATCGTATCCGTTCGGAAATACCCCTGCCGGTAATTGATTCCACAACAGAGTAGTGCGAGGCAAAAAGTGTCGGGAGAAACGCAAATTATTTAAAGTCTTCCGGTTTCGCGTATTAACGCATCTTCAGGACTTATAGCTAAACAAAAATTGTTGTTAAACTTGTTTAGCTATAAGCCCTGAAGATGCGTTAATACGCGAAACCGGTAGACTTTAAATAATTTGGAAAAATATATATGTAGTGAAACCAGTACAAGTGTTTTATAATTTAAATCATAATCAGTAATGAAATAGGTATAAACTATTTCTCTAACTGATTATGCTTATTTATTTTCCTACAGTATTTTATTATCGTTAAATTACTGATAACAAAAGCCGTTAGGAAAAAATAATAAAAAATTAAAACAGCGCAACATTATTATGTAGGCACTGACCCCCGTGTTGGACCCGAGCTCTTTTGAATTATAGGCCAACTGCCGTTCTGCCTGGCAGACCGTAAAAGGCGACGGATTAGCTATTTGAGTCACTACCATCGTGGCTATTAGGTGGTAGACTTCTACATTGTCTCACCCGGGTCTGGTACCACCGCCTCACCTATTCTTGCCACAATAGCGTCAGAACTCTACCACCTAGTAGCCACGATGTTAGTGACTTTTATAGCCAACCGTTCGCCTTTTACGACCTGCCCGGCAGAACGGCAATACCTATTTTTTAAAAGAGCCCGGGCCAACACGGGGAAAAAAGATAATTTTCTTATTTAAAAGAATAAATTGACAACCCTGAATTACCGGTTTGGCGTATTTACATATCATCGTCAAAGCTAATATATCTGTGGCTAATATAATATTAATGACATGACCACAGAATTTGTTTTCTGTGGACATGACCGAGATAATACGTAGAGGTATTTATTTGTTTCAAATATTATTACAATTGATTAATATAGGAATTAACCAGTGTCGAAGGTTGGAAGTCTAAAAAAAGGGAAGACAGTGCAAAAAATCCTCATCTCTTCATAACAAGGTGAAGATCGGCCTACAGGCTAAAAAACAGATGAACAAAGGCTAGTGGTCTCTGTTCACCTTCCTTTTACTGCATGCTAAAGCAAGACAGATTTTGTTCACTTTGTAAAAAAATGAAAGAGGATGCTCATAGCGCACACATAAGATCAGACGATCCACGTCTTTATGAACTACTCATTATTGTTTTCTCTTAGTAAGTACCCCCGAGAAAACTCACATAAATTCTATTTACATTTAGCTGTAGTACGATATATCCTGTTAAATATAATAATTAACTTATATCCCATTATTGACGGCACGTACGACAAGTGCATCCGTGCGCTAAGCATATATTCGTTCAATTTGGCGAGTGTCCAGGAATAGAGAAAACGGGTCGAATGCGACACTGCCTGCTGAAATAGATACTGAAAATTCAATGGAAGCTTACTGTGCAAAAGATGGCCGCCTTGTGGTAAATACTTTATATTTTATAACGTTTGACGTTCTGTGGGTTTCTTGGATTTTCATATTAGATATAGATTTACAAATTTATTAATGTAAGAAACACTACTATTTAATACTTTGTTGTACACAGAAAACATCATAATTAGGAGAAAATAAGCGTAGTATAATTACAATGGACGGGCTTATCTCTACTAGAGATTTCTTCCTGCCAACCCGTAAAAGGAGATAAAAAATCATAGGATTAGACTTCGAGTACAAAAACTGCATATTATGGTTACACTAGTTGTTGCTCGTGGGTACGCTCGCGCATATTTACTTTGGAACTTATTTTAACCTTTCTTTATAGCCTAATTTCCATATTTTATACTCTTACAGATCGAATTTTGAAAAACGCTTAAATATGTAATTCATTATTTTTTTTTGTACTCAATTCATACGAAACATGCAAATATGTCTAGGGAATAAAGATTCGTATAAAAATTTTTATCCCCTATTTCACCACCTTCGGGGTTGAATTTTTAAAATTACTTCCTTAGAGGATGCGTACATCATAAGAAAAATACGTTTGCGAAATTTCAAGTTTCTAACCCCAAGGGTTTGGCCTGTGCGTTGATACATGTCAGTCACTTTTGCCTTTTATAAATATAGATAACTAAACTAAATAAGTAGGTATATTAAAAACAAATGACTTTAACATGTAGGTTAGTAAGTAGGTATATTAAGTTTGAGTATTTAATAAGTTTGTCACCTATTCATAATCAAATTTTGAACAATTTTAATTAAGGGTTGAGAAGTAATGTATTTTAAATGGAGCTTCTAAGCAGAATATTTTATAAAATTGCTTAATCGTAATCTAAAATTAATTTTGAATAACAATATTATCCCCTTGACTTATTGAATATAATTTGTTACAATTATATATAACTACCATAATATTTTGGTTAAAATTTGCATGTCAATACTTTGACTAAATGTGTAGAACGTTTTATTTTTTAACACCTATTATTGTACACACATTTAAGGCAAATAAATATCATTATTATTATTATTATTATTAAATACATGCGAAAGGAATAAGAAAAACTTACAATTACGTCTTGAAAATTTTCTTTGACGAGTTTTTTTAAGAATCAAAAGTCTGACAAAAGCGAATCTCAATAGGGAGAGTAGGTAATAGTTTCATGGCTCAGTGATATTTTAGAAACTACCTCACGCCGAATATATTTCACATTCGGGGTAAAGTAGTTTCTAAATCATATTTGTCTAAAACATAACATCGCCATTTTATATGCCCGACATTACTGGATCCGTTAACAAATTTTTGCGGCACATTGTTAAAATTACTTATTATATAAATGCGTAGTTTATTTAGAACGAGAACCCTGCCCGAATTCTCACATATAAATTATAAAGGTTTGTTACCTACCGTCCAGGTGTGGCACGTCCAGGTATGTCTTAGAGTGATGCAATTTAAGACCGAGTTGGTTGAGTGGATAGCGAATACTAGGTGGTGGAGTTCTGCATAGTCTCGCCCGGGTCTTGTACCACTGCCTTACCTATTCCTACCGCAATAGCGTCAGTACTTGTCACTTTCATGTCCCGGTTTGGAGGGTAAGGTAGCCGGTAAACTTATGCATGTGGCATTAGACCTCGCCACAAGATAGCAACGCACCATTAACACTTTTGGTGTCTATAGGCGATGGTTGACTCTTTCCATCAGGAGACCCATCTGCTTGTTTGCTATCTTATGACATAAAAAAGCCTAACTACGGATCAATAGGATTCGGGTTCGCTTCCCGACAGGAATTAACATTTGTGGGACAAGCATAGATATTTGTATTTCTGGCTTTGGATATTTATTATATATGTAATAGTATTTATATAGGTATTTCTATGTTTTAGTATTGTCACTAACACCCATAACATAAAAAATAATTTGCTTACTTTCGGAATAGATCAATTTGTGTAATTTTCCATCGATACAATTATTACAAATAAAATTGTTAACAATTCGCCTTCGGCAATTTATATTAAAGTTTACATTTATAAAACAATGACGCCGTTTGGATAATAATGAGAAAATTTACAAATTAGCTGCGACCTATATTTTTTTTTGTACGAGGGTGGAAAATCTTGTATACTAACCATCTGGGGGTTGCTTGTGACTGATTTGAACTTGAACTGATTTGATTTCATTTAAGTTTGATTTATTTATTTGACTGATTGAACTGATTTGATTTCATTTAAGTTTGATTTATTTATTTATTAGTCTCTCGTCACAATGGGTTCTTGTTACAATTTTGGTTGGCTTAATATCTATTTGTACACCCGTTTGTGAGAGACTGGTGCCTGAGGTAGGTTCTAGAAGATCCTGTAATACAGGTCGCCAGGCCCCCACCTCGCGCTTTTAATTGACAGGTACCTACTTATACTAGTTACAGTAAAAGCAGAAGTTCAGTAAGTAATTTTATCATTAAAATAAATTAAAGCTCTGATTTTAGCAAAGAGTTTATTTGTTTGTGTAGTCCAGTAAAAAGTTTAATGAAACCATGATCTGACCAGTTTTGGCGCAATGAGTAAAAATGTGTTCATTAATACTTAAATAATGATATTATGAAAGAAATTCTAATTTAAATTTAGGGGAAAGTGATGAAAAATATAAAAAAAGGGTTGAAAAATGCCTTTTTTTAAAATAACTTAATAACGGTAGGAAATAGAAAAAAAGTTTCAAGTAAAAGTTGTAGAAAAAAAAATCTACACAAAAAAGTTCCTCTTCATTTTTTTGTTATCTACTTTAGTTTAGCTACAAAAAATAAAAATTAAATTTGTAGTAAAACATGTAAAAATATATAAATATGGGAAAACATATGTAGTAGTGTTAGTACATATTTATGTGATGCGCGCGCTGCATGGATTACAAGAATTATTACGGCCCTGTAGGGCCGTAATAATTCTTGTAAGTTTTTATAATTAATTACAAAGCAAATTTAATTTTTATTTTTTGTAAGTAAACTAAAGCAGATGACAAAAAAATGAAGAGGAACTTTTTTGTGTAGAATTTTTTTCTCTACAACTTTTACTTGAAACTTTTTTTTCTATTTCCTACCGTTATTAAGTTATTTTTAAAAAAGGCATTTTTCAACACTTTTTTTATTTTTTTCATCCCTTTCCCCTAAATTTAAATCAAAATTTCTTTCATAATATCATTATTTAAGTATTAATGAACACATTTTTACTCATTGCGCCAAAACTGGTCAGATCATGGTTTCATTAAACTTTTTACTGGACTAGTGTGGGATTTTTGTATGCGTAGTTTTATGTAACAACTCAAGTATAGTTGATGCGAACGTCATGAAATTTGGTAGACGAATTAATGAGACAAAAATGTAACTCATACTTTCCATTGTCTCCACTTGGTAAAACTGCAGCATTGATTTTGTCAAACACTTATACTATTTCATAAATATTTCACAACTAACATTTAATTATTGTGAAGCCAACCGGTTTCGCCTATTACAGCATCATCGGGGCTTTTAGTTTATTTATATATTATCCGAACATAAATACACACGTAAGACAAAAATGGCTAATATAATAATAATAATTAATAATAATTCACGGGACAAATTACACTTACTGATCTAACCCCAAAGTAAGCAAATTATTTGCTTGTGTTATGGGTGTTAGTCAACGATACTAATACATAGAAATACATATATAAATACTAGAATATATATAATAAACACCCAAACCCGGAAATACAAACATTTATGCTCATCACACAAATGCTTGTCCCCGTCGGGGATCGAACCCGAGCCTCGTTGATTGCGTAGTCAGGGCCGCTAACCACTCGACCAACGGGGCGGTCGAATATATATCTCTAACATCACGACTACTAACTGGGTGGTAGAATTTTACAACATCTCGGCCAGGTTTTGGTTCCACCGCTTTCCCTCTTCCTGCTACAATAGCATCTGTACTTGTCACTGTCGTGTGCCGGCTTGGAGTGTAAGGTAGTCTGTAAACTCACTCATTTGGTATTCCATCCCTGCTTTATAGATAGCTATGCATTATTAACATCTCTATTATCAATAGGCGTTGTTTCTTTCCACTTGGAAAAGCATCAGCTTGTTTTTTATCCTATGATATGAGATGTATATGACATACAAAATACTTTATTGTCGAAATCAAAATACGATAGAAAGTAGCATTGATGCTATTGATGCAGGAATAAGATGGCAGGACGGTGGTAAGAAATCCGGGCGACCTTACAGAACTCAACCAATTTTCTTGTAAATACGTTCGCATATCTTTAAATATATAAATTTCAAAGTAACAGGTGACAACATCATTAACTATATAATCTATGCAGTTACGCAAATAATTATAGTAACCTTTAAATTTTTATCTAAAACATTACGTAAAATAACAGCTGCCCCTTTAATGTTTGTTTGTGCAATCGAAATATAAGTGAACGGATATGCCAGTCAACTCCAGCACCTGCTACTTATAAGGTTAAATCATGATTAAATCCTTTGATGACATAACTCGTCATAATAGGTAGATCATTTGCCTAATTATAGCTGTTGAGAAAGCAATATTGTAGTCGTATTGACTTGACCACTACATTGGTCGAGTGGGTTTCGGGGGCGATAAATCGATCTAGCTGGGAAAACGTCTTTTATACCAAAAAAAAAATCATCCAAATACTTTTACGTTATAGGTCAAGACGCCATTACATAATTCTGACATTTGCTCAAAAATTTTTTTGCCTAGTTCTTAATAGATAAGTAATTCATTCGAGTGATGTACTCAAGTAGCTACTGTCAAAAAATCATTCATTTTTTGGTTGAGTGCAGATCACAAGTGATTTATGTTTCAAAAAATCCTATAAAGTAACAGTAGCGCACAAGACAGCGTAAGACAACTAATACACTCTTTACTAAAACGAGAGTTCCACACTTGTTTATTCGGTAAACCAGTAAACCATACTCATGGTGTGGGTACTTCTCGCCCGACAAATAGTAGATTGTTTCACTAAATTATTAAAAAAATTAAAAAACTAAATATTATTTATTCAGTATCAAATTTTTACAAAAATTGAGTGATTTGAAAAAAAAAGATTAATGGAGTCTCCTTTTAAGTACACAAGCACCTTTGTTAGGAGGTACCGCTCTTTCATAACAAGGATCATTTGATATATTAACAACTAGCTGTTGCCCACGACTTCGTCCGCATGGACTTCGTTTACTCCGCACAGCATCTCCCCCTTAGGTGATAGCGTGATAATATGTAGCCTATATGTTGATGTAGCGATCTGTTAGTAATATTCATGTAAAATTTAAAGTAAATCTATGCAGTACTTTTTGAGTTTACCCCGGACATACATACAGACAGACAAAAATTCTAAAAACTATATTTTTGGCTTCGATATCGATTGTAGATCACGCCCCAAGTATTCTTTTAAAAAAATATTCAATGTACAGTTTTGACTTTCCTACGATTTTATTATATGTATATTTTATTATATATATATACGATTTTATAATATGTACTAAGAAAGGCAAGGCTAGGCAAGTTATACATTTAGAAGTAAAATATATGTAACTAGCAATTTTTTTAGATTAAAAACTGTGCATATATTTCTAAACGTGTATATACAGCGTGTAAAAAAATCTGTCCGATCGTCAAAGGCATTATTTGGTACCATAATTATGCATTGATCTGCTCGAAGAAATTTATGGCGTTCAGATATAATTTAAAGTATCTTCACGCCCGTATCCCCGAAAGGGTAGGCAGAGGTATAACAAGTGCACCCACGATTAGCCGAAGATACTTGGTCCCACTACGTGATAGGTGGCAAGCCTATCGCCAACCGGGCACTTTCCAATCCCGGGCAACTTTGCGTTTCTCAGAAAACTGAAAAAACACATTTCTGAATTGCCTGACCCAGGAATTGAACCCGGGACCTCTGTGATCAACTTCGAGACCGGACCACTACTCCACAGAGGCGATCAGATATAACTTAGTTCCTAAATTACTAGCTACTCGATTAAAATAATAGCGTGGTTAGATAAAAAAGGGGCTTTAAGAAGCAAAAGATAGAAAATGTATCCAGGCCAGTTGTACTTCCATGCATAGAAAAAAATTAATTATTTATTTATTTACTTTGACTATTTTAGATTACTAATAGCTTAGTTGGGCCGAAGATGCCCAATAATAAGCAATCTGATATGTATGTATGTAAAAATATAATAATAGCAGTTTGTACTAATTTAAAAAACAGTTAGGTATATGTTTTTTTACTGAGACCAAACTAAAAAACATTTGGTGATTCATATGGCTATAAAATACTTCATGTATTTAACAAAAAAAGTCTATTGGGCAATAACAACAAATTTCGTGGATTCTGGCGGGAAATCCGAGCAATATATTATTTATATCGGATTAAGTTGCTGCAATACCGCATAAGATCCGGATTTATTCACACATTAAAAACTTTATGGAGTTTTTGTATCATCTGTGCTTTATCTCTTGTACGAATAGATTTTTTATAGTATTACAATTTTAAAATAGATTTTACAAATAAAGTCACTTGTACTCCCAGTTCACTTATATCACATATAATTGGAAGGTTTTTAATATTTTTTAACTTTTTTAACTTTTTTTTTATTTTATCTCATAAACGACGATGATCTGGTAGGCAGAAAATATCCAGAGCCTCGCTCATCGACGCCGACACTTTGGAGAGTGCGCTGAGGAATTGCACAACTTAATTCCGCCATCCCCGTTTTTCTATCGATCGTTGAGGCGCACAGATTCTAGGCATCGTTATATGGTGGACGTTCCACGTTCCCGGACAAAGCGGTTCAACTCAACATTCTTCATTCGAACCGCAAAGCTAAACATGCTTCCTAAGTCTGTGTTTTCCGACGAGTACAATCTGGGGATCTTCAAGAGAAGAGTGAACAGGTACATTCTAGGGAAGCGCGTTCCATCTTCGGTCGCATCTTATCTTACCATCAGGGGATATTGTGGTCAAGCGCTTCCCTATCGTATCTATACATATAATAAAATCGTAGGAAAGTCAAAACTGTACATTGAATATATTTTTTAAAGAATTCTTGGGGCGTGATCTACAATTATTGATATCGAAGCTAAAAATATAGTTTTTAGAATTTTTAGCCGTTTGTCTGTTTATTTGTTTGTCTGTATGTATGTCTGGGGTAAACTCAAAAAGTACTGCATGGATTTACTTCAAATTTTACATGAATATTACTAACAGGTCGGGTCAACATATAGGCTACATATTATCACGCTATCACCTACGGGGGAGGGGCTGTGCGGAATAAACTAAGTCCGCGCGAACGAAGTCGCTGGCAACACCTAGTAGATAATAAAAAAACACACCCTACCGGTTTCGTTTATTACAACATCATCAGGGATGTTATGCACAGTTATTAATGTCTTTGGCAAATTGTAAATAATTACAAGCTATATTATTTAATATTATTAAAAAAAGCTTGTATTTAGTTATTTTTATTTAATATTAATGAAGCAAAAGGAATTAATGATTTTGGATCACGCGAAAGAAGTTGCGAGTAATAGCTTATTATATCTGTGATAAGTGTACAATCACTGGTACTTGCTCATGTAACTGTCAATCGCTAAGAAAATTAATACAATCTCTTGCTGTACCGAACCGCGTTCGTTGTTGCCAACTCCACCGCTCGCCAAGTCGGTCATCACGATTTATGATTACAAAAAAGTTATATGATCCTATATTAGTTTGATATTTTGGGATCTATTATAGTAAAAGATTTTTGTAAATAGTTATATATCATCAAGCCAGTTATCTTGCGGGGAGGAAGAGTGAACTGAACATGAAGAACGTCAGTACTTGTCATTTACCCCGTGTTGGTCCCGGTCTCCTTTGAAGAATAGGCCAACTGCCTTTCTGCCAGGCAGGTCCTAAAGGCGACCGATTGGGTATGCGAGTCACTACCATCGTGGCTACTAGGTGGTAAAGTTTTGCATTGTCTCGCCCGGGTCAGGTACCAGTAGCCGCCGCAATAGCGTCAGTGCTCCTCACTGTCGTATTCCGGTTTGGAGGGTGAGGTAGCCGGTAAACGTATACATGTGGCATTAGACCTCGCCTCGAGATAGCAACGCATCATTAACACCTTTGGTGTCTATAGGCCACGGTTGACTCTTTTCATCAGGAGACCCATCTGCTTGTTTGCTATCTTATGATATAAAAAAATGACATTTTTTATAAGCAGATGACTGTCGTGATGTAAAGAGGAACCATCGTCTATAGACACCAAAGTTGGTAATGGTGCATTGCTATCCATGTGGCGGGATCGCGCCGGACGAGACGTTGCGGAACTCTACCACCTAGTAGTCACGATGGTAGTGACACGTATAGCCAATCGGTCGCCTTTTAAGGCCTACCTGGTAGCAGCAGTTGGTCTATTCTTCAAAGGAGCCCAAACCAACAGGGAGAAAAAATAAATATCAGTGGACAATTCACATCATTCTATCCCTAAAGTAAGCAATTTATTTGCTCGTGATATGGGTGTAAGTTAATGATATTAATTCATATAAATAAATATATGAAATTCAAAATTCAAATAGTCTTACACTACACTACGATGAAATACGTAAATACACTGATAAGCTAGTGTAAATGCACTATACACACGCGCTGTACTATCACTAAACTTAACCGACTACGGTGAACGAAAATACTTCTCTTATTTACTGTAGTACTACACACTAGTCACTTCATTTCACACTGGTTGCTCGTACTGTTGCTTTCGATTGCTGTATAAAACTGATTTCTATTTGTCAACACATCTCTATTTATACCCAGGGTAAAGTTCTCCCTAATTCATGAAAAATTTAAATTTATCTCGTAAACAATAAACAATTTAATTGTAAACTAGTCCAAGTAAGTACACGCCATGTTCCTTATGCACTAAAACGGAAGATTGATTATGGCGTAGCTATTCGGGTAACTGTCAGCTATTTGTTTATCAATAGAAGTAGCTATCATTTCTTTTATTTCCAGATCTCTCTTGCGCTTCAACTCTTCACATTTATAGATTATTCGCAACAATATGTACACTTGAAATAAGTCTGTAAGTAATAGTTTATACTTAACAGAAAAAGTTATTACAAAATTCTTTAAAATTATACTTAATTGGACACATCATCGCAAAAATACATTACTATACACCACACACATATATCTTGTTTGTTTGTATAAACAGCCTATCAACACCCAACAGCAACATGAAAATGAAGGTAGATAATTATATTTATAAATACTGTAATAAATAATACACACCTAAACCCAAAAATACATACATCTATGCTCATCACAAAAATATCTGTCCTTGTCGCGAATCGAACCCAAGTCCCATTTGTTTTGTAGTTAGGGTAACTAACCACTCAAATAACGAAGCTATCAATAATAAATTTTCGTCAGTGTTTTAAGCTGTTCTTTACGTGGATATTCAAAAATAAAAACGTGAGAAAATAGCGAGTGTTCTGTCAAACAACGTTTAGTAGCACTTGTATCGTAAACCCCAAACACAATCTACATTATTAAAAGGGTTAATAAATTTACTAGAGCCATGTGGATTTTTAAGACCTGAATAAAACTGAAATGGTCCTGTAACAAAATCTAAATAATCTTATTTAAGCAGAGCTAAGTTAAATGGGGTAGCTCGGACTGCTTTCTTTATAGGGGCCGTTCACATGAGTGTTTTAGCGTAGGGATTTTCATTGTACAACATTTTGACTTCCTATTATATTATAATAATATGTACGCATATATTGCTACGCCAAATTCGTTACTACATTGCTAGAGAGAACCAAGTGACATTAATCACGATCAAACCAGAAGTGTTTTGCTCGGTACAACTATATAATATTATTAATATTTCAGTTTGTTGGTTTCGATTAAAAAAGTCTTGATAAATATTTTAGTTAAAAAGGTTAAATACACTAAATACAAAGATTTCAAAATACCACAATATTACAATTTTTATAAATTAAATTATTCCATTTTTTGTGGAAGAGTGGCCTAACGGGGAAAGGGGGAAAGATGTGCACCTGATGGTAAGTTATCACTACCGCCCATGGACTTCCGCAATACCAGAGGTCTTGCAGTTGCGTTGCTGGCCTTTTAAAAATTGAGTAAGCTGTTTCCTTGAAGGTCCCCAAGTCACATCCGTTTGAAAACACCACTGCCGATAATTGATTCCACAACACAGTAGTGCGAGGCAAAAAGTGTCGGGAGAACCGCACGGTTGTGGATTTCTAGACATCGAGATGGTGAGGGTGGAACTTTAAATTTTAAAGCGATATCCGATCATGGAATTCAGCAGCAGGAATGATGGATACGATAAAAGGTCCAGAGCAAGCCCACATCTTACGTAATGCCAAAGTGTCAAGCCGTTTTGAAATAGCCTGATCGTCAACAATTCGAACCGCTCTAAGCTGAATGTGATCAAGTAGAAGAAGCTGGTACTGGGAGTTCCGGCCCAGAGATGAGAGCAGTACTCCGCGTGAGGCCGAATTTATGCCTTATAAAGTTGGAGGTACTGCCGACAAGAAATACTGCTTCACTCTGCTGACCACAACGAGCTTTATTATCATTTTTATGGTTCTGTACCTAAAAGATAATACTGGACCCCATTACTAAGCCTCCCTTGTCTATCTATCCGTATGTTAGTCTGTCACCAGGCTGTATCTCATAAACCGTAATAGCTAGAACGCTGAAATTTTCACAAATTAAGTATTCCCATTGCCGGTATAACAACATTTAATACTAAAAATAAAAAATGTAAATGTTAATACACAACGATGAAATACGTAAAAACACTGATAAGCTAATAATATAAATAAATAAATATAAATATTCACGGGACAAATTACACTGACTGATCTAACCCCAAAGTAAGCAAATGATTTGCTTGTGTTATGGGTGTTAGTCAACGATACTAATACGTAGAAATACATATATAAATACTTTTACATACATAAGAAACACCCAAACCCGGAAATACAAACATTTATGCTTATCACACAAATGCTTGTCCCTGTCGGGGATCGAACCCGAGCCCCGTTGCTTGCGTAGTCAAGGTCACTAACCACTCGACCAACGGGGCGGTCGTAACGTAGCTAATGTAAATACACTATGCACACTAGTCACACTCGTGAGCCGAAGTTCGCCGCTCATTCTTATAAGGTCGGCATTGCAAGTGCAAGACCTCTGCTTATTGCAGATGAATATGGGCGGCGGTGATCATTTACCAATAGGAGCACTTCTGCTCGTTAGCCCCCTCTTTCATAAAAAAAACTGTATTAAGTCGTTAATTTCATACTGAAATGCGTTCTGTAATACAAAATAAGTAATGTATATCAAAAAAAGGTGAAATTAACTAAATTTGCTATTATAAAAATATATCAAGCCAAATAGCGATACGTAATTGCGGAGTTATGAGTTGTGGTCTCGAAAATGGGAAAACATTATTAATATTATTTTGCATTAATTAGGAAGTTATGAAAACATAGGAATCTTCCATGAAATGAAAATGATGAGGGAGATGAAGACATACAAATCGTCTAAAAACCAAAACACACAGATGCTTATTTTACAATGTATCGTTAATTTCCTCTGTAAATTAGAATTGTTCATAACTTAGATGATCTAATTAACGAAGAACCGAAAAGGCTTGAGGCTACTTGAATTTTGAAAAAACCGGCCAAGTGCGATCAGACTCGTGCACGAAGAGTTCCATATCATCCCTATTAAAGTTTCTACCTTTTTATTAAGATCGAATAATTTAATTTATTTATTTATTTAATTATTTATTTTGAAAGGTAATATACAACTAAATATTCTGTGAAAATTTTAAGCGTCTACCTGTTACTGTTATTAATATTGAGCAAAACAATACAAAACGAAACACGTTTCCCTAAAAGGTACCTGTTCACCTTTGAACAGGTACCTTTTAGGTAAGCGCGTTCCATCTTAGGCCGCACCTTAGCTTACCGTCAGGCGAGATCGAGGTCAAGCGCTTACCTATCGACAGTAAAAAAAACACGTTTATTGTATGTACCCCCCTTAATATTTTTTTTTTCATTTTTAGTATTTGTTGTTATAGCGGCAACGTAAATAGCGGTCGAAATTCGACCACAGAATAAACAGTGGTTAGCGAACCTATATACGTATTTCTATGTATTACTATCGTTGACTAACACCCATGACGAGCAAATAATTTGCTTACTTTGAGGTTAAATCAATTTGTGTAAAAAAAATCCCTTTTGAGTTTGATCGCAGACTTTAGCCATATACATAATAGTTATACATTGTGTACATATTGATTTATGTCAAATTAATGTAGTGTGTGTAATGATTATCTTTATTATTAAATGTATATCTAATGTATATCTATACATCTATACAAATAAATAAAATTGGAGTGTCTGTTTGTAATAATAAAATAACAGGTTTTAACTAAATGCATATGGATGTATACACGGTACATATACCAAAATAACACTTTTTACAATTTTTATCTCTCTGTCCGTCTGTCTGTTTCGGCTAATCTTTGGAACGGGTGGATCGATTTTGACGGGACTTTCACTGGTAGATAGCTGATGTAATAAGGAGTAACTTAGGCTACTTTTAAAAAAAATCCCACGCGGACGAAGTCGCGGGTGTAGCTAGTATTATATAAACATATTAAGTTTTTGCAGTCCTCTACAATGTAAACGCTATTTGGTAAATTTTATACTTCACTGTTCGCGTAAGTCTTAAAAAGAGGTACAACATTTTTGATTCACATATTAATTTATAGGTGTCCAGATGACAGAAATGTAATATGATATACTAAAACCGCCCCGTTGGTCGAGTGGTTAGCGACCCTGACTACGCAATCGACGGGGCTCGGGTTCGTCCCCGACGGAGACAAGTATTTGTGTGATAAGCATAAATGTTTGTATTTCCGGGTTTGGGTGTTTATGAAATATATTCTAATATTTATATATGTACTAGCTGTGCCCGCGACTTCGTTCGCGTGGAAAGAATAAAAACCCGCCCGTTCCCGTACCCGTGGGATTTCCGGGATAAGAACTATCCTATGTCCTTTCTTGGGTCTCAAATTATATTTGTTCCAAATTTTATCCAAATCGGTTCAGTGGTTTGGCCGTGAAAGCGTAACAGACAGGCAGACAGACAGACAGACAGACAGAGTTACTTTCGCATTTATAATATTAGTATGAATTTCTATGTATTAGTATGGTTGACACAACCCATATACCCATAACACTAACAAATAATTTGCTTACTTTGGGGTTAGATCAGTAAGTGTAATTTGTCTCGTGAATATTTATTTATTAACATCTTTGGGGTCTATAAGCAATGGTTTCCCTTTCCATCACGAGAGTCATCTGCTTGTTTGCTATCTTATCATATAAAAAATCTGCTACATATAACACAGGCAAATAATTGGCTTACTTTGGGGTTATATCAGTAAGTGTAATTTGTCCCGTGATATTTATTTATTTATAAAACGTTAAAAATTAATAATAATAAGGACAAAATATAGAAAACTAGCTGTGCCCGCGACTTCGTTCGCGTGGAAATTTTTTTTAAATAAAATCCCGCATAGTTCCCGTTCCCGTGGGATTTACGGGATAAGAACTATCCTATGTCCTTTCTTGGGTCTCAAATTATATTTGTACCAAATTTTATCCAAATCGGTTCAGTGGTTTGGCCGTGAAAGCGTAACAGACAGACAGACAGACAGACAGACAGACAGACAGACAGACAGACAGACAGACAGAGTTACTTTCGCATTTATAATATTAGTATGGATAAAATAATGTAAACGGAGTCCTACACTTTTCACGTTTAAACAACTATTTGGTCCAATTTTATTTCATTGGGAATAGGCCCCGCATTTGTAAAGCTTTACGAAAAGTTTTCCAGTCCATTGTGGTGTTGGTTCTGAGAAAATTGGTTTGAGTCTCCAAGTTAATTTTGAAACCTTTTCGATAGTCGAGTTAAAATTCATTTACTTAGACTATACTGGTTTTAACTAGATTTTATGAGTATATTTAAATGATTTATTTATTTATTTAAAAATTTGTGCATAGTTGAGTACTTAGGTGGACTTAATCCTATATGGCATTCTCTACCAGTCAACCCAAACTGATTAGAGAACATTTCATTTAAAGGGGTGCATGAAAAGATAAATTAGTAAAATTTATTTTCAATATAAAATGTATTATATACACATACATACACATTTATGACATACATAAATAAATGTTATACATATATTACTTATAGTAGGGGAATAATAAGCTGACCGCCCCGTTGGTCGAGTGATTAGCGATCCTGACTACGCAATCGACGGGGCTTGGGTTAGATTCCCGACGGGAATAAGCATTTGTGTGATGAGCATAAATGTTCGTATTTCTGGGTTTGGGTGCTTATTAAATATATTATAGAATTTATATATGTATTTCTATGTATTAGTATCGTTGACTTACACCCATAACACAAGCTAATAATTTGCTTACTTTGGGGTTAGATCAGTAAGTGTAATTTGTCCCGTGAATATTTATTTATTATTTATTTAATACAGCGAATAAATATATTAATAAAATAAAAGAATGTCTGATGATGTTAATTCAATACCTAGGTACTTTTTTAGTGAATGCTTAAAGGAGAATTTGGAGGGACAATTCCCTAAATCAATCGGAAGAGCATTCCAGAACCTATTAGATTGGGGTGCGAATACATAATGGTATGCTATTATGCTGGCTATTTATATATTTTATTATTTATACTTTAATAAATTTTAATTCATGTTAAGTAATTAGTTTTTCAATTTCAGTTGTGTTCATTTTTCATTTATAATTTTGGTTTGTGAATTGTGAAATCGTACAAAAACTTAAAATAAAATAAAAATCAATTATTTTATATTGTTTTTTGCATGTACAGCTATTTTACAGCTAATATATACCTAACGCAACTTTATACACTTATATTGGCGTTCTGTATAGGCTAGTATTTTAGTCGAGTAGCTAGTAATTTAATAATCCACTCTACCATCTAGTAGTCAAGATGGTCGTTACGTGAAGACGGGGGAAACAATATATATATATATATATATATATATATATATATATATATATATATATATATATATATATATATATATATATATATATATATATATATATATATATATATATGTATAAGATAACCCTCTAATCACGGATTAAACGGATACGCCTTTTCTAGACGATTTCTTAGTTTTAGCAGCGTAGCTTGCAATTACATACAGAAATATATACTACTTATTAATGAAATAAAATCATATCAAGGGTAATTTTTAAACCTAGTCATCTCATTCGGTACGATAAAACAGTACAACATGGTTTATTTCTATTTTTTCACAATATAACATAATCTACAAATGTATGAAATTTTTGACAGTAACAGGAGCGTTTGCTCATATGCGCGGCGACACGTTTCCTTCCTAATGGCGTATCTATTAATATTCATGTGGTCCGTGCCTGTAACGCTTTGCCGCGGCATAGTTATGAGTCATTCAAAAATTCTTAAAATTTTCCTTTTCCGTAAGAACTTTTTAGTAAAAATAATAATAAAATACTCCGTTATTCTATAGCTATATTTTAAATAAATGTCAGTTTAAATCATTGGTTAATTTTTTATTTTTTTTATTTTTAACCGATGCATAAACGGAAGAAGTTCTCAATTTGACGCGTATATTTTTCTTTTTACACGCTTTGTTTGTATGTTTGTTTGTAACCGACTTCTTTGGGCGCGATTTTGACCCACTTTAAACGGCCAGATTTCGTTCAAACTTTGTAGATTTATCGAGGACCGATGACAATACACTAATTTGATAAAATTATTCCATTTTTCAATTTGCAAAATATGATTTTTGTTAACTTATATAATTTTCATCTATAGTCGATAAGGTAAGAAACTTAATTAAATTTTTTTATAATTTTTCTCTACAGTTGATAAGACAGGACTTGATGTTAATTTATGAGTGGGGGCTTTTTAAGATATTATCAAAATGATAATCCTTCTACTCTGTTACGTTTTCATGTAGCGTTGCAGTAGTGATGTATTTGAGTAAGAATGCGAAATTAGATTGCGTGAGCAGGGTAATGAAGGTAAGTGCAAGCTGGTAAGTTAGTTGCCTCGAGAATGTCGAGTTGCACTTCGTAAAAGTGGCCGATGTAGTGTGTCGCTCGATCAGTTACCGAAGCGAGTTTCAGCCCCTTTGACAGTGGTGATTACCCCGGAGGGGCAACTGAAATTTCGCCGTCTTAAAGTACGCGAGTTTGGGTGTGAATGAGTAAGGTGCGTTTAGTGTGGAATTAGGTAAAATAAATGTACATAATATTTATAGATATAGATATATCACCATCCATGTTAATTTTACATGGATATATATACATATACAGTCTTGTAGTTTTCATTTTTTATTAATTGTAATTAAACGACACTGAATTTATTAGCCATTCGCATTCGGTGACCTACTTGGACTACTAATTAGATATTATTGTGTATATTGTGCACATGAAAGCAAAATTTATATTTCATGTTAATTATTTATGTGTGGCGGAATACCATATGCATAAGTTTACCCGTTACCTTACCCTCCAAGCCCGAATACGACAGTAACTAGCACTGATCCTGTAAGAATAGGTAAGGCTTTGGTACAATATCCAGGCAAGACGTTGCGGAACTCTGCATATCTAGATTGTAATATTAAAAATAGAAACCTCGTCTATTTAAAAACGTATAAATTGCCAAGCCGCATGTCCACGCTAAATTTAATCTCCCACTACATACATCAAGTGTTTTGCTAGTAGAAATAGTGCAGTGACAAATTGGCGAGTTTGTCGTTTGCTTATCCGGGCTAACGACCGGCGGTTTGGATCCGATCCATATTAAGACTACACCTGCTATTTACGTGTATTGACCATCGGTAGCTTTTTATGCCATGCTTTACCTTTTTTAAATCTACATATACGTGAGGTATAATCTTTCTAGCTCTTTGCAGCTTTTTACTAATAGTTGCGATTGCCTGTGGCCGAAATTCGACCGAAAAAATCTCTTTTAGCTTTGACAACTAACTTGAATCGTAAAAAAATGGTGTTGTGTATTATCATGTATGTTACATGAATGTAGTGTTTTTTTTATAATCGATAGGATAACGCTTGACCACGATCTCGCCTGATAGTACGCTAAAATGCGGCCTAAGATGGAACGCGCTTCCCTAGAAGGTACCTGTTCACTCTTCTCTTGAAGATCCCTAGATTGTACTCGTCGGGAAACACAGACTCAGGAAGCACATTCCAGTCCCTTGCGGTTCGAATGAAGAATGTGGAGTCGAACCGCTTTGTCCGGGTACGTGGAACGTCCACCATATGGCGATGACTAGAATCTGTGCGCCTCGATGATCGATAGAAAAACGGGGATGGCGGAATTAAGTCGTGCAATTCCGCAGCGCACTCTCCAAAGTGTATCCGATTAAAAACCGATAAACTATAAACTATGCGGCGATGAGCGAGGTTCTGGAGTGTGTGTTTGTTTGTATTTATTTTTATATGCAGTCCTCCGAAATATAAACTTTAACCATGTCAAATTTCATGCACAATATTTGCTAGCTGATAACACTTGTACTGTTTCACAATAAGATAATTATATTTAATTTCCGACCGGTTTCGCTTACACAAGCATCCTCAGGGTATTTACAATAATTATTAACTAGTTAGGTTGTTAGTTAATAATTATTGTAAATACCCTGAGGATGCTTGTGTAAACGAAACCGGTCGGAAATTAAATATAATTATCTTATTGTAAAACAGTACAAGTGTGATCAGCTAGCAAATATTGTGTTAAAATGGAGTTTCACCAAGTGCCGACGATAAATAAAAAATTTCATACTCCACCGTTCACGTAATTGTCTTAGAAAGGGGTCCAAAGTTTTCCCTTCACGTATTAATGTATAGATTTCGCAAACTAAGAAGTATGAAATCTGGCATAGTTAAAGTTTATATAGGGAATAAATTGATTAAATATAAAAATATTAGCTTAAGAAAGCTCCAAAAAGCAAAATCACAGCTTGTACAGCTTAGAAAACTTTTTACAAAAATAAATTTTCCAGCATGGTTTCGACAGATGTGCGCTCCGTGAAAAAACTAGTCACCATTTTTTTGGAAACGTTTTACGGTCTTTGGAGGTATTTCAGTAACTTTCTCTTTGAGAAGACCCATACTTTTTTTTAAATATATACATATATGTACGCGTTTTTGACCCGTTTATATATTTATAAAAATAATAGTAGAACGCGTTTGTTTAAAAGTTCATAAGACCAATACTGTTAATTTTATTTTACTTTCTGGATCATATTGATAGATCCAGGTTTGGCCACCTGGGATTATTTCAGAAACATGTCTCGATATCTCGTTTTTAAATCGTTGAAGCATTTTACGACATCAATCCACACAAGCCTGTTTTTAATTTCGGAGAGTAAACGCGGGATTCAACGACAACTGATCTACCTTACTCCATGATGTTGATGTAGAATGAAATTAACTCTCTAAGAACTAACGCATGGCATTTTCTTGAAGTATGAAATTCTTAGGTCTTCTCGCACCAACATTTCAGTAATCCACAAGTTTTCTGCAGTTAATGCTATTTACGGGCAACTGCTGGTCACCTACGAGATTAGTTTCTTCCGTTTTAAATTCACCGAACCATCTAATAACTATTACCCGGAATGAAACAGAGTTCTTTTTTCTGATAGTAATTGTTGTAAAATTAGTTGATCGGTAAACCAAAATTAAAATCGTAAAAAATCATAACATCAAAACGTTCGCGATTAAGTCCCAATGTTTCAAAGAAAAAACACGAGAAGAGTCGTAGTAAAATAACTGGACTATGGTTATTTTTGGAACTAAGTTCCTTACGGCAGGCTTGGAGGGGATAGGGATTTTGCTGCGCGACCGAACTGAAAAAAATATGTGATAGTAAAACCGTAAGAAAAATGCGTGGAATAAAAGCGTTAAATGAGACGTGCGCAGGCGCGACAGTCGCGTACACAAGCGAGTAGTGCCGTTTAGCCGAAGGAAGTTCGTTCCTACCTGGTGTCCCGCGACACCACATCATTTTATTTAAAATGAGGGAACTATCCATGTATTGGTCCGAGCTTCTTTGAAGAATAGACCAACTGCCGTTCTACCAAGCAGGTCGTAATAACTGATATACCTGTTACTACTGTCGTGATTTCTAGACGGTAGAGTTCCGCATCGTCTCGTCTAGGTATGTGGTACTATCGCCTCACCTTTTTTTTTAAATTTTATTATTTATTACCTATTCCTACTGCAATAGCGTCAATGCTTGTCATTGTCGTGTTACGGTTTGGTGGGTAAGGTAGCCGGTAGACTTACGCATATGGTACTGCCATCCCGCCACACGGATATTAACGCACCATTAACATCAATTCTCTTTTCATCAGGAGAGTTTGCTTGTTTGATATCTCATAATATAAAAAAAACCCTTATGCCAATGGTAATCGTTGTAAAATTATCCAGGCAAAGCTCGGTCTCTCTGGTATTATTAGTATGAATACTAACTACTGAACTACAAAGTCAATGATGATAAAACAATGTCGTTATGGATTTGCATTATGAAACATTGGAATAATCCGGGATTATGATATAATGCCAATGGATTGGAATTTGTCATGGAAATAATTATTCGTTTATAAATTGAAATAATATGGTATCTGTGTATTCTTATTTGTGATTTAAAAAAACATCATTTTTTTTTTATATCAGAACATAGGTAACCACCGGATGATTTCCCTGATGTAAATAGACAACCTTCGCGTATAGACATCAAAGATGTTAATGCTGCGTTGATATCGTGGTGAGGGATCAATGCCACTTGCATAAATCTACCAGCTACCTTACCCTCCAAAACGGAACACGACAGTGACAAGCATTGACGTTATTGCGGCAGGAATAGATAAGGCGGTGGTACCAGACCCGGGCGAGATAATGCAGAACTCTACCACCTAGTAGCCACGATGGTAGTGACTCGTATAGCCAATCGGTCGCCTTTTACGACCTGCCAGGCAGAACGGCAGTTGGTCTCTTCGTCAACGGAGCCCGGAACAACACGAGGTCAAGTTTCGGAACGCTTTAGTGCTTTAAGGTACGATTTCGTTATAAACGAATGAAGTGTTAGTTCAAGTCCCGATTTGTTATAGCAGTTAAGTGTTAAATAACCGACTTGAAATAAGAAGGTTCTTAATTCATTGTCATTCCCCTCGTATTGGTCCCGGGCTCCTTTGAAGAATAGACCAACTGCCGTTCTGCCAGGCAGGCCGTAAAAGGCATCCGATTGGCTATACGTGTTACTATCGTTGTTAACACTATCAATATTATTATTATAAGTAAGTTAGTATAAAGTAAAAGTATAGTATAAGTAAGTTATAAGTAAGTCAAAGCTACGTGGTGATTTCGAGTGATATAAAATATTACCCATTGTTAAATGTTACCCTTCAAGTTTTTATTTATTACACCTCCTGCCCGGGTATTTGGTTATCTTACCGGTTTATCAATTTCTGCCCCAATAGCGTCAATGATTGTCATTGTCGTGTTCCAGTTTGGATGGTAAGGTAAAGACTTATTCATGTGGCATTACTATCCCGCCACACGGATAGCAACACACAATTAACATCTTTGCTGTCTAGGGCGATGGTATTTCTTTCCATCAGGAGAGCCATGCCTATGCGTTGCTATCTGTGCGGCGGGATAGCAATGCCAGATGCATAAGTCTACCGGTAACCTTATACTCCAAACCGGAACACGACAACGACAGGCATTGTTGCTATTGCAGCAGACCCGGGCAAGACAATGCAGAATCTACCACCTAGTAGCCACGATGGTAGTGACTCGCATAGCCAGTCGGTCGCCTTTTACGACCTGCCTGGCGGAACAGCAGTTGGCCTATTCTTCAAAAGAGTCCGGGCTCACACGGAGAAAAACTTGCCTGAGAGAAATAGAACAAAATGGATCGGGTCAATTAAATTATGCATTTATCTAATGGACTAAATATTTGGTGTTCAAACATATTAGTTGGCTTTTTTATAGTCAATCGCCTAGGTTTACTGGCTTTAGGTAGTTTTCTGAATACTAAGTATTGACACACTAATAGTTAAAACCCCAGTTTATTCTGAAACTATTACATACTAGCTGAACCGGCAAACGTTATTCTGCCTTTTTAACTACTCTTATTTTTTGTCTATATTTATTTTCTTACCTCTTAAACCTTCCCTAGACTTCAACAATTAGTTCTAAACCAAAATTAGCCAAATCGGTTCAGCCGTTCTCGAGTTTTAGCGAGACTAACGAACAGCAATTGATTTTTATATTTACGGCGTGTTAGGTAAGTCGACCTAAAAGGGAGTATTGAAGTATCTGGTTCTCATTCAAAATGAATGATAATTAAAAATACCCTTACATTTTAACCTAATTATTTAGAAAATTCATAATTAATACGCACCAACACGTTCACTTAAGTAACGCACATATCGATAGATAGATAAATAGTTACAGAAATAGGCAGCAATAGGCAGTATTTACGTAACTGACTATTTATCTATCTATCGATATGCGCGTTACTTGCGCGGACGTGTTGGTTGCGTATGATTATGAATTTATTGGATGATTAGGTTAAAAGTTATGGGTATGTTTTTTTATTTATTTGAAATGAGAATCAGATACCTTATTACCCTCTTCAGGGTTTAGGTCGACTTACCTAGCAAACAGTATAGATATAGAAAAATCGAATAAGGCGACGAATCGGAGGCTTATCTATCTAATGGTAAGTGTTTACCGCCGCGCATAGACAACTACGCTACCAGAGGTTTTGCAGTTGCGATGCAGGCCTTTTAAGAATGAATAAGCTCCTTTCTTGCAGACTTTTTCCAGCTTAGTAATATAGCCTAGTACATTATGATCTGCGTCATACAAGTCAACTAATAGTTTAATTGCTTTAACTAATATTTTGAGTGAACCTCAATTAGCTTCACTTTCTTACAAAGATCTTTAACTTTCACGAATGGTTAAATTTACATTTTAACATTTCTCACTGCATAACAAATGTCCATGCCAAAAACTTGTACATAACTGAAAGTAGACATGTCATAGGTATTAAATCTTGAAGTTTTTGTACAATGGCTGTTTTTGTTGTTAGATTTTTTATTGTATTTAAAATGATACCAATACATCATTGGGTTGTTGTTAACTCGCCACAATAGTATAAAAGTTTCCCACACAAAAAAGACTAAAAAATATACATCAATATGTACAAGAATATTACAATTAATAGGTACACGAATATTGTGTATTATTCTGTGTAAATAATATTCATGTATATTAGATTACTTTTAAATCAATTTGACACATTGTTACTTTATTAACACTATTTAATTATTTTCTTTTTTGTTACTAAGTATCTATAGATGATAGCTATCTCTTTTTATCAAGGGGACCATCTGTTTTACCACGGGTGCTATAAACAAAATATGGTCTTGCACAGACTAAACATGAAATATGATTAAAAAATTGCGTCCAGAGAGAAATACAAATTAAAAATGTATCTTGTCAAAATATTTCCTTTCTTAAAAAATGAGTAAAATATTTTTTTATAACTCCGGTTAATTTAATGAATATAAATTCTTTTGTGATCTGTTGTAAAATAATCTATGACTTTAATTAATTGTGATTAAATCTTATTAATGAGAGTTATAAATTGATCTAATGTTACCATACGAGTCTGTATGGAGTTTTCCAACTTTGTCTGAACGTTCATTATATGGATACGTTGTGATACCGGTATTTAGACCCTTTCTAATGACGGTTTTCATTGACCTCGCGGCAATGAAAAGGCACGTCCTTAAAGTATTTTAATTGCCGTGATTGACAAATATATTCCTCGTCAGGTCACGGTATTTATACAAATATATTTTTCATCTTTTGTGACTAATGCGAGTAAATCATTGACTTAGTGATATCAGTGATTTTTAATATATTTCTTTTTTTTATATCATAAGGTAGCAGACAAGCAAATGGGTCTCCTGATGGAAAGAGTCAACCATCGCCTATAGACACCAAAGATGTTAATGGTGCGTTGCTATCTTGTGGCGAGGTCTAATGCCACATGCATAAGTTAACCGGCTACCTTACCCTCCAAACCGGAACACGACAGTGACTAGCACTGACGCTATTGCGGCAGGAATGTAGTAGTCAGGAATGTAGTAGTAGTACTTGGTTAACTTTTACGACCTGCCTGGCAGAACGGAAGTTAGCCTAGTCTTCAAAGGAGCCCGGGATCAACACGGGAAATATTTCTGTCACATAAAAAAATGTGATGATCTTTATTAACGTATGATATTAATGTGTAAGGAATGTCGCTTAGTTAACGAAACAATACTTGCCTTAAAATAGATCACACCTTGTAACCGGTTTATCAAAAAAAAAAGTTATAATTTGCCACGTTCCGTAAGTTACATGGGACTTCTACAATGGCATCAATGTACGTTTCACTTGGTTGAAGCAATTTCGTTAAGTAAATTGCTGTTCAACTCTCCGGAGGTTTTGTTAGGTCCCTTAGGACGAGTAGTTAGCTATCTTAGCTACTCAATCAGGCTTGGGTTCGATTTCTGTAAAGGAAAAGCATTTGTGTTATGAGCATTATTGATTTTATTTCTGAGTTTGGGTATTTATTAAATATATTTCAGTGTTTATACACGTATTTCTATGTATTAATATCATTAACGAATACCTAAGTTTGGAGTTAGATCAATTCATCTAATAAAATTGGTCCATCAATGTTTATATTTATTTATGTACAAGCTTTTGTGTGTTAAGTTCGTAGAATTGGCCAAGTTAGTTTCATTATTTCTTCTGTAAATAATGGATTTATGTAAAGTAGCGCCAGAATATAAAGTGCACACTTTATCGATAGTCAGCTTCGGTCACTAATAGGTTAATGTGTTGTCGGTATAGTTTTTCATACAATCATTCTTCCCTATTTTGGGGTTTGATTTTTGAAAAAAGGTCCCTTACGTTTGAGCTCGGATATTCAATTATCTCCACGCCAAATTTTAACAAAATTGGGTCAGTGGTTTCAAGGTGAAATCGTAACAGACAGACAGACTTTTCTATTCATTAATTATTTTAAGTTTATTTTCAAAATTTAGATATTTTTTAAAAAATTTAAATTTTTTTTAATTTTTTTTCAAAATTTAGTAAGAAAGGCAAGTCTACTTTAGACAATATTATAAGTGTTGGATCAAAGTTACATAGCAAGCAAGTTTATTTATATCATTGGCAGCAGCCCAACATACACTTACCTAAATATGTTCAACTTTATAGCGACATTTTCAAGTATAAGCCCTTAAAGGACATTCATTACGTCGCTTTGGTATGTAACATTAGTATTTTGAGAATTTTTGAAATTGTTCTCGTGACCTACGTTTTTTTTTTCGAAATGGCTGTTACAGTTGACCTTATGGGTCGTTACTGCGTCACCGGGTTTTTGGGCGAGCAGAGTGCTCAGCCAGAACTTAAAATTGGGCCTATAAAAGCCCGCGCTAAGTTCTGTCTCCTGTGAGACCGGACCTCGGCTCAGTGCGACGTTCGGACGGTGGTGGGAGGAGTCGTGGCATTGCGCCCCGCGTTAGGCGCGGGCCGATGTCGTAACCTACGGATTAGCCTATTCAGCTCAGATTATGTGGTCCCGGATTCGAGCTTAGGCCGAGCAAAAGGGCTAATGAGTTTTCTTTCCAAAAATCTCAGTAACGGCTCGGAGTCTGGTGGGTGGTGGATTAATAATCCCATACTTTCAATGGTACCACCCTTGGGTGCATCTCCCAAGATTTGACTGGAGATTGTGGGTTATCCCACACCCCGGATAAACTAGTAAAAGCTATCAGTCTCGGTTATTGCTACAAGTGAGCGATAATCGTTATTAGGTCGATAAAATGTTGCGATAAAAATTATAAGAATCACCGACCATCTCTTCAATCAACTAACCGATAAAATGGTTAATTGTAGTGAATCGGAAATTCTATAGATATTCGGTTCAACCCGAAATGGAATCAGCGTGATGATTTTTTTATAGAGCGTTCCGTTAGCCGAGTGGGTAGTAAACATGACTACATAATCAATGGAACTCGGGTTTCGATTCCCGTTAGGGATGAACCACAGATTTAACTGGATACGCTTTTCAAGACAATTTCTCAGGTTGTCAGTAGCTTGCATTTACACCCAGAAATACAAAGTTATAGTACATTCCGATGAACTAAAATCGCTCTAGGTGTATTTTTTAAGCCATAGCTTCGTATTTCAACTGCTCTGCTTCTTGGCTTTGTAATTTTATTTTTTCACAATATAATAGGTAGGTATATCTACTAAGTGTTTGACACTTAGGAGCATTTGCTCAAATGCGCGACTACACGATTCCCGACCAAAACCGTGTTTATTAATAGGTATTTGTGTGATTTGTGGGATAAGCGTTTGGATGTTTGGGTAAATTCCATACTCCTTTGTTTGCGTAACTGTCTTAAAAAGGGGTACATGCTTCACGGGTTAATACATATATACATAAATATTGCTTTACCTAACATTTACATATATTGTAGGAATCCGCAGTTAAATGAATTTAGCAAATAAGCTGATGATTCTCCAGATCGCCTATAGACACTGAATATGTAAATAATACGTTGCTATCCATGTAGCAGGGTGGCAATGCCAAATACAAAAGGATACCGGCTACCTTAACCTTCAAACCGGAACACAACAGTAACAAGCAAAAACGCGGCGTTATTGCGGGCAGGAATAAAAGGGAGGTGTTACTAATTCCTCTTGAGACGTTCCAGAATATTATCACCTAAATAGTAGTGAGGTAGTTCATAAAAATATTCAAAAAAATAAACTGAGTTCCAATAGGAACATTTCCAAATTTTTTTATCTCTCAACTATATCTATATCTCAAAAACTATTGAACCGATTTTGATTAAACTTAGACTGTTCCCTAAGTTGGTTTGGATTTCTGATCATTTTTTATATCATAAGATAGCAAATACGTAGATAGCTCTTCTGATGGAAAGAGAAATCATCGCCTATAGAGACCGAAGATGTTAATGGTGCGCTGCGATTCGTGTGGCGGAATGGCAATGCCACATGCGTAGGTCTACCGAATACCTTACCCTCCAAACCGGTACATGACATTGCGACAGGAATCGGCAAGAAGATAGTAACAAATAATCAAAATTAAAAAGGATTATCTCAATATATCTATTAGTTTTCAAGAAATTTGTTGACAAATATACATTATACAAACATACATACGGTTACGAAATTTAGCATACGTGCTTGGAAGCCTAAATAGATCATCAAACATTATCCAATTCGAACAATCTATATTAATATTATAAATACGAAAGTTTGTGTGTTTGGATGGATGTTTGTTACTCAATCACGCAAAAACTACAGAACGGATTTGGATGAAATTTAGTACACAAGTAGATGATCTTTTAAACTAACGCGTTCTACTATCATTTAAAAAAATATCTAAACGGGTCAAATACGCGTACATATACAGAACCTACTTGTAAAGCTCGACGTTTCGGCCAAGTTACATTGACCGTGGTCACGAGCAGACAAGTAAGTTCTATATATGTACGCGTTTTTTAAACGTTTATATATTTTTAAAAACAAGAAGATGAGGACCTGAAATAGTCATAGGCTCATTATCCCGTAAAAATAAGTTGATCTCGTGGGACTCACCAAAAACTTTTATAATACCGAAGATGCTAATGGTGCACTATTATTCGTGTGGCGGAATGTAAAGTAAAATTAATTAAAATTAATTAATATAATTAATAAAATCTTTTACCGCATCTATCATGGAGAGTGTTCTGACGAACTGTTTGGACTGATCCCTGCCGTTGAATTTCATCATCGGACATCACGGTAAAATTCAAAGTTTCATCCTCATCACCTCGATGTCTGGAAATCCACAACCGTGCGATTCTCTAGGCACTTTTTATTACGCATCACTCCTCTGTGGAATTAATTACCAGCGGGGGTGTTTCCGAACGGATACAACTTAGGGACCTTCAAGAAAAGAGCATATTCCTTCTTAAAAGGCCGGCAACGCAGCTGCAAGACCCATGGTGCAGTAGCTGTCCATCGGCGGTGGTAATCACTTACCATCAGATGAGACTCCTGTTCGTTTGCCCGTTTTCCTATAAAAATGTGTAAACGGTTGACCCTACGGGCCATCCCTGAAACTTTCCACTAAATTAAGGTATTTCAAGCTCAAGAGTAAAAAATATAAGCATAGATTTTTCAGTTCAAACACCTTTTTTGTTAAAAATGGCAGTATATTAATTTTTGGAAAGCTGTATATTTTGAAAAAGATGATGACATCCAACTTAATTTTTTGTGATCTAAAATATTGCTTTAGCTAAATAATCGATAGGTTGAAAAACTTCAATGCAATATCAAAAAATATTTTAATTTTTTGATAAGATTTTTAAGCCAATCGGTGAATTAATTTGAAAGTTATTTAAAAAAAAGTAATATTGCTAAAAGCAACGTAATTTTAATATTTGAAAAGCTATAAATTTTGAGAATTAGATTCGATTTTGATTTTTTAGTACTAAAATATCGTAGAATACAAAAAAAATTATTGGTTGAAAAATTTCGAAGCTATATCGAAAAAACACTTTTTTCAAAATTTTTCGTCAACGATTACTCCCAAACGGATAAACCGATTTTGATGCAATTTATGTATTAGATGTAGTTTTTTGAGGAATAGAGCTGATTAGTTTTTATTATCAATCGGTACATAAATCTGGAAGTTATATTAAAAAATACTGTTTCGCCAAAAAATTTTTTGGTGTTTTTTCTAAATTTCTCAAAATCTTCTGGACGGAATTGGTTCAAATTTTCAGGAATTCTAAGTTGAGAGAGAAAAAGATTAAGGAATCGAATCGAATGCCATCAACCGCGTTTCGATCTGTCCAGCCGTTCATACACACATACACACACACACACACACACACACACACACATACACACATACTAACTTCCCGAAAAGGTCCCTAGGACCTCAAAACGTGGACATCTGGTGAAAACTCGATTTTCGAAAATCGGGGTAAAATCAGTAACTTCCTTATCTACATACGTAGTGGGAAGTTAAAAAATACAGCGGATTGCACGCTGCATTACATACATACAGGTCAAATTGATAATCTTCTCCTTTTGAAGTTAAAAAGGGCCGGAATCTATTGGAGTAGAGAAGATAGTGCTAAGAAGTTACAAATCTACAAATAATTCTTTGTTTTTTTTTTTCAACTTTGTAGTTTTAACATATAAAAACGCTTGTTTATCAAATGGCGCTAAGGTGTTTTAATTTTACTAATTGGCTAGCGGCCAAAAGATACCGATCTCAAAATATCGAGTGTCGCTTTGCAATTCTGTATTTAGGACAGTTTTGATGGGGGAGGGACGTATATTTAGATTCCAATCCGTCTTTCAATGTTGAATGCAATGGGGCATTGACATCGTTTCGTAAACGATCTTCTGCTAATTATAACTGATGACTTCCCTTGAGAGAAGCTCCCTTAGCCTGTTGGAATCTTGAATAAAATATATTATTAAGGTTTTCTTATAAATACGCTCTGTTTGAAGAGTGATGAAATTTTATTACAATAAATACCCCCGTATTGGTCCGGGCTCCTTTGAAGAATATACCAACTGCCATTCTGTCAGGCAGGTCGTAAGAAATGACCGATAGGCTATACGTGTCAATACCATCGTAGCTACGAGAGGTATAGTCCCGTAATGACTCGCCAGGGTATTTGATATCACCGCCTTACCTATTCTTACCGCAATAACATCAATGCTTGCAACTGTCCTGTTCCGCTCTAGAAGGATAGGTAGCCGGTAGACTTATGCATGTGGCATTGCCATCCCGCCACACGGATAGCAACGCACCATCAACATCTTTGGTGTCTATATACAACGGTTTCTCTTTCCATCAGAAGAGCCATCTGCTTGTTTGCTATACACACATAAAAAATTTATACACAAAGGTATGCAAAGGCGGTCTTTTCGCTAAAGAACGATCTTTTCTCTAAGGAGGAGGAGATATAATTATTTATTTATGGTGCCAAAAATTCGGCCATAAAATACAAATAGACTACGTTCCGGAAACTATTTGTATATAACCGACCCGTGTTGGTCCCGGGCTTCTTTGAAGAATAGGCCAACTGCAGTTCTGCCAGGCAAGTCGTAAAAGGCGACCGATTGGCTATGCGAGTCACTAACATCGTGGCTACTAAGTGGTAGAGTTCCGCATTGTCTCGCCCGGGTCTAGTACTACCGCCTTACCTATTCCTGCCGCATTAGCGTCAGTGTATGTCACTGTCGTGTTTCGGTTTGGAGGATAAGATAGCCGGTAAACTTATGCATGTGGCATAAGACCTCGCCACAAGATAGCAACGCACTATTAACACTTTTGGTGGTATAGGCGATGGTTGACTCTTCCCATCAGGAGATCCATCTGCTTGTTTGCTATCTTATACTATAAAAAAATATATATAATAGACAGATACATAATATGTATGTAAACAAACATTAATTAATCCATACTAATAGTATAAATGGGAAAGCGTGTTTGTTCGTTTGTCTTTTACGAAAAACGGAGCGACGTCTAGACGTGATTTTTTAAGTGGAAATTAGTAAAAGGGATAGAGAGTGACATAAACTACTTTTTGTCTCTTTCTAACCCCAAGTCCAGGGAAGGTTTAAAAGACGAGAAAGTATAGAAAAAAAAATAAGAGTTGTTAAAAAGGCAGAATAATGTTTGCCGGTTCAGCTAGTATACAATATATATCAATGTACAAGTAGCACTTGGACCACAGCGATACTAATCTTATACGACTGTATCAGATTATCTGGTTAGACAACTTTCCAAATAGGAAATATGATAACCATAAAACATATTGTTTTAATTGGAGGTTTGTTTGTTTTATTAACAATGTTACTGCTACCATTTACAATTATGATGTTTTTTTTTATATATCATAAGATAGCAAACAAGCAGATGGGTCTCCTGATGGAAAGAGTCAACCATCACCTATAGACACCAAAGATGTTAATGGTGCGTTGCTATCTTGTGGCGAGGTCTAATGCCACATGCATAAATTTACGGGCTACCTTACCCTCCAAACCGGAACACGACAGCGACAAGCACTGACGCTATTGCAGCGGGAAAAGGTAAGTTTTGGATACAACTAAAAGATAATATGATGTTATTAAGATTTTATATAATTAGATTTTTTTTTATACAATAAGATAGCAAACAAACAGATGGGTCTCTTGGTGGAAAGAGTCAACCATCGCCTATAGACACTAAAATGGTGCGTTGCAATCTTGTGGCGAGGTCTAATGCCACATGCATCAGCTTACCTTACCCTCCAAATCAGAACACAACAGTGACAAGCACTGGCGCTATTGTGGCAGGAATATGTAAGGCGGTGATACCAGACCCGGGCGAGACAATGCAGAACTCTACCACCTAGTAGCCACGATGGTAGTGACGAATAACCAATCGGTCGCCTTTTACTACCTGCCTGGCAGAAAGGCAGTTGACCTATTCTTCAACGGGAGTCCAGGACTAACATGGGGTACAGACAAGGACTACAGAAACTCAATATTTTTAAATAACATGCATCAGAAATTCATAATATTAATAATACACTTAAGCTTATGTGTAGAAAATGTTAGATATGTGTGTATCATATCATACATGATATACACACATATCTAACATTTTCTTTACGGCTAAAATCAGTTGTCAAACTTAAAAAAAGATTTTATTGTTTAGTCTATGGTACCTAAAATTATTTAAAAATCTGAATTACTAAAATACATTCACCTTTTACGAACTGTCTGGCAGAAGGACAGATAGCCTATTTCAATGTCGCTTCTGTGGTCTAGTGGTCCGGTGTCAGTGTTGACCATATGAGATCCCGGATTCGACTCCTGGGTCAGGAAATTCAAAAATGTGTTTTTTTAATTTTCTGACAAAAACAACGTTGCCCGGGATTGAAGAAAGTGCCCAGTTGGCGGTAGACTGACCACCTAACACATTGTAGGACTAACGGCAAGTTTCCGAAATGCAAATTAATTTTAACAAGCAATTAATCTGTGTTAAACATGAGTTTTACAAGCAAATGATCTGTTAAACACAGATTAATTACTTGTTAAAATTAATTTGTGTTTCGGAAACCGGTCGTATCTTCGCCTAATCGTGGGTGAACTTGTTACACTTCTGTCCACCTCTTCGGGGACACGGGCGTAAAGATACTTTACTCCTACTCCTTAAAGCAGTGTTTCTTAATCTTTTTCCCCTTTGAAAATCGACCACAACTTCAAGGACCCCCTTAATAAAAAAGTAGGTATTTATTTAATAATTTAAACGTTTATAGATAAGACGGCGGACCCCCATACACGTGCTCGCGGACCTCCAGGGGGTTCGCGGACCACAGTTTAAGAAACACTGCCTTAAAGGAAGCCCGGAAAAACACATGGTATCCTATTATTTGAACTGAAGTAGTAACATGCACTGATATTGTATATCTATAACAGGTTATTTTGTTAAATAGCTCAACTGACTTAACCGCGAGTTTTTATCCGTGAGTAAATTAACATATCGATGTAAAAAAATTAATAATATTTCGCTATCTCGGCCATGAATTTCAAAAAATCCTTTTATAATACTCGTTTAAATTATTAGAATAAATGCTGTAACAAAATTACAGCTTTCTTAATCCAAGGGTGTACGCTGAACGTTGAAAATGCAGAGAAAATGAAAAATATTTATTTGCAAGAATATGAGTTTTACTAGTTATTAAAATAACCAAAGTTACCAGCTCATTCTACCATGGTATGGTGTGCAAATATTTAAAAAAATATCATAAGATGCTACGTGACTTAAAAATTTAAATATTATTTATTTACTTACAGATTTCTGATATTATACGCATTGGATTGAAATTTTATCAAATTATTTTTATTTATGTTGAAATATTGAGATATATTTTATTAATCAATCTCTTAAATATTTAATTTTTTACGTGCACTTTTGAAAAATTATTTTTTTTTAATTACCACCCGGATCGGAACGCGGCCGCACACTGAGAAGATCTGACGGAAAAAACTCAGCGGGCTTGTCTTGGTTTTCTTATAATTTACAGTTGTCAGTGAATCTGTGTCTTTTTATATAATACTAGCTGTTGCCCGCGACTTCGTCCGCGCAGACTTCGTTTACTCCGCACAGCTCCTCCCCTGTAGGTGATAGCGTGATAATATGTAGCCTATATGTTCACCCGACCTGTTAGTAATATTCATGCAAAATTTGAAGTAAATCCATGCAGTACTTTTTGAGTTTACCCCGGACATACATTGACTTTCCTACGATTTTATTATATGTATAGATACAGATAGTTTATTATATAACGGCTTTGGTATATATGACTACTGTTCTTGGTTCATTTCCTGAGTCAGCTCGGTCATAAAAACCCGGATCAAGATGAACAAATGTTTGAATAATTCATAAGCAATAGCACTGCAATAACCGACTTCAGTTCTCCTGCTAATATAACCGTCCGCGTTGAAATTGGCCCCATTTGAAAAATAGGTCATCTGCCTAGCAGAACAGGCAATTCGTAAAAGGCGAGCGATTGTCTATACGTGTTGCTACCATCGTGACTATTAGATGATACAGGTACGCAGCATCTCGCTCGTGTTTGTTACCACCGAATTACCTATTCCTGCTGCAATGTTTGTGATTGTTGTGTTTTGATTGGGAGAATAAGGTAGCCGGTAAACTAATATCTAAGGCATTATCATCATGGCACAGGGATGGCAACGCATCATAAATATATTAGTAATACCGTCTTAATATGATTGTGAAATGTTTTTTATAAAATAGTTATTGCTGCACAATATAGTGTATTCATTCATTCATTTTTTTTTCATTTATTCATTCGCTCATTCATTTATCCATTCATTAGATGGAATTCTCATTCTATCAGAAAAGCTATCTCTTTGTTTGTCTCAATTTCTCAAAGATCCCAAAATAAGATGATAATGATGAATTTCGACTGATGACGATGACGAGACTATCTGCTTTTATTAATAAAAAGAGTTTTCTCATTCAATCTACTTATTTAATATGGAAATAAAAAACTTGAGAGGTGTCAAGGGATACCCGGATGGAACGAAGTTTCTTTCGATACAAAAAACCTGTATACACTCAACAAAAATAATCGTCGCGACACCACACTGTTCAATGCGAAATAGAAATGAAAATATCTGGCTTGCTTTCTATAAGAGAGAGAGAGAGGGAGAGAGAGACAGACAGAAAAACATCCGCACACCGCACAGCTTACAATAGCTTACTATAGCAAAAAGTGTCGTGATAACTTTTCGTAAGAATTTTTTCCGTCTAGCCCCCTTTCACAACGCGCGATAAGTAACTTAGTTTCAAAAATTAATTTATAAGGACATAAAAAATATTTTGTTATTAAGATTTGTTTGTACCCCGTATTGATTCGGGCCCTCTTTTGAAGAATAGGCAAACTGTGATTTTACCAGGCAGATCGTAATAGGTGACTGATTGGCTATTCGTCTTATGGTTAAATTTATTTAGAAAGTATTTAAATAGTGTGGTGCAAGCGGACCTAAGAGTTAGTTATTTTGATTACTTTCGGAAAACTTCATAGAGAGAATGTTTAGTAGAATTATCGAACTCGCCTTTTACTGAGTTTCAAGTGTGCATTAATGAATGCACACAGTGCGATGTCCAGAGGACTTGTATCCGGTTCGTAAATCAGTCAAACGACTCGTTTTAGTTACGAGTAGTAACATTTTCTACGAGGCGTAAGCTAAAACTGTTCCTGTAAAATATGTCAAATTACCAAATGTCCAAACACGTGGAACACCTAGTTAAGGCGCGGCTACACATATCGAGTTTACAATCACTATCACGATATATCGGGTAAGGGTGATCGCCCACGTCCGATAATCAGTGACCGATTTTTCGTCATCGTCGGTCGAACTGTGTGCGTTGCATTATTGCAAACAGTACGTTCTATTTTTCTGATAAAAAAAATCGGTAACCAATTATCAGACGTGGGTGGTTACCCTTATCGCGGAACTGCTTCGCAAAGGGGCTTGACGCGACACTGCAGTGCCTGTTAAACTGCGGTCCGCAGGTGATATTTGCGCGACTCACGACCAAGAAATAATAATATAATTACGATAAACCACAATAATAACAAACTATAATTTACCCTCATACATATGTTTAGATAACTTCATGTATAAGCATTATTTTGATATTGATCTAGTATATCGACGTATGCTATTTTATTTTGTTCCATAATTTAAAAAAAAAATTCAACGATATGGCCTTTCATGTTTATGAATGATATGTTCCTAATGATAAGTTCCTAATATAAGAGCAAATGAAATACAGTATACAGTAGCATAAAATTAATGATTTAGAGAACGAGCGTTAATGAATTAAGAATTTGAGAAGAAAATATTGTAAGGAACGTTATAACGTTCTTCTCTGCTTTGTCGTTGGTCGCACAAATATCATCAAACGGCCGCACAAATATCACCTGCGGGCCGCGGTTTAATGACCAGTGATATTATGAAGTAAACAGTTATCGCGATGTAGCTTGTAACATCTTGCTAGCACAATAATTCGCCGTAGGCTGATATATGTAGCCATGCCATTATTATTTAAATGGTTTCATTGGTAACATCTACGAATAACGGGTTGTTTATTATAGAAACCCAGCATAAAGTTACAATTTTAAACCCAGCCCAAAGCCAGCATAAAGCAACAACATAAAGTTACAATTTTTTCAACATCCTTAATCCTCTTTGTAGGTTTGTGTGGATGTTGTACACTTCACAAATTAGGCATTGATTGATTTTTAGCGAAGCTTTATTTTACACATTAATTTTAACATTGCAACTATCGTATCGATGTTTAATAACCAGTGATATTATGAAGTAAGCAGTTATCGCTATGTAGCTCGTAACATCTTGCTAGCACAATAATTCGCCGTAGGCTGATATATGTAGCCGTGCCATCATTATTTAAATGGTTTCATTGGTTACATCTACGAATAACGGATTGTTTATTATAGAAACCCAGCATAGGATATTATAAAGTTACACGATATAGAAATGATATGACAACCAGCTAATATGTATAAGACTATGCGTCTTTATTCTAGATTTCTTAGAACCTACGACAAAATAAACATATGCCGCCTTATTCCAAAACGAGGTCTAAATATAGTACCGACCTTAACACCAGTTTTATTACTAGTATTAGATGAAACGTTATTATAAAACCGGGTTTAGCGCTAGTCCGAGTATCTTCTATGGTTCTAAAGATAAACCTACGCGACCCCTAGTTTAACTTTAATACTAAGCTCAAAACGTCAAACTTCAAAGTTGACATAAACGTCGTATTTGTTGTGAAATAATTATTTGTAATTAAAATAATAAAAAATGGACATAAATGTAATTGATATAAAGGATTTGGAAGATTTGGATGTATCGGAAACATACCAGAAGCTTAATAGACCCCAAAGTCGAGTGAATCCGTTTCATTTAATTGACGGAGACTTTCGAAAAAATATAGATTCACAAAAAGGTTTGCCAGCCAAATAGTGGATTTATTGCGAGAAGATTTAGTTCATGACCCTCGGGGACAGGCTCTTAGTCCTGAGTTGCAAGTGGTTTGCGCATTACGTAACTGGGCTCGTCATGAGGTAAGTGTATAAACTTGATAATCTACATTACAAGCAATGCCAGGATATTTCAATTGCTGGAGAACTTACTGAAATATTATTATTGTTTCTATAGATTCAAGACGATACTGCCGACTTACATGGTGTATCTCAGCCGACTATTAGCAAAACTTGTAAGAAAATAGCAGGGATTTGAGATGGATTGCCACATAGATTTATAAAGATGCCAGCTACTTTAAATCAGCAAGAAGAAGCAATGAGGAAGTTTCGCCGTATAGCTAATTTTTGAAAGTTATAGGTGCTATAGACTGCACTGACTGATTGATTACGGTAAAAAAAGTAATGCTAGGTTTTATAACAAAACCTAATCGTACCTACTCGAGGCACTCAGGTTTTGTGCTTCAATAATAAACAAAAACAGACTAGCTATGGAAATACAGAAATATATGGAAATAAAGTAACTTGAAGTGCTGTTGTATATATATTATTGAAATGTTTACTTTCGCATATAGTATTTATTATAAACATTCGGATTAAATTACGCGCGTCAAACATTTTTTTTTTGCTTTTTTTTTTTTAGTTTATTTCGTTGTACGCTAACTCGATACGTGTACACATGTAAGTATATAGTGGAAATAAAAAGAAAATTCATATAATTTCAACGTTTTCAGATTTAAGATAATTTTCATAGCAAAATTGTACCTATATTTTATTTTATTATCACTTTCGAACTCATAAATCACTTTTAATAAACAATTTGCTTTCTTTTCATATAAGTATGTTTGTTGTAACGGAACGTTGCATGTTACGCCGAGTGAATGAACGAATGGTTTAGAGTCATTTTAGCTTATAATCTGTGGAAACATGTTCATCCAAGGTCTATTTTCGGTATTAGCTAGTCCTCAGTTAGACTCGTTTTTGTAATAAGAATGAATTTTAGTACTGAATCTAACTTTAATACCGTAACAAGACTAGACTTCTTAATCTTGGTTTAAACCCAGATCTAGGCCTGTTTTTGTAATAAGGCGGATGTTGTTTTGCAACACAAAGAAACGACATTTAAAGTTTATTCGTTGCTCTTATTAAACAATTAAAATAAATGTACTTATCTTCTGCTTTAACCACTTTTTTAAGGTCAAAATACTATTAATACCGATTATTGCCAGCCAGTTTGTAGACACTCTATTGTTTATGTTCATACGGTGGCACCATCTGAGGCCAAGGTATAATCGCCGATGTTAATAATTAATTAATAATTCACGGGACAAATTACACTTACTGATCTAACCCCAAAGTAAGCAAATTATTTGCTTGTATTATGGGTGTAAGTCAACGATACTAATACAAAGAAATACATATATAAATACTAGAATATATATAATAAACACCCAAACCCGGAAATACAAACATTTATGCTCATCAGACAAATGCTTGTCCCCGTCGGTGATCGAACCCGAGCCTCGTTGATTGCGTAGTCAGGGTCTCTAACCACTCGACCAACGGGGCGGAATCAGGAATTCCTTTACATATGTAAACATATTTATGTTCTCGAATAGCCTATTTGTACTTCATTAACATATTTATTAGAAAATCATAAAAGAAATTTAATCATAAACAATATTCTCCAAGCCCCATCAATCAACCGCATATAAATAACTTTGTAAAAAGTTAACTTTACAAGGCAATAAATGCCATAAATATGTAGCCCTATCTCATTTCTGTTTTTATTGCCGAATATATTTACTGTTTTATTCTGTCAAATCAACAAAAATCTATATTTATATTGATTTTCATTTATATATTCATCTCTCATCAATCATTAGATAAACATTTTACTTATTTTCAACCATCTTTCCATAAAAGAAATATTTTATTAGGCTGTGCGTTTTGTTTTGTTACTTTAGAGCACTCGACCGCCCTGTTGGTCGAGTGGTTAGCGACCCTGACTACGCAATCGACGGGGCTCGGGTTCGATCCCCGACGGGGACCAGCATTTGTGTGATGAGCATAAATGTTTGTATTTCTGGGTTTGGGTGTTTATTAAATATATTCTAGTATTTATATATGTATTTCTATGTATTAGTATCGTTGACTAACACCCATAACACACCAAATAATTTGCTTATTTTGGGATTAGATCTGTAAGTGTAATTTGTCCCCTGAATATTATTATTAGAGCATAGAGATAAGATAGCAAACAGGCAGATGGCTCTACTTATGGAAAAAGAAACCATGGTCTATAAACACCCAAAGATGTTAATGGTACGTAGCAATCCGTGCCGTGCAATAGCAATAGCAGTGCCACATGCTTAAATCTACTGACTGCTTTACCTTCCAAATCGGAACACAACAATATAAGCGTTGACGCTATTGCGGCCGAAATAGGTAAAGCGATGGTACCAAATACCCAGGTGAGTCGTAGCGGAAATCTACCATCAAATAGTCATAATGTTCTTTTTTTTATATCATAAGATAGCAAACAAGCAGAGGGGTCTCCTGATGGCAAGAGTCAACCATCGCCTATAGACACCAAAGGTGTTAATGGTGCATTGCTATCTTGTGGCGAGGTCTTATGCCGCATGCATAAGTTTACCGGCTACCTTACCCTCCAAACCGGAACACGACAGTAGCAAGTACTGACGTTACTGTAGCAAGAATGGGTAATGCGGTGGTAACAGACCCGGGCGAGACAATTCAGAACTCTACCACCTAGTAGTCACGATGGTAGTGACTCGTATAGCCAATCGGTCACCTATTCGACCTGCCTGGCAGAACGGCAATTGGTCTGTTCTTTAAAGGAGCCTTTGATTATCTTTGATTCGCCGTGTTGGTCCCGAATCCCCTCCTTTGAAGAATAGGCCAACTGCCGGTCTACCAGGCAGGTCGTAAAAGGCGACCGATTGGCTATCGAGTCACTAACATCGTGGCTACTAGGTGGTAGAGTTCTGCATTGTCTCGCCCGGGTCTGGTACCACCGCCTTACCTATTCCTGCTGCAATAACGTCAATGCTTGTCGCTGTCGTGTTCCGGTTTGGAGGGTAAGGTAGCCGGTAAACTTATGCATGTGGCATTAGACCTCGCCACAAGGTAGCAACGCACCATTAACATCTTTGGTGTCTATAGGCGATGGTTGACTCTTTCCATCAGGATACCCATCTGCTTGTTTGCTATCTTATGATAAAAAAAGAGCCCAGACTGACAAGGGGCCTAGGAATCTTTCCTTGTCCGACCTTGTGTGACGTCATCAATCTTCACAGTAGTGACGTCACCTCGATACCCGTAATCCTTGCATTAGCATTCTACCGTCAAACTCTTCATTAACAACACCTTAAGAAAGTGACAGAAAGTGTGATAATTGTTAAAAGATGCTTATAGTGTTTTGATTATTAATAATAATTAATATTAAAATCAATTAATTATTCATTATACCGCTCTCAAATTCATCAATGAATTGTCTTAATTGCTGTATTCTCTACGCTTTGAATCATTATTCAAATTATATTGAAAATTTATTGCGTAATAAAGTTTCATACATTTCTCTACAAAATAACGATATAATTAAGTTAAAACAGGTTTCATAACAAAGCTATACCCGAGACGCCATCTTGGATATCTGTATACTGCGAACCGTTTGCTATTGCTTCGCACACACTGGGTTTGTTTTGTAATATATCGTTGTTATTTTGTACTGTGCATAACGAGCATTATCGTTGTGTATATTCGTTGATAGCTTTTTAAAATATAAGTTTTATTTAGTTAGTTAATTTTAAGGCGAGGCACCGAGACAAACGGAAAAAGACTGGTTTGTATTGATTGTTAATAACGATTTTACAAAAATTACACGATATACCTGAAGATATTACTTAAGGAATGTGTTGACTCATTACATGATAGAATGTGCTTACTCGATCATATGAAATTCCGAAAACAGGCTAAAAAAATCGCTAAAACAAGTAATTTCTTCATAATATTTCTAATTTTCTACGTAATTTTTGTATGGTGATATTTAGTTTTAAATGCAAAAAAGAATGTAGGTGATTCTCCAAAAATGTGTTCTCCGTTTAATTTCCATGGTATTTTTGAAATCGCTTAATTACACTAAATTACACAAACATTTTAAAAGTTTATGCAAATTTAAAGAACACATGAAAATTCGACACGTAGTGGATCTATAGTTTTCCTAAAAAAAATATTGAACATTTGCGGGCCATGGAAATTACATTAGAGACCACGGAAATGACCCAGCAAGTAAAATTTTGCTAAATACCGTATCAGATATGAAAATAAGATTAGATAAAAGTGATTTGGGGAACTATGAACGGCTGTAATATATGTTAAAAGGATATTAGGCAATTTTTTTAAGCAACTCTTTTTTTCTGAATTTCTCCTGTCTGCTAAACTTAGATACAGCAAAACAAATTAGTGACAAAGTACGTGTGCTACACATTTCTTATTACCTTTTGCTTTTCTAAGCCATGCAATTGAAAGTGTGTGAAAAACTTAGTGTTCGTATTTTCATAAAAATCATTATAATTGTAGCGACGATGTAATTATATCGGTACATTAGTAAGTAGTCACGTAACGAACGAACGATTTGCGAAAAATATGAATGTATGCTCAACCGAGTAGTTACCTATCCTAGCTTATGCGTAGTACTACATTTTACGTTGAATACTTTCCTTAACATCAAAACATTAATAGTAGATTCATTTTTGGGCACTTTGAGCATGATAATTAGACGCTTTATATGATAATGAGCTTCGGTTTAACAAATTTAAATAAAAAAGAAAGATGAAACTGCATGTCTATAGACTTTCTGGTTCACCGTGATTCACCGGTTTGTCGGTTGGCGAGGTAAGTGGTGATCCTAATCGCCGCATTTACCGAAATGTTAACGGTTATCGACTATTCCTAGTGATAACCGGGACCGACAGTTTTAGGTGCTCTTACGAGACACGGGTGTGGTAATACACCACTCCGCCAGACTCTGAGCAGCTACTGAGTTTTAAGATTTTTGGGGAAACCTCGAAAAAATTTGAATAACACCTTTGCCTGACCTGGAGATCGAACCTAGGACTATGAGGCGGTCTAAATTATAAGCTTTGTATTAACAGATTTAAATTTAAAAAAATAACTGACTAACAATATTTATCACTTAACCTGATAATTGCATGAATTACATACAGTATAAACATTGAATATTTCATTTTAATTATTGCAAATAAAATGAAATTGAGTAATTTCCATGAGTTTTATATAACTTCCATGGTGTTTTATACACGGAAATTACTCCATGGAAATCACAAAAAAGCATATATTTTGAAATTTCTCGCCATTCGAAAGATATAGGCTACTAGTTTGTTATTGGCTATCTACATTTAGGAGTTAGGTATAAGACCGTAATACCCGTTTACAAAAATAGTACGATTATGTTCTAAAAATGTGACATGGAAATTCCTAAAAATTGAGAACCAAAAATTGAAAAATTGAAGAACTTACTCTTGCACCGAAATGAAGAGATTTAGGGCTACGAATACTTGACCCATAAGCTGCAGCATAAAAGCAGAATCAGAAAAACCAATCCCGATACCTCTAGACCTCACCAGTTCAGAGTAGTACCCGTCGCAATAAGCGAAGCTAAAATTTTGCCAAATGTGTGACATACTTATTTACACTCATAAAATAAAAACTTTCAGTGCAATCGGATTAGAAATTTGGTTAGGATATAAAATTATTTGTATTTTTGAATTTTGTGTATAAATCTGATTAAAAGCGTTTGTGAATTAAAAAAATATCTGCGACTGATCAGAAGACGACGCACGTGTTACGCGTGTAAAACGTGCAAAATTAACCAGATTTGAGGTGTTTAGGGGAAATAACTTCTATATAAATGGTTATTACATAATAAAATCTATATAACACGATGCATATAGAATGTATAAACAATGTTATAGTAGATTTATGCAAACATTATTTGTTTATATAGGAGATAAGAATCTGTTATGCTCAAAAAATGTACTCCGAAGAATGACCCATGTACTAAATTTTGGTTTTCAGTTGAAGTCCTGTATTTATTTATCCGAAAACTAAACCGTTTCCCAGCGATTTCAGAACATACCGCGCCGCTCACTTTCTAATAGAATTGGCGCGCGTCAAAAGACCTCGTCTTAACATAAGAAATAAATTCACGCATTTACTCAGTGTTGGTCCGAGTCCCCTTTAAAGAATAGACCAACTGCAGTTCTGCCGGGCAGTTCGTAAGAGCAAACAATTGGCTATGCGAGTCACTGCCATCGTGGCTACTAGGTGGGGGAGTTCTGTATTATCTCATCCGGATATGGTACTTACTACCGTCTAACCTGTTTCTGTCGTCTGTCGTAATAGCGGCAGTGCTTGGCAATGTCGTGTTCTGGTTTAAGGTAAGGTAATAAATAAATACTCACGGGATAAATTACACTTACTGATCTAACCCCAAAGTAAGCAAATTATTTGCTTGTGTTATGGATGTTAGTCAACGATACTAATACGTAGAAATGCATATACTTAAATATATTTAAATATATTTAAGTATATATAAATACTAAAATATATTTAATAAACACTTAAACGTAGAAATACAAATATCTATGCTCATCACACAAATGCTTGTCCCCGTCGGGAATCGAACCCGAGCCCAGTCTCATAGCGTAGCGAGCCATATCATCGCGTCGGTCGTGTAGTCAGGGTCGCTATCCACTCGACCAACGGGGCGGGTAATAAAAACCTTTATTTCTATGAATACATAGCCAGAGGTGAAATTAGGTACACTGCAGGTAATTGACAGTATAAAGTACCACAATGTGATGGCTGGCCAAACTATCGACAACTCGAGCCAGTTAAGGTTTCTAGAAAAGTATATTAGAACGAATTAATTGACTTGAAATCCAAATACTGAGACCTAATGCCTCTATATGAAGTACCTTCATAATTTTGGTTAGTTTATTTATTAATTAGTAGTTCCATGAGTTAGTCCGAAGAAACTATGTGTCTTCTTACCCGTTAGCTTATGGAAGATTAACTATTGACACTTTTTTTTGTGTTATAAGATAGCAAACATGCAGATGGGTCTCCTAATGGAATGAGTCAACCATCGGCTATAGACATCAAAGGTGTTAATGGCGCGTTGTTATCTTGTGGCGAGGTCTAATGCCACATGCATAAGTTTATCTGGCAGACCTGCCTGGCAGAACGGCAGTTGGTCTATTCTACAAAGAAGCCCGGAACCAACACGGATTATATTTATTACCATTATTTTTACAATATTCAAGAAACTTGGAATTGGAATATTAATTATAAATGCGAAAGTAATTCTGCTGTCTGTCTCTTCTTCACGCCTAAACCACTGAACCGATGTGGATGAAATTTAGTACAAAAATAGTTTGAGACCCGAGAAAGGACATAGGATAGTTTTTATCCTGGAAATCCCACGGCTACGGGAACTTTGCGGGTACAACCCCGGAACTTCAATTTCAGAAATTTTTAAACGCGAACGAAGTCGCGGGCACAGCTAGTAAAAATATATTCAACAATATTTATTACACGTTAAAAATGTGAAATCCAAAGCTATAACAACATATGTACAATCGATACTACCATATAATATAACTTGTATATTTGCACAAATGTAATTTTGTCTGACACCGTCAAAGCGAAACCAAATCGGAAACTGAAGTTGACGTTCTTTGTTCTCCAAATTCAATTTTCTCTAATAAGATATAATGTAATAAACTTGAATTTCCCAATGTGTTCCCATCACTATTGTGTATATGACGTATGTACACGCTTTCCACATTGTTGCTGTAAATATAATTTTATGCAATTCTTGCACGAGTTTAAGCATAATTTGAATGCAGTGCAAAGACATTTGTATATGAACTATAACAGACCAGCCATTTAAAGACAATAATTGGGATAAAACTTATTAAAAAACTTATATTAACTGAAAAACTAAAATAACTCTAAAAGTTAGCAAATATTTAATCTAGTTCGGTCTTTTTTTTATATCATAAGATAGCAAACAAGCAGATGGGTCTCCTGATGGAAAGAGTCAACCATCGCCTATAGACACCAAAGATGTTAATGGTGCGTTGCTATCTCGTGGGAGGTCTAATGCCACATGCATAAGTTTACCGGCTATCTTACCCTCCAAACCGGAACACGACAGCGCACTGACGCTATTGCGGCAGGAATAGGTATGGCGGTGGTACCAGACCCGGGCGAGACAATGCAGAACTCTACCACCTAGTAGCCACGATGGTAGTGACTCGATAGCCAATCGGTCGCCTTTTACGACCTGCCTGGCAGAACGGCAGTTGGCCTATTCTTCAAAGGAGGCCGGGACCAACAAGGCGGCGGCGAGCGGTCCTAATCAGAAATCAGGAATCAGAAGTACTTTATTCAATAAAACTTTTTACAAGTTATTTTGACGCGTCAACATTTTTTAAACTACTACCGGATCGGAAACGCATACACACACTAAGAAGAAACTTAAACGTATGCATGTGGCATTAGACCTCGCCACAAGATAGCAACGCACCATTAACACCTTTGGTGTCTATAGCTGATGGTTGACTCTTTCCACCAGGAGACCCATCTGCTTGTTTGCTATCTTATGATATATATAAAAAATACGTGTGGCACTAGGAGACTGCCGCGGTAAAGCTATTGCATTGCATTTTTTATCAACTTTTGCAATTACAATTATATATTTATTTTATTTATGCAGTGTTTTTTTTTTCTTTGTTTTTTTTCTTTGATATTAATTCAAGTTACACTTTGAGCGTGGTGACCGATAAAAAAACAAATTTTTTTCTTTTATTAAATAAATGAGATGTTAATACTGTTCAAAATATTTTTATTATCTTTCAGTACATGTCGGTTCTTCAGGAATATTTAATAAATGCACTTTGTTTATTCATTTTAAAACACTGTACACAAATTACACGAGTACAGATATTCATTGTTGTACGTAGATGATAAATACCTATACACCTATATACTTTCTCACAAACAGCTGATTACAGTAGTTTTCCAATACAACCAATGCCATCTAAAGGCGGGTTGCTGAACTAAAGAGACAAGCGTGATATTTCAAAAAGTCATTAAAAGTTCTGGTATTTATCGATAGATGGAAAAACTAAAAAGTATCACCGCTGTGCTGGTCGGAGTCTTGAGAGCTCAAGGCCCGCGATAGAAGCTATGCAATAGCTTAAAAAAAGATCCGGCGGAAGAAACTCAGCAGCCTAGTAACCAATATTAGTGTTATACCTGCATCATTTTTTATGGGCCAATATCCACGCTTCTTTAATAACCCTACCAATACCATTCGACACAACATTCTTCATTCGAACCGCAAAAGACTGGAACATGCTTCCTGAGTCTGTGTACAATCTGGGGATCTTCAAAAGAAGAGTGAACAGGTACCTTCTAGGGAAGCGCGTTCCATCTTAGGCCTCATCTTAGCTTACCATCAGGCGAGATCGAGGTCAAGCGCTTACCTATCGATAAGAAAAAAAAAGAACATTAAAAGAATGATTCTATATTAATATTACAAATGCGAAAGTTTGGATGTTTAGATGGATGTTTGTTACTGTCACGAAAAAACAAGTTAACGGATTTGAATCAAATTTGGCACACAGGTAGATGATGACATAAAATAGCTCATAGGCTACTTTTTGTCCCGATAATGTATACTCATCACGCAAGGGACATTTCATTTAAATACAGCATATAACAATGACGTATAAAATTGAGTACCAAACTTCTACATTGTTGCTGTAGATGTAAGCGTATAAAATGCTTGCATAAATTTAAGCATAATTAGAATGTTTCAAGACAAAGATATTTATGTATACCCTGTAGACTAGACATTCGTTTCAAAGATCGATAAATTTAGGCACAAAAATAAGGTCAAAGTTTCTGTATCTATGATTTTTGGATACGTTATCTCTGAATTACATAGTTATTAACTGGGATTTTTTACAATTTTTCAATATCATATGCAATGCGCAACTAAAAAATTCACCACTGAATGACAAATTTATAAGTAATTAGCTGTGCTCGCGACTTCGGTCGCGTGGAAAGAAATCTAAAATAAATCTCACATAGTTCACGTTCCTGTGGGATTTCCGGGATAGTAACTATCCTATGTCCTTTATTGTGTCTCAAACTATCCTTGAATCAAATTTCATCCACATCGGTTCAGTGGTTTATGCGTAAAGAAGAGACAGACAGACAGACAAAGTTACTTTCGCAATTATAATATTAGTTTAGACTAGTATGGATGGTTGAGAACTTAAATTAGAATTCCCGCAAAAAAAATTGCAAAATAAATTCATTTAAAAAAAAAGCGTGTTTGTGTTCTTTGTATCCTAAACTAAATCAATTATAGGAGATTTACGATTAGTCGTTAATAATTTACTTTTATCCTAAACTAAATGAATGATAGGAGATTTACAATTAGTCATTAATAATAATTTATCATAAGATAGCAAACAAGCAGATGGGTCTCCTGATGGAAAGAGTCAACTATCGCCTATAGACACCAAAGATGTTAATGGTGCGTTGCTATCTTGTGGCGAAGTATAATGCCACATGCATAAGTTTACCGGCTACCTTACCCTCCAAACCGGAACACGACAGCGACAAGCACTGACGCTATTGCGGCAGGAATAGGTAAGGCGGTGGTACCAGATTCGGGCGAGACAATGCAGAACTCTACCACCTAGTAACTTTTCTCCAAATACACATAATATTATTAAAATTTTGAAAAATACTTTTTATAGCATGAATTAGGTATAATGTCCATTTGGGAAATTTAATGTGAATTATTATATTTCATTATTATATACAGACTAGCTGACCCGGCAAACGTTGTTTTGCCATTCATATTAGGTATCCATAGCGGACAAACAACGTGACACGTAATTTATATAAGTCTACGCCCTACGGGATTGTCCTTCCACGCAGCCACAATGGCATTAAACTTTATATGATGGTTAAGTATTCTTAAATTTCCTATTTTTCCGCGCAATTTTCTTAATATTTTCTTTTATAACAACCAAACACAACAAAAAAAGTTACCGAAATTGGTTCAGCCATTCAGGCGTGATGTCGTGACCACGGAAAATAGGGATTGATTTTTATATATATAGATTAACTTTAAAACAATAATTAACTTTTTTCATCGATTTCCCTCATATTGGTCCGGCCCCCCTTTGGAAAATAGACGATCTGCTATTTTACTAGGCAATTTGTGAAAGGCGAAAGAGTGGCTATACGAGTACTACTACTACCTTTGTGATATACCTGATCTGTTAATTACTGGGTGGTAAAGTTCTGCAACATGACGCCTAGGTCTGGTACCACCACCTTATCTATTCCTGGCGTAATAGCATCAAAGCTTGGCAGTGTAGTGGTTCCGTTTGGAGGGTAAATAGCCGGTTAACATATGCATGTGACATTAATATCCCGCCACACAAATATCAACGCACCTATAACATGTTTGATGTCTATAAGCGATGGTTATTTCCTTCTATCAGGAGAGTCATCTGCTTGTTGGCTTTTTTATGGTATCTGCAGGGATACTAGTTAGTTGCCAATGTGATGCCAGCTTCTTTGAACCTTATTTAGTTTTACCCTCCAAATGATTGCGGAGCTGGAAATCATTTGCAATTTTGAAACTTAAAAGTTTATGCTGTCAGAGATGGTGAGGGGGGTGTTGTGGAATAGAGGAGCCTTGATAAAGGGGCTCGTTTTGGTAGATAACGCACAAGCTTGAGCCGTCTGGGGGTTATTGATACAAGGTTTTGTTCGCCCCACTTTGAAACCTACTACAGAGATGTCTCAATTTTAAACATAAGCTTGTTTCTTTTATCAATTACCTATGGCTGCAAAAAATTCTCACGGCCTATATATAATAACTCCTGTACTGTCGTCTGCTTAGAAATGTATGCTATTATTTTGCAGTTTATCGTTGATATGCAAAAGAAACAGTGTAGGTGATAGCACTGAGCCTTGAGGGACACCAGCGTTAATTGTTTCTGCATTAGAGCATATACCGTCAACTACGCTTTTGATGCTGTAGCCATCCAAAAATCTGGCATTCCATGTTTATAATTTCACGGATAGTACGTAAGATGGCGGTTTTGACAAAAGTGCTATATGCCAAACCCTATCAATGTTGGTTATCTTATGATAAAAAATCGATCTAAATTTAGTTCATGGTTTAAATGGATACGCCTTTTAAGCGTAGCTTGCATTTACACACACACACACACACACAAACAGAGTTGTACTACTAACCGTTGAAATAAAATCACTTCAAGGGTAATTTTTATACCTTGTCATTCCATTCGGTACGATAAAACGTACTGTTTTATGGTTTATATTTATTGTTTCACGATTTCATATATCTAAAAATGTATGACATTTTTGACAGTGATAGGAGCATTTGCTATGCGTGGCGATATGTTCCTTCCCAATGGTATGTCTATTAATATTCATATGGTTTGTGATTTAGACAGTATATTCATGTTTATTATTTGGTCTATGCTGTATAGAAGTCCTTGTTTTTGCATAGTCTTTTATGATTTCATTACAACCGTTCCGTAGATTAAAGTCTCATTGCTTTTATGATCGGTTGCTCGTTAACGTTATTTGAATTACTTTTAAATTAGATTTTGAATACGAGTTTCTATTTTATGGTTTTATGAAAATAAATTGTATAACATTCTGACGGCCAATAAAGCCCCACAGCGATCCAAAACGGGAGGACATTTTCAATTAATGAATTATTTTTATATTAACATCTACTGGCGCGCCTTGAAATTAAAATTGTTTCGTGTGTCATGACGGCAAACGGCATGATGTTCTCTTATATCGTTACTGGCTGAACCGCGCAGTTTCGCCTGTGAATTAATTAACATGTCCACTTAGTTTTTCGTACAAACTTATGTGGTATATCGCCTCTGTGGTCTAGTAGTCTGGTATCACCGTTGACCGCATAAATCCCGGGTTCGATTCCCTTCCGAGGATTTTGGAGCAGAATAGCTTCCAGTGCCTGATGATAAAGCTGGAAAATGAACCCGAAAACTTCTAAGTTAAAGCAGGTTAACCCATCAAGTGGGAACTAATTTTGTTCCTTTTGGCAAATGATTTGATGCTGGAAGATTTTTATTTTAGTATCTGATGATGAATTGGAAGGTAGACATGGGAACTTCTAAACTAAATAAGACAAATTATCGAGTTTGGAAGCCTTTGTTCTGTTTTAACAAACATCCTGATGGTAGACGATTTCGTGGGTCTTATAATAGATATGATGATAGCTTTGGGATAACTAATGGGAACTTTGAAATAAAATTGAGTAAATTTTACAAGGATTTTGAAGCACGATGGTTATCACTGCCTGATGATAGAACTGGAAAAATCCATAAGAACTTCTAAGCAAATCCATATAAACTATGAGTGTAGGCTGTTTGGGTTTGTTTGACATACACTTCGGTGCTGGGTAATTTTATACCCAGGGACTTAGGGATTTATTTATCACATACCCTATGTGGTATATCGCCTCTGTGGTCTAGTGGTCTGGTATCACCGTTAACCGCATAAGTTTCTGGGTTCGATTCCCGGAACAAGCTATTCAAAAATGTTTTTTTCAGTTTTCTGGTAAAAACAACGTAGCCCGGAATTCAATTAATGCCCGGTTGGTGATAGTTTTGCCATCTGTCATATTACGGGACTAAGTATCACATTACGGGACTACCTTCGGTTTGTCGTGGGTGCACAAGTTGTAACTCTGCCTAATTCTTAAGACATACAGACGTGAAGATATTTTTACTTTAATGCCCTATTACAGCCAATTAGGCGTTGATTTTTGGAAAAAGACCAGCCTATATTTGACCCCGGATCTTCAACTACCTGCTCGCCAAGTTTTAGTGAAATCGGTTCAGCGGCTTAGCTGTGAAAGCGTTACAGACAGACAGAAAGGTAAACAGACAATTCAATTTTCGTATTAATAATATTTTTATTGTACTAGCTGCACCATGCAGCCCACTGAATTATATTAGTTTTTAGTGAATCCCGCGGGGACAAGCAACTTTTTAGGGATAACATGTAGCCTATGTGCTATTCCAGATCATCTGTGTATCAAATTTCATCCAAATCCGTTTAGTAATTTTGGCGTGATTGAGTAACAAATATTCATCCATTCAAACATCCAAACTTTCGCATTTATAATATTAATTTAGATATATATATATATATATATATATATATATATATATATATAAATATATATATATATATATATATATATATATATATATATATATATATATATATATATATATATATATATATATAATAGTAGGAAAATGATAGGATAAGTATTAGTATAAATACTGATTTTTGTATTTGTCAAACATTTTTTAATGTTCATTCACCTCAAAGGTCTGGAGCAACTGGCATCGGTGTAGACGCGTTAGTTCCTGGATTTGAATCCCGGCTCAGGTTTCAATGTACTTTAGTATTTTAGTTTTTACCCGGAGAACCATTTGCTTATTTGCTGTCTTAGATGATGGACTATCTGAGAATCATTAGCTTACTAAACGTAAAGTTCTTCAAAGCGGCAATTACATCCATCACATTTAATATGCCGTTTTAACTATGAATCAGCAATTTTTGTAGTTGATCAGAGCTACGATTAATCCTTTAATAGATCTGTTAATTGCTGAAACATAGTTGTTTAACTTTTCCCAGAAAAAATTAAGGATGTTGTGATCTGTTTAACTGCGGTGAATGAATCATTGGATAAATTTAGCAGAATTCAGTGTTATTCATAAGCGTGTAGATTTAAGAGTCGCCTAGAAATTATTGGTTAGTATTTTGACTAAAAATAGTTGCCATTTTCAAGGCAAAAGACCTATTATCTTATATCATGGATGAAACAGAATACTCCCTTCAGTGCATTTTTTTTATATCATATCATAATTTAGCAAACAAGCGGATGGGTCTCCTGATGGAAAGAGTCAACCATCGCCTATAGACACCAAAGATGTTAATGGTGCGTTGCTAACTTGTGGCGAGGTATAATGCCACGTGCATAAGTTTACCGGCTACCTTACCCTCCAAACCGGAACACGATAGCGACAAGCACTGACGCTATTGCGGCAGGAATAGGTAAGGCGGTGGTACCAGACCCGGGCGAGACAATGCAGAACTCTACCACCTAGTAACTTTTCTCCAAATACACATAATATTATTAAAATGTTGAAAAATACTTTTTATAGTATGAATTAGGTATAATGTCCATTTGGGAAATTTAATGTGAATTATTTCACATTAAATTTTAGCTACCTTAGCGTCCAAACCGGAACACGACAGCGACAAGCACTGACGCTATCGTATCGTACCAAACGGGCGAGACATTGCAAAACTCTACCATGTAGTAGTGATGATGATAGTGACACGTATAAGCCTTTTCTCGCCTTTTGCGAGAAGCCTAGCAGTAAGTTAGACTTTGTGCTTTTATTATTAACTAGCAAAAAGCAGAGCTTAGTAAGGGCTCGCTAAGTTATATTACCTAGTAATATTCTTAGGAAAGTATTTTTATGTATTACATATTTTAATGTATCCTGGACTTTATTTATTATGTTCGCATCAAAGGCGTCGTCAGGCTTTGTATCTAGGGAGGCGCAGAAAAATAAAACCAAAATAAAAAATAAAATGTTTCTAAGATAAATTTTTTAGTACTTATATATAAGAAAAATTCTTTAAAATTTTCTTGATTTATTAAAAACACGATTTCTATAATTGTCAATGTTATCTACACAGAACAATTATAAAGGTTATCTACATATTTTACACAATATTTTCTGGTCTACCTATAATATAGTATCTACCTACCTATAATATGTAGCAACTCAAGATCTATCTCGCGCCACCACTTCGATCTTGAAGTCTAATAGTGATAAAAATTCATTTTTATTTATGGTAACTTTCTTGTAAGTTGAGTTGTAAGAGTTTGCTAGGAAAATAAAAGTTGTTCTTATAAAGATAATTTAATTTAATTAACCTTCAAAATTTTTAGAATTAATATTGGACTTACCGCAGGCACGAAGAATTGGCGGTAGAAACTTAGCAAATAAATTTTTCGAATTTTTCCCTCAGAGAAACTCTCGGGGCTCGATTCCCGAGTCAGGCAAATCAAAAATGCGGTTTTTCAGTTTGCTGATAAAAACAACGTTGCCCGGGATCGGAAAAGTACCCAGTTGGTGATAGACTATCACTTTCTGTAATCTGTAAATTGTTGACCTTGCAAGCCATCCCTGAAACTTCCTGCAAAATAACGTATTTTAAGCTCAAAATAGTAAAAACTATAAGCATAGGTTTTTTCAGTATAAACATCTATTTTGATAAAAATGGCAGTATATTGATTTTTGAAAAGCTGTATATTTTGAAAACGATGATCGATTTTGATCTTTCAAATGGCATTCAACTCAATTTAAATATTGCTTTAGCTAAAAAATCGGTAGGTTCAAAAATTTCGAAGCAATGTCAAAAAACATTTTTTTCAAAAATTTTCGTCATTGGTTTATCCCAAACAAATTGACCGATTTTTATCCAATTAACGGTACGTGGCGCAGTTTTTAAAGGAGAAAAGATAAGATTTTGAAGTCAATCTGTATATTAGCCTGAAAGTTATTTCAAAAATATTAAGTTAACTTTGCTATTGCGTAATTTTAATATTTGAAAAGCTTTTGAAAATAAGATTCGGTTTTGATTTTTAAAAAGGTATTCGACGTAATTTTTTTTGGATTAAAGTATCGTAGAATACCAAAAAATGATTGGTTGAAATATTTCGAAGTTACGTCGAAAAAACACTTTTTTCAAAATTTTCATCAACGATTACTTCCAAACGAATAAACTGACTTTGAGGCAATTAATACATAAGTTTTTGTACTCAATCGGTACATTAATCTGGAAGTTATTAAAAAAAAATCTGTTTCGCCACAAATTTTTTTGAGTTTTTTCAAAATTTCTCAAAATCTATTGGGCCCATTTGGTTCAAATTTTCAGGAAGTATAAGTTGAGCGGAATCCAATCGAACGCCATCAACCGCATTTCGATCGGTCCGGGCAAAACTTATGAGTTGTTAACACACACACACACACACACACACACACACACACACACATACACACACACATACATACAGACATACTGACGTCATCGCGAAAATAATCGAAAATGGTTACTAAGACCACAAAACGTGAATATACGGTGAAAACTCTATTTTTGAAAATCGGAGCAAAATCAGTAACCTCCCTATCCACACACGTAGTGGGAAGTTAAAAAGTACAAGTGTTTTAATAGATTAATATAGTATTAAAATGGAGTGAACGAAAATGAATTAAATGAAATAAAACTACCACGCCAAAGCTTAAACCTCAAAGTGCGATATTTTTCAGTAAAATGTACCACTAAAGGGCACAGATCGTCGCCTAGTGTAGTTTTGTAGCATTTTAACTCGTTAGTTTTAATGGCGTTAGCAATAATGAAATTCTAATACAAAATGTATCTTCTATTTTTCAAATGTTTATGAAATAGCATTTTAATGGTAGATAACATATTTAGACATGAATTTTAACCACCACATCAAAGTTCATACCTAAAAGTGCAATACATTTTCAGTAAAATGTACCACAAAAGTGCATAGAAAGTCGCCTAGTGTAGGGCTCGCTTCGCTCGCCCTGACTAGCTGCGCCCGCGACTTCGTCCGCGTGGAAAATTTAGAAAAAAAGTAGCCTTATTTACTCCCTGCCACATCAGCTATCTGCCGTCCCGTCAAATCGGTCCAGTTGTTCCAGAGATTTGTCGAAACAAACAGACAGACAGACAAAAATTGTACAAAATGTTATTTTGGTATATGTACCGTGTATACATACATATGCATTTAGTAAAAAGCGGTTATTTTAATGTTACAAACAGACAATCCAATTTTATTTATTTGTATAGATATGTATAAATATTTGTATAGACAAATTTAATTAATATTATTAATACTACAAGATTATTAATCTTTAAGTACTTCAAAATGCGCAATGGAAGTTAGAAAATTATTATCTCGCTGTGCTTTTCTTTATTTTCTGGACCTTTGGCGCGTTTGTTCCATTTCTTATAAACATTTCATGTTTTAGTATCATTGCTAAAGCACACATGAGAGTCCACGGGAATTTAATTACCTGGATTTATTCTTTGGTGATAAATTACCGCAAATAACACCTGAATCCGTTAAGTATTTCAATAATAAATGTTTAATTTTATAAAACTAACAAGCTTTTGCCCGCGGCTTCGCTCGCGTTAAATCCATTTTAGGGAAGTTGGGGGTTAGAAATAGACTAAAATTAGCCTATGTTACTCTCCATCCCATCAACTGTATCTACTTAAAAATCACGTCAATTCGTCGCTCCGTTTCGTCGTGAAAGATGGACAAACAAACACACTTATAATAGTAGTAATTTTGATTTGTTAACAATAAACAAGATTACAAATAAATCGCGTTAAGTGACTAGTTTCCGGAGTAAATATTCATGGGTACGTAATTTCCGTATTTTCCATCTGGTCTTTGTAGATGGAGAATCGATTAATTCTTCACAATGCAGTTTAAGCTTTATTAGAAAGGAGGAAAGCTTATACTAAGCTGATAGTTTTTGAATAGTTTCTGGTGTCAATTCTGATTTTACAAGCGTTTGAGCAGTGACAGTGGTTAGATTGACTGAAATATTCCTGTTGACTTTGATTCAGTCTTGTATAAATATAATTATTATTTTTGTTACAAATAAAAACTGAAATATATTATTACTGTGAAATCATGTCTTATGTCAATAATCAACTTTCCAAAAAGTAGGAGTGTCAAAATGAATTGCGTCATTAAAAAAATATCAAATTTTATATACTAGCTCTCCCTGCGACTTCGCCTGCGTGGAAAAATTTCTATAACAAAGGTAGCCTAAATTATCCTTACTATGGTTTAAACCACGGTAATAAGGAGTAATTAGACAGTTCCAGGATTTTTCCCACATGGTTCCCATCCCTGTGAGATTTATGGAATAAAAAATGATGTGGTGTCGCGGGACACCAGGTAGGAACGAACTTCCTTCGGCTAAACGGCACTACTCGCTTGTGTACGCGACTGTCGCGCCTGCGCACGTCTCATTTAACGCTTTTATTCCACGCATTTTTCTTACGGTTTTACTATCACATTTTTTTCAGTTGGGTCGCGCAGCAAAATCCCTATCCCCTCCAAGCCTGCCGTAAGGAACTTCGTTCCAAAAACCATCCTATGTCCTTTCCCGGGTCTCAAACTATGTTTCTGCTAAATTTAATTCAAATAGTTTTTTTTTATATCATAAGATAGCAAACAAGCAGATGGGTCTCCTGATGGAAAGAGTCAACCATCGCCTATAGACACCAAAGATGTTAATGGTGCGTTGCTATCTTGTGGTGAGGTCTAATGCCACATGCATAAGTTTACCGGCTACTTTACCCTCCAAACCGGAACACGACAGCGACAAGCACTGACGCTATTGCGGCAGGAATAGGTAAGGCGGTGGTACTAGACCCAGGCAAGACAATGCAGAAATCTACCACCTAGCAGCCACGACGGTAGTGACTCGTATAACCAATCGGTCGCCTTTTACGACCTACCTGGCATAACGGCAGTTGGCATATTATTCAAACGAGTTCGGATCAATACGGGGGAATGAGATGAATACACAGTGGAGACGGTTAACAGAGAGATAGACGGAGATAGCGATTGATCATCAAAGTATGAAAGAGAGAAGGAGAAAGAGCGAGGTTAATTGAAGGAGTCGAGGTAACAGGTCTCTCATATTTTAAAATTAAAAGGTTTCAATAAAATTTCTTTTTTGTACTGCTTGTATCTGGCTGGTTATGAAATCATTAAAAAAAGATATTTTAAAAATGAAATATTAGCTGTTATATTATGAGAGGTATTAATTAATATGTCGATGATTACGAAACAGTACAAGTACAATAATAATTACAACACAAAAACATTTATTTCTAAGATTTCAATTCTAACACGTATAACAGAACTATAGAGACACTATAAATTTAATATAAAGTGCCCTTGAATTATGCAGTGATAATAATGGAATCAGATGTTTTTACTGCCCCGTTATTCAAGCTAGGGGTGGAGATTGGAATACGAACGACGCAATATGACGCATCATATACTCGACGCCCGTTTGAGACCATATGGCGCATGTGAAAACGTCTTTATGGACTTACTGATATGAGCCGGAATATTATTTTCATCGACGCGTTGATATTAAGTTTTTACTTTTATGTTTGCGATAATTAAATAATAAAATTAATCTATACAGGCTGTTAGTGTAAACACCGTTATCCTTGAAACCAGAGGTTTGGTTTCACTTATAGAAAAATACTTCAATGAAAAAAAAATTTTTAAAGTCGCCATTTTTCCTACAAATTATTTCACCCTATACAAGTGCACGGCAAAGTGGACGGAGCGCGAGAAACAGCGCTTGATCAGACATCGCAAGCGCGTGGACGGCCAGTGCGGCAGGTTAGCGCCCTTTGCGCATAGTACCCATGAATTTACGGACGTGTCGGACAGAAACTTTCTTATATTTTTGAAAGAATATGACGTTTTTTTATTTCTAAATTCACATAAAAATATTTATAATTAAGTCAACTACCTATGGTTTTAGTGGCAACAGTGTTTATACTTACAGCCTATATATTTACACCCACATACATTCGGTGTACCGAAAAAATAATAAAACATGTCAATTACGTTCTTGTGATTATAGCAAATCCTTTTTTGTGGGAAATGCAACATTTGCGTTTTATGATTTTTTTAAACCGCGCAATGTAAAGCGTACGTTGCTCCAACTCGTTGCATCCTCGAAACTCTCGAACCAGCCGTTTATTTTACGCGGCATATGGCGCATAATATATTGCTTATTTTGTCTATTTCGTTAATTTTTACTATTTTTTTAGAGAAAGCACTGTAGAGTATAATCAAATTAGGCAATACAAAAATTAAGGTGAAAATTCGTCAAAAAAATCAAAAAAAAATCCACACGATTTTCATCTTAAAATCATGTCCCAAGTCTATGGTTACGATTTTCGGTAAACCGTCCGTTAAACGCTGTGTATTTTTTTCTGCTAACTCTCGCTCGGATTTTGGTACCACCACCTTACCTATTTCTACCGCAATAGCTTGACGCTATTGCGCCTTGTCACTGTCGTTTTGGTTTGGTGACTAAGGTAGCCGGTAAACTTATGAATGTAGCATTGCCATCTCGCCACTTGGATAGCAACGCTTCATTAAAATCAACAATATTGCCTATTGTACTACAGTTCACACTAGCACAATAGTCAAGTTTAAACCTATGCATTATTTTTTTTCCTGTTCGAATGCAAATAAAAATTTATTTATTATTGTAGCTATTTATTTTAAACTACCTAATTCTATTAGTGCAAATCCCAAAGAGAAACCTTCAAATATTCTTCATTATTAAAAATTAACAGAAAATACTAAAATGAAAGTTAAAATAATCTTTTACTGATAAACAAACTAGCCAATCAATTAAGAAAAAAATATTAAATCAAAATAATTAACTTCAGCTATTATTTCAACATTGAAACATTGTGGTTTTCTGTCGAGAAGTCAACATTTTCGTCAAGTAATTTCAAAGGGTCGCAGTTGTACTCGTAAATTAATATCCGTCTCGATGCGAACAGATGCCATATTCTCATTCTTGAGTGTTTCAGAGACTTATACAGCGAAATTTAATATTCCAATTTGCAGCAATCTATTCTAAGGATATATTATACAATTAAGTCTGATATATTATTCTATACTTTCCATCGTCGTTACTTGATGAAATTCCATTATTGTTATACAATTGACTAAATATTTGTACTTTAATTACAATTCACATATTTTTAGTATGTCATTCAACCGGTTTACTTTTTAAGCATCTTCAGTAATATACTTGATTATTGACTGTTGTAATACAAATACAATACAAAAATATGTTGTGAAGTGAATTAAAGTACCTACAAGTTTATTGAATGTGTCTCAGTGGACGAGATTGATAGGTGAACAAATAGGTATGTATCAGCATGAGCTCACAAGAGCAAACAGGTATACATCAGCATGAAGCCTCGTTTTCATTTTGATTAGTTCGAGTGCGATTGTTTAATGCAGATGCTTAGTATTGAGCAAAAAATATGTAAAGACAGCCATTAATCAGTGCGAGTGATTTATATTCAGCGTAGTAAAAGTGAATAGACGTTGACTACTAATCACTCGCACTGATCAACGGCTCTCTTCACGTAGTTTTTGCTTAATACTAAGCACCTGCATTAAACAATCGCACTCGCACTAATCAAAGTGAAAACGGCGGGGTAATAAATTTCGGGAATTTGTATCTATAAAACAAAATTAAGGAAGCGTTTAGTGCCAGGTTCATATAATCAACGATCCGTTATTTCTAAACATTTAGTTAACCAATTTAATAATAACGGCGGGGTGATCACGTAACTCGCAATGCGAAAATATCGTGATTGTTTAGTTATTGCAATGCACATAACAACCTTGTACATTAGTGGTAGTCGTTGCCGCTTGATTAGTTTTGATGCTGTGACATTGCAAAAAGTGCATCTAGTGACCTGGGGGCCTAGCCATATTTCAAACGTTAAGTTTCTTTTCGTTTTCTACGATTGCTGACTTCTTTGCAACATCGATTTTAGAAAACGCTTAATTGGTAGCCAAGTTAACACCTTTCCGTCCATCGTTCATTCAATACCGTTGGGAGAAAAAACAATGTAATTAGTCTATGGCCAGCGTTCTTAAAAACGTCAGTCTCTATTGTCAAGTGCCAAACGCGGGTGAATTTAAATAATTAAACTTGTTTGCGGCAAAACATGAGGAAAATAATGTAAATTTCTTTTCATTGATTAATTTAATGAAATTAATATATCTTATACTCTATAGTATATATTTTGAACAACTATTGTTGTAGAGTAAGCTATCATGTTACACCTCATGTGCAAGTTTATCTTCATATCAGAACACTACAGTGGCTCACAATACAATACTAGGAATAAGGTATAGATGAGGCTGTCGTTTACTTAAACCCAGGTGAGTTCCATAGTCTCGTATGACAACTTTATGATAAAATGATAATGTATCATCAATCAATAATGTCGCGAGTAAAATCAGTAGGTAAGGTGGTGGTATCAGACCCAGGTGAGTCAGTGTAGAACTCTACCACCTAGTAGCCAGGATGGAAGTAATTTACATAGCTAATCGTTCGCCTCTTACGAACTGCCTGGCAGAACGGCAGCCGGTCTATTCTTTATAGGAGCCTGGACCAACACAGGTTTGATGAGAATGACATGAAAGTACACCCCTTATATTCCAAATTAACTAAAATGAAAAGTGCTCAATTTTATAATAATTTAATAACCATTATATTCTCAGGTTGCATATTGAATTTTACCACTAACATTATTTTTTTATTTTATAGAACTGCAAGCATACAAATGGTTCTCTGTTCTCTGGAAAATGATAACTGTCGTCTATGATACTAAATATATTAGCGTATAGCAAAGATGATGATGATATATAATTCTTGTAGTTGGTTATTTACTTTAAGAATGTGTTTAATTAATATTCCTTAATTAATTACAGCATTAGATTCCATCCATCCCTCGGAAGGATCAAGTGTTCCTCCTCCACCTCAAACGTGGCCTACCTACCTATGGCTAGACTGTTAGCGACGTCTCCGATTGCAAGCACGTCGTGTATTACGCCACAAGTTTGACATAGTCATGCTACCCCTGCGCCTGCGGTATCCCCGATTGTTTGTAGGTCACAGCGGCAGAGGCTGACTCGAACTCACATATTATGTACTAGGAGGATACAGACATCTTTAGAACGAGCCGCGAGTGAGTTCGTAGCCGCTGAAAATCTTCTCTTGCAATTTGAGAATGACCGTGAAAGGAATAATCAACAGGGATAATGGAACGGCTAAGAGTGAAATCGCAAAAAATTAAAATGGAGTAAAACCGAACCCAAACGCTAATTCATTTGGCTAATGCTTTACTAGGAATTTTATCTCATTTAGGACCATCATCACTACAATATAAATAAAATAATCAATCGTATCAAACCATTTAAACAAAAAATATATGAAATACATTGCTTACTCTTTTAAGTGGTAATATTTAACAGATTTAGTTAATTATATTAAACACAAAATTCACTGAAATAAAGGTTTTATTTACCTAAAGCTAATTAATTGCAGGATTAAAATGTATAAATAATAAACTAAGTTACAAAATAGGTAGTTAATAAATTTTATATATAATCATAAGATAGCAAACAAGCTGATGGAAAGAGAAATACACCAAAGATATTAATGATGCATTGCAATCTTACGGCGAGGTCTAATGCCAGATGCATACGTTTACCGGCTACATTAGCCCCAAAACTGGAATATGATAGTGACAAACACCGACACTATTACGGCAGAAATACCAGACCAGATTTTTTTATTTTATTTTATAAGATAGCAAACAAGCAAATGGGTCTCCTGATGGAGTCAACTATCGCCTATAGACACCAAAGGTGTTAATGGTGCGTTGCTATCTTGTGGCGAGGTCTTATGCCACATGCATAAGTTTACCGGCTACCTTACCCTACAAACCGGAACACGACAGTGACAGGCACTGACGCTATTGCGGCAAGAATAGGTAAGGCGGTGGTACCTGACCCGGGCGAGACAATGCAGAACTCTACCACCTAGTAGCCACGATAGACGTGACTCGTATAGCCAATCGGTCGCCTTTTACGGCCTGCCTGGCAGAACAGCAGTTGGCCTATTCTTCAAAGAAGCCTGGAACCAACACGGGGATAAGTACCAAATCCAGGCGAGACAATGCAGAACTCTACCACCTAGTAAAATATCAAACCACATAAACCAAAAATATATAAAATACATTGCTTACTCTTTTAAATTGTAACATTTAAATTCAATTATTTATTTAACTATATTAATATATCAATATGTGAAGCAAAAACTTTGTACCGCTCTGTAAGACGATTTCGCGTACGGTAGAGTATGAAATTTAAAAACGTTAGTATGAAGTTAATGTTTACGTTAAGGAGGACTGCAGGAACCTAATATTAAAAGTTATTCAGAAATACATTAATATAATAAAAATAAATATTACAAAATCTACATCCATATTATGATGATAATATACACACATTTATACTTTTTTCATTACGGCTAGTCTGTTTTATGATATAAACTGATAACAGTCTCAGATTTTATTGCAGATTTTGACTAAATATGCTAAAACAGATTAAATGTATTGGGCTAATCGTAGTTTAGGTACCAAAAAATCACCTTTATTTTTTATATGTTTATGTCACTAAAACATATACCACTTAAAATATTTTTATTATAACCTATTTACTAAACAATTCAGCACAGATCTTCGTTAAATTAACTCATTTTTGCTACCCAATGAGTTGGAGGTAGATGCTTGCATAGCTTCATCATTAACATACTCATTTACATCTGGAATGATTTCTGGTGGTAGTAAATTGGCTCGCATTGCGATGTTGTGTAATACACACATGCAATTTTATTATTACCATATTATACATCCAATTATTTGGATTGCTGCATGAGTAGGATAGTGAAGTAAGCAAACACCTCCATAGTCCAAAACATCGTTCAACACAGTTACGCGTTTACACGTGCCTCAAAGTATAGAGCTCTTCTCTTGAACCTTGAAATGCTTAAAGGATAGGTATCACAAGTCAAGAGCATTGTAGATATCCAGAGTCATCTGAAAATATATATATGTTACATTTATTATTAAATAAACAAAATATTTATATATGTTACATTTCTGAAACATTTAAGATGCAAAAAGAGCTAGTAGTTAATATCAGACCAATACAATGTAGCGCATGATGATTAACTTGGTCAGGTGCAGCTGTCCGCAGACGTTTTTAAGTGTCTCCAAAACTGGTGAATTTTCATAAAGTTATGAGTATATATATATATAGCCCGGTACCAATAAACTTACTTAGAGGATACGGGCGTGAAGATACTTTTTTATATTAATATGCGTATGTCATTTTATATTATTATGTGAATCGTGTATTGCTCTACCATAGTTTGCATTGATTAAGTAAGTTATGCAACTTCTCGCCGACTTATGCCAAATCTTAGGCTTATGCAAGTGGAATTGCCATCCCGCCACATGGATAGCAACGCTCTATTAACGTCTTCGGTATCTATAGGCGATGGTTTCATCAGGACAGCCATCTGCTTGTTTACTATCTTATGGTATAAAAACTAAAAACATATACATATACTTGCCATTTGAACATTTAATGAATGATATTCTTTTTGTTAAAATAAAAATGTTATTTTGATTAGACTTTACAATGGCTATATGAGTGCAATTTATACACCCTATGCAGACCAGGTAGGCCAAACCTTCTATAAAATCTTAAACAATAAATATATATTAAAACTTAGTTTTACAAATACAATGTATAAGTATACAATTGTACTATTTTACTTAAAAATATATTTTTTATAAACTATATAACTTGTTGTGTACACAGTGAGAATTTATTAGGTACAAATACACAATAAAATGTCATACTAACCCTTGTTTTATAAGACTTCTATCTTGTCGTGTATGCGGAAATTTTATCCAATTTGCCATTGTAACAGGATGGTTCAATGTATCTAGCATCTGCCTCATGCAGTGACTAGTTGTGCGTTGCGTTAGATGCTGGCTAGCACCAACTTTTCTTTGATAAGATCCTATGTCGAGAAAACTAAGAGCGCATAACACAGCTGTAAAAGAATAATAGAAACGAAACATTAATTATTGATAGCTGATATTTACTGTCAAATTAATACAAAAATAATCTAAAATATATTTGCATTCTAATTGCGATAAATCTTTAGTAGGTATGTTAGTTTGCTTAGTAGTAAACAATTAATAGGTTAATTGAATTATTTAGCACTTCTTACCTTTACTTTCCAAGGAATTTCACTGCACCTTAAAAGTTTTACGTCGTAATTCATGCACGAGGGTTTTAAATGTATCTTTGTTTAGGCGGAATTGTTGTATAAACAATGTGTTGGACATTCCATTTATTGTTTATATGAAATTCTGATACATATAACTTTGCCAACGTGTTAGCAGTACTTCTTCATATTGAGGACACCACAATATATTTAATGAATGCATTTTGATATAGAAAAATATACTAATTTTAAGAAATAAATAAATTACGTTTCTCGAATTCCAACAGCTGATTCCAAACAGACGCCATATTAAGCGCTTTCTCCTGGGTCTCTGTGTTCGCTTGGTCAAGCGTTGACAAACTTCGACTTTGACACGCGAGCCCTTGTCAAAAGTGTAATATGGCTACCAATTTGTAGGGATTTAGCGAACAACGCTTTAGAATACTCAACGTTTCATTCTACTTTTTTGAGCGATATAATAACGTGTAAACTTGGCTACGATTTTTGAATTCGTTTGTGGTGATTGCCTAAAATACTTAAAAAATCCATACATTTTATTAGTTTTCTAAGCGATTAAGATTGTAGATTGTAACTTGGCTAGGCCCCCAGCAAGCAATTGGCGACGTTTTTGATGATTTTTTTCATTACGTTTAAGAGTCATCGCTGATCGCTGGCGAATTGCAAACGTTAGATGATACGCCTACGGGGCCTTAGTTCTAACCGCAATCTAGTCGCTGGACTTGGCATGGAGAAGCCACTTTCAACAGGACTTCCAATCGTTCCTAGCACTTGGCAGGTTTCAAGATCCGCCATGTGAACGTTTCGTACTATCTGGTACTCATCAGGACAGCGAAAAAGCTGACCACGTTAAAACCTCGTTTTCACTTTGTGTAGTGCGAGTGCGAGTGCGAGTGTTTAATTCAGGTGCTTAGTATTAAGCAAAAAATACGCGAAGACCCGTTGATCCCTGCGAGTGTTTAGTAATCAGCGCCTATTCATTTTACTACACTGAATACTGATCGCTCGCACTGATCAACGGCTGATTCACTTATTTTTTGCTTAATACTAAGCACCTGCATTAAACACTCACACTCGTACTAATCAAAGTGAAAACGGGCCCCGAAGCCCCGTTTGATTCGTAATCAGCGTAGTAAAAGTGAATAGATGCTGATTACTTATCACTCGCATTGATCAACGCCTGTCTTCACGTATTTTTATCTTAATACCAAGCACCTGCATTAAACACTCACACACGCACTAATCAAAGTGAAAACGTTGCTTAAGTTAAAGTACAAGTGCTTCGTCAATTAAGTAATAATTAAGTCTGGCTTTATTTTTTATATGTACAATTTTTTTTATTTATTAAAAAGCAAACAAGCAGAAGGCTCTTGATGGAAAGAAATACCATCGCAGACACCAAAAATGTTAATGGTGCGTTGCTATCCGTGTGGCGGGATAGCAACGCTACATGCATATGTCTACTGGCTACCTTACCCTCTGTACTGGAATACGACAATAATAAACATTGATGCTATTACGACAGTAATAGTTAAGGCGATGATACTACATACCCGGCCGAGACTTTGCGGAACTCTATCACCTAGTAGTCGCGATGGTAGTGACATGGATGGTTGGTCGCCTTTTACGACCTGCCTGACAGAAACGCAGTTGGTCTATTCTTCAAAGGAGGTCTGGATAAAAATGGGGAGAAATATTTATTTACATATTTTATAAGGGATCCATTTATAAACTAACTACTAAGTGATATTTAAATTAATAGGCGTTTCACTCTAGTAAAAATTTAAATAAAATTCTACATGTTAGTGCTTCAAAGATATACAGCGAAACTTAATATACCAATTTGCAACATTCTATTGTGCGGATATAACTTGCTATTTAGTTTGACTTTTACACGTTTTATTAAGAATCCGTTTATATATTAACGAGAACGTAACGTGATGGGTGAATTAATTAGTAACTCAATAATTACAATTAATATTAGATTCTATATTAAGTGTTTAAAATACTTGCGTAACAAAATTTAGTATTCTTATTTGCTGTTATCTGGTGTGTGGTATCTGGTGTAAGATCAAACTTGTTATCTGGTGTGCCTTTACATGTTTTACTTTATTCCTACTAACATACTGTTTTTATATATAACTAGCTAATTAACTAGCTGTTGCTAGCGACTTCGTCCGAGCGGACTTCGTTTACTCCGCACTGCCCCTCCCCCGTAGGTGATAGCGTGATAATATGTAGCCTATATGTTGACCCGACCTGTTAGTAATATTCATGCAAAATTTGAAGTCTTGTTCTTCTTCTCGTGTCAGGAAGTTAAGCCTTTATATTTTATTAGACCAAAACCGCGCCACAGCTACGGCAGCTTCATTGGCTTTGTTAAGGTCGTCCACCGTGCAGGTATTAGGACACGATGGACATGATAGGAGGTGCTCCATTGATTGAATAGGGGCCCCGCAATCACAGCGCTCCTCCAAAGAGAAGCCCCACTGGTACAGATTTTCGTTGCAGCAGCCTACGAGAGTCCGAAGTCGGTTAAGTGACTTCCACGTAGCCCACTGCAAATCATGACCCGGGGGCAGCTCCTCCTTAACGGGCACAAAGTTAGGTGAAGAGGGGTGTTTAATTTTCCATATTCTCTCCCCAGCTGGACTACCTGTTGAAACCTGTGTACTTTGTAAAAAGCTTTTCCAGCTTTTGAGTCTAGGCGGAGGAGGAATATGGTTATAGAAGGGATGTCGGTCGTCGAGCTTCTGCTTCTTCTTCTCCATACAACAAATCACTTCCCTCCTAACGTCAGCTGGAACGATGCCAGCCAACGGGTACAGCTTATTAAGGGGAGTAGATTTGAGGCATCCAGTAATAATGCGGCATGTGTCGTTTAAGGCTATGTCAACCTGTTTCGCGTGTGCGGGTCGATGCCAGACCGGGCAAGCTAATTCCCCGCCAGAGTAACATAATGCAGTGCGAGTTGTGTGGAGTACATGCGGTGTTGCTCCCCATTTTGTGGTAGTGAGTCGGCGTAGCAGGTTATTCCGTGCAAACACTTTCTGCTTCGTGTTAAGGCAATGCAATTTGTAGGTCAGGGATCGGTCTAATGTGATACCTTAGGGTGGGAGCAGTGCTTGATTCTGACCTGTTGTCACGTGATGTTAAGGGTTCAACTTGCTTGTCTATTTCTCAGGTGGAAAACGCAGGCCTGTGTCTTCGCAGGGTTGGCTTTAAGCCCGTTTTCATTGTAGAACTGGCAAATGGTGTTTAAAGCCAGAGTCAGTGTCAACTCCATAGCTTCAAAGTAGGAGCTTGGGCGGTAAGGGCCAGATCGTCTGCATATATAAAACGGTGAGTGTTTTGAGGATGGGGTTGGTCGTTTGTATATATATTGAATAGTATTGTAGCCAAAAAACTAGCCTGTGGGAGGCCGTTTTTCTGCCGTCGCCACCTACTCTTTTTAGCGTGAAGAGTGACTTGGAAACGGCGATTGCTTAGTAGTTCACCCAAAATACGGACGGAAATAATTAATTATAGAAGATGAAGTCGTGGCGTATTGCTTACTACATTAACAAAGGCGATAAAGAAGTCTTCGTCGAATGCCGTCGTCATTGAGTTGTTGTCGAGTTGTGTCTTTTTGTGTTGGTTATATCGGGTCGGTTTAAAGACTTACGGAGCGCAATGTAAAGTTTTAATTTGCTACAATCTAGACATCGTATAGATGCAGATTGCGGTTTAGTCTGACTTAACATTTTACATTTTAGTGCTTCAAAGTCTTATAAATATTTTTCCAAGTCTTGTTCCCGGGCTCCTTTGAAAAATAGATCAACTGCCGTTCTTCCAGACAGGTCGTAAAAGGCGACCGAGTGACTATACGAGTCACTACCATTGTGGCTACTAGCACTAGCAGTACTAGCAATAGGTACTACTGCATTGTCTCACCCGTGTCTGGTACCACCGCCTTACCTATTCCTGCCGCAATAGCGTCAGTGCTTGTCACTGTCGTGTTCCGGTTTGGAGGGTGAGGTAGCCGGTAAACTTATGCATGTGGCATTAGACCTCGCCATAAGATAGCAACGTACCATTAACATCTTTGGTGTCTATAGGCGATGGTTGACTCTTTTCATCAGAAGACCCATCTGCTTGTTTGCTATCTCATGATAAAAAAAATCTACACAACGTAAGCCAAAACTGTTCTTATAAATGACACATTACCAAACCGTGCAAAGAACGCCCCATAGGCGTATCATCTAACGTTTGCAATTCGCCAGTGATCAGCGGTGACTTTTAAACGGAATGAAAAAACCATCAAAAACGTCACCAATTGCTTGCTGGTCACTAGATGCAATTTTGCAATGTCACAGCATCAAAACTAATCAAGCGGCAACGACTACCACTAATGTACAAGGCTGTTATGTGTCTTGCAATAACTAAACAATCAAGATAATTTCGCATTGCGAGTTACGTGATCACCCCGTCGTTGTTATTAAATTGGTTGCTTAATTGTTTAGAAATAACGGATCGTTGATTATATGAACCCGGCACTAAACGCTTCCTCAATTTTGTTTTTAAGATACAAATTCTCGAAATTTATTAAATACTAGCTGTTGCCAGCGACTTCGTCCGCGCGGATTTCGTTTACTCCGCATTGCCCCTCCCCCGTAGGTGATAGCGTGATAATATGTAGCCTATATGTTGATCCGACCATTAGTAATATTCATGCAAAATTTGAAGTAAATCCATGCAGTACTTTTTGAGTTTACCCCGGACATATATACAGACAAACAGACAAACAGACAAACAGACAAACAGACAAACAGACAAACAGACAAACAGACAAACAGACAAACAGACAAACAGACAAACAGACAAACAGACAAACAGACAAACAGACAAACAGACAAACAGACAAACAGACAAACAGACAAACAGACAAACAGACAAACAGACAAACAGACAAACAGACAAACAGACAAACAGACAAACAGACAAACAGACAAACAGACAAACAGACAAACAGACAAACAGACAAACAGACAAACAGACAAACAGACAAACAGACAAACAGACAAACAGACAAACAGACAAACAGACAAACAGACAAACAGACAAACAGACAAACAGACAGACAGACAAACAGACAGACAGACAAACAGACAGACAGACAGACAGACAAACAGACAAACAGACAAACAGACAGACAGACAAACAGACAAACAGACAAACAGACAAACAGACAAACAGACAAACAGACAAACAGACAAACAGACAAACAGACAGACAAACAGACAGACAAACAGACAAACAGACAAACAGACAGACAAACAGACAGACAAACAGACAAACAGAAAAACATACAAAAATTCTAAAAATTATATTTTTGGCTTCGATATCGATTGTAGATCACGCCCCAAGTATTCTTTTAAAAAAATATTCAATGTACAGTTTTGACTTTCCTACGATTTTATTATATGTATAGATTCACAACAGTTTCTAAAATGAATTTTCAAAAAATACAGAACTTTATTCTATTTCCTCTTCAAAGGATCGTAGTGGTACTCGCAAATTAATATCCGTCTCAACACTAGCAATTAATATCATATTCTCATTCCTGAGTATTTCAAAGACTTTAACATTCCAATTTGCAACAATCTATTATTCTAAGGGACTGCTAATTAATAAACCAATTTCATCGTCGTTGTAAGCTTACATTAATTCCCTTTAATTCAAATACGATGCTTTTTAGGGTAAACTAGGAATTCTTATAGTTTCGCTATGTCCGTTCGTCCGTGCGTCCGTTCGCATGATTGCTCAGAGCTCCTTATAACTAGAAAGCTGTAATTTGGCACTAATATACTTCTTAGACATGTCAACAAAGTGGTAACAAAAAATCTTGAAATATATGTTTTTACATGTAAAGTGGGGATGTTAATTTTTTTTCTCATGTACCCCATTTTGTGGGGTATCGTTGGATAGGTTTTAAAAAATATAAGATTGCTAAAACAAGTTTTCGATTAAAGTACTCGTTTGAAAAATATTGAGCTTTTAAGTGCAAATTTTTGTTAGTGTCAAGTGTCCCCGCCCCCTTTGCAGGCTAAACGTTGGTTTTGGGGGTGGGAAAAAAATCATGGTAGTAGTAAATATATTGAAGTTAAAAGGAAACTATCACGGCTTGGAAGGCTTCACAAGTTTTGGAGTAATACTCGACTAACTTATAAAATGTACTTAGAGAAGTTTTATAGGCGGTGAACCTGTGGTGCGGATGTATATTTGTCATTTACGTTGAACAGATTAAATGTTCATAGCACGAAATTATAAAAGCCCTTTTCTTAGTCCGCATTATCGTGATGGGCCACTTCGGGACCCTAAATTGCGCCTGGCCCGAAACGGCCCGAAAAAATTTTTTGGATAGTGTAATAGGACCGAAAGAATGTAACTTATAATTTATTTTGATTTAACACATTTTTATTACCAATTCAATGCTTCATGGTCTAGGGGATAGGCTATTCGGGTCAGATCATGAGGTTCCGCGGTTCGATCTCAGGTTAAAAGTGTTATTGAGGTATTTTAGAGGTTTTTCTCAAAAATTAAAAACTCCTCTCGTTCCTCGGATGAGCACGTAAAGCACGGTAAGGTACTAGGTGGTAGAGTTCTGCATTGTCTCGCCCGGGTCTCGTACCACCGCCTTACCTATTCCTGCCGCAATAGCGCCAGTGCTTGTCTTTGCCGTGTTCGGGTTTAGAGGGTAAGGTAGCCGGTAAACTTATGCATGTTGCATAAGACCTCGCCGCAAGATAGCAACGCACCATTAACACCTTTGGTGTCTATAGGCGATGGTTGACTCATGCCATCAGAAGACCCATCTGCTTGTTTGCTATCTTATGATATAAAAAAAAGTAAATTTTGGCAATTAATTTTTCGGAAAAAAGAAAGCTTATTAAAAGTATCAACACCGGTTCTCTTGTGAAGACAGCAAAGTGAACCACACAAACTTGCCACAATTTGTCAAAAGCTGTGATCAGTGAGGTGATACCCGAGTACCATCACTACTAGTTATTAAAAAGTTACTGGGATATCGAGATCACCTCTGTGGTCTAGTGGCTCGGTGACGGTGTTATCCATACGATGTCCCGGATTCGTTTGCCGGGTTTTCCAGTTCTCTAATAAAATACGTTTCCCGGGATTGAAGTGCCCAGTTCGCGATAGGTTAGCCATCAATTACATTGTGGGACCAAGTATCTTTCGCTAATCGTGGGTGCACTTGCTGTACCTCTGTCTACTTCTTTCGGGATACGGGCGTGATACTTTTTTAACTGAGATTTCAATTTTTAAAGGATAACCCTAAAAGGCCCCGATAAACTTTAAGCGGGTCCGATAATTGCAACTTATAGTATTAATTGCTTCTCATACAAATCTCTTATGTTTACATCGAAATCCATGCTATCCATACTAATATTATAAATGAGAAAGTAACTTTGTCTGCCTGTCTGTCTTTTTCTTTTTCACCTAAAGCACTGAACCGAATTGGATGAAATTTGAAACCCGTAAAAGGATATAGGATAATTTTTATTCCGAAAATCCCACCGCAACGGAAACTATGCGGGTTTAATTTTAGAAATTTTTCCACGCGAACGAAGTCGTGGGTACAGCTAGTATGAAATAATTCTTCTAACATTATAAAGCATCAATACACCCGTTTTCCTTGCGGGGTAGACAAACTAAACAGAACGTCTATAGAGTTTCCAGTTCACCACCATTCACCGGTTGGTTTTTAGAAATTTGCGAAATAACTAGTTTTCTTTTTCTGAACGATGGATTTCCGCAAAGTAACGCCTGAATCTATAAAATATCTTAAAATGCTGATCAGATCTTCTCCGAATTAAATAGCTAGACCATATAGTTTTTGTCTGTCTGTATTTTCTATTGTAATTCAAAAATTGCTTGACGAATCTCGATGAAAATTGGTGCACAATGAAAATACGTGATTGCACAAATTATATTTTTTATTGTCAATTAATTTACACTTATTTTATTGCCTACTAGCTGTTGCCAGCGACTTCCTCCGCGCGGACTTCGTTTACTCCGCACAACACCTGCCCCGTAGGTGATAGCGTGATAATATGTAGTATTCATGCAAAATTTGAAGTAAATCCATGCAGTACTTTTTGAGTTTACCCTGGACAGACAAACAGACAAAAATTCTAAAAACTATATTTTTGGCTTCGATATCGATTGTAGATCACGCCCCAAGTATTCTCTTAAAAAAACATTCAATGTACAGTTTAGACTTTCCTACGATTTTATTATATGTATAGATTGGTGGTGGTCTATTTTAAGAATTTTAACCTGAGATGTGGTCTGACGTTCCTTTTTGAGAACCAGTTTTTTATCAATAAGATACCTTCTGAGACTTATACAGTGTGTGATAGAGTATTATTTCGGCAATATTTCGGTCGAGTTTGGTACCAAAACCTTACCCAATCCTTCAACAACAGAGTTTGCTCTAAATGTCTACCTATTATCGTTCATTTTAAAGCTATTTTTATTTTTACATGTCCGAAAAAATATACATCGCCATTTTTACACAACCTCTCTCATAAATCTCGCATGCATAAAATATAATTTACTTTCGTATATATTTAATGTACTTAGTCAAATATGTCATGCACGGTCGTCTATTAAATATGTATCTTACATCATATATTATCCAAGTCGAGAAATACGAATACTACGTAGTTATTCAAGTTTTAAATAAAATTCCTTATTTTTATCAGAATAAGGACGGTTTTCCTTTGTATTTGAAATAGAAACGTAACTTATTGTCAAGACAGTGGCATAGTTTGTCATAATTTTCTATGCAAATAGGAAAAGCTTGACTATGAACATTTTCGTTAGTGTGCTAGGAAATTGTTATATTTAATGAACAAATTACTATGGATATTGTATTGGTCCCGGCCTCCTTTGAAGAATAGGCCAACTGCCGTTCTGCCAGGCAGGTCGTAAAAGGTGACCGATTGGCTAACGAGTCACTAACATCGTGGCTACTAGGTGGTAGAGTTCTGCATTGTCTCGCCCGGGTCTGGTACCACCGCCTTATCTATTCCTGCCGCAATAGCGTCAGTGCTTGTTGCTGTCGTGTTCCGGTTTGGAGGGTAAGGTAGCCGGTAAACTTATGCATGTGGCATTAGACCTCGCCACAAGATAGCAACGCACCATTAACATCTTTGGTGTCTATAGGCGATGGTTGACTCTTTCCATCAGGAGACCCATCTGCTTGTTTGCTATCTTATAATATAAAAAAAAAAGTTACGCTATTTACAAATGAGTGTAAACGTAAGCACATCCATTTTATGTTATGATGCTGCATTCTAAAGAACAATGAGGAGAAAAATTCGCCAATAGCCATCGCATTGTTGGTAGATGATTGCCGTATTGTAATATATTATTAATTACTTTTAAAATGTAAATTGTATCATAGATACTTTAGCTACAATTCACAAAAATTACTTGAATTAACAAATTATTAGATACAATAGTAGATTTGTCGCGATAAGACCGTACGTAATGTAGCTTTTACAAAATACTTGTCATTCTAACTTTTGGCGTGCAATAAAGTATATTCATTACATATTATATATTATATATTTAACATTATATATTATATACAGACATTATATATTGTATATTTGACCGCCCCGTTGGTCGAGTGGTTAGCGACCCTGACTACGCAATCAACGGGGCTCGGGTTCGATCCCCGACGGGGACAAGCTTTTGTGTGATGAGCATAAATGTTTTTATTTCCGGGTTTGGGTGTTTATTATATATATTCTGGTATTTATATATGTATTTCTATGTATTAGTATCGTTGACTAACATCCATAACACAAGCAAATATTTGCTTACTTTGGGGTTAGATCAGTAAGTGTAATTTGTCCCGTGAATATTTATTTATTATTTATTTATTCATTCATTTATATAATTTGAAACCAGTCATGTCGCAATATATCGGCAACACAGACATAATACGTTTTTGTATCTCTCATTATGGAATTTATTTTGTTCTAATTTCGACTATAGTAATAAATACATATCTTTTGTTGAATCTTTTACAATAGTTTGATTAACATATTTTATAGATTCAGGTGGTACTTTGCAGAAATCTAAACGAAGAAAACTAGTTAATTTGCGAATTTCCGCGAATAAATACTTATCTTTTGTTGAATCTTTTACAATAGTTTGATTAACATATTTTATAGATTCAGGTGGTACTTTGCAGGAATCTAAACGAAGAAAACTAGTTAATTTGCGAATTTCCGCGAATAAATACTTATCTTTTGTTGAATCTTTTACAATAGTTTGATTAACATATTTTATAGATTCAGGTGGTACTTAGCAGAAATCTAAACGAAGAAAACTAGTTAATTTGCGAATTTCCGCGAAATACGTACGTGAAGGGAAAAAAACTTGTAAAGCCGGAGGCAGACATATCTTCAAACAGGTTTGATTGCTGTGTGTGGCACTTTGAACACATTTTTAAAGTCCCATGCGACACATATCAATCAAACAAGTGTTTAAATGCTTGAAACTATGTTTGGCGTTGGCTTAAGAAAGGAACAAACTCACCGTACGAAACGAACGAAGTCCCCAGCGGTACAGGTATCCACATTTGTTCACCACATTTTTCACCTCGACAGTAGCAAGTATAAAAACACACAATATGCGCACTCAACGCACGTTTCACTTCGCAATCGAAGCATCTTGAGGAGACACAAACATTACTTACTCAACCAGATCCGAAGTAATACTCAAAAAATAACCGAAGCATCTCAGGAGACACAAAGACTACTTCATTCAACGAGCGCCGAAGTAATACATCGATACGTTAAGTATTTTGAGGGTAATCGTGGCACGTCCATATTTACGGACATCCGGGCGCCCAGCAATTTTTTTTTAAATCTGTTTTTTTTTTTTATATTATACCTGACAAATCTTTTTTTAAGTATTAAATGTGCTTATTATAAGTGGTCTCCCGTGTTGGTCCCGGGCTCCTTTGAAGAATAGACCAACTGCCGTTCTGCCAGGCAGGTCGTAAAAGGCAACCGATTGGCTACACGAGTCACTACCATCGTGACTACTAGGTGGCAGAGTTCTGCATTGTCTCGCCCGGGTCAGGTTCCACCACCGCCTTACCTTTTACCTGCCGCAATAGCGTCAGTGCTAGTCACTGTCGTGGAGGGTACAGTAGTCGGTAAACTCATGCATGTAGCTTTAGACCTCGCCACAAGATAGCAACGCACCATTAATACCTTTGGTGTTTATAGGGGATGGTTTGACTCTTTCCATCAGGAAACCCATCTGCTTGTTTGCTATCTTATAATATAAAAAAAACTTTATATCTGCGTTCTTATATTATTTTATTAATGAAATATAAACATAATAAATAGACAAAGTGGAAACCCAGAATGCTTGACCATGACGTATTGAGAGTAAACCTCTATCTCAACACCCCGCTTATGAGGCGGGCAAAATATTTGAACATAGAAAAGAGTGCCAACAAATTAAGTATATTATTCATCGAACCGAATTGCTTTAGTCTGCATAAGCCCTAACTAGTTACATAATGGACTCGACAATTCGCATTACAAACGTTTCAATTGACTTATCGTTGGAATTATAATTACATTATACATGTTTTGGCCTGCGGGCAATGACGCCGCGGCATTTCTGACTAATCAAGCGATGGAATTAAGCTTCGTTTTTGGCGACCCGCTTTTCTCACACCATTTAGAAAATAATATGAGCAGTTCATTAACCTATCTAAAGTTCAGGCATATCTAGAGCTAGAAATTGGCACAGTTTTTTCTGAGTAGGTTACTTACCTGATGGTAAGTGATTACCGCTGCCACTGAACAGCTGCAGTACCTACTAGGGGTCTAGCAGAAGTGTTGCCAGCCTTTGTGGCATAAATATGCTTTTTTACGAAGAAATCCAATTGAAATTCGGTTCCAGAAATCGCATTGGGTACGAAGGAAACATATGCATATCACCTAGTTCGTAGTTACATTGTCGTAAAACGACAAAAGGCTAAAGCGGCGAATTCACTAGACGGACATGCCCACGGGCAAGACATGCCCACCGGACTTTGCTACAGGCCGGAGGCCTAATACACTTGATAGACATATCCAGGCAGACTTGCTTTACTTCGAAAGAATGAATAAATTGATGAATGAACATTTTATTTCTTCGTTTATGGAGTATATATTATATATTATTCCTCTATGTTCAATATTTTTCAATAATACATTTATATCACAAGATAGTAAACAAGCAGATGGGTCTCCTGATGAAAAGAGAGAAACCATTGCCGAACATTAAAGATGTTAATTGTGCGTTGATGTTTGTGTAGCGATATGGTAATACCACATGCATAAATTTACCGGCTATCTCAACCTTCAAATCGCAAAACGACAGTAGTAGGTAAGTATTGCGCTATTGCACAATGAATAAGTAAGACGGTGGTACTAAAAACTCAGGCGAGATTTTGCATATACACCGGTTTCAGAAACTCATGACACCACCTTCCGACAGCACTTGTTTTGATCACAGTATGTTACTCTTATTTTATTAATAAATAAACTATTTATAAATAAAATAATTCCGCCCCGTTGGTCGAGTGGTTAGCGATCCTGACTACGCAATCGACGGGACTCGGGTTCGATCCCCGACAGGGACAAGCATTTGTGTGATGAGCATAAATGTTTGTATTTCCAGGTTTGGGTGTTTATTAAATATATTCCAATATTTATATATGTATTTCTATGTATTAGTGTCAATGACTAACACCCATAATACAAGCAAATAATTTGCTTACTTTGGGGTTAAATCAATAAGTGCAATTTGTCCTGTGAATATTTATTATTATTAGTTACCACGAGTGTGAAAGAAAATCTAACAAAGTTTTGACGAATTTAATTTTTTATAAGTTTTGAACAAAAACTTTAAGTAAAAACAAAAACATCATATTATATTCCCAAATTAAATTGTTGATATAGAGATTTATTTATCTGCAACATAATATTAGGTAGGTATATACATTGAAATAATTTAGTTTGAAAATAAAAACAAGGCGTATCACCTAATTATATCATTATGCAGTAAAAAACTTAGCTAATTTAACTAAGCGCCTTATAACGTATCAACGTTGTAAGCGAAGCGGATCACCAGTAATTAAAATGAGTCATCCCTTGGTGCCATAATTAGTACAAAAAGGATAAAGGGACTTAAATTGAACCACTGACCGTTCTGGATTTCATTTTTGACCCGGATAAGCGTTTTACTTTTAATTAAAATCTGGGTATGGAAGCACATTGGAATGTGAAAGCGTTTCTCTATATTTTAGCGTATTGAAAATTTGTAATTTCTGTTTCGATTACGCTGAATCCGTGATTATTGTCCGAAATATTAAACTTTTCAACTACAATTTTGTTTTTAATTTTATTTTCTTCATAACATGTACAGCCCTATTACAATTTATTTTCAAACTCAAACTCAAACTCTTTTATTCTGTGGTAGTAGGTGAAGGAGTTAAATGTTAATATTATACATAATGTTAATAAGGACGCTACGACCTGCCGTTTTGGCGTACAGATAATTATAAAATAAAATTGAAATTTTAATTATATTGTCATTTTAAAATTTGAAATATATTATATATTTTTTAAATATTTGCGTACCACCATAATAAGGTATGCAAATATGATATTATCATTGTAGAATATGCTGGTAACTTACTCTTATATTCTTGCAAATAAATATTTTTCAGTCGATGTCATTACAATATTACTACTAACTAGGCAGAAGAAGTATCGTCTTGAATGGGTTTTTATACCACCGTTTTAATTATCTATACCGCTGGAAAAATGTCACGGATAGCAACGCACCATTCACATTCTTTATGTCCACATCCGATGGTTATCACGTTTGCTATCCTATAAAATAACATAAAAAAATAGTAAAGTGTGTGACCCGATACACACTTTACCAATATTTTTTTACGCGTAATCTAGGGTATTGTCTCTCTGAATACATTTTATAAGTTGGTCGACTATTACTCAAAACCTTGTAAAGCCTTCTAAGCCCTGATAGTTTTCCTTTTAACTTCATTATATTCACTACTAACATGATTTTTTTCCCACCCCATAAACCAACCATTTAGCCTGCAGAGGGGGGGAGGACGTAACTCTAACAACAAATACCATTTAAAATTTTAATATTGTTACGTACTCGGGTTCGTAATTGTAAGAAAACACCACTTATATTAAATCCGTGTATTTACACAACACAACACAACGTAATACTAAAATACACTTTACACCCTAGTCACTCGCTGTACTATCACTGAACTTAGAACACTACACAGTAAAACACTTCTCGCTTCGCACTGGTCACTTGATGTATCGCTCTCGATCGCTTGAAAAAAACTGCCTTGTGTTTGTCAACATCTCTCTATTTATAGGCAGGGTAAAGTCCTAGCTGGATCCAGAAAAATCTAAATGTATCGGGAAACAATGAATCACTTCTTATTGTAAACATGTTATGAGTCATAAATTCTAGTACACGTTACTTTCAACCTTATGCTATATTCCACAAAGTCCATTATGGCATAGCCCAGGTCAACTATTTGTTTGTCAATAGGAGTAGCTATCGCTTTCTTTTATTTCTAGATAGCGCGCGCACGCTCCAACTCTACACGCTTTTAGATTATTCGTAACAATATTTTACAAACGAGTCCCTTAATCGAAAAGTTGTTTTCACAAACCTACAATATATTTTAAAAACCTTTCTAACGATACCCTACATAATGGGGTATGAGAGAAAAAAATTAACATCACTTTACACGTAGGGGAGCTACCCTGAAAAAATATTTTTCACGATTTTATATTATTACTTTGTTGATCTGACTAATATGTATATTCGTGCTAAATAACAGTTTCTAGTACTAAGGATCTCGGAGCTATCGTGCGGACGGAAAAATGGATGGAGATAGTAAAGCTATAAGGGTTCTTAGTTTACTAAACATAACTAAAAATATTCATTCATTCGTTCAAGAACTGAACCTAAGACCTTATGATCTAAACTCCATATGCTGCTTCTCAGATCACAAAGCCAAAGATGAAATTAAAAATGATACAAACTTAATTGATGATTTATCAGGGGACACAGAATGTAATAAAATTAAGAGATCCCTATTCTTAACATTTAATTAGTCCGTGTAGTTTGTTCTTAAGTGGCAGGATGAGGGAATGTATTTCATAAGTGTAAACTTGGTGTTACAACTTCTAACAAAACCGACAGAATTATTTATTTTTAGGTTAAATTAATATTAAATAATTTCTTTTTAAGTTAAATTAATAAACTATTGAGAGATATATAGAAGAGGGTTCAAACGGACAGGAGTCTTTCCTGGTGGTAAGTGATTACCGCCGCCCATAGACAATCTATACATATAATAAAATCGTAGGAAAGTCAATGTATGTCCGGGGTAAACTCAATAAGTACTGCATGGATTTACTTCAAATTTTGCATGAATATTACTAACAGGCCGGATCAACATATAGGTTACATATTATCACGCTATCACCTACGGGGGAGGAGCTGTGCGGAGTAAACGAAGTCCGTGCGGACGAAGTTGCGGGAAACAGCTAGTAATGAATAATAATGCACGAAAGATAAGACGGTGATAATATAAGGCTGAGACAAGCCCGAATAAGGCAATTCCAACCGTCAAGTAGTTGCAATATTTATATACATGTAATCAAGGTATATAGGTTTGGCCAATCGTTAGCATTTACGAAATACCTCTTAAATATTCTTTTGCGAAAAGCATCGAGACCAGAAAAACTGTCCGATTCACAATACTTATCTAGTAATTTGTTAATTGTTAATAAACTGCGCGTTTACTATTCTATCTCTATGTTAATTCGTTAAGCAAAGTTTTGTACCTCTTTTAAGGATATTTTTTTTATCCTAAAAATGGGTTTTTATTGTAGAGCATTTTAAATAATATACAATAGAAAAACATTAAATTAATTAATATATACGTAAGTATATGTACATGACACCCATTACAGTCAAATGGGGTGAATAGGAGTGCAGGGGTGAAAAGGGACGAAACCTAAAACCCTACAGAATTAATTTCATCTGAGTTACAAAATATGGTTCATCCCTTTACACCCCTGCATTCCTATTCACTCCGTTTGACGGTACCACCCCGTTTGGTCAAGTGGTTGGTGACCCTGACTACGCGATCAACGGGGCTCGGGTTCGATCCCCGATGGGGGCAAGTATTTGTGTGATGAGCATAAATGTTTGTATTTCCGGGTTTGTGTGTTTATTAAATAAATTCTTGTATTTATATATGTATTTCTATGTATTAGTATCGTTGACTAACACCCATAACACAAGCAAATAATTTGCTTACTTTGGGGTTAGATCAGTAAATGTAATTTGTCCCGTGAATATTTATTTATTTATATATTATTACATGTATATGACATATATTATGCACACATGCCTACCTACTATTATATTTATCGCTAAAGTGTATTGTCAAGCTTAAAAAAGATTTAATTGTTTTGTCTGAGGTCGAATTTCGATCAGAGGTCGAACGCTAGTAATATAAAAGAGATAAAAGACGTGTGGCACTCGGAGTCTCCGCGGTAAAGCTATTGCATAGCATTTTTTATCAACTTATGCAATCACAATTATATATATGATTACGGTAGTTTTCCAATACAATGCCACCTAAAGGCGGGTTGCTGAACTAAAGAGACAAGTGTGATATTTTAAAAAGTCGTTGAAAGTTCTGGGTATTTATCGATAGATGGAATGGATGCCGGTCGGAGTGGGGGATGTTAGGTTTTTTCGTTACGGAATTTCTGGATTCGTTCTCCATGCTCAAGGCTCGCGATAGAAGCTATGCAATAGAATAAAAGTTAATAGCTTAAGTACAAATTTTAATAATATTTAGTGTTCAAAATGAGATTGAATTTGAGACCTTATGGTAATAGTCGAACAGTCTAATCTCACCAATTATGAAGGCAACTCACGGACATAATGTAATTTCTAAACGTGAATTATATGATAGCAATCGAGAATAATTGTATAGCCCTCCATCACGGATACAACCCCTATTCGTCAGATAAACAACAGAGAAACGTTGCCCACATCTAAACATTATTACGATAAGGAGATAAAAGTTATGTGGTGCAAGTCATGGGATATCCACATCAAAAATAAATTGTTTTTGGTCAATTTGTTTATATATAAGAACAAAATGGTGATAAGAATTTCGCAACATCTTGTATTAACCGATCTCTGTGGTACTACCAACAATTTCTATGTATTAACGCGCGTGTTCTACCAATACACACTGTTATCTTTGTATTCTACTAAAGAGTAGTCTATGGACTGCACCGACGCCAGAACTCGTCGCGAATATATATTATACGCTATTATACGTTGCAGCGCTGCTTAATTTTGACTTTGGTTGAGCGATATATTATTATTTCAGCGTTACAGCAAGCGTTATCGAAGTAGAACACGACTTCTTAGCGTAGCTTTTTTTAGTGAAGAGGAGGCAAACGAGCAGGAGGTGCACCTGATAGTAAGTGATCACCGCTGCCCATGGGTCATCCGCAATACCAGAGGTCTTGCAGTTGCGTTGCCGGCCTTTTAAGAATGAGTAAATTTTTTCTTGATGGTCCCTAATTCGTATCCATTTGGAAACACCCCTGCCGGTAATTGATTCCACAACAGAGTAGTTGTGGATTTCCAGACTTCGAGATGGTGAGGATGGATTTCAAATTTTGACGCGATGTCCGATGATGAAATTCGGCGGCAGGAATTATTCCTAATAATTAGTCGGAACACTGCCCATGAAAAATGCGATAGAAGACACAGAGTACACTTACATCTCTGCGCAATGTCAAAGAATCAAATCGTTTTGAAATAGCCAAAATAAAATCGTAGCTCCTCTAGTACCTATTTTTTAACCCTTAGAGTGTTACCGCCTTATCTGATTCTGCTGCAAAAGCATCAATGACATCACTGTCGTGTTCCAGTTTGAGAGGTAAAGTAACCAGTAAACTATAGGATTACTTGTTATAGTGGTGGATGTTTTTATAATAGTAAATTAGACCACTAGTAATGAAGAAGAATAAAAAAAGAAAATATATCAAATAGAAGTAGCAAGTAGGCGGGACAACCGTAGTATTAACTAAGCGCAGCTCCGCGTAGTTATAAGCCCCCAACTCCGTCCCCAGGGGTCCGCAGAATACAGGTTAAGAAACACTGCAATAGAGTGATTTGATAAGGAGCGGAAATTTCACTAAACGGATTAAACGGGTGGCAGTGTATGCAACATTATGAAGATTAAGACGTCCGGTTCAGTCAGTCTACCCGCAAGGGAACCGGGCGTGAAGATACATATATCCACATTCACATTGTATATCTGTTTTGTTAATCGTTCATCTGTTATCCTTTAAACATGTCCGAACCAACAGTATCAGTGTGAAAATGGCCTTTTTCATTTTTACACTGATAGGTATTATCTTTCAATCCAAACTTCTCTCTCGCTTCAGTGTCATGGACGCGATCCACGATTATTACCACAGATTTTTCGTAACGCTCTCATTTTGACCGCGTCAAATCTACTTTTATGCCCTTGTTGACATATCCAGTTTTTACTTCCATGTAATAGCGTTGGGAGAAGCACAGAAAGATGTAAGGTATTAGAGTCATTATAATGTAGTAAGACCATAAAAATAATTTTGAGTCAGCTTTCAGCTTATAACATAAACCCCAAGCAAAAACTAAGTATCCTTACGCTTCTGCTAGAATTCATTAATGAATACAACGACGTTTTTCATTTGTCCTTCTATATATCCTGTATATACTTTAATACGGGAAGAGCACTTAATAAATAAAAATGTTATTTACTGGCTTTACATCAAAATAATTTTATATTGAAGGACAGAATCTCCTTACTGCTAGGTACTTTGTAAAACGAATGAACGGCGAAGCATGTCTACCGTTGTGACCTTTTCATCCGAGTTCCATGTTACGACCTTTCCTTACCTTACCCTATTACCAGTGACACAGAGTCTGTACTTGTCAGTTGTTTTAAAGGTAAGATTGCTAATAAACTTAAACATATAATGAATTAACCAGCTAGTTGTACCTAATTATCTCTCTGCGTTAGGTTTGCAACATTAATGCAAGATTCTTAGTTTATATTAAAATAGTGACCTGTCCTGGCTTCGATTACGTGCTATGTAAGTGCAAGAAATATTTGAATAAGTAAAAAATTCAATATTATAAATGTGAATTTCATCTGCAACGATGAACTCAACTAGTTATACGTAAGTATACCTAGCGATCAGTACAATCGACGTAATCGATCATATAATAATAATAATAATAATAATTCTTTATTTGCACGAAATAGGAGTACAAAAAGATGTGATTAAAGTGATTTACAGTTCTTCCTATTTCACCATATAATGGCATGCAAATTTTCAGTTATATATTTATTTAAACATGCAAGATAAAGGATACATTTATAAGCAAAAAAAAAAACCAAATTCTGAAATAACTAGTAGTCAGTGCTAAATTAAAATCTTACAAATACCTGTCATATAATGAAATACTTTGTCAAACAATATAAATTTATAATTACATGTCATTTATGCATTTAAATATTGGTAAATTTACATTTCATAATACTTATACAATATAAAAATTATTATTTCTCTCATTCTTTAATGAATGAATGAATGAATGATATATTTATATAATTCATTCATTCATTCATTAAAAAAAAGAGTCAATATAATATAAAATACAGCGGAAATTACTTTTATCTTTGCACTTACTACTTTGTATGTCTAACAATTAAATTTAATTTTTAATTAAACAAAATAGTATTAATTAATATTATAATGTAAAATAGATAATAATTTTACATTATAATATTAATTAATACTTAGCAAAGAAGTGTTTCGTTACTTTGAACTAGTTGACACTGGCTTAGTTAGTTAGTGTGCGGCTGAGGGAAGGTACGACCTTCCCTCAGCCGCACACTAACTCTACTCATTACGCTCTACGACACTAACTAACTACGCTCAAATACTGTCGTGTCGAAATTTTTCTTTGTTATTTTTAGTTTCTCAAGTTTTCCCAAGCATGGGGTGAGTGCAATGCAAACACACATATAGTTGCAAGAAATATGTTTTTCATGAGACGAAAAGACCAAGAAGGTGCTAATTTCGTCAAATATATTTTTTTATGTTATTCAGACTACTCTAGTCTAGTCCGATTCTAGACTACTCTAGTTCGATTTTAATATTTTTTTTTATTGAAATAGAGGGTACATCCCGAGAGTGGTTTCGTTTTTTTAAATTTTAACAATATAGGTACGTAAACAAAGGTTAATTGATTGTTCACTCAATAATTTTATTGTATGACCAGACTTTACGGTTCAATTTTTTATTAAGAAGATATTATATAATTCTTTGAAATTCTCCCCCTTATTCTACTATAATATGCATATTTGACCACCCCGTTGGTTGAGTGAGTTGATTAACACCCATAACACAAGCAAATAATTTGCTTGCTGTGGTGGTCTAGTTTTGGTGTTGACAGCATGAGGTTTCCAGATCAGGCAATCTAAAAATGTGTTTATTCACTTTTCTGATAAAATCAACGTTGCCCGGGATCGGATACGTGCCAGGTTGGCGATATGTTTACCACCTATCACATTAATGGAACTAACGGCCACCTATCACATTAATGTACTAACATATTTTCTGCACTTTCCGCCGTGTTGGTCCGGCCTCCTTTGAAGAATAGGTCAACTGCCATTCTGCCAGGCAGGTCGTAAAAGGCGACCGATTGGCTATCGAGTCACTACCATCGTGGCTACTAGGTGGTAGAGTTCTGCATCTGTCTCGCCCGGGTCTGGTACCACCGTCTTACCTATTCCTGCCGCAATAGCGTCAGTGCTTGTCGCTGTCGTGTTCCAGTTTGGAGGGTAAGGTAGCCGATAAACTTATGCATGTGGCGTTAGACCTCGCCACAAGATAGCAACGCACCATTAACATCTTTGGTGTCTATAGGCGATGGTTGACTCTTTCCATCAGGAGACCCATCTGCTTGTTTGCTATCTTATGATATATAAAACAAAAACATTGTCTTAGCTTAGGACAATCCTAAATAGTATGCTATCACTTCTTGTCTTTAATGAAAAGAATGTGACAGCATACTTATTGTTCCAAGCTATGTTAGTGCACTTGTTGTACACACACACACACACACACACACACACACACACACACACATATATATATATATATATATATATATATATATATATATATATATATATATATATATATATATATATATATATATGTATATTTCTTTCTATCAGAAGAACCGTTTGCTTGTTAGCTAGCCGTGATATAAAAACTCAATAAATGTGGAAATGATAAACGAAAAATATTCTAGTCTCAAGAGGTTGTTAAGAATTGGAGAAAACTTGAAGCTTCGAAACAATTTTGGTATGATTCGAAACATGAAACTCGTCCAGTAAAATCTTCAAAGGGAATTGGAGATCAAAGATCTGACGTGTGATAATTGGAAACGGAAAGCCTTCGAAGTGTCATTAAATTTAGAAAAAATAATCTCATTATACTGATATAATTATATAACAATAATTACCACAGATATGCAGTACTAATATGAAAGATTGTGGGTACCGAGAACTAAAACCAAACAAACAAATCCTATTTAGTAGTGTAAATTTGACGAAAAAATTAACGTACCGTGAGACAATACAAACTTAAATAAGTACTAACTATATGCTGCAGCTATATGCAGCAGCAGTATTATAAATTTTTTTGGTGTATCCCAATGGACTAAGTTATTTTTCGGAATAAAATGTATTGTATGCACTATGTCATATCATAGTATATTATTCGCGACCAAAAGATCGTAACTGCGATGAATTTCATGGCGCTTACAGGTTCCATTCGAGTTCTTACGTAGATGCAGTTTATAGACAGTACTTTACTGGAACACAAGTGGCGTGGTGCATGCCTTGTCTTGTACGTTCGAATATAAAAATCTTCGTGTTATAGGTGCAGCAAAAACAATGATCGAATATTTAAAATGGTAATACTAAGAGAGGCCGTTGGACCGTTTTAATAAGTTCCCACATATTTATTATCTCGTGGCGTATTTGTTGTATTCAGACGACTTTAAAAAGCATTTTGTCTGTTGTAAATTCCAGTCAGTTCACGCTGTTGGGAAGTAAGCTTTTATGTTAAAATCCTGAAATAACAACGGATGCTGGATTTAATAAAATGTGGAGTAAAAACTCATACATGATTTTAACAATGATAGTATATTTTTTACAACACAAGATATCAAACAATCAAATGGTCCTCTTGATCGATAGAGACAAACCTCGCCTATAGACAAAAACATGTTAATAGTGCACTGCAATCGGTTTGGTGGGATGGTAATGCCACGTGCCAGCTACTTTAGCAAATCGAAACACGACAGCACAGTATACTGGAGACTCAGTAGTCAATCTACATACATGTGATATTCGAGCAACGCAAACATAGACACCTTTCACGGACGCGATATCTCGGAATGGTTCGGGACAGTTTGTACCGCACCAGTCGGAGATATCGCGTCCGTGAGAGGTGTCTATGTGTGCTATGCTCGAATAATACTTGTATGTAGCATAGACTTCTGATAGTCTCTAAGTATTCTGTGACGACAGTGACAAACACCGGTACTGTTGCGGTAGGAATAGGTAAACTGGTAGTACCAAACCCAGACGAGAACTAGAGTTCTGCATTGAAATCTACCACTTATTAGCCACGATAGTAGTGACTAAATACGATTTGATACAGCTCGGGTTCGATCCCTGACAGGGACAAACACACACACACACACACACACACACACACACACACACACACACACACACACATATATATATATATATATATATATATATATATATATATATATATATATATATATATATATATATATATATATATATTGTTTGTTTGGGTAGGAACTTTTTGTTCTTACAAGTATTTATATGTATTCGTATTATTGACTAACACTCATAACACAAGTAAATTTCTCACTTAATTTGGGGCTAGATCAGTTCGTGTAATTTGTCCAGTGGTATTTATTTATTTATAAAAAAATGATTTAAATTAATTTAATCACCACTAGTCATGAACAATTTTCGAATGGAGGGAAGTGGAGTCGTGGAGATGTTAACAAATCAATAGTCATAAAAATTATCATCATAAAGTCATTTATTTATTATCACCAATCGTTCGATCTCCCACGGTCTTCTCTTCTGTATCTCGTCATTAAATACACAAAACAATTTATTTTATTCATACGCGGAAAGATTTTCTTTATTTTGTGAATTGAAAATAACACAGAAAAACTATAGCCATTGCCGTCGTTTTTTGAATTTGGAATAGAAAACGCGCGGCAATGTTCATTTATTCATTTAAATTTATATATTTCTTTATTCATTTAAATTTATATATTTATATATTAAAATTTATATGTTTCTTGATCTTGATATGAATTGCGTTTGCTAGGCTGTACAGCTACAGATGCGTTTTTGTGGAACTTGCTTAAGGCTGTATATATTCTGTAATGTGCACAATTATTAGGTTTTCGAATCTGTCATTTCATAAGACTTTATATCGTTAGCTAATCGTGAGTGTACTTAGTGCACAGGGCCCTTCGAGGAAATGAGTTACGTTGCTAGCCATGCGGCAGGGATGGAATGCCAAATACATATTTACTGGCTACCTTACCGTCCAAAACACAAAACGACAGTAAAAAGCATCGACATGATAACATAATTATAAAATTCTGTCTTTCGTTCTGTTACATTTAGTTGACCCCGGGTCTGAAACTGCCTCCTTGCCAAATTTTATAAAAATAGGTTCAGCAGGTTATTCACAGCGTTAAATATACATAAAATTTAGCAAGAAGTCATTGCCAGACCTGGGGTCAAACATAGGCTACATTTCATCTAAACTTAGCCCCTAAGGGACTGAAATAGGGGAGGAAAATATGTATGAAAGATTATATTGATGACAATATGTTATTTTACTTGCGGGTTTGTAGGAAAGTATCAAGTGTATCGCATATTGTTCAACGATCCTATAACGTTTATTCTTGTTGTTTAATTTAACGAAAAAAACTTGTTTTTTTTTCTTTTTCTTAAAAAATATATTAAATATATAAAAAGAAAGAAGTTTCATTTATACAACATTATTAAAGGTATCTTAAAAACTTGAGTTTATTATACCATTGAACATTTAAATAAGATACAAGTTACAAAAGAAAAAAGAAATCCACAACAAATTTATTTACCTACCCACAAAATTTAAATTAATTCCATTTTCCTAGCCAACGAATCCTAGCTTTGATTCGCTTTGTATTCCAACGTAGAGGATTAGAAAGGTATCTCGTATGTAAATTGTATGTGGACTCTACTAACGACAAATAAATGATTCTGTATCGGGCCAGCTGATCCCCGTATTCATTATGATGTATTCGTTTCCACGGAATTACGTTTACATCTCAACCTACAATGTAAGTTGCTGAATTTAGAGTACATTTTGTAGCTGGTTCGTAGTAAAACTTTCAATGTATATGTGATGTTGATTTTTAACAGATTTTTGGTAGGGAATGGAGTTCAGACAGATGAAATAGCTACAGCGAATTCTTTTTTAATCGAGAGTGAATCCATGGAATTAAGGTATTTTTTAAAATCCTCTTTTTTAAAAGAATGTTTTGGCAAAAGTATTTTCTGATGGGTATTATTGTTAAAAGCAAATTAATGCAATTAATTTATATTTAAGTTATTTTTTAAAGTTTATACAGGCTGATTGGTAAAAGACTGTACATGCTGATGGAGAGTATTCAGAAATCGCAAACTATGGGACAAGAACGGTCAAATTCTTTGCTTGCGTTTTTTTTTGATTGATGAAATTTATTGTAATCCTTACATCAATGGCTTAATTCGCAATTGCACTAACTACCAAATTGGTAATTAAGAGGAAAGCGTTTTAAAGTTTAGACGTGAACAGTGCGAAAACAAAGTAAAATAATAAAAAAACTTATGCATATATTCACAAAACTATTATCGATATTTCGATACGCGCAAACGAAAGAGCACAACATTTAGTGTATTTGTCACTAAAAAAGTGAAAATATTGCAGTTAGTACAATTGTAAACTAAGGCGTCGATATGTACTATAAGACATTAGTTCTGGCCTGAGTTCATAATTCTAGGACAACAGAAAGTAACCTATAAGTTTTGATTTCCTTTTGAAACCGCAAAAAATTGCAAAATATGCGACATGAATGGTCATATGCGATGCGATATTACGCATTAATGGTGATCTCTGTGGTCTAGTGGTCCAGCGTTGGCGTTGACCACATGAGGTCCCGGGTTCGATTCCCAGGTCGGGTACATTAAAAAAAAGTGTTTTTTCAGTTGGCGATAGGCTTGCCACCTATCACATTTGTGGGACCAAGTATCTTGGGCTAATCGTGGGTGCACTTGTTGTACCTCTGCCTACCCCTTCGGGGATATGGGCGTGAAGACACTTTTTTTTTGATGATCTTATAAGGGTTCCGTTTTTTCCTTTTGAGCGGCGGAATCCTTAAAAATAGGTAATTGCTTAAATGTTGACCTAATCTACAGAAATAAATAAAATTGGAGTGTCTGTTTGTAACATTAAATAACCGCTTTTTACTAAATGCATATGTATGTATACACGATACATATACCAAAACAGCATTTTTTACAATTTTGTCTGTCTGTTTGTTCCAGCTAATCTCCGAAATTTTTCCAACGGACGAAATCGCTGGCTCAGCTAGTTATTTAATAAAAATGTTTAGTACCGATATAAGCGCGTATATATCGAAGTTTTTTGTTTACGAACAGCGATTTGCCGCAACACACGTGTTAGCTAAAATGCGTGGCTAATACCCGCGCGGTTACCAATTTTTTGTAATACGTCTTATATAAACTAATATTATAAAGAGGAAAGATTTCATTTAATATTACTTTGTTACAATTTCACCTAAGAACTACTTAAAGAGTGTTAAAAATTATTTCACTTCTAGAAAGTTTCATTATCCAGAAATATAACATAGGCTGCTTTTTAACCGACTGGGCGAGGAGAAGAAATTATTTAAAAAAAAGACACATCTGTTCCCCGAATGAATTAAGATTGCATTTAAAAAATTAACTAAATAAAAAAATAATTAAATAATCTAGTGGGAATATAAAACTCACTTTTTTACACAAATCAATAGAAACATACTGAGATGATTTTAAGAATTAAGAAAAATAAATAAAAAGTCTTCTTTAATTTTCAGACCTTAGGGTTTTTATCATAAGACAGCAATCAAGTTGATTGTTCTCATGATGGTAAGAGACAACCATCGGCAATAGACACTAAATATCTGTTCGTTGCAACCATATAGCGGGATCGTAATATCATACTCATACGGTTACAACAATTCAAGGATACGTGAACACAATTACTGTGGCGAAATATCTGTATTTTCGCAGGGAACATTCACTTCTAGATAGCAGCGTATAACCTCTCCACTGTTCATTATAACCGGCGATCGATGGAACTCATACATATTCATCGGATGGACGCAATTAGCCCGCTCCATAGTTTTGAACCGCGCCACCAATTATATTTGAGAACCTCTAGGCTTTTTGCAATGAGATTGGTAATTTGAACGGAGAGGGTGGGATAATTTGTGATTTAATTATTTTTATCCATGTTTTATTTGTTGTACTTCAAATGTTACTATTTTCTACACTTTTCATCATTGGAACTTTTTCATAAATTAATTTTATATACATTTATTTTATAAATTATTTTTCCGCCGTGTTGGTCCCGGCCTCCTTTGTAGAATAGGCCAACTGCCGTTCTGCCAGGCAGGTCGTAAAAGGCGACCGATTGGCTATCGAGTCACTACCATCGTGGCTACTTGGTGGTAGAGTTCTGCATTGTCTCGCCCGGGTCTGGTACCACCGCCTTACCTATTCCTACCGCAATAGCGTCAGTGCTTGTCGCTGTCGTGTTCCGGTTTGGAGGGAAAGGTAGCCGGTAAACTTATGCATGTGGCATTAGACCTCGCCACGGGATAGCAACGCACCATTAACATCTTTGGTGTCTATAGGCGATGGTTGACTCTTTCCATCAGGAGACCCCATCTGCTTGTTTGCTATCTTATGACATAAAAAAAAAATCGGCACGTTTCTTGAATACTGCCTTTATTTAATATAATAATAATAATACCTTGACTTCTTTGCAAAGCAATCTCCACTCAGTAGCCGAGCGCTCAAGAACCGTGTTGACAATAACAGAAGGCAGTAAATACTGCCTTCAGTTAAATCTTAATCGTATACCTACCATGTATAGTGTTTAGTCTGTCATGTATACTGACAGGGCTGTCAACACTATGGAGCGATGTCTTCCCCTAGAAAGGCAATGGCAAAAATTTTTTTTTTAAAAATTGAAAACTTATTCAAAAAAATTCCTTAACCCTTAACATCGGATTAAGGAAATCGTTAACAAATCGAACTCTGAACTTAGTATATAGCTCGACACCACTAAACACTTTATTTAATAAATTTAATTAAATTGGATTTAAATTTAAAGTTGATGAAAAAAAAGAAGAGAAAATGAAGCAAAACCTTTTTAAGGCAATTACGTAAACGGTAGAGAGTGAAATTTGGCACATTTAAATTTTTACATTGCTGAGGACTGCAGAAACCTAATATTTTAAATAATATGCATTAGAAATATACTATATTTATAAAATTAAATATTACACACTACATTTAGTGACATGCATAATAATATACTGATTTATTTATATATAACAAAGTAGACAGCTCTTAATCTATTTTAAATGATTACTTGCTAGAATTATTCTAATAGCCAATAACGGACTTAATTTTTTTAATATATAAGTCCGTCATTAAGGTATAATGTGCGTGTAGTGTGTGCATGTAGATATGTGTGTGCTCGCGTACGTGTATATGTAATATGTAAACTATTTTCTTTATGGATAAAATCTGTTGTCAAACTTAAGAGATTTTGTTGTTTACTCTATGGTTAAATTTTACCATTGGTTGATTGCTAGTTCAAATTAATTACTAACAAAAATATGCATGGTAAATTTTTCAAAGACAACCTCTCTCTATTGTGAGGTAAATCAGAAATCAGAAATACTTTACTCAATAAAACTTTTTACAAGTTATTTTGACAAGTCAACATATTTTTAAAAACTACTACAGGATCGAAAACGCGGCCACACATTAAGAAGATCCGGCGGAAGAAATTCAGCGGGCTTGTCTTTTTTTTCATATCATCTATTTTTTTTACAATATCACAATATCACAAAAAATATATATGAGATCGGTATGAGGAGCAATTAATCCCAGGCTTTTTTGTCTTCTAAATATATTTTACAGTGTGAATTTCCCTTGAAGAACTAACGCACATCACGTCATTGCGTCTTCTCATTTACCGTATAAAGTTAGTGAAATAGTCAAGAAGAAAATTACAAGGAACTCATATGCAACTCAATTATGTTTTCCACTAGTCACATAAGCGCAAATGCTTTGAGTTGGTGTTATTAATGTGGTCGCTTTTATAAAGTTAATTCCACAGGGAGCGAGATGTGATAAGCTTAATTATGGAAGTGGATGTTTAGGGGCGACACACGGGTGGATTCTCACACGTACCCGCTACGTTCGTAAAACTGTTTTAAGCACTTAAATTTTACGACTGTCTTCTTTACAAGTGAATTGTCTTACAAGTTCCAAGTTGATATAAATATTAAAATTTATTTTCTGCTCTTAAATTGAGGTTTTGTAATATATAATCGTCTTTGTGGTCTAGTGGTCCAGTGTCGGAGTAGACCACATGAGGCCCTGGATTTGACTCCCATGTTGGGTAATCCAAAAATGTGTTTTTTTTTAGTTTTTTGATAAAAACAACGTTGCCTGGGATCGGATAAGTGCCCTGTTGGCGATATGCTTGCCACTTGTGTCCCGTGTTGATCCGGGCGAATTGCCGGTCTGCCAGGCAAGTCGTAAAAGGCCACAAATTGGCTATACGTGTCACTACCAGGTCACTACCATTGTGGCTACTAGGTGCTAGAGTTCAGCAACGTTTTGCTTACGTCATTAACGTATTCCGGTTTGGAGGGTAAGGTAGCAAGTCTTCTTATCCATAATAAGGTACAATGCCGTCCCAGCATACGGATAGCAACGCACCATTAACATCTTTAATGTCTATAAGCAATGCTTTCTCTTTATATCAGGAGACCCATCTGCTTGTTTGCTATCTTATAATATAAAAAAATCTAGACTGCATATACAGCATGTAGGGAGTGTGGCATTGTGTGACAAGGGGGAGAGAGGATTCTTAAATTTTGTGACATCACATTTTTTCAAAATATATTATTTTATATCTAAATATTATTACACTAAATTTAAAAGCCACCTGTATAGATAAAAAATAATCGAATGAGATCATTATTCTAATGTAAAATTGTAAAAGATATAGCGTCACTATAGGTGGGAGAGAGGTCTCACAAATATGACCAGCTGTGACAAGGATGGAGGAGGGGTAAAAAACATGAAATTCGCATGCCGTAATTTATAGATGGCCCCGTATGGGCGTGATAGTATTTCTAAATTTTTATAAATGTATTATGTTTTTTTTTTATATTTTTATAAATGTATTATAAATATCTTCTGTGATTAACAAAAAATGTGTAACTAGTAATATTAAAGGGAGATATTATGAGTGAAGTTAATCACGTCTCAACAGAAATGGTTTTCCCCTTTATATCTATAAGAAAAATGTTTTTTCCTACCGTCTTCCTACTAGACATTTTATAAAAGAAGAACATACCAACAACATGAAGCCTTTTGGCTAGCTACAAATGACTGTAAGAAATGTTGTGGGCACCTTAACAGGACATTGCCATTTAAACCGACACCTATTTAACATAGCTGTAACAGACAGCCCTTTATGCCGCGGCTGCATGGAGGAACAAGAAACAACTGCTCACATTCTTTTTGGGTGCAGGAGCGTGGCCGAACAACGGGCACATATCCTAGATAACCCTAAAACTCCTAAAGAAGCATGTGTAATCACATGCCATTTTATAAGATTCTCGAAGGAGTCAGGATAGCTCGATTAAATTTAGCCAGTTACGTACAAAGACCCAAGTGGCTAAGTGTGGAAAATATAATGGTAAAAAAAAGGCAAAAGAAGGATTATACGTATCACTAATATTGTGTCCTATAAGCAAGGAACTTATATACGATAACTGGAATTATTACGAAGCAATATTTGAAAAATAAAAATCTACTTTATTTCGTTACAAATAAAGTTGACATTGTTTCTTACCTAACAGAGAGGAAAAACGTTCTGAGCAAGACAACGACAAGAGTGGATGTTGTCCCTTTCTTGCAATTGCCAGTGTAAATAAAATTATCTGATGGTAGATTTTATATATTCGGCAATCGTTAAATCCCATTTATTCATATACATCGATAAATACATGAGCATAAAATGTATTGTAATTAACATAGTAAGTTCTAAAATGTGCTTATTTTAATTATTACGTAATTACTAATGCAATACAAAAACTGTTTCTCAAATTAGTAGAATTACTTAGTAGTAATTTGCAAACTACGTATGGCCGCACTTATATAAGGCGATTGGCGCTTTATTTAGTAGAAAGAGACACACTCCACCCTTGTCGTAGTACTCTTCGGAACGATTTTTAAGCGCGTGTGAACATTCCGGGTAGAATGTAACTTCCTTGCCTGTAAGTAACAAAATCCTGTAACGTCTCGGTTGGGTTTATTACCACCTCTTACCGCCGCGATAGCGTCGGAAATTGACGTTGCCGGTAGCTGTATGCATGTTGCACTTCAACCTGGCCACGCACTATTAACATCTTTCTATATAAGTGTTTTGGCATACACCTCGGGCTCAAGAAAACATTAAAAATTTAAGAAAGAATTTTTTTCCGTCCTATCCCCCTGTCGCTTATACCTATATATAGAGATATATATTGCCTTTAGATATACTAGCTGTTGCCTGCGACTTCGTCCGCACGGGCTTTGTTTACTCCGCACAGCTCCTCCCCAGTAGGTGATAGTGTGATAATATGTAGCCTATATGTTGACACGACCTGCTCGTAATATTCATGCAAAATTTGAAGTAAATCCATGCAGTACTTTTTGAGTTTACCCCGGACATACATACAGACAAACAAACAAACAGACAAAAATTCTAAAAACTATATTTTTGGCTTCGATATCGATTGTAGATCACGCCCCAAGTATTCTTTCAAAAAAGTATTCAATGTACAGATTTGACTTTCCTACGATTTTATTATATGTGTAGATATTGAAATTACCTATAAGTTAAGGGAGAATCCTTTAAGCTATACAGAATATATTCATATTAATGTTTACCCACAGCCTTTTTTAAAAATGCTTTGTTTATGTCTTATCTAAAGTTAAACTGTCAGTAAAGAATGTTACGTCCTGAAGATGCTTTAAAAAGCGAAACCAGTCGATAAATTTAAAATTATTTGTCTATATTTGTGAAATTAAATCAAAAATTAGTTTGGACTAATAATAAATATTGCCTTTAGACATCAAAGATGTTAATAACTCAACAAAGTAAATTTTAAAATGTCGTATCGATATATATAAACGACATGTCGTGTTGCCTCTGTGGTCTAATGGCCCGATGTCGGAGTTGACCATATGAGGTCCTGGATTCGATTCCCGGGTCAGGCAATTTAAAAATGTATTTTTTCTGTTTTCTGATAAAAACAACTTTGCCCGTGATTGGAAAAAGTACTCAGTTGGCATAGGCTTTCCACCTATCACATTGTAGGACTTAGTGACTTCGGCTAATCGTGGGTGCACTTGTTGTACCTCTGCCTACCTCTTCGGGGATACGGGCGTAAAGATACTTACATGCCATGTAATTTTTTGCTAAGCGGTTAACATCTTTGATGTTAAAATGATATTTATCTCTTTCCATCAGAAAAAGCATGTGATTTGTTCACCTCTAAAATATAATTTAAAAAATTACTACGCATCGGGCTTTGGGCCAAAGCTAGAGCCATATAAAATGCAAATGATAACAGCATACATTCGTGGAAACTGTCAATATTAAAATATAATTGCCGTATCTTGCTAAGAACTAAGTTTTAAGTAAAACTTCCCAGTGTTATTTGAAGTCAAACTTTCCGAGCGCCGGTTTTATATACGCAATAAAATTATGTGCAACGAGCAGCGAACACTAATGTATAGGTATATGAATGAACGAGTTCATTTACGGAGATACCATTCAAACTTGCCCGGTTGTCGATATCTTTGTCCCCAGTTGGTACAGAGGGAGTAACTTTTAGATACGGTAACAGGTATTATAATAATAAAAATATTGATGATTTGAACGCATCAAAACTGCAGTAACCGAATTCCAACATGCTATAATATCTTTGAAATCCCAAATCAGATATTTAACAAATTTATATGAGGCTTAATCAGAAATTATTTACAAAATTTCTTTTTAACAAAAGAAATTTTGTAAATCCTTCTATATTTGATGTACTTATGCCCGAACATACATAAAAAAACATACAAACATCCGAATTGAGAATCTTTTCTTTTCGAGAACTAGATTGAAAATCATTGAATTTAAAATTAATAAAAATGTTTTGCGTATGTTATATGTATTCAAGTGAAAATTTCTTAGAAAGTTTTATTTCACGCTACTGCGTGTACTACCTAGATATTCTCTGGTATACATTTTAGTGAAACTCAAGCTTAGTTTTTGGCAAGCAACGATTTAATATAAAATTAACCAATGTAAATTTATATATTGAAGTATATTTTTGTATTTTTCATAGCGCGACTAATGAAACTTCATATATTTTGATAGATTTTCTTGATAGATCACGAACATAACCATATCCAAAATACTTAAGATGCTGTAAAATGCATAACAGGTATCTTGCACAAAAATTAACTTTAATGAATTTATGTACCCATAAACGTGTACTTTATCTTTTTTTTTTACTTAAAAGTCTTAAGACTTTTAAGTAAAAAAACGTCGTCTGATAAATGCAACAGTTGATAGACGGAAATATCGCATCAGAAGTAACACTTTTTGTTTTTCCTTCCTAAAAATTAAAAACAAAACAAATGTATATGCGATAATTGCTAATTCATCGTCAAGTTTAAAAGAATATAAATGATCATGTCTAAAACCTTCTTAACTCTATGCAGCCCCCTATACACTGTTGTCCCAAGCACTTTGAAGTTGTGCATTCTATTTGCATCCAACAATACTGCAACACTCATTTTTGCTCTTAAGTAGGACATTTCGATGAAGCGTCGTTGAAATGGCGTATCGATTTGTTGATGCTTTGTTTGAAGTGCTCCCGTTTGTTGTTATATTGTTTATATTCCGTATTGTTGGAGAGGCAAGTGTCTATACTTTACATCCAATGCACAGGCCGGAGCAAATGTCAAAGTATTTTTATGCAATTGTCACTAGAAACTATTTTTCTAGGTATAATGGAAGGCTTTGAATACTAATACAACTGAAGCGATGAAAAATTTTCTGTAATTTTATTCTGTTTTTTGTAGTGAAAGAATGAATTTATATCTTTCAATTTTTAGAGTAAAGACATGAAATATATTTAGAATATGCCTCGTATTTGATGTTTATTTGTTATACTGTATTTTTATTGTTAACAAAACGTTACTTTCATCTTCTTCACACATCTGTCTACTATATTTATCATGGTTTATACTGTATGTATTGTAGTATACAACTATTATTCTTATTGAAACACTTCTCTTCTATCGTCTTTTATCATATATTTACTACATATTTTATTGCTTTTCATACAGTATATATTGTACAACTTTATTATTTCTCTTGTTGAAAAACTTTTCTTCCATCGTATACATGTATATCAACTATGTATACTTATCACTGTACATACTTATTGTATCGTACAGCTAACATTAAAATTCAAAATATGTTTTATTCAAATAAACTTTTACATTCACTTTTGACGCGTTGACATTTTTTGTCTTATTGATTTTTTATCTTGTTGAAAATCTTTCATCTATTTTTATACAATGACTATCTACTGTATTTATAACTACTCTCATTTTCTTTTAAATTTTAGCTGCAAGTAAACAACGTATTTTGTGTCCTTGTATTTGTTGTGTATTTGTGAAACTGTATTTCTCTTTAAAAAAATCATCTCTTCCATCTTTTTTGAACATTTATCTACTATATTTATCACCGTTTATATGGTATCTATTGGACTGTACTAATATTCATCTTCTTGCAAAACCTTTCTGCTATCTTAAGTTATCGTCCCTTTACTATCTTTTTTCCTGTTCCTACCGGGTTTTGAATTCTAGCCATGAGTAAACAACCTACCAATTATTTTTTGTGTGTATATGTGACCGGTACATCTTATTTTATAAGGATCGTCTATTACATTTTTTGGTACGTCATGTTATTAAAATCTTAAGAAATAAAAACTCATAACTGTACATTTGCAGGGGTAAAAATGCCATTCACTAAGTAGCAAATAGACTGACATTATAAGCCAGAGGTTTTATGGGTCATTGTGAGACTAGTGATCAATCTATCGACAAATTACCCATATTTTTTATATCATAAGATAGCTAATAAGTCGACGGTTCTCTTGCTGGGAATCTCTTTCCACCATCGCTCATAGACACCATTTTAATTTGACTTAATAAACGAGACTTTGTAGAACTCTACTATTTATTATTCACGATTTAAATGACATATAGCCTTTCCAGTCATTTACGAGATGACCATGATCTGTTCATTGAAAGGGCTTGGATCAATATTTGACACCGTTGGTAGGAATGGATAGCTACGCAGTTGTTGGGGCACGTGTTTGACTCCACACTAAGACAAACATGTGTTTGATGAGCACAGATCTTTGTATTTCTAGGTTTGAGGTATTATTAAATATATTTCAGTATTTATATATGTATTTCTGTCAATTAATATTGACTTGACTAAGATTGACTGACACCCATATCATAAGCAAATACTTTGTTTTCTCTTAGATGAATTTATGTAATTTGTCCAGCGATATTCGTTTTCATATTTCGGGCAAATTTTTCCAAACAAAAATTGAATTGCCTAACACGTGATTCATTTTTACACAAAAGCCGGTATTGCTAGACAATAGAGTCGACAATACCGTAGAAAAAATGTTTTAACATTTTTTTAATAATTAAAAACATAATGGTAAGAGTCAACCATCAGCTATAGACATCAAAAATGTTAATCTTGCGTTGCTATCGTGTGGCAAAGTCTAATACAACATGCATAAATTTACCGGTTACCTTACCCTCCATACCGGAATACGATAGTGACAAGTACTGACGCTATTGAGGCAGGAATAGGTAAGACGGTGGTACCAGACCCGGGCGAGACAATGCAGAACTCTACCACCTAGTAGCCATGATGGTAGTGACTCACATAACCAATCGGTCGCCTTTTATGACCTGCCTGGCAGAACGGCAGTTGGCCTATTCTTCAAAGGAGCCCGGGACCAACCAAAATGTGAATAATTAGCCATATATATCACTACGATCATGACCACCAGGTGTTAGACTTACGCAAAGTCTCCCTAAGATACCACCGACATACCTGTTCCTGCCGCAGTAGCGTCAACGCTTGCTATTGTCTGTCGTGTTCCGGATTGTTGAGTGATGTGGCTGGTAAACTTATACATATGATATTGCCATCCCCAAATGCACCATGACCATCTCTAAGCAATAATACCTCTTTTTTCAGGAGAATAGTGCTTATTTGCTATCTAATGAAAGAAAAAAAATTTGTTGTGCTGCGATTAATATTTTCCGCTCAGATCATGTGATCCCAAATTCAGTCCCCTAAATAATTTATGTCCTGCCAAGCGAGCGGGAATAGAGTTTTTTTTTAGTTTTTAATTAACTTCGAAACATAATTAACTCTTTTTTATATTTCACAGGCATTATCCAGGTCTGGTCAGCGCCGGGTGGGGAAACTCGCTTGCCGTGTGATCTGGCTGCGTCCGTGGAAGAAGTGGCCATGATGATGTGGTTCAAAGATGGCGATCGAATGCCAATCTATACGTAAGTAATATTATAATTTGGATTTTCACGATATTAGTATTAATTCCTGTCAAATATATTTTTTCTAATATAGGATATCAAACAAGCAGATAGCTCTCCTAATATAAACAGACAGCAATAATTTATATATTAATACGTTAAGGGAAAACTTTGGATCCCTTTTGTAAGACAATTAACTTAGTATGTATGTATGTATGTAAGACTCTAACGGTCGAGTATGAAATTTGGCAAAGTTTAAGTAAAGTTAAGAACTGCAGAAACTTAATGTTTTTTAATAAAAAGCTTGGGAAATACATTAAAATAATAAAAACTTATATAACACACACTATTTTAGTGCGACATACATTATTTTTTTTTATATAGATAGTAGAGGGGGCGAAAGAGCAGATGGTGCACCTGACGGTAAGTGATCACCGCCGGCCATGGACATCCCCAATACCGGGGGTATTGCAGCTGCGTTGCCGGCCTTTTAAGAATGAATACGCTCGTTTCTTGAAGGTCCCTAAGTCGTATCCGTTCGGAAACACCCCCGAGGGTAGTTGATTCTACAAAGGAGTAGTGCGAGGCAAAAAGTGCCGACAAAAGCGCACGGTTGTGGATTTCCAGACATCGAGGTGGTGAGGATGGAACTTTAAATTTTGATGCGATGTGCGATGGTGGAATTTAGCGGCAGGAATTAGTCCGATTATACACACATACATAATATATACTATTTTATTTTCGGATGGCAGTCGTCAAATTTAAAAGAGATTTTACCGTATAATCTATGGTCGAATTTCGGCCACAGGCGATCACTAGTATTAATATTATGTTGCTATCGCGTGACGGGATAGTAATGCTACATGTATTTACCAGCTACCTTACGCTCAAAACTAGAACATGACAGTGATAAGCAAAAATGTTATTGCGACCATTATAAGTAAGGCAGTTATAAATCCGGGCAATAAGATAGCAGGTCATAAAATAGTAGTTCTAACTAATGCATATAAAACTTATTTATTTATTTAATACTTTATTGTACACTTAAAAGTTATATTACATTTTTATTTGTGAACATTTACAAAAGGCGAATTTATCTCTGCAAGAGATTTCTTCCAGTAGAATGAGAATGCGTAAAAGAAATATAGAATATACAGTGTATAAATTATTAATTTAGAAATATATTACTTTAAAAAAATACTACAAATTATTTACGCATTATGCATGTGGCATTAGACCTCGCCGCAAGATAGCAACGCACCATTAACATCTTTGGTGTCTATAGGCGATGATATGATGATATAGCAGATATGTCTCCTAATGGAAAGACATTAGGAAACCTATCTGCTTGTTTGTTATCTTATAAACATCCCATAATATATCCCAACCTATCTGTAAATCAGATAATTTGGGACATATTATATTATATACTATCTGAGCTTAAAAACTAAGAAAACACAAGTAGATGGCTCTTCTGATAGAAAGAGATGGCCTATCAATAACTATAAACATCGAAGATGTGAATGGTGCGTTTATATCTTTGTGGTAGAGTCTTAATGTCATATGCATAAGTTCACCAACTATGTACTTTTCAAACCGGAACACGACAGTGACAAGCACTGACGCTGTTGCGGCAGGAATAGGTAAGGCGGTGGTACCAAACCCGGGCGAGATAATGCAGAACTCTACCATCTAGTAGCCACGATGTTAGTGACTCGCATAGCCAATCGGTCACCCACGATAGTGAAGATCACTGACGCTATTTTGACAAGAATAGATAAAGTAGTGGTAACAGAGCCGGGAGAGACAATCCAAAACTCTACTGCCTAATAGCCACGATGATGGTGACTCGCATAGCCAATAGTTCGCCTCTTACGAACTGCCTTGCAGAATAGCAAATGGTCTGTTTTTCAAAGGGAGCCCGGACCGGGCGCGGCGGAAAATGTTTAGCCAGTCATGTCACAACCATCGTGACTACTAGGTATGTGTTTGGCCAATTTTGACATAAAAACTCACAAAAATATATTCTATACCGTTTAAACCATTGACGTGTATAATATTACCACATTATACATGTCAATGGTTTAAACGCAAGCACATTATCTACACTTATAGACATATTTCAAACTACAAATGACCTAGATTTTTATGATCCCTAGATTCTGCTCCATTCGTGACTATATCAGTAATGTAACTAAATTAACGAATGCTGACGTATGTGATGCTTTGTGTAGTGGGATTCGCTGGTTCATTCTATAATATTCCACGCAGCAGTCCCATTCACAAACATCTATAGAATTCATTCGACTTTTCATAGAATACTTCATTATGGTGAAATTAATACTACATTTAGTGGAAGCACGGTTTCATTGAAAATCATTGGTATTAAAATTAAATACGCTTTGGGAAATTACTAGTTAATAAAATGAAATACCTACAAACAGCACTTTCAAACTGAGCTCTTTTAATGTTCGGATATTTATTTCAAATTAACAAGCCGTGAAATTCTAATGTTGAATAATGTTGTGTTTATTGTTTGGTAATTTTTAATTAACAAGCTTTGGTCGAGACTTCGATCGCATGTTCCGTAAAAATTACCTCATTTTCATGAGCTAGGTAAAAAAGTAGCGTGTATACTTTTTAATAATCTATATATATAAAAGTTAATCCCTATTTTCCTTGGTCACGACATCACGCCTGAATGGCTGGACCAATTTCGGTAATTTTATTAAAAGCAACCGGTTTCGTGTTTTAACGCATCATCAGGGCAACAGTTAGTATTGTTTAGTACAACTGATAATTTAGGTCGAATTTTGGTTGGTTTTAATAAATAAAAAGTCAAGTAAAACAGTACAAGTGCTTTTAATACAATATAAATCCAAGTTAACATGGAGTTGTACCAAGTGCCTAGGATATTCAGTGGTCAAAGTATAAAAATACTACTTTTTACCCAACTGAGCAAAAGAAAAGGATTTGGGGTCACGTGATCGTAGTCGTGCGTAAGAGTTAGTTTGTCGATATGTAATTTTTTAACACAGTAATACAGCAACTTCCCATTCCCTGTATATCCTGAACCTTGCATCAGATCTTGACCAGATTAAAATGGAATCACATGGGAAGTACACTCTCCCAAACAAAAAATGACTTAGTTCTCAGAACTTAACATTAAAAAAATCTGGGCAATGGTTGACCCAGCAAACCATCCCTGAAACTTCTCGTTAAATTGACGCATTTTAAGCTCGAGGAAGTAAAAACTATAAGATGATTTATAAATTTACCACTTAGGCATTGCTTTGCGGAAATCTATTATTCAATCGAAGAAACGTTGTTATTGTGCAAATTTCCAAAGTTGGCAGGTTGCAAAATATCTAGTTTTCTACTCTAAGTATAGACTTTTGCAGTTCAAACATCTATTTTGTTGAAAATTATAGTATACTGATTTTTGTAATCAATCGGTTTATCATTTGGAAGTTATAATCAAAATACATTTTTGGTTGTGGTTGTACAATGGTTTTCCAAAATATTTTTTGGAGTTTTTTCAAAATTTCTGAAAGTCAATTAGTAGATAGTTTATATACCAATTCTTCAGTTCATACATCTACTAGTTTTATACTTATTAAAACACATTTTTAAAGTAGTATTTAATTTAAATCAAGAAAAATAAAACATTGGATTGCGACTGTACCTACTTAATTGCTGACGAATTATTTTTGAATGGGGCGATTCGACCCATTATTTGTTTGTGGGCCGAAAAGCCAAATGAATTTAAAGCGTTTAGGCGTTTCGATCCGTGGACCGAAACACTTGCGGACTGAAACGCCCCAATACCCGTTTTGATGGTCTCCTCCTTTTCGGAAGTCGGTTGAAAAGTTGTTCATATCGTATCACCAAGTGAAACGCATTTGTTTTTTTTTTTCGGTATGTCTCAATTGCTGTTAGCCTTATGGACTGTTACAGCTTCACCGAGACTTTTAGAAATAGCAAAGATTTACGTGACTAATGCGACCTTGTTATGACTGAATATTAAAGCCCATTTGTTTCGCCTGTGCGCGCATGTGGCATGACGGTAATAGTTCACAATAGATGAATGTTAAACATACGACAGCTATTTAGTTTTTCTATTATCTTAATGATAAAGACAAAATAACATATAATTTGTCTTAAAATAGCATATATGGGCCGTTCTCCGCGCCTTGCTTTGCGTGATCCATACACATTACTTTCCTTTACACAATTAGATAAAAAGTAGCGTGTATTACTCGATGATAATGTAATTTTAATTAGGTAAAATAATTTTAAGAATGGGTCTAGCAGTTTTTGCGTTTATCCATTACAAAATAACAAATGTAACCTTTTATTAAATTATATTAGCTGTTATTCGTGGTTTCGTTCGCGTGACCAAAAACCATTACTTTACTTTGCTCAGTCAGGTAAAAAAGTAGTTTGTGACACTTCTGGATAATTTAAATTTCTAAAAGTGAAAGGATTTTAAAAATCGGTCGTATAGCTTTTGAGGTAAATCGTGTTGTGCCATGCGCAATACAGGGTTCTGAAGTTACCCATCTTAACTTTAACAAAAATAAGCACTTTAAATATTTCACAATTCCTCGTGTTAGTTCCGGGCCCCTTTGAAGAATAGACCAACTGCTGTTCTGTCAGGCAGGTCATAAAAGGCGACCGATTGGCTATGCGAGTCACTAACATTGTGGCTACTAAGTGGTAGAATTTTGCATTGTCTCGTCCGGGTCTGGTATCACCGCCTTACCTATTCCTGCCACAATAGCATCAGTGCTTGTCACTGTCCTGCAGGACTACTCTTGAAACTAACTACAAAATAAATCTTAAACCAATATTGATAAAAACAATAAGTTTGAACTTGAAACCAATATTGCCCACATTGATCCAGTATAGTAACGACCTAATTATTGGAAATAGATATCAACGTTACACATTAAGCTAGTGTTACAAGTGGAAATTTTAAGTACCGTTTTAAACAAAATCTATACATATAATAAAATCGTAGAAAAGACAAAACTGTACATTGTTTATTTTTTTTAAAGAATACTTGGGGCGTGATCTACAATCGATATCAAAGCCAAAATATAGTTTTTAGAATTTTTGTCTGTTTGTCTGTATGTATGTCCGGGGTAAGCTCATAAAGTACTGCATGGATTTACTTCAAATTTGGCATGAATATTACTAACAGGTCAGGTCAACTACATATTATCACGCTATCACCTACGGGGGAGGAGCAGTGCGGAGTAAACGAAGTCCGCGCGGACGAAGTCGCTGGCAACAGCTAGTAACGAATAAAAGCAATAATGAGTAGTTCCAAAAAATTTTGAAATCCGTGTGGTGCTGTCGCTGAATCCAATAATTGAATATAGTTGTCCAGAGTACGAAATACTTCAAAATTCATTAAATATTCATTTAAAATTGAAATCAAGGTTTTCAAGAGTAGCCCTACTGTTCCGGTTTGGAGGGGAAGGTAGTCGTAAACTTATGCATGTGGCATTAGACCTCGCCACAAGATGGCAACGCACCATTGACATTTTTGGTGTCTATAGGCAATGGTTGCCTCTTTCCATCAGGAGACCCATCTGCTTGTTTGCTATCTTATGATATAAAAAAACAAACGAGTCCCTTTATTGAAAAGTTATTTTCACAAACCTACAATATTTTTAAAGACTTATCCGAAGTGGAGTGTCCAAGTGTGGGGTATCCACACTATGGGGCATACGAGAAAAATAACATACCACTTTACATATAGATTGTTTTTACTCCAAAAAATATTTTTAAATATTTTATATTACCACCATGTTGTCATGATTAATATGTATATCCATCCCAAATTACAGCTTTCTGGTACTAAAGATCTCTGAGCTAGACTGCGGATGGACGGACAGACATAGCGAAACTATAAGGGTTTCTAATTAACTTCGGAATCCTAAAACTTAAATCTTACATCTTTATAATATTAATTTAGATAGGCTAGTGGTACTTCACAATTTAGTATAGTCCTGTATTCCTGGAAACCTAAATCATGAAGATATATCACCCACATCCATATAATTTACAGATCAAATCATAATAGTCTGGACAAATTACATAAGTTGATCTAAATCCAATTACACGCTTTTGATATGGGTGATAATCAATGGAACAAATACATAGAAACATTTTTTTTTATGTAATAAGATAGCAAACAAGCAGATGGGTCTCCTGATGGAAAGAGTCAACCATCGCCTTTAGACAACAAAGAGGTTAATGGTGCGTTGCTATCTTGTGGCGAAGTCTAATGCCATATGCATAAGTTTACCGGCTACCTTACCCTCCAAACCGAAACACGACAGTGACAAGCACTGCAATATTGCGGCAGGAATAGGTAAGGCGATGATACCAGACCCGGGCGAGACAATGCAGAACTCTACCACATACATAAAAACTGTAATATCTATATATTAATTCGGGAAGCATTAACTTTGTACCCCTTTCTTCAAGATTTACGCGAATGCGAAGCATGAAATTTGGCGCAGTTAAAACTTCACTGCGGAGGAGTGCAGAAACCTAATATTTTGATTAATATGTATTAAAAATACATTAATTTAATACGAAACGTTGACTGCTTCGTGGACTATTCGGCTCAGATCATGAGGTCCCGGGTTCGATCCCCGGGTCGGGCAAAAGTGTTATTAAAGTTTTTTCGAGGTTTTTCTTGAAAAATTAAAATCGCAATAGCAGCTCGGAGTATGGCGGAGTGGTGTGTTACCACTCCCGTGTGTCGGATGAGCACGTAAAGCTGTCGGTCCCGGTTATCACTAGAAATAGTCGATAATCATTAACAAGTTTGTAAATGCGGCGATGAGGATCAGCACTTATCTCGCCAACCGACAAACCGGTGAATCGCGTTGAACCGGAAAGTCTATAGACTTTCGGTTTACTCTGCCTACCCCGCAAGTGAACCAGGCGTGAGACTTTCGGTTTATAATTATCTTTGAATTTTAAAATTATTTTTAAACACCATGTTTAATTTAAACAGAACAAAATAGTAAAATTAATAATTGATAGATATTACCTTCCATTATTCATACAATATCTCGCTACAATCTGTCGTCAATACAAACGTGGAATATCTCCCCCGTATAATTAATGATAGGCCGCCCACAGCATCTGATGTGTGTGATGGACAACCTACAAAACCGACTTGTTAATGAAACTAGCGTTTAATTAATTCCAAGCGTGACAGTTTGTCATTAAGTTGTTCTTGATAGTTGAAAATCTATTCTATACAACCTACATTAATATTTTTCTTTGTATAATTTTTTTTGTAATAACATGTGCACATAGTATAACGAAACGACCAAGTATTCTAAATATCAATTAAAATAACTGCACTACTAACGGCCGGTTTCCGAAACACAAATTAATTTTAACAAGCAATTAATCTGTGTTTAACAGAACATTTGCTTGTTAAAAAAATGGGTGTGTGTACTTATGTACGCGCGTGAGAAGTTATACTTCTTTGGCATCATTAAAAAATAGTTTTTAATTGCATGCAAATAATTAATTACAATTAAATAATAGAAGGATTGGAAAAGGATAATCAACAAAGTTACAATAATAAGTATTTAACATTAATAATTTAATAATATTTAGTGTTAATTATATTAAATAAAAGTATTTTAATTTATATCAATAAATAATACATACGGATAGTTAACCTCAATTATATTGGAGCTTTTTTTTCGAGACTTAATGAGTGGTTAAGCGGACAGCTTCATACTGTTAATTTTGTGTCACAGATGCGCGCGCATCTTAAAATTTCACTCTCATCATTTTTTCATAACGCGCCTAAAGAAGTATAACTTCAAAAATATGTTTAAAAAAGATTGTTTGTTAAAATTAATTTGCGTGTCGGAACCCGGCCATTAGTGTTAAAGTTTGACAACTTCTCATTCAGTTATTTGGTAGCACGTTGGTTACCTATTATTGCCGCAATAGTGTCAATTCTTGACATTGTTGTATTACGGTTTGGAGGGTTAATTAGTTAGCAAACTTTTTTCGCGTGTTAATCTCAGGCTTCAAAGCCTGTCAAAACGGAAGTTGGCCTATTCTTCAAAGGATTTAAGAATAGACCAACTGCCATTCTGCCAGGCAGGTCATAAATGGACCAATTGGCTGTACGAGTCACTACCATCGTGGCTACTAGGTTTATATTATAGCCTAACATAACCCAACATAGCCTAATATACAGCGGCGTGCACAGGATTATGATACTGAGTATGCGACGGAGTACTCAGACACAAAAACTTTTTCATTTATAGATTTTAGCGGCGTGCACATGATTATGACACATTTTATTCATTTACTTACTATTAATTAAAATCATCTAAAACGTACGAACGTTTTATTAAAATATCTGTGAATGGCAAGTAAAGCACTGCTTTTCTGCCTACAAGGAGCGCACGTGCCTGCTAATATAGGCTAGTTTTTTCCCCGTTCAATTCAATAAATAAAACTAATACCGTTAAGCTAGACAATACCGCACAATTCAGCTCGGTCAGTGCTTAATTACAGCTGAAATTTACGAGAAGTACAAACGCCGTCCGCGCTGCACAAAGCCGCCTTACGGCCGTGAAATTTATGTGTCCATACATACATGACATAATTAGTGTTGGAGCTTAACTAAGTGTCTTCTAAGGTTTTATCTATGTAAGTGACACAGACTAAGGACATACGTTTATACTGTACAGTATTAATAAATTAACTACAATTTAATGATTCTGATGAAATGGCCATTATATTAATATTATAGTTAAATATATCTATATTATAGGACATACATTACAAAAGTTTTTTGGTGAATACCACGGATATCACATATTCTATGTGCTATTCCAGATTATCTACATGTGTGTCAAATTTCATCCAAATCGGCTTAGCCGTTTTTGCGTGATTAAGTAACAAACATCTATACATCCAAACTATAGAAATTATCTGCATGCAAACTAATTAAAAAATCTAAGTAAATATTATAAAGAGGAAAGTTTTGATTTTTTTTTGTTTGTTAAGATTTGTAAGAGTCAAAAACAACTTGACTGATTTTAAAAATTCTTTCACCATTAGAAAGCTTTATTATCCAGGGTAACAAAGACTATTTTTTACCTAACTGAGCATAGGGGAGTAATGATTTTTGGTCACGCGATCGAAATCGCGAGTAGATGCTAGATGGGAAAAGATGACAATTGCTAATAAATATCAAATAAGACATTACCGTCCGTGTGACAGGAGTAAAATGCAATATTTATAAGTTTATCGGGTAATTCAACCTTAAAATTGGACAATATTGACAAGCATTCAAGCAAATACGACGGAATTATATAAGAATATTGAAGAATAGGCCAACTGCCGTTCTGCCAGGCAGGTCGTAAAAGGCGACCGATTGGCTATCGAGTCACTACCATCGTGGCTACTAGGTGGTAGAGTTCTGCATTGTCTCGCCCGGGTCTGGTACCACCGCCTTACCTATTCCTGCCGCAATAGCGTCAGTGCTTGTCGCTGTCGTGTTCCGGTTTGGAGGGTAAGGTAGCCGGTAAACTTATGCATGTGGCATTAGACCTCGCCACAAGATAGCAACGCATCATTAACATCTTTGGTGTCTATAGGCGATGGTTGACTCTTTCCATCAGAAGACCCATCTGCTTGTTTGCTATCTCATGATATATAAAAAAAAAGGTGTTTCCTACTAAACCTAGGCGAGATATTGCCGAACTTAATCATCTACTTAGTAGCCCTAATGATAGTAATTGCCCCTCGTTGCTAGTTTTTAAGAAGCGGGTTAAGGAGCATTACCTGTCACTGTCGTAGTTTTTTTTTTCTGTCCTATTTATTTTATTACTGTGTTATCTTCTCTTTACTATAGTCATCAATTTGCGTTTTAGCCTTTTCTTATCAATGTGTTATCCTTGCAATGTATGAATAATTAGAATTTCAATGTAATTTATATATTTGTGTTTGTCTTTATGCTTGTGCACGATGCCTTCCACTTTTCTTTCCCAGCTTCACTTTCTGGGTTAGCTGGAAGAAATCTCTGTCGTTAGGGATAAGCTCACCTTTTGTGCATTATTTTTAGTATCGTTTAATTTTTTTTGTCGTTATATAAGTGTACAATAATATATTAAATAAATTAAAAAAAATAAAAAAAATAACATGTAGTGTGTGTTATTCACGGTTTTCAAATTAATTTAACGAAACTGTTTTTAATCAGTGATTGAAAAAAACTGTTAAATCGTCAACGGATTTTCAATAATCGGAATAGGTTATTCTACACTTTTTATCGTCGGCACTTGGTGAAACTCCATTTTAACGCAATATTTGCTAGCTGATAATACTTGTACTGTTTCACAATAAGCTAAATAACTAATTGTGAAACAGTACAAGTGTTACCAGCTAGCAAATATTGCGGAATAGGTTAAATAATTAATAATTGTTTCAATATTATGTCAACTTATTGCGAGAAGCGAAAACTTTGATGTTTTTTAATTACTAGCTGCAGCGTGCAGCCCGCTGCATTATAAAAGTTTTTGGCGAACCCCGCGGGATCATCTAATTTTTCCGGGATCAAAATTAGCCTATGTGTCAAATCCACCATTTACCTATGTGTCAAATTTCATTTAAATCCGCTCAGTAGTTTTTGTGTGATTACTGTGTGATACTGATACTTATTAGTAACTAGCTGTTGCCCACGACTTCTCCCGCGCGGACTTCGTTTACTCCGTACAGCACCTCCCCCGTAGGTGAGAGCGTGATAATATGTAGCCTATATGTTGACCCGACCTGTTAGTAATATTCATGCAAAATTTAAAGTAAATCCATGCAGTACTTTTTGAATTTACCCCGGACATACATACATAGAGACAAACAGACAAACAGATAAACAGACAAACAGACAAAATTTCTAAAAACTATATTTTTGGCTTCGATATCAATTGTAGAGCACGCTCCAAATATTCTTTTAAAAAAATATTCAGTGTACAGTTTTGACTTTCCTACGATTTTATTATATGTATAGATGTATAGATGTTGACTAACATCCAAATTACAAGTAAATAATTTGCGTTCTTTAAGTGTAAGATCGATTCGCGTAATTCGTCCAGTAATATTATTTATTTATTGTATTTTTGTTATTAATATATATGTTAAAGTATTTGTAACGATGACAAAAATATTTATAAGGAACTGGTAATTAATTATCTACATATATGCAAATACTAGTCAACAATCGAATCTTTAGACAATTTTGGCTTTAACATAAGTCTTTAAGCCAGTCAATACCATATAATTTAACTTGATCAGTGCTTAATTACTGCAGATGGGAAGTACGCCGTCCACGATGCACAAAGCTAACTTAACAGCTGCAATGAATTTATGCATGCATACTTACATGACACAATTAGTGTTTGAGTTTAATAACATGTCTTTGAAGGCTTTGTCTATATAGCATGAAATTGGTTAGTTGCAATTGATTGTTATATGAAACCTTTCTTATTGTGTTAATTGCAATTTAAATTGATCATTACATAATATACCCTATGTTTTTACTAGGTGATAGGTTCTGCATTGTATAGCCCGGGTCTGGTACCACCGCCTTACCTATTCCTGCCGCAATAGCGTCAGTGCTTGTCACTGTTGTATTTCGGTTTAGAGGATAAGGTAGCCGGTAAACTTATGCATGTGGTATAAGTTCTCGGCACAAGATAGCAACACCTTTGGTGTCTATAGGCGATGGTTGTCTCTTTCCATCAGGAGACCCATCTGCTTGTTTGCTATCTTATACTATAAAAAATACTCTCTGTCCATACTAATATTATACAAGGTGACTGGTAAAAGATTATACAAACTAAAGTAGGGTATTTAGTATTTATTTTCGATACCGAATACGTAAAAAAATTAGGTACTTAAAGTTTCACCTAATCATCCATTAAATTATTAGGTACTAGCTTTGGCCCGCGGCTTCGTTCCCGTTAAATTGGGGGCAGATTTCCAAAAAAATGACGCACGACTTTTTTGCTATTAAAAACATTTAAGCGTAAACGTAGGTTCGAATAGTCTCAGGATATTAATCAGCGTCCACTCGCAAACAAAACTATAAAGTATTAGCATTCAGCCCCTTTAATATAATTATAATAATAATATTTAATTAAGAAACATGTCCATATTTTATTTTTAATACCCTCTTTTACCTCTTTAAGAGATAAAACTCACAGCATCCTTACATGCACGTTTATTTAATTGAATTAAAGAGCAGAAATAATTTTTGAAGAGATTTTGATAAAACACATTTTATTTTTTATATAAACTTTGTCACTTTTTTACTGCAGTTTGGAAGTTATAAGTAAATTCTTGCGTAAAAATAAGGGAGATATTCGATTTTTTTTCGTCTAAAATAACAATAAAATTTGAAAAAAAAAACAAACTTAAAATTTAAATTTAATTAACGTATTTTTTTAAATTGTTGGACTAATCGGTTAGTAGCAGCAGGCTTTTAAAGAGAAGTCTATATTGTAGTTTGGCGTATCCTTTCGCCTTAATGACCTATATATAGGCAACATATAAAAGGGGCCCTAAAGGGGGCCTGTGGTCCGGTATCGGTGTTGACCACATGAGATCCAGGGTTCTATTTTCAAAATGTGTTTTTTAAGCTATTGCATAGCTTCTATCGCGGGCCTTAAGCGTGGAGACCGAATCCAGAAATTCCGTAACGAAAAAACCTAACACCCCCCACTCCGACCGGCACAGCGGTGATACTTTTTAGTTTTTCCATGTATCGATAAATACCAGAACTTTTAATGACTTTTTGAAATATCACGCTTGTCTCTTTAGTTCAGCAACCCGCCTTTAGATGGCATTGGTTGTATTGGTTGTATTGGAAAACTACCGTAATCAGCTGTTTGTGAGAAAGTATATAGGTGTATATGTATTTATCATCTACGTACAACAGTGAATATCTGTACTCGTATAACTTGTGTACAAAGTGTTTTAAATATGAATAAACAAAGTGCATTTATTAAATATTCCTGAAGAACCGACATTTATTGAAAAATAATAAAAATATTTTGAACAATATTAACATCTCATTTATTTAATAAAAGAAAAAAATTTGTTTTTTTATCGGTCACCACGCTCAAAGTATAACTTGAATTAATATCAAAGAAAAAAAAACAAAGAAAAAAAATACTGCATAATTAAAATAAATATATAATTGTAATTGCATAAGTTGATAAAAATGCTATGCAATAGCTTTACCGCGGCAGTCTCCGAGTGCCACACGTCTTTTTTTAATAATAATTTCCTTTAATTCCTTTATAAAAACTTACTATACTTTACTCTCTCTTACTTTCGTAAAAAGGAAACAGAGGCTAAAAGTGTCTCTACTATAGTAAATAATAGCTGATGGATTTCTACGTCTCATCCAGCTTTCTGAATTTAAGAATAAGGTAGACATATGCTAATGGTGTAATTACCCATACTACATGAATAGTGTTGGTTCCGGGCTCTTTTGAAGAATAGACCAACTGCCGTTCTGCCAGGCAGGTCGTAAAAAGCGACCGATTGGCTATGCGAGTTACTACCATCGTAACTACTAGGTGGTAGAGTTCTGTATTGTCTCACCTGGGTCTGATAGCACTGCATTACCTTTCCTGCCTTTTTCGTCAGTACTTGTTATTGTTGAGTTCCGGTTTGGAGGGTAAGGTAGCCAGTAAACTTATGCAACAGTCATTAGACTTCGCCACAAGATAACAACGCACCATTAACCTCTATGGTGTCTAAAGGCGATGTTTGACTCTTTCCATCAGGAGACCCATCTGCTTGTTTGCTATCTTATATTAAAAAAAAGAATAGCAAGGAATCGTTAACATAGTTTTTTTTTTATATCATAAGATAGCAAACAAGCAGATGGGTCTCCTGATGGAAAGAGTCAACCATCGCCTATAGACACCAAAGATGTTAATGGTGCGTTGCTATCTTGTGGCGAGATCTAATGCCACATGCATAAGTTTACCGGCTACCTTACCCTCCAAACCGAAACACGACAGTGACGATGTGTCACTGTCGTGTACTGTAGGTAGGTAGGTTTTCGTAGGTAGCCGAAAAAATAATTGTAAGTCGATTTGCACAACTGAAATTTAAGATTTAATGTGTTATTTTGGGTATAGTGGATAGATTTAGGATGGATAGTGGTGTTAAGGGAGTAAAAGGGATAATCAGGGCACTTAACTTGTGAAATCTGCTGCGAGGTGGTGCTTTAGATGCGTCACTGCTCGGCGATGATCTCGACAAAGTCCCGTTATTTCTTCTTCAACATCGATATATTTACTTGTTCCGCTATTTCTTTGTGTTTTAACTAAAGTAGCAGCTGGCACGTAGGGCTCTGGAACTGCTTGGCAATGTCTCGAAATCCGTCCTTTTGCCGGGCGGTGATGTCGAGTCACGAAGTTGCAGATAATACTTTCTTGACTTGATTTTGGACTTGTCCTGTCACGGTCGCCAATGTTTGGGCCTTTAGTGAGCCCAATGGAATTCAAAAAAAACTAGCTTTGAACTCAAATACTGTTGTATTATAAAATTAATGTTTGCTGTTTGGAGGCGTGAATATGAATGATAGTACATTTTAAATTGTGCATAAATTATGACATACGCCTGCAATTTTATAAAAGCAATTATTTGGTTATTGAGCCTTGGTGTACATGACCCATGGATTTAGTAATAAAATAATGTTTTCAGTAGCGTAAACTCTCCAAATAAAGGCAGATAAACTGATGCAACGCGGGGTAACTGTATCGTAAAGCTTATCAGTCAGTCACAGACTATTAAAGCTATAAAGTACACCGCTTCAAATGTCCCATGAAACGCGAATGCTTCGTTTTTTCGCACAGTTCGCATTTATATTTTATTTTTTATCATCTGAGCTACTATAATGAGATTAATTGTCAAGTAAGCAAAAAAACAATAATCATTACGCTGGCTGACTTGTAGAATAGGCAGAGTGAACCGAAAATCAACAAACTCTCCGCTTTACCATTTTTACTTTTTTTTATAAAAGTATCTTCACGCCCGTATATTCAAAGAAGTAGGCAGAGGTATAAACAGTGCACCTACGACTAGTCGAAGATATTTAGCCCTACAATGTGATAAGTGGCAAGCCTATCGCCAACCGAGCACTTATCCAATCTTGGACATTGTTGTTTTTAGTAGAAAACTGAAAAAAGCACATTTTTGAATTATTCGACCTAGGAATCTAACCCGTGACCTCATACGATTAATACTATAAAACTTTAAAAACAACAAAGAAAAATGTCGACACATGAGACTCGAACCCGCGACCATCTCCCTCAAGCCGGGACGCTCTGCCACTGAGCTAGTATCAACGGGCTCAACGTGGCGAAATTCTTCTTAGTTATATAATCGATTACGTTGATTGTACTGATCGCTAGATATACGTACGTGTAACTAGTTAAATGAGTTCATCGTTACAGATGAAATTCTTTCTTTGTTGTTTTTAAAGTTTTTCAAGTTTCCTAAACACGGGGTGAGTGCTATAAAAACAAAAAAACCGAACTACTAGGCTATACGGGTGATCTAAACCACAGAGGCGATAAACTTTTTTATACATTGGAAATAATTATTTGAAAGTTAACATAAACGAATAATATGAACAAAATATGCATGCTATTCTGGCAGGCGGGCTAAAACAACGATATTTGATTTAGAAGTCACTACCATTGTGACTACTAGGTGGTGGAGATTTGTCTACATTCAAGGACCTGGAATTTAATACAAATAGGACATTTTCAAAGGTTCTACATATTACGGTATTCTTTTTTATATCAGATAGCAAACAAGCAGATGAGTCAACCATCGCCTATAGACAACAAAAATGTTAAGGTGCGTTGCTATCTTGTGGCGAGGTCTAATGTCACATGCATAAGTTTTCCAGCTACCTTATCCTCTAAACTGAATTACGACAGTGACAAGCACTGACACTATTGCAGCAGGAATAGATGAGGCGATGAGAGCAGACCCGGACGAGATAATGCAGAACTCTACCACCTAGTAGCCACTATGTTAATTAAACGTGTAGCCAATAGGTCGTCTTTTACGACCTGCCGGGCAAAACAGGAGTTGGCCTATTCTTCAAAATAGCCTGGACCAACACGAGGGCCCGGACACACACAGATTGTCAAAGGGTTAACCACACACTTAGTACTTTGTTTAGACACTAGAACTATTTGTCTATTTCCACAAAAATAACATTAACTCATACTGCCAATAATTAGTTGATTGTATGTTTTGATTACACTATTCTTGGTCAAATTCTTCTGGATAAGTTGAGTCGAAGTATCTTTGCGCCTGTATCCCCGAAGAAGTAGGCAGAGGTAAAACATGTGCACCCATGATTAAAAGAAGATACTCAGTCTCGCAATGTGATAGGTGGCAAGCCTATCGCCAACCGGACACTCCCGAGCAACGTTCTTTTTATCAGAAAAGTAAAAAAACACTTTTTTTAAATGAAGTTGGGTCGATTGCTTAATAACTGCATTAGACACGTCTACAGACTGCGCAAGTGGCGTAGGTTTAAAGTAAATGAGCAACACAGAAGATATTCAACCAACTGACAAAAACAACAGACAACTAAAATTTGTATTTTTTTTCATCGTCTCTGTAGTCTAGTGGTCTGGTGTTGATGTCGACAACACGAGGAGGCAGACGGTTGATTCTTCAACAGAAGCCTGGACCAACATGGGGTAAAAATCCCCACATTTATTTTTATATTCTACTATCATGATGGTGTTTACTACACGAGGTGCCGGATTCGATTCCTTAATCATTCGAAAATATTTTTTTCCAGTTTTCTGATAAAAACAGCACTGTCCGGTTGGAGATAGGCTTCTCACCTATCATATTGTGGGACTCAGTATCTTCGGTTAATCGTGGCGTGCACTGTTTGTAACTTTACCTAATTCTTAGTGAAGACACTTTTTTCTTTTCACTACATGCTCGTACTGTAAATTAAAGATTTTGTCTCATTAATATTAGGCACACCATCCATGTTAAGATGAAGTGGGCTACTTCTACATAATATTAAACTAAGTTTAACTAAAACTAAGGAAGCCTGTGTCATGAGATGCCAAGCCTTTATCAAAAGCCTATAGTCTCAGTTATATGACGGGATGGCATCAAGGTCTAATCCTGTGATATCATGACCACGTAGTATTAACATTACTTGAACGACGTAAATTCGAATTTGTTTGTTAATTTTCTTACCCTCATATGCCCGAATGCTAATTAAGGCACATCAACATTAAGGCCATTGCACATAGCAGACAAACTTAATATAATCATGGTGGTTGAATACAAAGAAAGCCGAGTGAATTGAAATTCGCTATAATTCACTGGTTTTTTGATTGGCGAAATGAGTGATAATCACCATAACCGAATTTATCAATCTTATAATGCATAACACTTGTTTCTAACGTTAACTTGGACGTGTATTGTGCTCTTCTAAAAAGAGAGTGTAATAAATATAATACCAGACTTTGGCTGCTATTCGAGGATAAATCCGAAAAAAAAACACGATAGCGCATTTGCCCTACCTGGAGAGCAAGTAGTATTAGTTAACACTTTTAGATCATGAGATAGTCATTAAAGACAATTTTGACAAGCGAGATACAATTGCGTGAACACTTTTCGTTTCAAAACAATATTATAGTCTTAAGATCCCCCTTTCAAAAATAGACCATCTACCGTTCTATCAGACATTTAAAAAATCAACGATTAGCTATATCTTTCAATCAGGAAAGCCATTTGCTTGTTTACTATTTTATAAGTACCTTCACGCCCCTGTCTCCAAAAAGGTAGGTAGAGGTACAACAAGTGCACCCACGATTAGCCTATCACCAACCGGACACTTTACTATTTTATGATATAGAAAACCTAAACTATACTTTATGCTGTAAGTTTTATATTGCTATGAATGCGCATCATAAAGTTACCTCTCATAGTTTTTTCCCTAACGCGCCAAAAGAAATATCACTTTTAGAATAGTAACGAGTGTGCGATGGTCGATATATCAGTCCTTGTATGGTATTGTCTGCAAAATGGAGCACTATTTATGCAAATTAAAAAGGCTCCGTTCGTATTGTGTAGATTAAGACATTTGCATTCAAATGGATTTTTGGAGTGAAAACAAAATGCTAGTATTTGTGCGCTTGAGATACGCTCTCGGACCAATTGAGCTGATTTTAATTATAAATATTTGTTAAAATACAGTTTTTTTTATCTTTCGACCAATTGCGCAAAATTTGACCGTAAGATCGATTATATTAAAATCTTTTTTAAGTTTGATAAAAGACTCAATGTGTGGCCGCGTTTCCAATCCAATAATAACTCAAAAAAATGTTGACTCGTTAACAGTGCCTATAAAGGATAATTTAAATAAAAATGTTTTGACTGTGACTTCAACTTTTACTGTAAACAAAATACGTGTGAACATTTTTTTATATCATAAAATGGCAAACAAGCAGATGAGTCTCCTGATGGTAAGAGTCAACCATCGCCTATAGACATCAAAATTGTTAATGGAGCGTTGCTATCTTGTGGCGAGGTTAAATACCACATGCATAAGTTAATCGGTTACCTTATTCTACAAACCGGAACACGACAGTGACAAGCGCCGACGCTGTTGCGGCAGGAATATGTAAGGCGGTGGTACCAGACTCGGACGAGACAATGCAGAACTTTATCACCTAGTAGCCACGATGGTAGTGATTCGCATAGTCAATCGGTCGCCTTTTACGACCTGCCTGGCAGAACGACAGTTGGCCTATTCTTCAAAGGAGCCTGGACCAATACGGGGAATATTCTGATGTATGTCAATTGCTTCGTAATGTTTGTAATGTTTATTATTTTTATAAATTTAATGTGTTATAAATGTATTTATATTAATACTAGCGTACCCGGTAAATGTTGTTTTGTCATGCAAATTACTTGTATTGAATATTTTGGAGGGGTAGTTATGAGTAGGGAGTTAATTGAGAAAATATCTTTTTTTTTAAGTTTCACCAAACAGTAGATAACTACAAAATTTCATTGAAATCGGTTCAGTGGTTTTAGTGTTCATCGCCAACAAACAACGTGAGACGTAATTTATATATATTAAGACTATATATGCGAAGGTTTCGATATTTGGATGGATGGATGTTTGTTGCTCAATCGTGCATAAACCATTGAACGGATTTAAATGAAATTTGGCACACAGGTAGATAATAACCTGGAATAGCACATGGGCTACTTTTTATTTCGAAAAAATGAGTTGTTCCCGCGGGATTCACCAAAAAGTTTTTAATGCAGCGGGCTTCACGGTGCGGCTTATATTATATAAAATATTAACTTTTTGCACTTCTCCATAAAATAAACTTTAAATATGCTAAATTCACACTCCTCAGTTCGTATGGTTTTTGTAAAAAGAGATTAAAAGTTTTCACTTGACATATAAATAAATAAATATTCACGGGACAAATTACACTGACTGATCTAACCCCAAAGTAAGCAAATTATTTGCTTGTATTATGGGTGTTAGTCAACGATACTAATACATAGAAATACATATATAAATACTGAAATACATTTAATAAACACACACACCCGGAAATACAAACATATATGCTCATCACACAAATGTTTGTCCCCGTCGGGAATCGAACCCGAGTCCCGTCAATTGCGTAGTCAGGGTCGCTAACCACTCGACCAACGGGCGGTCAAAATAATAATACATATATAATTAATATGTAGCTAAATATAATTTATGTTCTACATCGTTGACGCTAGGCGCTCCATCATGATTTAGACTATATCATATCATCATCATCATCAATTAGGTACAAACAACATGATGAGTGAATTGTGAAACCATATTTTTTTAATAATAGTAAATGTTTAATTCAGAGACTTACGTAAGTAGATTAAAATCTTTAATTACAATGTTTTCTTAGATATTTATAACATGTGTGCCTGAACTAGGAAATCCTGTGTTTCAGTTTTTTTTTATATATCATAATATAGCAAACAATTAGATGGGTCTCCTGATGGAAAGAGTCAATCATCGCCGATAGACACCAAAGATGGTGCCATCTTGTGGCGAGGCTAATGCCACATGCATAAGTTTATCGGCTACTTTACCCTCCAAACCGAAACACGACAGTGATTAACACTGACGCTATTCGGCAGGAATAAGTAAGGCGGTTGTACCAGACAATCGGTCCTCTCTTACGACCTGCCTGGCAGTACGGCAGTTGGCCTATTCTTCAAAGGAGCCCGGGACCAACACGGGAAAGCATTGGTGCTATTGCAGCAGAAATAGGTAAGGCTGCGTTATCAAAACTCAGGCAAGACATTCTAGAACTGTACTATTACGTGAATAGTCAGGATGCTAACGATAGGTTTGTCATTTTTAGGGTTCCGTACTTAAAAGGTAAAACGGAAGCCTATTACTAAGCCTCCGCTGTCTGTTTGTCCGTCTGTCTGTCTGTCACCAGGCTGTATCGCATAAGCCGTGATAGCTAGAAAGCGAAAATTTTTACAAATTATATATTTCCGTTGCTGCTATAACAACAAATACTAAAAATTAAAAAAAAGAAAATAATAAGGGGGGTCCCCAAATAAAAAACGTGTTTTTTTGTTTTTTTTTTTTGCTATGATGGTACGGAACCCTTCGTAAGTGAGTCTGACTCGCACTTGGCTGGTTTTTTTCATTCAATGAACTATCTGACACTATTCTATCAAAACGTCGCCCAATAACATACTGTAGGTGATATCCGACTCCGGGAATATCACTACTTATATAATTAATGTTTATTATTAAATATTAAATAAATGTATTTTTTTAATAAAATGCGTTAGAACACATTTTGTACCATACATGATTAATAATTTATAATAATAATAATTTATTCAAGCAAGATCCTTATATGGCTAGGAACAGAGTTTTAAATGTAACAATTGTACTAATAAGTAAACATTATAAAGATATAACGCTAGCAATTATTTAAAATATTCATTCTACCTTCTGTACTAGTCATTGATATAAAAAACCCAAAGATACACAATCAGTGTGTCACAAACGTCCTCCAAAAATGAGCGCACAATTTAAAATTGTGCGCTCATTTCAAATAGAATCGCGTCGGTCGCGACACTGTCAATTTTATTTCTTTTCGTACATTGCTTTGTACTATAACAATGTACGAAAAGAAATAAAATTGACTTTAATAACTATAAGTCTTGCGCTTAAGGTTGGATATGCAAAGACATATGTTTTGCCATATCTATAACTACTTAAAGGAAATTAGGGACACTTTTGAGTGTCAGTTTTGTTCGGGACTGTGCATCTAGGGTTTTTTATTTTTATATCAATGGTACTAGTATAAACAACTGTATGACAGCAAGGTAGGACGCCTCGAGCAACTCAGTCAGCAAATTATTGACAATAAAGTTTTACAGCACACGCAAAAATTTTTAGATCTTTACATTTGAAACAATTTGAACATAAGTTTTAGGAAAAAATGTATACTATGTCAGTTAGTATGTGATTGTGTATTTGCATATGTATATGTGTGTATGTGTGCGCGAGTGTGTGTGTGTGTAAGTATGTATGTTTATTTATATATAAATAATAAGTATGGTTGTTAATTTGTATAAAAATAGAATTAAATAAATATTAGGGAATCGGAGTGAAAGTAACTTGAACAATATTTATTATTGTTATATTTGTTACTAGCTATTGCCCGCAACTTCGTCCGCGCGGACGTCGTTATTCCACGCAGCTCCTCCCCCGTAGGCGATAACGTGATAATATGTAGACTATATGTTGACCCGACCTATTAGTAATATTCATGCATAATTTGAAGTAAATCCATGCAGTACTTTTTGAGTTTACCCCGGACATACATACAGACAAACAGACAAAAATTCTAAAAACTATATTTTTGGCTTCGATATCGATTGTAGATCACGACCCAAGTATTCTTTTAAAAAAATATTCAATATACAGTTTTGACTTTTCTACGATTTTATTATATGTATAGATATATATATTATTCAGTTATTTATCGAAAGAATATTTTCTGTATTTGTATAATCTAATGTTCAGAGTTATTGACTGAGATGATAGGGAAATAAAAGAAATTACTGCACAGTTGGTATATAATATACATCACCCTACGTGCGTCTACGATTCGGTAATAAAAACGACTGGTTCCGACTGACTACCTGGCTGTAAACGCTAACTTCACACCTTACAACATTACTGTTTCCCTAACAAACAAACGAAATGTAAATTACTCCTTTTATGAAATCGGATAGAAATCCTCAAATATTCGAAACCAGACCTTAATAATGTTAAAAGTCAATACCATGAATTCACTGTTCGTAGTTGGCGGGCGTCCAAGACGCGAATGCACCAATCACGTCCATCCGTCTCCTAACAATTCCCTGAACTACTAAATTCAAACGTGTATAAGGAGCTTTGAATGATGAATGAATGAATTATGTATGGAAATCATATTATCTTAATAATAACCAACTGTGCCCGCAACTTCGTCCACGTGGAAGTTTCTAAAATAAAATAAGCCTAAGTTATTATTACATCAGCTATCTGCCTGTAACAGGCCTCTCAAAATCAGTCCAGCCGTTTAGAGATTAGCCGAAACAGGAAAGAACTGTAACTTACTACCGACAAACTGTTAATCAATTTGGCAGATAAGATATATGTATTTGCTTTAGAGTATTTGATTTTCCAATAAATTAAAAAAAAAAACAGACAAAAATTGTAAAAAAATCTGTTAAACCGGGTGACCCTGCAGGCTATCCCTGAAACTTCCCGCTCAATTAAGGTACTTAATACTCAATCAAGTAAAAACTATTATACCTAAGCATACATTTTTGAGTTAGGAGAGTTCAAAAGTATAATGTTTTTAAAATTATACTTAGTTTGAAAAGAAGTCAAATTTTTCAAATTAATGATCGATTTTGATTTTTCGGATGGTATTCAGCGCAATGCTTAAGCTACTCTAAATTGTTTTATTAGCTACAAAATCGATAGGTTAAAAATGTCAAAAAAACTTTTAAAAAAAATTTCATCATTGATAGAACCCGAACGAATTAATCGATTTTAATTTCTTTTCTAGTGTTAGATTTTGTTTTTTAATGAGAGAAGCTGATTAAATTTTAAAATAAATTGGTGTATTAGCCTGAATGTTATTTTTAAAATATGAAGTAAATTAGTTGTTAACAACGTAATCCTAGTATTTGAAAAGCTGTAACTTTTGACAATTTGATTCAATTTTAATTTTTGAAACGGCGTTTGACGAAAATTTATAGTACTAAAACATCGTAGAAGATCAAAAAATGTTTGGTTGAAAAGTTTCAAATTTATGTCGCAAAATCACTTATTTCAAAATTTTTCGTCAATGACAACTCCTGAACGGATAAACCGATTATAATGCAATATACCTATGCATTAGACGCAGTTTTTTTTTCAGAAAAAAGCAGATTAGATTTTGTACTTAGTCAGTAAATTCATTTGAAAGTTATATTAAGAAAATACTGATTCACCAGTATTTTGAGGGTTCTTCAAAATATATCAAAATCTCATAGACTGAATTGGTTCGAATTTTCAGGATGTATAATTTGAGTGGAATCCAATCGAATTTCGATCATCCATCCCATCAACCGCGTTTCGATCGGTCAAGCCGGTCAAAACGTATACGTATACTTACGTCATCGTGAAAATAGTCGGAAAAAGTTCCTAGGACCTCAAAACGTTGAGATCTGGTGAAATCTCGATTTTCGAAAATCGGGGCAAAATCGGTAACTTCAGGGAAGTTAAAAATATTATAATTTGCGCAATCTAAAAAACACATTATTTTCCGACCTTAAATCAAACTCGGGACGTCATCTGGTTAACACTACATCGGCACCGAATAACTACACTACTAATGAGATTAGGCGATGCCACGTAATTAACATCGTATTTTATGTAGTAGATAGAGGTGGCAAAGGAACAGGGCGTGCACCTGATGGTAAGTGATCACCACCGCACATATACTTCCGCAATACCATAATATTAAGAGTTAGTAACCAACCAAAATGATCTTTTTTTTATATCATAAGATAGCAAACAAGAAGATAGGTCTCCTGATAGAAAGAGTCAACCATCGCTTATAGACACGAAAGATGTTATTGGTGCGTTGCTATCTTGTGACAAGGTCTAATGCCACATGCATAAGTTAACCAGCTACCTTACCCTCCAAACCGGAACACGACAGTGACAAGCATTGACGTTATTGCGGTTGCAATAGGTAAGGCGGTGGTACCAGACCCGGGTGAGACAATGCAGAACTCTACCACCTAGTAGCCATGAGAGTAGTGACTCGCATACCCAATCAGTCGCCTTTTACGACTTGCCTAGCACAACGAAAGTTGGCCTATTCTACAAAGGAGCTCGGGACTAACACGGGGTAGCTTTCGTTACGGTAGCTATTTGCACATTTATTATTCTACGACGCTATAAATACTCCATCTTAAGTTAAGATTAATTAGTTATTCGTTAAAATATATTTTAATTTATCTTCATGAATAGCAGTTCCGTAAAAAATATAATTCCACTATTAAATAGAAGTTGAAAAGCGCAACCGTTTTGTTTTTTACGGTTGCCTACTCCGCTATAGTTGCCGTCAAAATTCCCTTGTAATTGAAGAAAAGAAAATTAAAACAAGAACATTGGCCTACCGAGTTTAGTCCCTACCACTGGCATTTTGTATTTAAAACAAGTTTATCTGTACACTATCTGACCCGGCAAACGTTGTTCTGCCTTTTTAACTACACTATATTTTGTCACCTTTTAACCTTTTAAACTTCCCTGGACTTCAACAATTAATTCAAAACCAAAATTAGCCAAATCGGTTCAGCCGTTCTCAAGTTTTAGCGAGCTAACGAACAGCAATTGATTTATATATATATATATATATATATATATATATATATATATATATAAATATATATATAAAATCACTCCAAGGGTAATTTTTAAACCTTGTCATCTCATTTGGTACGAAAAAACAGTACAACATGTTTTGTTTCTATTTTTTCACGATATAATATATCTACAAATATCATTTTTGACATTGATAAGAGCGTTTGCGAGGTGACACTTTTTCTTTCCAACGACGTGTCTATTAGTATTCATGTGGCCTGTGGTTCTCCCATAAAAGTTTTAAAAAATACACCCAGGGCACGAAAACAAAAGATTCTCTAACTAATTTTATTGTAATATTTTTAATTTTTTTAATAGTATAAGATAGCAAACAAACAGATGGGTTTCCTGATGGAAAGAGTCAACCATCGCCTATAGACACCAAAGACATTAATGATGCGTTGTTACCTTGTGGCGATGTTTAATGCCACATGCAGAAGTTTACCTACCTACCTTACCCTCCAAACCGGAACACGACAATGATAAGCACTGACGCTATTGTGGCAGAAAGCGTACATTGCTCGGACTTATCGCGACCGCGGAATCCTCGAATCAGCCGTTTGCTTGCATACACAGCACGTGGCGAGTAATACATTGCTTATTTTGTGCATTTCCTAGAATTTCCAAAAATAGTACTTTTTAGAAAAAAAAGCTGTAGATATTACAGTAAATCAAATTATACAAAATTAAGGTAAAAAATCATAACTTTCCCACACAAATTTCCAACAGTTCTCATATCAGAATCATGGTCCAAAGCTATGATTTTTATTTTCGATAGATTTTATTGGGTAATAGAAACCATACACATTTTTTTATCATTAATTTCTTATAAAACAATTAGTAGGGGTCCTGGCTATACTCCAAAAAACTTACAGAACACCCCGATACAGATGATAGCGTTGCTTTTGCGAAATGAATCCGGGCAAAGAGCCGTAATTACTGAAGCAGCTGAGTAAATACTGTCTGGCGCGCTTCATACGGTGACAACGGTACAATTGCTGACATAAGTAGGTGAATAATCAGACAGCCGAGAATCTCGTCATGGAAATATCTGTTTGAAAAAATAATCTAGTGTAATATTGAATAATATCTCATGACTACGATTTATATCTATACTCACATATAATATTAAAAATCTAAAGAGTTTGTTTGTTTGTTTGCTGGTGCTAATCTCTTGATGCCTCTTTTGTATGATAGCTGCATTCACGAGGAAGGCTACAGGCTAGCCTTTTTTCCACTGAGCAAAAGTAAGTAAGAAACAGTGAGTTTGTAGGTATTGTGGAATGAATGTAGAACAGCAAATATAAAAAGTGTCTAAGATAATGGACAAACAGAACTAAAATTTCCATTATTAAGCATTTCGCTTAGGATATGTATCGTGAAATATATTGCATAAGAAGTAAGAGACTGATGACGTCGACTTAGGATATGCAGTGAGATATGTCGCATACGAAATAAGTAACTTTTTTCGACCGCCCCATTAAGTGATTAGCGATTCTGAAAAGTATTGCAAATTCCATGTAATTTATTTTGTAAATTTTTTTGGAAAAATAAATAAATTGTTTTTGTAAAAATTCCATATAATTCCATGTATTTTTTACCGTCCCGTTGGTCGAGTGCCTAGCGACCCTGACTAAGCAATCGTTGGAGCTTCGGGTTCGATTCCCGAGGGGGACAAGCATTTATGTAATGAGCATAAATGTTTGTATTTCTAGGTTTGGGTGTTTATTAAATATATTCCAGTATTTATATATGTATTTCTATGTATTAGCATCATTGACTAATACCCATAACACAAGCAAATAATTTGCTTACTTTAGGGTTAGATTAGTAAGTGTAATTTGTCTTGTGAATATTTTATTTTTAATGCTGACTTAGAATATGAGAGATACGTCGCACATGAGATAAAAGAATTTTTCGATATCAACTCAGGATATGTCGTATAAGACATAAGAGACTTTTTCAATTTTAACGTAGGAGATATTATTTCGCACAGACTTTGTCCATGTTGACTTGGAATATATGGCCATATGTCGCTTACAAGAAAGAGAGTTTGTCGATGTAGGCTTAATTTAAGCAATAGTAATAATATGTCACACACGAAATAGGAGAACTAGGTTATGCTATGAGATATGTAACTTTATCACCTAGTAGTAGAGTTATGCATTGCATACTTTTTAAATATGTATTTATACTTTGTTGTACACATAAAAGTAATACGACACTTTATTTGTGAATATTTTACAAAAGGCGAGCTTATCTGTATAAGAGATTTCTTCCAACAAACCCAAAAGAGGCAGAATGCATGATAGAAATCTAGAATAAATACACAGTGTACAAATGATTAATTTAGAAACATACATACATAAAAAAATACTAAGTCTTATATTAATTAACCTAATTATGATTTAATAATACCTAACTATGCCCTATCTATATAAATATTTATTCTAAGATTTATTAGACTAGTAAAAATTCTTAAAGGTTTTGTTTAAAGATTGGCATAGATTGACTGTTCCTAATATGAAAAGGAAGTAAATTCTAAACTTTCACAGAGATAATAGTGAAAGAATTACTATAAAATATGGACAAATGGGAAAGTATTGTAAATTCCATGTAATTAATTTTGTAAATTTTTTTGGAAAAATAAATAAATTGTTTTTGTAAAAATTCCATATAATTCCATGTATTTTTTACCGCCCCATTGGTCGAGTGGCTAGCGACCCTGACTAAGCAATCGTTGGAGCTCGGGTTAGATTCCCGACGGGGACAAGCATTTGTGTGATGAGCATAAATGTTTGTATTTCCGGGTTTGGGTGTTTATTAAATACATTCCTGAATTTATATATGTATTTCTATGTATTAGCATCGTTGACTAACACCATACCACAAGTAAATAATTTGCTTACTTTGGGGTTAGATCAGTAAGTGTAATTTGTCCCGTGAATATTTATTTTTATTTATTTTTTGATTGTGTACGACAATTTGTGTCGAAATCATACAAAAAATAAAATCGTTCACGAAGATAGTACGGAGATTTAATATATAACCATCGTGCATTTTCACAACATTCTGATTTACAAATAATAAACTTCAATAATTCTGCACTACATTAAAAATTACGAACTGACTATACCTCAGGGAAAGTTAAACTAGCAAAGTTCAGCCACTTCGGAGCTATTAAAAGTCGCCCCGTAGCAATAAAATAATCATAATTAAAGAGTAAATTGGACTTACAGCTGAAGCAGTGGATGTATGATTGCTATAATATTTAGTGACGGAATTCCGTTATAAAGGTTAAAATTATAAATGTTCCGCTTTTATGACTTCATTTAAAAATGATTTGATTTCAAAGGTTTTTTTTCCAATTTATATTCTGTGGAGCCAGCATGCAGAGAGACAGTAAACAAGCACATGCCTCTCCTGATGAGATAACCATCGCCTATGGATACCTAATGTGTTAGGCGGACTGGTAATGCGACAAGCAAACGTAAGCCGGCCAACTTACCCTCTAAACAGAAACACGCCAATGGCAAGCAGTGATGCCATTGCGACAGAAACAGGTAAGATAGTGGTAACATATACCCGAGCGAGACGTTACGGAACTCTTATCACCTATTGCTCACGATGCGAGACAATGTAGAACTCTACCACCTAGTAGCCACGATGTTAGTGACTCGTATATCCAATCGCTCGCCTTTTGCGACCTGCCTTGTAGAACGACAGTTAGTCTTTTCTTCAAAGGAGCACTGATTAACACTGGATAAATTAAATGTCGTATAGTGTCACATTAGGCCAAATATTCGCTTTTTAGGAACTACCTACCAAGCAGGCAGATAAATTATTCCTTAATCGTGGCGTTTATATTAAATTACAAATCTCGTGTAAAAAAATCTTAACCAAACCACAAACAGACAAACAGATAGAGACATGTCTCTAAAAAAATCTTAACCAAACCAGAAACAGACAAACAGATAGAGAAATTATGAGGGTTTCTTGTTCATCACGGATCTCTAATGAACTCGTGAGATTCAGTTGCTTTAAAGCTATTAAAGCTATTATGTAAGGCTACCATGGAAATCAAATAATTATGATTACCGTGCAATTAGGCTTACAGCTCAAGCAGTCGTTTGCAGTTATTGCTAAATTGTGGAAACCTAAAACGAATAGTACATATTTTATAAGCTTTGTCTTTAATGCTTTGGGAAGAAATCTCTACAGAGGTTATGTGACGTAGCATTCGCGGACCGGCGGGGTTATCACGTAACTCGCAATGCGAAATTATCGTAATTGGTTAGTTATTGCGAAATGTATAATAGACTTGTATTTTGGTGGCAGTTATTACAGCTTGATATATTCTGTACTTTCCATCGTCGGCACTTGGTAAAATTCCATTGTTATTAGACGCTTTTACTATTCCACTTGTACATAAATTTCACTTTTACACAATTTTTTATTATATTACTCGACCGGTTTCACTTTTTAAAGCATATTCAGGATTTAATATACTTAACATCCTGAAGATGCATTAAAAAGTGAAACCGGTCGAGTAATATATTAAAAAGTTGTGTAAAAGTGAAATTTATGTACAAGTGGAATAGTAAAAGTGTCTAATAATTACAGCTTGATTAGTTTTGGTGTTGTCATATTGCAAAAAGTGCATCTAGCGACCAGCAAGCAATTGGCGACGTTTTTGATGATATTTCGTTAGCTAATCGCTGGCGGATCGCAATCTTGAAGTGTCAATGTAATAATGAATAAAAAAAATATTGAAAACAAAAAATCCGACTGCATCTTGAAAAAAGATTCATTGCCTTAAACGAAAACTAAAAAGAAAAAACAAGCCCAGTAGCTTAGAATCATGTTAAGTAATAATTAATAACTCAACCACTAAAATTGTTGTACAATCGATATACATATAAAACAATCCATGAATTTTAATTCATCACAGAACTATTAACAGTCGGGGCCATTTGCAAAAATTTGATAGCTAATATTACCGGAGAAGACCAAGACTAACATTCAATGACCACAATTATATGGTCAAATGGAAAATTCGAAGACGTAGCAGGATTCTTCTTAGTTAGTAGTCAAGATGTTAGTGATAGGTATTATCCTTCTATCGCCTTTTACAAGATGTCTAGCCTAGTCAATCCATTTTTCAAAGAGGAGCCTGGGTCAACACTTACTCATCTGAAACTTAAACTAAGATGTAAATAGTTTGACTGTTAAATACTACAGATACATATTGTAGAACATATTAGTTAATGGTCATATGTAATCACTAAATATATAGTAAAAAAAGAACATTGCTAAACTACATGGTAAGTCTCAACTAAATTAGTGTATTAATATTCAAAAATAAATAAAACAATCTAAAGCTCAAAACTTGCTTTGAACGCCATTCCAAAGATCAAAACAGATTATCATTTAGCTTGACTGAGCTTAAAATACCTTAATTTAGTGGAAAGTTTCAGGTATGGCCGGCAGGGTCAACCGGTTTACAGATTTTTGACACGCTTTTATTAGCTTGGTTCTCGTCTGTTTGTATGTTAGTATGTAACGAAAACTTTGAACATGGATTTGACGTACTTTAAAACGTCGGATTAATTTGAACCCTTGCAGTCTTTTTAAGGACCGATGACAATGCAGTAATATAAACAGTAAAATCTATTATCCTTACCAAGGTCTTCAGATTTGTTTCTTTTGTACCCGATCAGCTCATCTACTAAAAATAAAAAATAAATACTTAATAGTTAAAAAGCTAAAAAGCACGCTGTTATAAAAACCAATAGCCGAAATAGCGTCAGTGCTTGTCACTGTCGTGTTCCGGTTTGGAGGGTAAAGTATCCGAGTAAGTTTATGCATGTGGCATTAGACCTCGCCAGAAGATAGCACAACGCACCATTAACATCTTTAGTGTCTATAGGCTATGGTCTCTTTTCATCAGGAGCCCATCTGCTTGTTTGCTATCTTATGATATAAAAAAATATGCAGTCTTCTACCAGTCAACCCGTAGCAAACCAAGAATAGATAATTGTAATCTTTTATTTTTATGACAAAAACACCCTTCAAGATTCTCTCATTATTGTCGTAGGCAGTATAATTTCGGTCGTAGACAGGACGACAGAAATAAATTGAGCTGTCTGCCTGGTTTAATAATATATTGTTTTCTGAAAGCGTAGCGTCTAAGTTCTTAATAATAAAACGTTATATCTTTAACACAGGTGTCAATGCCTGCCTGAAGTTTTTGTTTATTACTTGCAGTATTTCATGTAGAAAGACTTTACATGGTTTATAGAATTATTGCCTTTTTGGTTGCAAGAAATATATTTATGCAGCTGCAGCGGGCTGCAAGCTGCTTAGCTGCAGCTAGGCAGCGTGCAGCCAGCAGCATTATAATAGTTTTTGGTGAATCCCGCGGGATCACCCACCTTTTCCGGGATAAAAAGTAGCCTATGTGCTATTTCAGGTCATCATCGACCTGTGTGCCAAACTTCTTTTGCATGGTTGAGTAACAAACATTCATACATCCATACATCCGTCAATCCAAACAATTAAACATCCAATCTTCCCATTTATAATATTTATATAGATTATAAAATAGCAAACTAGCATTTTCCTCGTATTGATCTGGAAACATTTTGAAGAATAGGCCATCTACTGTTCTTCCAGACAATTCGTAAGAGGCTAACTATTGGCTATACGAGTCTGTCATGGCTACTAGGTGGTAAGGCTCTGCATTATCTTGCCCGAGTCTGGTACCATTACCTTACCTATCCCTGCAGCAATAGCGCCAGTGCCTTTAACTATCGTTTTCCAGTGTGGAAGGTAAGGTAGCCGGTGATCTTATGAATGCTATTAACATCTTTGGCGATGTTTTTTTCTTTTTATAACATAAAATCAGCGGCGTGCACAGGATTATGATACTGAGTATGCGACGGAGTACTCGGACACAAAAACTTTTTCTTTTATAGATTTTAGCGGCGTGCACATGATTATGACACATTTTATTCATTTACTTAATATTAATTAAAATCATCTAAAACGTACGAACGTTTTATTAAAATATCTGTGAATGGCAAGTAAAGCACTGCTTTTCTGCCTACAAGGAGCGCACGCGCCTGCATAAAATAGCAAACAAGCAGATAGGTCTCCTGATGGTAAGAGTCAACCATCCCCTTAAGACACCAAAGATGTTAATGGTGCGTTGCTATCTTGCAGTGAGGTCTTATGCCACATGCATAAGATAACCGGCTACCTTACCCTCCAAACCGGAACACGACAGAGACAAGCACTGACTCTATTGCGGCAGGAATAGGTAATGCGCCGGTACCAGATCCGGGCGAGACAATGCAGAACTCTACCACCCCGTAAATTAGTTCCTTTCAATCAGGAGTGCAATTTGCTTCTTTGCTATTTTATGATATAAGAAAAGCTGATGGTTTTCGTAATAAACAAAAAAGATCATTACTTATAGCGTATAGAATTACCCTGTTTTTAAAAAACAGCCGTAAAAGTGACGACGACGACGTGTTTACGTTAAAAGCAACCTAACAGACAAACTGAATGATTGCCTAACAGTATGAGTAAAGTTCAAGGCTTAGGTCAGGTAAGGACTAGTCGATGGATCTCCGCTGTGTCAGGCTTCTTTTACAGGTATGGGACCTAAAGGCATCCTAACAAATCGATTACTTACTTTTCACGACGATATAGCGAGATATTTTAGATGGGTTTCTTCCCGCTTGCAAAATTCCCGCAGCTCTGCTTTTCATCTATGATCAAATGTTCACTCTGTCATGTAAAGAATATGTCATAATTTTATTTTATCCAATATTCAAATGAAAAAGCTAATGTTAATTCGAATAAATGCATTTGCTTTTAATTTTATGAAGAAAACAAATATTTTTTTCCAAACAATAGGTAATCTGGAACATAAAAGTTACATACATACCTTTGGTAAGAAAATATAGAATAATTGACCACTATAATTTTTAGAATTTGTGATATGATGCATGTTTCTTAGACTTTTTTAGCCATGTATGTGTATTTCGAGCCCTGTATTAACATTCCGCAATTTACGACACCATAACTGATAGCGATAGAGTGCCGCTAGCGTCACTGTTTACACTTCTAAAATGTTAATGTTCGTTGTAATTATATTTTTCGGTATATTATTTACTGAGTTGATTATAAAAGGCTTTCGGAAAAAAATAAACGTAATGAATAAGTGAAACAGAAGCTTTTTCTATGATTATTTTAATTCTTCATATTGCACCAAATCCCACAATAAAATAGCCACCGACCACACAGCCTATAGACGGCTAATGTTTGATTTTTCGTATTGAATGCATTCTGGCAACTAGCTGAGGTAAGACGAAGTGGGGTTGCAACGCCGTAATTGGCTAACTCAAGGCCACAGTGAAAGATAGTAATGTACAGAGCATCTGATTGGTCGACACTGATTACCCAATCACTACTCATTGGCGCGTGGACATTTACATTGGAACTATAAGTCAGATGTGTTGACACAAGTCATTCGCCTATTATTAGGTGTCTATGGGCTGTGTGGTCGGTGAAAATAGCTTTCCATATTAGTAGGTGTAGTAACAGCGAAGTTGTTTTGGTAGGGTTTTTTGACTTTTTACTCTACTAAAAATAAAGCAAACGGTATTTTACTACAATTCAATATTAGTAAATTTTCGACTAAGCAGTCTTTTTGGACTGAATCCAGCCACATAACAAAAGAAAGTATAAAAATTTATAGCGAATAAATGCATTTTAGGAGAGTACGTCTAGACGGGTTATTAGTCACGATATTCCGAGAGTTTATATTGCAATTTCCAAATCATTTTTATTTAATATGAAATTTTGCATTCTAGATCACTTGCAGCTTGTTAATATACTATTATTTTATCTCTTTTTAATTCAATTTGTGATGATTACATTAAATAAGTGTTAGACAATGGTTTTAGAAATCACTGTAAATAAGTATTTAGGCTCGCTTGCACTGAACTAATTAACTATTTTTTAAACGCATTTAACCATTGTAAAAGTCATTAAAAAAAAATCTGCAATCTGTTAATTAGTTGACCCTGCATAACATCCCTGAAACTTCCCGCTAAATTACACTAAACCACTAAATCCCGATAAATAATCACAAAGAAATTAAAATTGTACCTCAGCATACATTTTTAAGCTTAAAGAGTTTAAAAACCTAAATTTGTAAAAATTCAGCTCTTAATTGTGTATTCTTTACAAAATCGATAGATTAAAAAATGTCGAAAAATGTCAAAAACAATTTTTCAAAAATTTTTGTCATTGATAAATCCCAAACGAATCAACCGATTTTAATCGATTACGGTGTTTGACGCAGTTTTTTTCATGAGAAGAGCTGACTAGATTTTTAAATAAATTGGTATTTTAGCTCGAAAGTTATTTTAAAAATATAAAGTAAAAGAATTCGACAAAAATTTTGTTCCATTTTTGTAGCGTCTTGAAGTATCAATTATATTATACATGCAACTATTTTTATGTTACTTTTTAAAATTAAAAACTTTATTCTTATCTCCCAGGTTAAAATATTAATTTAATGGGAAGTAAAATGACTACGATGAAATAATTTTTTTTTTTATGCACAATTATTAACTGAATGTTGCCAATAGATATTTTCCGTAAGTTTGTATATTTTTGTTTTCTAAGTAATTTTTTAGTAAAATTATTTTTAACTTAGATCTGCTTTTAAAAATTTACTTACAATATTATTAAAAGTATATTTAAAATTATATTAGATTACAGATTAAATTAAAATTAATTAAATTATATTATACGTAAAATATTTACGGTATGGATTCGTACATTCGTACTTTATCACGCTTGTATCTATATACACTTGTATAAATGCAATGAACAGTGATGTTTAGAAAAATTATGTATACTTTTTAAACTCTTATGAAATTTCTACCAATTATCTATTTCTGTTAGTTTGTCTTAAGTATTAAGAAAGCTTTAATTTTTGATATATTAAATTGATTTTAATTTTTGAAACAGTAATTGACGTAATTTTTAAGTACCTACTAGTATTTTAGAAACTTAAAAAGAGATTGATTGAAATATTTCAAAGTTACGACGACAAAATACTTTTCAAAATTTTTCGTCAACAATAATTACAGTTCTCGAACGAATGAACCTATTTTCACGTAATTTACGGCATTAGACGTTTTATGTAATTGAGTCAAAAACCACTATTATTCACTAAAGACTAGCCGACCCACGCAGCTCTTCTCGCAAATAAATTATCATATCGTCAATAAATTTCATCCAATATTTTATCCCTTTATTTCGGTTCCTTAGGGATTTATTTAAAATAAAAACGAACAAGTGCGAGTCTGATTCGATCATGAAGGGTTCCGTATTATTGTACGGAACCCATCATGATCGTGTGGTGGGGGGGGGGCTTAATATTTATTTAATTCTGTTTTTTAGTATTTTTTTGTTATAGTGGCAACAGAAATACATCATCTTTGAAAATTACAACGGTTTATCAAGGTTTATGAGATACTGCTTGGTAACAGATGGACATACAGACAGACGAATGCACAGCGGAGTCTTAGTAATAAGCTCTGGTTATTCTTACCCCGTCCTTTCAACTATTTTCTTGCAAATTTCATCAAATTTGGTTCAACGGTTTAGCCGTAAAAACGTAACAGACAGGCTGACTTTCGCATTTATGATATTAAGTATGGATATTGTATAATTGCAGTACTTATCTAAAATATTATATTAGCTCTTGAACTATAGTCTAGCTCTTACGTACTATTACTTAGATTGTAGAGCTGCAGTGTTTTAGAAATGAAATGAGATTCCAGCTGTCTTTTTATTTATAGAAGAAGCTGACTAAAGTTTACTAAGCAAACAAAAACTATTTAATATGAGCGAAGTTGTTTAAGTTTAACTTGTCTTCGTCTAATTAAAATTCATTAGAATATTTCTTAGACTACCAATAAATATATATGGTAGACTTCAGAAAGTGTCCAAAATGCAAAGGTTATGTGTGTCTATTTCTCTCTGTGTGTGTGTTTGTGTGTGTGTGTGTGTGAGTGTGTGTGTGTATGTGTGTGTGTGGGAGATAGAAAGAGAGAGAGAGTGTGCTTGTGTTTTTTTCTCAATCGTGATGTAACGGCATTAATTATTACCGCCACAATAGCTTCAATGTCGTGTTCCGGCTTGGAGGATAAGGTAGTCGGTAAACTTATGCATGTGGCATTATCCTCCCACCACATGAATAACAATGAAATAATAACATCTTTGGTATTTATAGGCGATGCTTTCTCTTTCCATTAGGAGAGCCATCCACTTTTTTGCTATCTAATGAAATAAAAAAACATATCAGAGATTATGTTGCTCATAAGTATAAGATTTTAGCCAAATATATAAAAATACACAGTATAGTTGATAAAATACGATTTTATTATAATATAATAGAATTTATGCTCACGGAGAAAATTCAGAGAATATTAGAATGCATAATAAAAATAACAGTCTTAGTCTGAAAGGTTGTTGTAGAATTCTTCCCTTATTTATTATTTACGGCTCCAAGCCTGATTTCGTTTTCTTATGCTAGAAATTTCATACATCTACAAAATGTTTTCCAAATTCAACAGAAATTTTGCGTTTCTCAAGATTATGTATTAAATAATCTGTAACTGGATGACCTGTACAGTTTCATTCGCAATTGATACCACCTTTCATCTCCTATAAAAAGCATCTCCTTGTCTCACTCACTGTTAATATGGTTTAGCAGTGAAACCATGACAGACGGACAGACTAATACATTTTTAAAATGAGTATGGATAATTGTAACATTATTCTCTCTTGACGAGATATATTAAGTATACGTTTTATTGAGTTTTAAGCTTTATAGTAGAAACTAGAGTTGCTTTCACGTGATTAAAAAACCACAAAAGCATCATTCTTTATACCAGTGTACTGTTAAATCGAAGGCTTAGCCGTAATTTCGTTTTTCTAAACTAATATTACATATAAAGATGGTAAGAAGGTAAGATGCTTGTTTATTATAGATAAAAAAAATCTATTGGACCGATTTTGAAAATTCTTTCTCCAATACAAAGATAAATTATCATTGATTAACAGAATCTATTTTTTTTTACCCAATAGAGTATAAGAAAGCAATGTGCGTAGTGCGTAGCAACGTTCGCGTAAAGCCCCGTTTTCACTTTGATTAGTGCGAGTGTGAGTGTTTAATGCAGGTGCTTAGTATTAAGCCAAAAATACGTGAACATAGTCGTGGATCAGTGAGAGTGATTCGTAATCAGCGTAGTAAAAGTGAATAGATGCTTATTACTTATCACTCGCACTGATCAACGGCTGTCTTCACGTATTTTTATCTTAATACTAAGCACCTGCATTAAACACTCACACTCTTACTAATGAAAGTAAAACGAGGATTAACCGTCTTCGTTCGCGTAGCGTCTTAATTTATTGTATTGGTGACCGCTAAAGTCGGTGTCACCAATACAATAAATTAAGACTATTTAGGATTAAATAAGTAACGTAGAGACTAATCGAATAAGTTACGCAACAATTACTAACAATTAGTAACCATGGTAGTTAGCAACTAGCTGCAAGTATAAGCTAATCCAAAACGAATACAAATATTAATGATTCGCATTGGACTCTAAAAATAATATACTTAAATTTAGATTGAAATTTAAATAGGAACTAATAAAAAGCTGTGGGGTCGGATAACTCCCTTATTGCAGGCATCTTGCAAAAGGCATTACAGCTCTAAGTTATAATACTAACTTCGTAACAGCATGTCATACTTCAAACCACCATTCACACAAATACTAATAGACATGGTGTTGGGCGCAAAATGCATAGGCGCTCATATGAGCAAATGTATGTAAATGTCAAAAAATGTATGTAAATGTCAAAAAAATGCATAGGCGCTCATTTGAGCAAATGTATGCAAATGTCAAACGCTTGTAGTCTATACATTATTATATCGTAATGAAATATAAATATGCCATATTGTGCTATTTTATTGTCTCGAATAAAAAGTTATGGCTTAAGAAATACCTCTGGAGTGATTTTATTTCATCGGTGTGTATTATAGCTGTGTATTTCTCTGAATAAATGCAAGCGACGTTGACAACCAAAGAAATTACATTGAAAGGCGTTGGATACGCCTTTCAAGGTAATTTCTTTGGTTGTCAATTTTTAATTTATACTCCAAACCTACTACACGGACAACAACGCATCATAACATCTTTGATTTAAAGGCGATAGTTCACTCTTTCCACCGAAAAAATCACCTGCTTGTTTATTACCCTTTTAAATAAAATAAAAAATTGTTGTAATTACAATATTAGTGAGGCGAATTTCGCGTATCATAAATTTGAAAGTTTAAACCTCAAAACGATATGGTGTAGGCTGAAACTCAATTTTGCAAAAACCGGTTAAATGGCTATGTTAAATAGCTTTTTCCTATATGGTTGCGAAGCCATTATAACTTTAAAAACTTCTCGTCGACAAAATATATTTTTTTTATATCATCAGATAGCAAACAAGCAGATGGGTCTCCTGGTGGAAAGAGTCAACCATCGCCTAAAGACACCAAAGATGTTAATGGTGCGTTGCTATCTTGTGGCGAGGTCTAATGGCACATGCATAAGTTTACCGGCTACCTTACCCTCCAAACCGGAACACGACAGCGACAAGCACTGACGCTATTGCGGCAGGAATAGGTAAGGCGGTGGTACCAGACCCGGGTGAGACAATACAGAACTCTACCACCTAGTAGCCACAATGGTAGAGACTCGATAGCCAATCGGTTGCCTTTTACGACCTGTCTGGCGGAACGGCAGTTGGCCTATTCTGCAAAGGAGGCCGAGACCAACACGGCAGATATAAAAATATCGAAAGTTATATGAGTGGAATAATAAGTAAAACACGTATAATCACACATTATAAGCTTAAATTAAAATAAAAACAGAGAAAAAATGAACTGAATGAAACCAAACAACTCGATTGCATCCATAATATGTTCATGGCAACTTTATTGTATCTGACATAGTTGATAAACTGCTGGAGAACCATTTTCGCTGGTTTGTCCACAATCTACATAGATATAAGGAATAAATGACTTGATAAGAAATGTGATAATGCTGGGAATGAAATCCTTTGACTTGCGGGCCGAAGATCTTATTTTGAAGGATGCAAAAGATATATAAATAAGGAAAGAAAGATAAAGAAGTTGGGTTCTGGTTTTCACAGAGATAAATGATAACATTAAATAAAATTTGACAAGGAGATATTTGAAAACCCTGGGTCAGTCATAGGATTTTTAAGTGAACGCCTAAGAGGCTGAAACAAGGGATAAAAAGTTATATGAAATTTTATATATATATACAAATAATTAAAATTGGAGTGTCTGTTTGTAATATTAAAATAACCGGTTTTAACTAAATGCATATGGATATACAATGAATAATAATACAGATATACAATGCGAATGTGGAAGGATGTAGGTACCGGGGAAGACCAAGACTGATATACCACGATCAGATTGATCGAGTACTGTCCGAAGGTGGTGTCAAGAGTTTTCGCAACCGGCGTGTGTGTATGAAGAGAGTGATGAATGTGGAGGAAGCGAGACAAGCCTGCAAGGATCGTGATGTATGGCACTCGGCTCTCTCTGCCTACCCCGTAAGGGATCTGGCGTGAAGATATGTATGTATGCATATGGATGTATACACGGTACATATACCAAAATAACACTTTTTACGATTGTTGTCTGTCTGTCTATCTGTCTGTTTGTTCCGGCTAATCTCTGGAACGGGTGGACCGATTTTGACGGGACTTTCACTGGTAGATAGTTGATGCAATAAGGAGTAACTTAAGCTACTTTTTAAAAAAATTCCACGTGGACGAATTCGCGGGCGCAGCTAGCTATTGATATATTACTATTTTAGTGTCTACTCACGGGTATGTACTGCATGTATTTTTCTCCGTGTTAGTCCGGACTCGTTTGAAGAATAGACCAACTGCCGTTCTGCCAGGCAGGTCGTTAAAGGCTACTGATTGGTTACATGTGTCACTAACATCGTGACTGTTAGGTGGTAGAGTTCCTCAACGGCTCGCCCGGATATTTGGTACCACCGCTTTACCTATTCTTGTCGCAAAAGCGATAATGTTTGTCATTATCGTGTTCCAGTGTGGAGAGTAAGGTAGCCGGTAGACTTATGCATGTGGCGTTGTCATCCTGCCACACGGACATTAACGCAACATTAATATCTTTGGTGTCTATAGGCCAGGCGCGTGCGCTCCTTGTAGGCAGAAAAGCAGTGCTTTACTTGCCATTCACAGATATTTTAATAAAACATTCGTACATTTTAGATGATTTTAATTAATAGTAAGTAAATGAATAAAATGTGTCATAATCATGTGCACGCCGCTGAAATCTATAAAAGAAAAAGTTTTTGTGGCCGAGTACTCCGTCGCATACTCAGTATCATAATCCTGTGCACGCCGCTGCTATAGGCGAAGATTTCTCTTTCCATCAGGAGTGTCATCTGCTTGTTTACTATCTTGTGATTTAAAAATAAAAAATGTATGTATATTAAAATGTAATGTATTGTCAATAAAAAAGTGCAATACATTCCACTATTTGATTCTTATCAGTATTTCTCCTCTAGCCTCACTATTACATTTTTATGTTACACTAGCTGTTGCTCACGACTTCGTCCGCGGGGACTTGGTTTACTCCGCACAGCACCTCCCCCGTAGGTGATAGCGTGATAATATGTAGCCTATATGTTGACCCTACCTGTTAGTAATATTCATGCAAAATTTGAAGTAAATCCATGCAGTACTTTTTGAGTTTATCCTAGACATACATACAGACAAACAGACAAAAATTCTAAAAACTATATTTTTGGCTTCGATATCGATTGTAGATCACGCCCCAAGTATTCTCTTAAAAAAATATTCAATGTACAGTTTTGACTTTCCTACGATATTATTATTATTATATCTATATAGATTGTCTTTGTGTTTATGTATGTTCCATATTAAGTATACTTTTATATTTATTTATTTAAATTTTGTATACATATCTCTTCATGGACGTACCGAAGGGGGGTAGGAAGGGGCAGCTGCTCCCCCCCTGAAATTTGGTTACCTCTCTACTAACTATCTACTATTGTAGACAATAAGTTAAAAATATAATCTTAAAATGTTACAGTTGCCCCCCGGGCCCTAGAACCTTGGTACGCCCATGTATATCTGCAAAAGTAAACTTAACGCCCACGCTCTGCCAGTCATACTCAAAAAATACAGAGGAGGCACAAAAATAGACCAACTGTATACAGAAAAGAATAATTAGAATAATTTAAACTCACAAATTATATAAAAAACATAACTTATACAAAGAAAAATATTTTAAAAAATTTATATATATTATATACCTAGTGGTATATAATTTATATAATAAGGTATTTATTATATACCTTGTGAATAATAAAAAAATGCCCAATGAATCTACACGAATACATACATTTCCATATTTAAGAATAAAAAACATATTGCTATAGATAAATATATACTAATATACATATTACAGACTACAAATATATATGGATATTAATATATACTATATAACATCTTCATACCAAAGAAGTAAATGAATAAAATTATATAAGCGAATTATAAGCAATCAAGAATAATGCCTAAGTAAATGATTCCTGACGCTTAAAGGAAAGTTTCGAATCTTATATTGAAGTATATAATTAATTCACTAGTTGTAGCAGTAAAGTGAGACTAAATATATTATTTCATTTGAACTGCTAATATCAATAATATCTTGCCATCTCCTGGACTAAGTTCAGGAGCGACGAGTCATTTTAACTGCGGTTTTATTAAAAACTTTATTACATCAGCTCATACGCAGCACAGCTCTCCTTCTAACTTAAATTTATAACTTATGATAAATACTTTCTAGAATAAAGTTTTCAGAGGTTTGAGAAGCTTGTTCAAAAGCAAGCAAGCAAAAACATAATTTTGTCACTGTCTTGCATGTTATGAAAAATATCATTAACTAGCTGACCCGGCAAACGTTGTTCTGCCTTTTTAACTACTCTTATTTTTTTCTGTATTTTTAAACCTTCCTTGGACTTAAACAATTAATTCAAAACCAAAATTAGTCAAATCGGTTCAGCGGTTCTCGAGTCTTAGCAAGACTAACGAACAACAATTGATTTTTATTATATACTAGCTGACCCGGCAAACGTTGTACTGCCAACTTTGTGTCTACTTTTCCGTTTTTTTTCTACATTTTTTGACCTTTTAAACCTAACCTGAACCTCCATGAATATTTTAAAACCAAAATTAGCCAAATCGGTCCAGCCGTTCTCGAGTTTTAGCGAGACTAACGAACAGCAATTGCTTTTTATATATATAGGTAGATATAGATACGTGAAGGCAAAACTTTGGACCCCTTTTTAAGACTGTTGCGTGAACGGTGGAGTGTGAAATTAGGCACAGTTAAAGTTTACGTTGCAGAAAAATGCAAAAACCTAATATATTTTAAAATAAAATGCATTAAAAATACATTAAATTAATAAAAACAACTTTACTCACATTAAATTCATTTGACACACATGATATTATACACACATGTCTAACATTTTCTTTACGGCTAAAATCAGTTGTCAAATTAAAAGAGATTGTGTTATTTATTCTATGGTCGAATTTCGGCCACAGGCGTAAGCTAGTATGTCATATTATGTATCCTTGTCAGGTTTTTTTATATAATCAATAGGAAAAAACGTGAGCGACTCTTACAGTAGTCGCATATGATGTGTAACATATTATCAATGTTGCCAGGTCCATTTTTATAAAATCACAGGATGCGACTAGAAAAAATCAGGAGATCTATGGAGAAGTTTTTCGAAAAAATTAGAAGATGCATGTTGTTTAATAAAACAATGTCACATTAGGAACATTTTTAATTTAGTCATGTATCATCTTAGCAGGGTGTATGTTAACTGATTTATTTCGCTTCATGTGGAACAAGATTCTCGTTTTAATATTCAACTATGTGCTGATACCATATTGTCTCTTTTAAGATGATATTTTTGTAATGCCAACCCAATGAAGTCAATTTTGTGTTTCATTTCATGCAGGTTTTGTTACTTATCAAATTTTAAAGTATTTGAAAAAATCAGAACGCTTTCAGTTAAAATCAGTAGATCAGTAGAATTCTGAGAAAATCAGTAGATCCCCGAAAAATCAGGACCTCTGGCAATCCTACTATGAAATTGAAGTGAAATATATGGTTACACAACAGAAAACATGATTTTCCTGATGGAAATTACCTAAGACAACCATCGGCAAGATAACCAAAGACAATAATGTGATCACTTACTGTCAGGTAACCCGCATGTTATTTTACCCCTTATTCCTTAATTGAATATGACAATCATATTTAATCACAATGTGATTCATATCTTTCCCTCGGATTAAACTGGATATCCCTTTCAAGGCAATTTCTTAGATTGTCAATGTCACTTGCATTTTATACCACGAAATACAGAGTTATAATTACTTACCGATGAAATAAAATCACTCTAGAGCTATTCTTTAAAGCTTAGCCTTTTTATTTGACACGATAAAATAGCACAATACGGCATATTTCTATCTATTTAAATATAAATATATATATATATATATATATATATATATATATATATATATATATATATATATATATATATATATATATATATATATATATATATATATATATATATTATATTGCAGAAAGAAATTCGCGTCCGTTATCTTGAACCTGTAAATATATTGTATCTTGTATCTTGTATCTTGAAGTTGTAATCATATTCGTAATCAGCACTCCCAAAACCATGAAAACGATTCCCATATTGATTTTGTTTAAAAATCGTGGCCGCCATCATGAACCTCGTAATATATTATCATAGAAGCTGTGCCCGCGACTTCGTTCACGTGGAATTTCTAAAATAAAAGTAGCGTAAGTTAAATTTTATTACATTAGCTATCTGCCAGTGAAAGTCCCGTTAAAATCTGTCCATCCATTTCAGATATTAGCCAGAACAAACAGACAGATCAAAATTGTAAAAAGTATAGTACAGTCAAAAATTGTAGATATGTCTATATACATATATTTTATTTAATATATCTTTAATCGTTTGACATTTACATACATTTGCTCATATGAGCGGCGAGGCATTTTCCACCCATCACCGTGTTTATTTTCAGACTAAATACTAAATCGGAATCCAAATTCATATCAACAAAAACTTAAATTACACAGTCTAGAACAAAAGCCTTCATAAATTGTGGGCAACATTACGAGATGTGTATTTGGGCGGCGGCCAACGGGTCCCGAGTTCGGTGCCAGGTCGGTTTCATCTGCTAACGATTACCTGATCTCGCGAGTTCTGAGCTTTGTTAGATCCTGTTGTATCTTGATAAATGATAGAGCTATTGGATTTATATTTGAGTATTTCAGCAATAAACTAAACTTTATAATTTTATTCGGACTAGCGATCGGTCCGTTGGTCGAGTAGTTAGCTACACTGATTACACAAATAATGGGGCTCTGGTTCGATTCCCGACAGGGATAAGTATTTGTGTGAAGAACACAAATATTTGTATTTCTGGATTTGGGTGTTTTTCAGACATATTTTACTATTTATTTATGTGTAGTAGCTGACCTGGTAAAGGTTGTTTTGCCAAATAAATTATTGAATTACCAATATCGCTACTAATAGAAGGGTGAAAATTTACGTTTGTATGTATTTTTAATGCCACATCATAAAAAAGCATCTTCACGCCCGTATTCCCAAAGATGTAGGCAGAAATACAACAAGTGCCGATTGCCCGAAGATATTTAGTCCCACAATGTGATAGGTAATATATATACTCGTAGAAATAATAATTACTCTGAAATTCACTAGGTGGTAGAGTTCTGCATTGTCTCGCCCGGGTCAGGTACCACCGCCTTGCCTATTCCTGCCGCAATAGCGTCAGTGCTTGTCGCTGTCGTGTTCCGGTTTGGAGGGTAAGGTAGCCGGTAAACTTATGCATGTGGCATTAGACCTCGCCACAAGATAGCAACGCACCATTAACATCTTTGGTGTCTATAGGCGATGGTTGACTCTTTCCATCAGGAGACCCATCTGCTTGTTTACTATCTTATGATATAAAAAAAAAAAAATTAAGAATTTGTGTGCATGGTACCAAAAATGTCGTCTGAGGAGTCGATTTTGAGCATTTTAAAGATATTTATACTATTTTGAACCAAGTGACCTAAATTATTTTTTATTTTTTTTATCATAACTGACATAGCCTAAGCTATCATCCCACGCCCGCTTGACGCTATGTTTCGGGACATGTATACATAAGATGTGTGTCAAATGAATCATAGTATGCGTAATGTTTATTTTTATTAATTTGATGTATTTCTAACTAGCTGTTGCCTGCGACTTCGTCCGCGCGGACTTCGTTTACTCCGCACTGCTCCTCTCCTGTAGGTGATAGCGTGATAATATGTAGCCTATATGTTGACCCGACTTGTTAGTAATATTCATGCAAAATTTGATGTAAATCCATGCAGTAGGTACTTTTTGAGTTTACCCCGGACATACATACAAACAAACAGACAAAAATTCTAAAAACTATATTTTTGGCTTCGATATCGATTGTAGATCACGCCCCAAGTATTTTTTTAAAAAAATATTCAATGTACAGTTTTGACTTTCCTACGATTTTATTATATGTATATATAGATTACTTAAAAATATAAGCTTTCTGCACTCATTCGCCATATAAACTTTAACTGTACCAAATTTTACACTTTTTTTATAATATAAAATAGCAAATAAGAAGATGGTCTCCTGACGGAAAGAGTCAACCATCGCCTATAGACACCAAAGGTGTTTACTGGCTACCTTACCCTCCAAACCGGAACACGACAGCGCTGACGCTATTGCGGCAGGAATAGATAAGGTACCAGACCCGGGCGAGACAATGCAGAACTCTACCACCTAGTAGCCACGATGTTAGTGACTCGTATAGCCAATCGGTCGCCTTTTACGACCTGCCTGGCAGAACGGAATTTGGCCTATTATTCAAAGTAGCCCCGGACCAACACGGGGAACACTTTTTCGTTTGCGTAATTGTAAAAAGGAGAACTTTACATCACTTATTCATATATACCTATATTTTTATATCTTAAGCGTTCCATTTTAATCTGAACCATCTTTTGAAGAGTTGAACTTCTATCATTCTACCAGGTAGTACCTAGGTAACGACCAATGACGTTTGCGATGGATTCTTAAATGGTTCCTCTTATTGGTCGGTACCGTTTTCGAAGAATAGACCTTTATGTCCCTGCCAGGCAATATGAAAAATATAACGATTATTACATCTGTCACTAATATTATGACTACTATATGGCAGACTTACCAAAGGCCTTACCCAGGTTTAGTAATACTACCTTATCTATCACTGAAGCAATAGCGTCATTACTTGTTACTGGTGTTTTCCAACGTAGAGGATTAATTAGTCTTTAAACTTACTATGAAGTAACCTTACCGTCCAGCCACCAGATTGCAACGTACCTTTAACATCTTTGGTGTCTACACGCGATGGTTTTTCTTTCCACTAAACCCATCTGATTATTTGCTATCTATTGATATTATTTAATAAAGTATTTTTTATATTATAAGATTTTAAACGAACACAATCACTTCCAATGATCACTCCATACTCACTTCTTCACTTCACTTCATACCTCTTAATAAATGAATTTGATTTTAAATTTCAAAAGATTTATTACTGGTACGAATTTCGGTATCAGAAATATATAAATCTTTAAATACAGTTGTCGCAACTTTAACGACACTAAACTTTTTAATTGTTGAAGTCTTCCGCGAGGTTTCGAATTTTAAACTCGGTTAAAATATCCGAAAGTCTAATAAGTCCAACAAATTGCAATTAAGTGGTACTGGTAGTTAAGAGTTGCCAAACTTTTGAAGATTTAAAGGACAGATTTTTAAAACGTAAAAAAATATTTAAAACCACGCGCTATAATTTGTTTAATATTATTTTATTAAGTGAATTATGTTAATGTTAATCTTATATATATATATATATATATATATATATATATATATATATATATATATATATATATATATATATATATATATATATATATATATATATATATATATATATATATATATATATATATATATATATATATATATATATATATATATGGGTGATTCCGTTCTAACTGTGATATTCAATGTCCTGTATTGTTTGTTCTCACAGGTCATTAATTAATAATTAATTTATGAAATTTTTGTGCTTATTGGAAAATTATAAACATATTTCAACATTATTTTCATATAATATAACTTACAGAAAACTTACAATATATCACTTAAATGTCAATACCGTGTCATGTCCATTTCTAGAATTTATTTATAAATTGTTAGTTTTTTGTCGTAATAAATGATTTAAACTAATTACCTCATAAATTCTAATGTTTACGACAAAAAAAAACTAACAATTTATAAATAAATTCTAGAAATGGACATGACACGGTACTGACATTATATCACAGTTAGAACGGAATCACCCATATATATATATATATATATATATATATATATATATATATATATATATATATATATATATATATATATATATATATATATATAAATCAATCCCTATTTTCCTTGGTCACGACATCACGCCTGAATGGCTGGACCAATTTCGGTAATTTTTTTTATTGTGTTTGTAATTGTAAGGAGGAGGTTCTTATAAAAGAAAATATTAAGAAAATTGCACGGAAAATAGAAAATTTAAGAATACTTAATCACCATATAAAGTTTAATGCCATTTTGGCTGCGTGGAAGGACAATCCCAGGACTTATATAAATTACGTGTCACGTTGTTTGTCCGCTATGGATTCCTAATATGAATGGCAAAATAACGTTTGCCGGGTCAGCTAGTATAATAATATTAATTATATGACAATTTTGTTTGAATAACAGTAAGAAATTTCACACCTTTCTACTATTTTTAACCGACGAAAACACGGAGAAGCTTCTCAATTCGACGCATATATATCAACTTTCCGCTACGTATGTAGATAAGCCCCCCAATTCACGTAATTGAGTCAATGCGCTAAAGGGTCTCACACACATAAAGACGATAAAACTTCGAGACGTGCCACGACGCGGCATAATATGTAAGAAAATGTGTAAGAGTATTAAACCCTGCGGCTCGATTGCCTTTTGTTACGTGAATTAAGCCCAAGGCAGTTACTGCTTTTGCCCCGATTTTCGAAAATAGAGTTTTCACCAGATCTCCACGTTTTGAGATCCTGGGAACATTTTCCTACTATTTTCGCGATGTCAGTCAGTCAATATGTCTATATGTATGTATGAATTAGTGAGTGTGTGTATGGAAACACAACTTTTGTTCCGTAACGTAAGCATAATATGATCCGGGAGTTATAGTTGACGAAATATTAAAAAAGTGTTTTTTCGACATAACTTCAAGATTGTATAACCAATTAATTTTCAACTTTCTGCAATATCTTAGTACTTACAAAACTAAGTCAAATGAAGTTTTAAAAATAAAAATCGAATAAAATTTTCAAATGTTACGGCTTTTCAAATATTAATATTTTGTTGTTTACATCAAATTTAATTTAATACTTTATTGTATACAGCACAATTAGGATAAAAAAAATAAACATAACTTAAGTACATTGGGCGAGCTTATCTCTACTTAAAGAGATTTCTTCCAGCCAACCCGTAAAAGGAGATAAGAAAAAAAAATGAAGTAGACTTGGTATACAAAAAAATAGTTATTATGCTAACATACCTAAACTAAATATATATTAATGAAATACAAAAAAAGTGCATACGATATAAAGAAAACTTACAGTTCAGTTAGAAAGCGTTCTTTGATGCGATTTTTAATAGAAACAAAAATCTGGCAGAGGCGATTACTAGGTACAGAGTTCCACAGGTGTATGAGTATGCAGCAGATTTACAGGAGGAAAGTGCAACAAGGTTCTAACGTTTGAGCGACACGGGGTATCAGGAGATTGCAAAAAACTGAAAGTCACGGCTATAGGATTTATTTTTATTTATTTAAATACTTTATTGCACAAAAAATAGTACAAAAGGCGTAACTTAATGCTATTAAGCATTTTCTCACAGTTTACCTTTCTTGATGCTGAGAGAAAAAGCTTGGGTAGTGCATAAAAAACTAATTATGAGCTATCAATAAAACTAAATACTAGATTCTAAATTACCATAACTAATCTATTTTTGTGATATACTACAACAAAGGAAGTAAGCTACATAACAACATTAGTGTTAATAATACATATATTCTATCCAATAGTTAAATAAAGATTGACTACTTACATAGAAGATAAATATATATACACCGTTATTCAATAATTATTATAGAACTTTACTTATAACATTTACAGATATTAACATAATATAAAATACACACATATACAAAATTAAGTATTCTGACAATTTAAAAAGTGCTCGTACAATGCAGTTTTAAAATTTGATAAAGTAGATGATTCACGCATCTGAGACGGGAGAGCATTTACTTAATATTTTAAAAAAACTTTTAAGTTAAAATAAAGATTGACTTAAAAATCTTTTCTTTCTAAAAAACTGCGTCAAATACAATAAATTGGATCTTAATTGGCTGTATTTATTTAGGATTTATCAATAACGAAAAATTAAAAAAAAAAACAGATTTTTTATATTACTTCGACATCTTTCAGACTGTGGATTCTGTAGCAATGAAAACATTTTAGAGCTCAAAAATTGCATTCAATGCCATTCAAAAATCAAAATCAATTATCATTTGCAAAATGTATAGCAGACAGCTATTCAACAATGAAATTACTGACATTTATAACAAAATTAAGAATTTTGAACTCTAAAAAAATCAATGTTTAGGTATAGTTTTTGTTCCTTTGAGCTTAAAATACTTTAATTTAATGGGAAATTCAGGGATGACCCGCAGGGGCTACCGTTTAAGAGATTTTTTTTTAAATGTAAAACCACGCAGGCTTTTACCACAAACCACATAAATACTAATAGACATAGCGTTTGGCATTGAACGTATAGCCGTGCATATGAGCGAATGCTCATATCACTGTCAAAAGTATGGCAAATTATATAGGCAAATTGACACCAATTGTAATTGAGTTTTTATTGTTGACGTACTGTTGCATACATTCTCGTATTTATCAGTTCAATGTCTTAAGAAGGCGTCTCCATTTACTTCGTGGCTTTTACAGAGCGGTCCGATTTTGATAACTTTTTTTGTTGGAATAGGTATACTCCGGTCGTGGTCCCATTTAGGTTTTTTTTAATTCCAACCATAAGAATACGTAAACAAGGGATGATTGATTGTTCACATACTGAATTTAATGTATGACTACGCACAACTTTTCGTCGCGTTAATTTTTTGTTAAGAAGATATTATTCACATGTTAACTATCATAGAAATTGAGATAACTAATTCTTTACACTTTTTAAACTTTTATTTAAAGTATGGACGTACCAGAATATAAGCGAAACTTGGTATCACTAACTGGTATCCAGCTATACAGTTCAAATCTAATTTTAGACCTTCGAATACTGGCATTGCGTTACAATTAATACGAAATCTGTTAATTGAATTATAACTTAAGACAGTGGCGGCTTGATGAGAAACGAGAGAGGATATCTATGGCAAAGGAATTATGAATTTAAATGGAGATATTTTTCAAGACACGCAAATAACTTTTGATAACCGCCATTTAGAATCCGAACAAGGGTATATAAATCCTAGGACAAATTACATAAATTGATTTGAACCTGCAGTAAAATGACTTTTTTTTATATTATAAGATAGCAAACAAGCAGATAGAACTCCTGCTGGAGTCAACCATCGCTTACAGACATCAAAGATGTTAATGATGCGTTGTTATCTTCTGACGAGGTCTAATGCCACATAAGTTTACCGGCTAACTTACTCTCCAAACCGGAACACATCAGTGAATTATTAAAATATTGCGGCAGGAATAGGTAAGTTGGTGGTACCAGACCTGGGCGAGCCAATGCAAGACTCTACCACCTAGTAGCCACGATGGTAGTGATTCGCATTGTCAATCGGTCGCCTTTAACGACCTGCCTAATGATGTAGGTATGAGTCCATGATATTAATACGTAAACACACTAGTTGACCTGATAAATGTTGCCATACAAATTATTTTTATTGAATACTAGCTGTAGCCTGCGACTTCGTCCGCGCGGACTTCGTTTACTCCGCACTGCCCCTCCCCTGTACGTGATAGCGTGATCATATGTAGCCTATATGTTGACCCGACCTGTTAGTAATATTCATGCAAAATTTGAAGTAAATCCATGCAGTGCTTTTTGAGTTATGAGGTGGGATAATTTCATATTTAATATTTAAATACTTGAGAGAAAAAAAAAGATAGGATGGAAGAAAAACTATCCTATCTTTTAAGTTGGACCAAACAGTAGATATCTCCAAATTTCATTGAAATCAGTTCAGTAATTTAAGAAGGTAATTTAGGTTCAGATGATAAAAATGAGTTGTTCTCGAGGGATTCACGAAAAAAATCTATAATGCCCACTGCAAGCTGTAACTAGTCAAGAATAAATAAAATAAATATTTTTTGTAATTTTGTAAGGTGAAATTTAATAAACTTATTTGCGAATTATTAGCAAGGGTATTTCTAGTTAGTTGTATTAAATATTTTGGTGAATTAGGTACTTGAGAGGGTGGCGAGAGTTAATAGAGAGCGAAAACTATCCTGCATTTTAAGTTGGACTATATAGTGATATTGACAATCTTGAAATCGGTTCAGTAGTTTAGGGATCTATAGCGGACAAACAACGTGACAGGAATTTATATACATTAAGATATAAATGAATTTTCGAAGATAAGTTTTGTGTTTGTTTATTGTGACACATTTCCTTTTCGTCGTTGTTTAAATCAATTGTTCGAAGACGTTTTACTTAAAAAAATTATAACCACTTTACGTCACCTTATTCTTCTTCTATCTTTACTATATATGAAGCTTTATTGAAATATAGTATTTTATTTACTACTAGCTAAGACCGCGACTTCGTCCGCGTGGAAATATTTCGAAAATAAAGTAGCATAAGTTACTCCCTGTCACATCAGTTATCTGCCAGTGAAAGTCCCATCAAAATCGGTCCAACCGTTCCAGAGATTACCCGGAACAAACAGACAGACAGACAGACAAAAATTGTAAAAAATGCTGTTTTGGTATATGTATTTAGTAAAAGTATATGCATTTAGAAAAAAGTGGTTATTTTGATATTACAAACAGAAACTCCAATTTTATTTATTTGTATAGATATAATTTTTCTCTTATTCCTTATTTTATACTTAAAAAAATGTATATTAAACTATGTTAATACCCCGTTTTGGTCCGGACTTTCTTGAAGAATAGACCACTAGTACTGCATTGTCTCGCTCGGGTCTGTAACATCTTCTTTTTTTGCTGCCGTAATAGCGTCAGTGCTTGCCAGTGACGTGTTTCGGTTTGGAAGGTAAAGTAGCCAGTAAATATATGCATGTGGCATTAGACCTCGCCACAAGATAGCAACGCATCATTAACATCTTTGGTGTTTAAAGGCGATGGTTGGCTCTTAGCATCAGGAGACCCATCAGCTTGTTTGCTATCTTATGATATAAAAAAAATACTTGTGTCACTATCGTGACTACTATGATTAATATTATAGAAGGTAAAATTTGTGACGTCTTGCTCGAGTTCGCTACCACCTCTTATCTATTCCTGCCACTATCCGTGAAGGTCACTGTCACCGATTGCAGTATTACCAACACAGAGTACTTTATAATATGACTAGCTGTTGCCCACGACTTCGTCCGCGTGGACTTCGTTTACTCCGCACAGCTCCTCCTCCTTAGGTAATAGCGTGATAATATGTAGCCTATATGTTGACCCGACCTGTTAGTAATATTCATGCAAAATTTGAAGTAAATCCATGCAGTACTTTTTGAGATTACCCCGGACATACATACAGACAAACAGACAAGCAGACATACAGACAAAGAGACAAACAGACAAAGAGACAAACAGACATACAGACATACAGAGAAACAGACAAAAATTCTAAAAACTATCTTATATTTATATCGTATTAAAAGCACTTGTACTGTTTTACTTGACTTTTTATTTATTAAAACCAACCAAATCTAAACATCCACCCAACCATAAATATGCAGCATTTCATGCGATGGTCCAAAGATTGCTGACAGTACCATTGTCAAACAATAATTTTCAACAAGAATTAAAAACTATCAAAGCAATCGCGGTGAACAATGGCTACAAGTCCCAAATGATTGACGCCTTAATTAAAAAGAAGCGAAAAAATCTTGTACTTCCCTCCATATACTCTGGCCACAGCAAATGCAGTAACAAAAAAGAGGAAAAATTTATGAGGATACCATTTTTAGTTAGTAGTAGTTAGTAGTAGATACCATTAAATCCATGCAGTACTTTTTGAGTTTACCCCGGAAATACATACAGACAAACAGACAAGCAGACATACAGACAAAAAGACAAACAGACAAAGAGACAAACAGACAGACATACAGACATACAGAGAAACAGACAAAAATTCTAAAAACTATATTTTTGGCTTCTATATCGATTGTAGATCACGCTCCAAGTATTCTTTTAAAAAATAATCAATGTACAGTTTTGACTTTCCTACGATTTTATTATATGTACTAGCTGTTGCCCGCGACTTCGTCCGCGCGTAGGTGATAGCGTGATAATATGTAGTCTATATGTTGACCCGACCTGTTAGTAATATTCATGCAAAATTTGAAGTAAATCCATGCAGTACTTATTGAGTTTACCCCGGATATACATTGACTTTCCTACAATTTTATTATATGTATAGATTACAGATCTCGTGTAATAAAAAATCATAACTAAACCACAAACAGACAGATTTTATTATATGTAAATAGATAGATTACCAACCCACCATACGGATTGCTAGGCACCATTTACATCTTTGCTGCCTATCAGCGATAGTTTTTTTTTATCAGGAGAGCAATTTAATTGTTTGCTGTCTTTTAATATAAAAAGCAAATTACTTAATGTAAACATTTATCTAGGAGTTTGGGGAATGGTACAATTAAAATGACTTTATTTCCCTTTTTAATTTATTAATTTAAAAAAGCTGAATATCCTGGTATCGGCTGCTTTTGTCTTCAACATATCTTCACGCCAGATCCCTTACGGGGTAGGCAGAGAGAACCGAGTGCCATATATCACTCTCTTTATATACACACACCGGTTGCGAAGACTTGACACCACCTTCGGACAGTACTTGATCGGTCTGATCATGGTACGTCAGTCTTGGTCTTCTCCGGTATCTACATCCTTCCACATTCGCATTGTATATCTGTTTTGTTAATCTTTCATATGATCAGTCTTCTACATGTCCGAATCAACTAAGCATGCCCTTTCTCACATTTACACCGACACTTTCCTTCAAGCCTAATCTCTCTCTCACTTCCACATTACGACCCCGGTCCGCAAATGTTACACAACATATTTTTCTGTTATTTTCAACAAATCTCTTCATCAGAACCATTCCGACAAACCAAACTTAAAAATTATATTCACGCCCATATCCCCGAAAACGTAGGCAGAGATACAACAGGTGCACCCACGATTAGCTTGAGATACTTACGGCCGGTTTCTGAAACACAAATCAATTTTAACAAACAATTAATCTGTGTTTGACATTGATACTCGTATATTAAAAATAAAGATACGTTACGCTCTAACATCGCAATCGCTAAACCTAGGCTCGGTCTTTCGAGCGCAAAGTAATGCACCGAACGTAGCAGACTACATTTGTCTCACATACTTTTGTATTATACTATCTCGCTCTCACAAACATGGCGAACCAAACAATAATTTAATCTTATTCTCAAAGAAATTGTTTTAGCAGTACTTACGAATGGAAATTAATCCCGTGTGTCTTATTTTTTTCCTCGAGTGATTATAACACTAGTTGAATACACAAGACGGCATTTTGATGCGTGATTAATGGTAAAAACGGTCGGAAAGTATAAGCGGCGTATATAATATCCCGCGCGTGAATAATTGTCACTATGTCCACGGACCTAGTTTTATAGGAGCGGGCACTGTGACTAGGTAACGTATCTTCCCTTTTTATATCAATGTTGTTTAACGTAATTTTTACAAGCAAATCTGTCAAAAATGGATTAATTGCTTGTTAAAATTAATTTGCGTTTCAGAATCCGGCCGTTAGACCCACAATGTGATAGGTGGCAAACCCATCACCAACCGGGCTTTTATCCAATCTCGGGTAACGTTGTTTTTTGATATTTTTTTTCGGAATGGCTCATTTACTGCTAGCCTTATGGGCTGTTACAGCTTCACCGGTCGCGGGAGCGAGCAGAGTGCTCAGCCAAAATTTATAGGTGTAGGGCTGTACGTCCTCCGCCTTAAGGGTGTCTCCTGCGAGACCGAACCTCGGCTTAGGGTGGGGTCGTGATTTGCGATGAGAGGGCTAGTGGCATTGTTTTGTCTGTCGGCCGAACCTTGCCCTTGGGCTAGGTTCGCTGAAGGGCAAAACAGGGGTCCTCGTCGCCGCCGGCGGCGACGGTGTCGCGAATGTATGTGTGTGTTTTTTGATAAAAATAACTTTGCCCGAGATCGGATAAGTGCCCGGTGGGCGATAGGCAATTTCTGATACAAATTGTAAAAAACACATTTTTGATTTGCCCGATCCAGGAATCAAACCCAGTACCTTATATGGTCAAAATCGTCACCGGACCACTGGACCACAGCGGCGATTTTCTATTTAAAAAAAACTGCAACCAATTTGGATCATGCGCCAACAGCTACGATGTCACAAACAGACAAAGATACATACGTTAATCTCTAAAGCCTTCGTTTTTGCATCGTAAGTTAATAAAACAGTCAAACATACGTATGATCCGAGTGAATTTATATACGTAGTTTTATAGAAGTTACAAAGGATACATAAACAACCGGAAGTAATAATATTTCACGCATGGAAAAGAAAACACCCACAAAAACAATAAATAAAGAAAGCAATAATACACTCAAGTATCCTCTACCATTCATGATCTCCCGGTGCCAAATCGCACTCACTTCCTAAGTACTGACTCACAAATTTTAAAACAACTCCTGGAAAGGAAGCAATACTGAACGCCCGCCCCTTCCGCTTTGGAAGACATCCAGTGGCGCGATATTGTTTAGATTCAACTTGCCTTCAGATATAGCTATCATGCTGGGAAATAAATGAAAAGAGGTTGAAGCAATCTCAATATTAATGTTATAATAGTGTAATGGAGTTGCTTAGTTTTAATCAACGCTAATTACATAATTAGAGTAATTTAAAATTTAATCAACCACAAACACGAGTATTAACTATAGTATACCCATATCTCAACAATTGAATCAACTTTGATAAAACTTTCCTGAGTTGGAATATACCTGATTTTAATAAAAAGAAGTTTCGCGATATACAAACATACATACACATATTTGTAATCTGTTCTAATTTTTTTTATTAGTGAAGGCGTGTATCTTTTTATTGCCGGCAACTTTGCCTTTAACTTACTCAACTTGTCAGTCCCCAAGAAAAATCCTTATAAAACTTTGTATCAATATATCAATATTTTTTATTCAAAATAGGATACATTTGTATCACTTATTGAATGTCATATACATTTCAAAGATAAATTTAAAAAAACATTTCAAAGGTAATAGCAAAAAAAAAATGAAATAAGAATATGTCAAAAAAAACATTAAAATTTCCCTTAATTGAAGTAGATTTGGTCGCAGTCTCAAAAAAAACGTGATTATTGCCAAACATCTTTGTCATCGACGTAGTCACTTATTTTGTAGTATGAGCTCTTTGAATGAGCTTCGATTTTATTAGTTTGTAGAATTTCCTATCCGGGAGATTAATTATTTCCGTAAGAATTTTGTTATAAAATCTTACTCCGTTTCCTAAAAATGATTTGTCGCTTTTTTGGAGCCCAAATCGAGGTACTACTAAACTATTTATTTTTCGAGAACTGTTGTGATGAGGTACATATTTTTCACATTCAATTATGTTTTTCCTGTCGTTAACAATATTTACATAGACGTATAATGATGGTAGGGTGATTATATTTATTTGATACTAAAGTAGTCTGTATTTTTAGTAGTGGAAAGTTGAAACCCAAAGGGAATGCAACACTTAAACGTCGTGTGGGTGTCAACTGAATTTTACAGAGAATCGGTGCGGCGCTTAAGTGTCGCACTGGGTGTTGATGGGTTAATAAAATTTTTTTGCGGTTGTACTCTTTCTTTTCCCCCCTTCCCTTTTGAGTCCCCTTCTACTTTCCGAACTAAAGCGTCCGTAATTTATTTTTCCTCTTATTTGGACTCTTTTTCTTCCTTCCCCAAAGGAGGGCCAACCAACTCCATTTTCACAGATTTTGTAACGTATTCTCATCAGTACTCGTATATTATCTTTTTTATGTATCATAAGATAGCAAACCAGGAGATCCATTCCTGGTGGAGAGTCAGCCATCGCTTATAGACACCAAAGAAATTAATAGTGCGTTGCTATCTTGTAGCGAGGTCAAATGCCACATGCATAAGTTTACCGGCTACCTTACCCTTCAAACTAGAACACGACAGTGACAAGCACTGAAGCTATTGCGGCAAGAATAGGTAAGGCGGTAGTACCAGACCCGAGCGAGACAATATAGAACTCTGCCACCTAGTTGCCACAGTGGTAATGACTCGCATAGCCAATAGGTCGCCTTTACGACCTCACTGGCAGAATAGCAGTTGACCTATTCTTTGAAGGATCCCTGGACCAACAAGAGGAAATCTATATTAATACGAAATTTTGGATCTTTGAATGTTTGTTACTCAATCACACTATAATGGCTATACCGATATGGATGAAATTTGGCGTGCATGTAGATGATAACTTGGTATAACACTGAAGATACTCGTTTTATCAGAAAAAGTAGATGCTAACAGAGGATTCACCAAAAACTTTTATAATACGCCGCGTACTGCGGACTACAGGCAAGGATTTAAAACGTTATAATTTCAATATGTTTGCTGTTTCGTGATTGGTTCGCCGCGTTTCATGCTATTTCGTGATTGGTTCGCCAACTAGCGCTAGAAGACAACGTCATAATATCATATACCATAACCAATTACGACGACGACGCAAACATATCACTACAGGGTACGAAAGTCTGTCTGTTTCGCTTTCACCACTAAACTATAAATCGATTTTAATAAAATTTGGAAAGAATATAGTTAAGATTCGGAGTCAAATATAGGCTACTTTTTTCAAAAATTAACCCTGGGGCTGAATGTAATATAGAATGAAAAATTATTTGAAAATTCTTATATTAATTTAAATTCTACATCTTCTGCACTTGGTGTGACTGATTGATGATATATTATAGTATATTGATCATCTATATTAATATATAGTAATATAAAATTAAGTAATATAAAATTTCGGATATCTTTTTTAACGTATTGTGCCGTTGATTAGTGCGAGTGATTATTAATCAGCGTATTTAAAATGAATAGACACTGATTACTAACCACTCGCACTAATCAACTTCTGTCTACGCGTGTTTTCGCTTAAAACTAAGCACATGCATTAAACACTCATACTCGCACTAAACAAAGTGTAACCGGGGCCTTACTTCTAGTTACTCGCAACTTTTCGCTTTAGCGTGACCAAAAATCATTACTTCTCTTTGCTCAATCGGGTAAAATGAAGCCTTTATTATTCCTGGATAATAAAGCTTTCTAAAGGTGAAAGAATTTTAAAATCAATCCAGTAATTTTTGAGTTAAATCGTAACAAACAAATATATTTCATCTTTTCTCTTTATAATATTAGTTTATATTAATTTGTGTATCTTTCCCAGGGTTGACTTCCGGAACGGTCCTCCAGTCCACTGGGCGGTAGCTGGCGAATTCGGTTCAAGAACACACTTTGTCTTGAATGAATCCGATCCTTCATCAGCACATCTCGCCGTGGAGAAGGTGGCTCGATACGATGAAGGTGTATATAGATGTCGAGTGGATTATATCGACTCGCCGACAAAAAATTACAGAGTTAATTTAACTGTGATAGGTAAATGTAATATTAACTTTTTTATACAATACTTTTAACATTTACTCATCATCTAGCGGTCCAGCGTCAGTGTTGACTACATGAAGTTCCTGGCTCAATTCCCTAATCGGATCAATTAGATATGTGTTTTTCAGTTTTCTGCGGTTCGGTTTTCGAAACACAAATTAATTTTAACAAGCAATTATGACTCAAGTATTATTAGGTCCTTAATCCAGGTCCTAATAAAATAATAAATAAATATATAATCATCAATAATATGAAAGTGTAAATTTTAATGATTGTTCAAAAATTTCTTTTTAATCTTAATTTTATTTTATTGCTAATCTCAATTATCTTAATATTTTATTTATAATTTAGTTTTAATAACCCATTTTTATTTCATTTATTAGCATAGAATATTATGGACTATTTTTGTAAAAAAAGGAGTTTGAAATAAATAAATTATTTGCTTGTAAAAATGTGTTATAATGATGTTAAACAAAGATTAATTATTTGTTAAAATTAATTTGCATTTCGGAAACCGGTCGTATCTTCGGCTAATCTGAGTGCTAATTGTGTTTCTTTTCGCATTCGATCGTGAGCGCGTTTGGTGTTTACTAGGAATTTGTATGTGATTTGTACAGCGCCTCAGTAAACGTGAGAAAACAGTTTACCACTAGGTGGCGCTGTACAAATCACATACAAACTCCTAGTAAACTCGAGACGCGCTCACGAAAGAATGCGAAAAGAAAAACTCACACTTAGCACTCAGTTGGTGTAGAGGTTAGCGAAAACGATTACACAATCGACGATCCTCAAGTTCGATCCCCGACCGTGACGTTGTATTTGACCCAAAGTCGAAGTTAAAGCCTCATCAAACGCAATGGATGGGATTTGGGATTAACTCCCGACAAAAGCATGCATTTGTGTGATGAGCATAAATGTTTTTTTTTCTTTTATATCAAAAGATAGCAAACAAACAGATGCATCTCCTAATGGAAAGAGTCAACCATGGACTTTAGTTGACACCTAAGATGTTAAAGGTGCGTTGCTATCGTGTGGCGAGGTCTAATGGCATATGCATAAGTTTACTCGCTACCTTACCCTCTAAATCGGAACACGACAGTGACAAGCACTGAGGCTTTTGCGGCAGGAATAGGTATGGCGAAGGTACTAGACAATGTAGAACTCTAACATCTAGTAGCCACGATGGTAGTGACTCGAATAGTAGTTCGTTCGCCTATTACGACCTGCCTCGCAGAACGGCAGTTGGTCTATTATTCAAAGGAGCCCGGACCAACATAGGTAAAATAATTGCATTTCTTTATTTTATTGCAATATTTATGTACGCAATTCTGTAAACTAGTATTATTGCCTAACACCTATCCCACATTATTTTTTAATTAATTTGTGTAGTTATAAATTAGTTTATTTTATTTTAATTAACTTTATTTTAATTAACTCATAAATAAATTAAATAATGAAAAAACCATTAATAAACTTTTTTTCAGTCCCACCAGATGCACCCCGGATATACGACTCCAAGGGCAAAGAAATACTGGGGGCAGTTGCTGGGCCATTTAGAGAAGGTCAAGATTTGCTTTTATCATGTCAAGCTTCTGGTGGTAAGTATATATTTTTATGATATTTGTAGTGTATACATTAATATAAAAAACCCTTGATGCACAGTCCTGAACCAAACTGACACTCAAAACTGTCGCTAATTTCACATACGAAGTTATAGATATGGCAAAAATATATGCGCACAATTTGAAATTTTGCACTCAGTTAGAGGAACGTTTTTGGGACACTGATTGGGTATCTTGGGTTTTTATATCAATGAATGCATAATTTTCATTGCACTATAAAATCTTCCAGAAGTGAATTCCCCAAAAAATGTCTTCCCCAAAATCGGTTTACGGACGATAATTTTACATGACTGTCGCTTGTTCCGCGCTCTCGCTTATACGCTCGGGTCAGGAGGAACGTAACAATGACTTATGGTTTTTTGTGAGTGAAACCGGCGTTTATCGATTTATATGACGTGGTCACGTCAGAAATATGAGTAATATACAATATACAAGGCAGCATGAAAAGTTGGAGCAATATACTCCAAGATGAATTTCTCCATGATATCATCCTAAAACAAATAAAACGACTAATTATTATTTTTAAATCCATACTTAATATTATAAATGCGAATGTCTGTCTGTCTGTCTGTTGCGCTTTCACGGCTAAACCGCTGGACCGATTTTCCTGAAATTTGGCATGGAAGTAGTTGAAGAACCGGGGTCAAACATAGGCTATTTTTTTTCAAAAATCAATCCTTAAAAGGTTGAAATAGGGGATGAAAAATGTATGAAAAGCTATCTCGACGACATGTTAATCTACTAGCGGGCGAAGCTGCGCGGGTCAGCTAGTATTCAATAATTACTAGTTAAAATTTGCCAGCTTCTCTTGTTTAAATTTACTGAAGATGAAATATCAGATAGCATAATATTTGCGTAATCTCATGCTATCTCTGTCTATGAATTTTTGTCAAGATCTGTCAAGCTGTTTTTAAGTTATAATGTGGAATACAAACATACAGTCACTAATTTAAAAATGGTTAAATTGATGTTAGTCATGAAATAAATATTATCATAAATAAAATAATGTTCAGACATAACATTATATATCACTACGACCGGTTCCCTTGCGGAATCGGCGAAGTTAACAGTTCACTGCTATTTATCGGTTATTTGGTTAGTGAGATGATTGGTAATCCCCATCGCCGCATTTTACCGACTTGAGTGCTAAGTGTGAGTTTTTCTTCTCGCATTCGATCGTGAGCGCGTTTCGAGTTTACTAGGAATTTGTATGTGATTTGTACAGCGCCACCTAGTGGTAAACTGGTCTCTCACGTTTACCACTAGGTGGAGCTGTACAAATCACATACAAATTCCTAGTAAACTCCAAACGCGCTCACGATCGAATGCGAAAAGAAAAACTCACACTTAGCATTCTGATAACGATTATCGACTACTTCTAGTGATAATCGGAACCAGCGGATTTATATGATTATCTGAGTTGCGGAAATGGTAACACTCCACCCGCCAGACTCCAAGCTATTGAGATATTGGATTTTCAAGAAAAACGTCGTAAGAAAACTCAATAACAATTTCACCCGTACTGAGGATCGAACCCGGGACCTTATGATCTGAGCCAAATAGGCTACCTTCTAGGAGGTAGCCCATGAGGGAGTCACCTACAAATTTATGTACTTAGTGGTGTAGACTGGCAATTTGGATGGCTTTTGTAGAATTTACTACAACCCCTACGGGATGAATTTACTGATTTTACCCCGATTTTCGAAAATCGAGTTTTCACCAGAGTGCTAAGTGTGAGTTTTTCTTTTCGCTTTCGATCGTGAGCGCGTAACGAGTTTACTAGGAATTTGTATGTGATTTGTACAGCGCCAACTGGTTTCTCACGTTCACCACTAGGTGGCGCTGTACAAATCACATACAAATTCCTAGTAAACTCCAAACGCGCTCACGATCGAATGCGAAAAGAAAAACCGACACTTAGCACTCTGATCTGTATTATCAGTAGTATCAGTATCTGCTTAAACTGATTTACAGTGAGCCCTCTAATAGCGATGCGCCCACTTTTTCTTTTAAAAGGAGATTGATGAGATCGGCCTAAAGGACTGCAAGAATATAATAGCGTCAGCAGAAATTATCAAATAAATTTAATTACAAGTCAATATTAGAATTCAACAGATACTTTTTAATAGCGAGTTAATTTTAAAAGGATTTTATTTGGAAAGTCATGAAACCAATCAAACGTGTACGCTAAAAAATTAGTAGTAGAAATTAGTAGTAGTAAAAAATTAGTAGCTAGTAAAAAATTAGTAGCTAGTAAAAATTTGTAGCTAGTAAAAAATCAGTAGCTATTAAAAAATTAGTAGCTAATAAAATTAGTTTAAGTTACATGCTATTATTTTTATTTTTGTCGTTTTCGTTTTTAGTAATAGTTTTATTTTAAACGGAAACTACTCATTTTTGAGATAAAAAGTAACATTTGTGCTATCCAGGTTATTATCTATCTGTGTACCAAATTTCATTCAAATCCGTTCAGTGGTTTAAGTGTGATCGAGTAACAAACATCCATATATCCAAACATACAAATTTTTGCATTTATAATATTAGTATATTATATATCAACTTAAAATATTTTAAATTGTCTGCCGTATTAATTTGTATGAAAATGTGGTGTCAATAAATATTACCTTACTTTAAAATTAATGTCACTAGGTAAACCAGCCCCGGATGTATCATGGTATCAAGGTGAAGAGCGTCTCGCTATCACCAGAAGTGGATCAGTTTGCCAACTCCACTTGCCGTCAGTTTCAAGAGAGGTAGCTGGCAGCAAACTACAGTGTCGAGTCGAGCCCCCACTATTGCAACCTCAGTTTAGAGATATAACCATTAAATTATACTGTGAGTTCTTTATTTATTTGTTGTATTGCATGGAACATATTTTTTTTTAAAGTATCTTCACGCCCGTATCCCCGTAGAAGCTGAGCTAGAGATACAACTAGTGCACCTACGATTAACCGAAGATACTTCGTCCCACAATGTGATACGTGGCAAACCTATCGTCAACCGAGCACTTATCCAATCACGGGCAACGTTATTTATATCAGAAAACTAAAGAAATGTATTTTTGAATTGCTAGACCCGGGATTCGAACCCGGAACCTCATGTTTTCAATACCGATACCGGACCACTAGACCACAAAGACGATATTCTTACAAACAAAGAAGGTACAATGTGCCGCCATACGTTGATGGCATACAAGTTTCTTGTATACTAATAATAATGTTACGTGCTTCGGATTCGTAATTTGCAAGAAAACACCACTTATATTAAAATGTGTATTTACAATACAAATACACACAACAACACAATGAAATACTTAAATACTCTGACTAACACTAGTCATTCACTGTACTAACACTAAACTTAACCGACTACACAATAAAACACTTTTCCTATTCACTGTATTACACACTGGTCACTCCGCTTCACACTGGTCACTCGTACTATCGCTTTCGATCGCTTTATAAAAACTGCTGTAGAGCAGTTTTTATAAACTCTTTATTTTATAACTTATCTCTTTTATAACTTATCTCTTTTATAACTTATCTCTTTTATAACTTATCTCTATTTATACCCATGGTAAAGTTCCACATTATTCCCGAATACTCTACTAGGCTAATCGTAAACAAGTTATTGTAAACAAGCCCTAAAATAAGCTATTTTCACCCTTAGGCTCTATACGATATGGCATAACTATTTGAGTAACGGTCGACTATTTGTTTATCAATAGAAGTAGCTATCTCTTTCTTTTATTTCTAAATCTCTCCAGCGCTTCAACTCTTGACGTTTATAGGTTTTTTCGCAACAATAATTACTAGTTAAAATCATGCATATAAACCACAGTCGTGTTTCATTTTGAAATGTAAGGTAGCCGGCATACTTATGCATGTCAAATCCCAGTTACATAAAAAGCATTGTTATATTATAAGATAGAAAACAAACAAATGGCTCTACTTATGAAAAGTGACAACCATCACCTATAGATATCAAAGATGTAATGGTGCGTGGGTATCCGTCTGGTTAGGTTTTAATGTCACTAACATAAATTTACAGGCTACCTTACCTTTCGAGCCGGAATATGACAATATCAAGTACTGACATTACTGCGGCAGAAATAAGTAAGGCAGTGGTACCAAATACCCGGCGAGGCTATATCCATAGACGGAGTTTATCTCTTAACGTTGCATCCACGAGAACCATGTTTGTTGTTATCCATTCATATAAAAACAAATAATAAAATGTTGTACTTAGTCTAATTAAACTGGTTTATCTTGCCTCGTGACTTGATTAATTGGCCTCGATGCTGAACTTCAGCCAATTAAAAGTCTTTTAAGAAAAGATTTGTTGGGAAATTGTTACAAATCTTGATTTTCTAAGAATAAACTTTTATACTGTTTCACAACTACAGTACACTCGCTCGACTTCCTTCGCGTGACCCAAAATCCAATTAAAATGAAAAGAAACTGTAAGTCTATTAAGAAAGATTAGTTTGGAAACTGTTACAAATCAAGATTTGTTAAAATCAAGATTTTCTAATAATAAACTCTAATACTATTTTAAAACTACAATATAACATTTCCTCGTGACTTCCTTCGCTTGACTCAAAGCCAATTAAAATGAAAACATAAGAAAATATTAGTTTGGAAACTCTTACAAATCTTGATTATCTAAGAACGAACTCTTATACGATTTTACAACTAAAATACACCTACTTATCTGCGAATTTGTTCGCGTGACTAAAAATCCAATTAAAATTAAAAAAAAACGATAAGTCTATTAAAAAAAAGATTAGTCTGGAAACTTACAAATCTTGATTTTCTAAGAATAATCTCTTATTCAATGATCCAAATGCTAATTAAAATAAAAACAAATTATAAGTCTATAATGCAGTTTGGAAATTGTTGCAAATCTTAATTTTCTAAGAATAAGCATATACATTGACTATAGAACCAATGTGATGTGCTCTCTGAGCTTATACGTGCTATGTTGATGCTTTGTTTTTAAGCCAACCGGTTCGCTTATTTGAGCATCAGTGGGGCTTTTAGTTTATATATGCGTAACTGTTACTCGCGACTTTATTTGCGTGACCCAAAACATTAGTTCCTTTTGCTAAGTTAGGTAAAAAGTAGTATGTACTACTTTTTTTTATAGAAGAGGGGGCAAACGAGCAAGAGGTGCACCTGATATATATATATATATATATATATATATATATATATATATATATATATATATATATATATATATATATATATATATATATATATATATATATATATCAAATCCCAGTTACATGACCTCTGGTATTGCAGATGTCCATGGGCGGCGGTGATCACTTACCATCAGGTGCACCTCTTGCTCGTTTGCCCCCTCTTCTATAAAAAAAAAGTAGGTATGTTATGTTATAAACACTTTTACTGTTTTACTTCGTTTATATTACATTAACACCAACCAGTTTATTCAAATAGTATAATATTCTATTGGTATTGATTTGTTGCTCTGACGCGTTCAAAACGCGAAACCGCAGGCCTAACGTTTGCAATCCGCCAGCGATCAGCGATGAATTTTATACGTAACGAAATACTCATCAAAAATGTCGCTAATTGCTTGTTGGTTATTGGATGCACTTTTTTCAATGTCACAACATCAAAACTAACTAAGCGGCAACGACTGCCACTAATAGACAAGGCTGTTATATGTCTTGCAATAACTAAACAATTACGATAATTTCGCATTGCGAGTTCCCCTCCCCCCCCCCCCCCCCCCGGTTGGTATTAATGTTATAAACCCCGCCGGTTGGTATTAATGTTATAAAAACGAAATAAAACAGTACAAGTGTTTATAACATAACGTTAATACAAATTAACGGAATTTTACCGAGTGCCGGCGATATTCAGTGTTCAAACCACACGCATAAGTTAACCAACTACCTGTTATATAAAAAAATTTGCATATTTTAAATCACTAATTGTATTACAGTAAAGCCACAATACGTCAGAGTGACGGGCGGTGGTCCGACGAGGGCGGGCGTGGAACGTGCCTTCGTTTGCACCACCCGAGGGTCCAAGCCAGCTCCTAATATTGATTGGTTCATCAACTCCCAGCGAGTTGATTCTTCTTTAACGCAGGTAAGATTTTGGTATGATATTTGTATCGCAATTTATAAGTTGCTCTTTTTATCATAGGAATTTAACAACACACCATATGAATATTATTAATATATTAATAAATATCGTATTGGAATGTGTAACCGTGCATAAGAGCAAATGCTCTTAGCATTTGCTCTTATGCACCAAGGTAGCAAGGTAACAAGGTAGCAAGGTAGCCAAGGTAGCAAATGCTCTTAGCATTTGCTCTTATGCACCAAGGTAGCAAGGTAACAAGGTAGCAAGGTAGCCAAGGTAGCAAATGCTCTTAGCATTTGCTCTTATGCACCAAGGTAGCAAGGTAACAAGGTAGCAAGGTAGCCAAGGTAGCAAATGCTCTTAGCATTTGCTCTTATGCACCAAGGTAGCAAGGTAACAAGGTAGCAAGGTAGCCAAGGTAGCAAATGCTCTTAGCATTTGCTCTTATGCACCAAGGTAGCAAGGTAACAAGGTAGCAAGGTAGCCAAGGTAGCAAATGCTCTTAGCATTTGCTCTTATGCACCAAGGTAGCAAGGTAACAAGGTAGCAAGGTAGCCAAGGTGGCAAATGCTCTTAGCATTTGCTCTTATGCACAGTTACACATTCCAGTGTGAAAAATAGGAATATTGCCGAAAACTACCGATTTATCTTGTCAAAGAAGTCAAGGTTTATAAAATGTCCTTGGATTAATTTTATATATAAAAAAGTATCTTCACGCCTGTATACCCGGACAAGTAGGCAGAGGTACAACATGCGCACTGACGACTAGCTGAAGATAATTTGGTCCCACAATGTTGGTCCCGGGCTCCTTTGAAGAATAGGCCAACTGCCGTTATTCCAGACGATGGTCGATTCTTTCCATCAGGAGACAGCTTGTTTGCTATCTTATGATATAAAAAAAATGTGGTAGGTGCCAAGCCATGGCCAACCGGGCACTTTCCATCCCGAGCGACGTTGTTTTTTGTCAGAAAACTAGAAAAACACATATCTTTAGATATATTCTTTTTTCCGTGTTGGTCCCGGGCTCCTTTGAAGAATAAACCAACTGCCGTTCTGCCAGGCAGGTCGTAAAAGGCGACCGGTTGGCTATATGAGTCACTAACATCGTGGCTACTAGGTGGTAGAGTTCTGCATTGTCTCGCCCGGGTCTGGTACCACCGCCTTACCCATTCCTGCCGCAATAGCGCCAGTGCTTGTCGCTGTCGTGTTCCGGTTTAGAGGGTAAGGTAGCCGGTAAACTTATGCATGTGGCATAAGACCGCCCAAGATAGCAACGCACCATTAACACCTTTGGTGTCTATAGGCGATGGTTGGCTCTTTCCATCAGGAGACCCATTTGCTTGTTTGTTGTCTTATATTATAAAAAAAAATGTGTTTCTACAGGACCACTACACTACAGAAGCGACAAGATTATTTTTATTTCAGCGGTAGGTACTATAATTCTGTAGTTCTGGGCGTACATCCAAGCTACACTGTCAACTTAAGAAATTGCATTGAAAGGCATGTCCAGTTTAATCCCTGAAACACAAAATGTTACCATGATGAAAACAAATCACCCCTGTCCTTATTTTTTGGAACGAAGTTCCTTACGGCAGGCTTGGAGGGGATAGGGATTTTGCTGTGCGACCGAACTGAAAAAAATGTGATAGTAAAACCGTAAGAAAAATGCGTGGAATAAAAGCGTTAAATGAGACGTGCGCAGGCGCGACAGTCGCGTACACAAGCGAGTAGTGCCGTTTAGCCGAAGGAAGTTCGTTCCTACCTGGTGTCCCGCGACACCACATCATTTTTTATTTATATTACAAAATATCTGATACTAATATAATATCACTGCCCTGAAAGTGCCGTAAAAAGAGAGTTTCCCCCGTGTTGGTCCCGGGCTCCTTTGAAGAATAGGCCAACTGCCAGGCAGGTCGTAAAAGGCGATCGATTGGCTATGCGAGTCACTGCCATTGTAGCTACTAGATGATAGAGTTCTGCATTGTCTCGCCCGGGTCTGGTACCACCGCCTTACCTATTACTGCCGCAATAGCGTCAGTGCTAGTCACTGTCGTGTTGCGATTTAAAGGGTAATGCAGCCGATGAACTTATGCAAGTGGCATTAGACCTTGCTACCTCGCCAATATAGCAACGCACCATTAACATCTTTGTTGTCTATTGGCGATGGGTGACTCTTTCCATCAAGAGATCCATTTGCTTATTTGCTATCTTATGTCATAAAAAAATGAAACTAAATAAAAGTGTTTTGTGAAACGGTACAAGTGCTTTATAACAGTTACAAATTGAGTTCCGAAAAATGCCGACAACAAAAGTATAAAATGTAAATAATCTTTCCCAATTCCAATCCAAGTAATTAATTTTTATGGCCTGCGCCGACGAGGGACTATCCACGCGGTACTTTTTGTCCACCAATATAGGTCCCTAATAAACTGTATCGAATAACGGACACAGAGGACTGCAAGTACGCCGTACGTAATGTCCGTTAAATAACCGAGTATGCCGAGAGACCGGACTGGACAAGGTATATATATCCCCAAAATAATAGCACTAATTTGACAAGGAGCAGGAGCAAACACAGCGAACTCAACCTGCGTTGAACGCTCTAGAGTGATTTACTTTAAAATTACTGACAATCTTTCTTCTGGACTAATGCAATGCTTTTTCTTAAACTTGATTTAAATTACAGTACAAAGTAATTTCAAAATATTCGCCTCCATGACGTGGCTTCACTAAATTTTCAAACAATTAATGATCGCCAACTATGTGTGTTGAGTCCGTCGCAAGTTCTCGGCGGACATTTTTTACGGTTCAAGGATTTTTGTCCTCTATGGACAAATATCCCTCGTCTGCACAGGCCATAATGATATTACAAAATATCAGTTTCACAATAAGTCCGCCTTTAAAAGCCGGCTGACGCAGAGATACAAAAAACTGCTACGATCGCGACATAGAGCGGTATCCTTTGATGTGACGCCCTTTGATTCGATGTAGTTTTGACCAGATTATAAGATGAACGAAATTGAAGGACACATACGAGCATTTTATTTTGCCATATTAGTTTTTATAAATATTATAATTTCATCAGATTATTTTTTTGACGATTACATCTATCTATATTCCGCTGAATATTGAATAAAATATTCGAAACAGGAAATACGCTGTCATATATTTGTAGATTTGTCTATATACGACGGAGTGATGCTCAAACAAAATACAAAAAAATTGACATCCAAATTGAGAACATCCTTTGAGGTGTCGGTTTAGGATGACTAATGACAGCGATACACAATAGGAATTTTCCAGTGGCACCGTCACTATAAAATACATTTTTTATATTGAACTGTCGAAATTTAAAATTTCAATTTCCGATGTTTACAAATTAATGATTGGTCCATTTAAATTTCAAACACTAAAAATGTTACAAAAAGTAAACTATATTTGCACTCAATACAATTCAAATAGATTTTATTTTACAGAGAGTTATTGCCAATTTTTCAACCTATCAAAATCGTATTCCCATTAAATTGTACCAAAACTTTCAAACTAATCAAAATTCTAGTGTCATCCAGCTCCATTTCTGTTATTCGTACCCGATGATATTTGCATGCATATGCATGCTAGCAATGGACAAACTCGTTGAATTAGTTTGCAGTCTACGTGAACTTACAATTATACACCTAAATATTTACTAGCCTGAAATTAGATGTAAATCTTAAAGGTCTAGTAACAGTTTATACAGAAGAATTAGGTCTTGAATTCAAATTTCAGGTAGGAAAATTCGTACAGTTTCTATCCAGAGCATGTTGTTCAGTTCGACTTTTCTTGTTGGGTTTAATGAAAGGCATTTCCAGAATTTCAATATTGTTATGATAGTGTAATGAATGTATATGATAGTGTAATGTATAGCGTGTACGAAAAGCAAGCCATTCCGGCTTGCTTTTCGTACACGCTATATAAATGGAATATAAAACATGGATTTAGGTGTGTTTTATATTCAGTGTATGGCCGCGTTTCCGATCCGGTAGTAGTTTAAAAAAAAATGTTGACGTGTCAAAATAACTTGTAAAAAGTTTTATTGAATAAAGTTCTTCTGATTTTTGACATCATATATTAATTATTAACGTGTTTTATTGTTACTAATATTGTGTTAGTGTATGATAAAGAATAAAATTATGCTGGCGGCACTCCAAACACTTAAAATTATATGAATACAACATTAGAAAGAAAGAAAGAAAGAAAATATTTATATATATATATATAGAAAGAAAGAAAATATTACGAGTAGTAAATTTAGTAGGATTACTAGAAATTTAAAAATTTTACAACGTTATGTTTATTTGAATGCCTCGTGGTCTAGGAGTCAGCTTATATGACTCTGATCATGAGATCCCGAGTTTGATTCCCGGGTTGGGCAAAATTGTTATTGAGGATTTTCTCGAAAATCCATAATCTCAATAACAGCTCGAAGTTTAGTGGGTGGTGTGTCTCTAGTGCCTCGGATGAGCACGTACAGCCGTTGGTCACGGTTATCACTAGAAATAGTCAATAGGTCGTTGAAATGCGGCAATTGGGATCACCAGTCATCTCGCCCACCGACAAACCCGGGAATCGTGGTGAACCGGAACTTAGACTTTCGGTTTACTCTGCCTACACCGCAAAGAACCGGGCGTGATGATACTTTTTATGTTAACTCGAACATTTAGTATTTTTCCCATAAATTTTTACTTCTTCTCGTTTTAAGAATAGCGTCAGTGCTTGTCACTATCGTGTTCCTGTTTGGAAGGTAAGGTAGCCGGTTAACTTATGCATTGGATCTAGGCATTAAACCTCGCCATAAGATAGCAATGCACTATTAACATATTTCGTGTCTATAGGTGATGGTTTCTCCTTCTACCAGGAGATTTATCTGCTTGTTTGCTACCTAATAATATAAAAAAATGTAGTAACGCCAATATGTTTGAATTTTTAGCCTGATTGTAACGTTAAATAAGTAAGGGCAACAGTTATTACTAAAAAATATTTAACTAGCTGACCCGGCAAACGTTGTTCTGCCTTTTTAACTACTTTTATTTTTTCTTATCTATATTTTTTCACTTTTTAAACCTTCCCTAGACTTCAACAATTAATTCAAAACCAAAAATAGCCAAATCGGTTCAGCCGTTCTCGAGTTTTAGCGAGACCAACGAACAGCAATTGATTTTTATATATATATAGATATAGAAAACTAGCTGACCCGGCAATTGTTGTTCTGCCTTTTTAACTACTCTTATATTTTTCTATATTTTCTCACCTTTTAAACCTTCCCTGGACTTCAACAATTAATTCTTAATTCAAAACCAAAATTAGACAAATCGGTTCAGCCGTTCTCGAGTTTTAACGAGACTAACGAACAGCAATATATATATACACACACACACACACACACACACACACATATATATATATATATATATATATATATATATATATATATATATATATATATATATATATATATATATATATATATATATATATATATATATACACCTGTTGACTATCTTGTTAGTCGTGCGGTTAGCGATACTGAGTATAAATCGATGGAGCTTGCTTTTGATACGTGGGTGAAGAACGTAGATATACAGTATTTCTTGATATGGGTGTTAATCTATATCTACGTTCTTCACCCAAGTATCAAACCCAAGCTCCATCGATTGACAGTCAGTATCGCCAACCACACGACTAACAGGGTAGTCAAATTATGATGGTGTTTACCGTAACAGATAGACGTGGAAGGTGATGTGACGAAAAGTATCCTATCCTGGCGCGTTAGGAGAGAGGACAGCGGGCGGACGCTGGTCTGCCGAGTCTCTAACGCCTGGTTTCCTGCCTACACCTTGGAAGACTCCACCAAATTGGATGTTCTTTGTAAGTATTGCATGTCTCTTATTAAGGATTCTTAAGGGAGAGAGCTTTGACAATTTGTCATCTTAAAATAGTTAATTTTATATAATAATGGCTTGTTTACATTTATACTTTAATATTATAAAATTGTAGCGTTTGTTTGTTTGTTTGGTTGTACGCGCTAATCTTGAAAACTGCTAAACCGATTTGAACAATTGTTTTTGAGTTAGAAGGTCTATTTATTGAAGAAGGTTATAGGCTATATAACATCACGCTACCACTAACAGGATCGGTAACAGGAATTAGCTAAGTAAACATTTTGTTTTTATTGTACTTAAAAAACCGTACCATAGTGTTGATTATCACTTTTTTTTAAATGGCTATAACTTTTAGAGTGCAGGTAAAATTTTTTTTTCATATTTTTTTGAGAACCACCGTCCCTTGGCCCGTCATCTGATTTCGGCTTGACGTTGATTTCCGGGATACCCTGTATACACTTAATTATACTTCGAGAAAAGCTCAATAACACTTATTCACGACCCGGGGATCGAACTCGGAACCTCATGATCTGACCCGAGTAGGCTAACCCACAAGGCAGTCAACCTTTCCCTTTGTTCTGTTACTACAATATTGATCTGTTTGTTATATCACTATAATATTGTTCTCTTTGTTATTTTACATTAATATTGATCACTGTTATATTACTATAATATTGATCACTGTTATATTACTATAATATTGATCACTGTTATATTACTATAATATTGATCAGTGTTATATTACTATAACATTGATCACTGTTATATTACTATAATATTGATCACTGTTATATTACTATAACATTGATCACTGTTATATTACTATAACATTGATCACTGTTATATTACTATAATATTGATATCTTTGTTATATTACTTTTATATATTATAAGATAGCAAACAAACAGATGAGTCTCCTGGTGGAAAGAGTCAACCATCGCCTATAGACACCAAAGGTGTTAATGGTGCGTTGCTATCTTGTGGCGAGGTCTAATGCCACATGCATAAGTTTACCGGCTACCTTATCCTCCAAACCGGAATGCGACAGTGGCAAGCACTGACTCTATTGCGGCAGGATTAGGTAAGGCGGTGGTACCAGAACCGGGCAAGACAATGCAGAACTCTACCACCTAGTAGCCACGATGGTAGTAACTCGTATAGCCAATCGGTCGCCTTTTACGACCTGCCTGGTGGAACAGCAGTTGGCCTATTCTTCAAAGGAGCCTGGGACCAACACGGGGACAGAATGAATATTGATCACTGTTATATTACTATAATATTGATCTCTTTATTATATTAATATAATATTGATCACTTATGTATTACTATAACGTTGATATTCACGTCCGTTTCCCCGAAGGGGTAAGCAGAGCTACAACAAGTGCACCCACGATTAGCCAAATATACTTGCTCCCACAAATGTGATAGGTGGTAAGCCTATCGCCAACCGGGCACTTTCCAATCTCGGGCAACTGTGTGTGTATCAGAAAACTGAAAAAACGCTTTTTTATGTGTCCGACCCGGAAATCGAACCCAAGACTACATGTGGTCAACGCCAATGCTGGACCACTAGACTACAGAGGCGATATATCTTTGTTATATTACTATAATATTATTCTCTTTATTATATTACTATAATTTCGTCTTCATTATATTTATATAAATGTAAATATTACAGCCTGTAATACGCAGCCTCGTAGAAACTTCTGAAAGTACGGAATAGTCCACAAAACATTAATAGTGTAAACACTGGAGCGTAGTGTTGGGACATAATGTCCCCACAGATCCGAGATAATATTTAAGCCTCAAGTTGGCAACGCTGCGTCGCCGGAAGTGCTGCTATCTCGGCGGTGTGCTTTTGATGTATAGTCGACGGTTTTAAAATTGCCACCTTGTTTAGTAATTATTCGTTTTATGCTTTTATTTTGTTTTCGAGATATTAAATTTCAATTTAAATACAGGATGACTTTTTAAGGTCTGGTCAAATTTTAAAATTAGGAACTAAATATTGAATTAAAAGGGCGTTTTAATTATTATTATAAAATTATTACTAGATAATGTAAAAAAAGACGTGTGGCACTCGGAGACTGCCGCGGTAAAGCTATTGCATAGCATTTTTTATCAACTTATGCTATTACAGTGATATATTTATTTTATTTATGCAGTATTTTGTTTTCTTTGTTTATTCATATTTAGAACACTGTACACAAATTATACGAGTACATATACATATCACTGTTGTACGTAGATGATAAATACCTATACACCTATATACTTTCTCACAAACAGCTGATTACGGTAGTTTTCCAATACAACCAATGCCACCTAAAGGCGGGTTGCTGAACTAAAAAGACAAGCGTGATATTTCAAAAAGTCATTAAAAGTTCTGGTATTTATCGATAGACGGAAAAACTAAAAAGTATCACCGCTGTGCCGGTCGGAGTGGGGGGTGTTAGGTTTTTTTCGTTACGGAATTTCTGGATTCGATCTCCACGCTCAAGGCCCGCGATAGAAGCTATGCAATAGCTTAAAATATTCGTTTAAAAATATTCATCGAAGTTCATGATTATGATGTCAAATGTCGACGCATCGAGTCTCGTGAATGAACTCTATAATGCTGGCAGTGTGTCATTTTAGATTAATCTATAATTACGATCGTAACTATTATGTTGAAAATTGAAAATATGACTATATTTTCAAGCAATTCTGATCACCCCGTTGGTCGAGTAGTTAGCCACCCTGACTACGCAATCAACGGGGCTCGGGTTCGATCCCCGACGGGTACAAGCATTTGTGTGATGAGCATAAATGTTTGTATTTTCGGGTTTTGGTGTTTATTATGTATGTAAAATGTAGGCCATAAATGACAGAATACCAACGGTAATGGTATCAAATAAAAACTACAAAATTAATCTGGAAGCAGAACCTGAGGACTATTCAAGTATACAAGAACTGAGAATATACACAGATGGATCCAAAACCAACTCAGGGACAGGAGTCGGTGTATTCTCTCGGGAATTAAATATAAACATAATGGAAACTTTAGGAATGTACAATACAATATTCCAAGCAGAATGTATTGCTATTAGCAGAGCTGCAACAGAGATCAAAGAAAGAGAAAAAACAGATCAAATTATACGTATTATCTCTGATAGTGCAACGGTCCTTGCAGCTCTAAAAACTAACTGCTTCAACTCTAGCATAGTGCTTGAATGCCACAAATCATTAGTAGCAGCATCAGAAACCAACCAAATAATCCTGCAATGGACAAAAGGACACAGCAACTCTCAGGACAATGACACAGCTGACACACTGGCAAGTAACTAACTGAGAGAACATACCAACAACATGAAGCGTTGTGGCTAGCCACAAAAGACTGCAAGCAAACAAAGGAAACTGTGCCAACCCTTTCGAAAAACCTAACACAACGCATAATGAAACTCAAAAGAGATGACTTAAGAAAAGCTGTGGTCACTATAACAGGGCATTGCCATTTCAACCGACACCTATTTAACATAGGTGTAACAGACAGCCCTTTATGCCGCGGCTGCATGGAAGAACAAGAAACCACCACTCACGTTCTCCTTGAGTGCAGGAGCGTGGCCAAACAACGGGCACGTATCCTAGATAACCCAAAAACTCCTAAAGAAGCATGTGAAAACATAAGTCATAAGCTTCTGGAAGGAGTTAGGATGGCTGGAATAGACATAGACCAGCTACGTACAAAGGCTCAAGTGGCTAAGTACGGAAAATAAAATGGCAAAAAAATGTATGTAAAAGTATTTATATATGTATTAGTATCGTTGACTAGCACCCATAACACAACCAAATAATTTGCTTACTTTGGGATTAGATCAGTAAGTGTAATTTGTCTCGTGAATATTCATTCATTTATTTGGTATTCATGCCATGACAATCTTTTTAAATTTATTGATATAGTAATTTAGTTACACGTATTAATATTAAACTTATAAAATAATAATATAAATAGGTAAAGTTTGTAAATTTCAAATGACTAGCGACCCTGACAACGCAATCAATGAGACTTGGTTCGATTTCCGACAGGGATAGATATTTGTGTGATGAGCATAAATATTTTTATTTCTGGGTTTGGGTGCTTATTGATCACATTTCAGTAATTGATTAATTATATATTTCTGTGTATTAATATCACAAGCAAAATTAATTGCTTACACAAGTTATACGAATTAATCTAACATCAGAATTAGATTAATTCGTGTAATTTATGTACTAATATTACATTATTAGTTTTTTTGAAGAATAGACCAACTGCCAGGCTGGTCGTAAAAAGCGACCGATTGGCTATACGTGTCACTAAAATCATGACTACTAGATGGTAGTCATGATTTTAGTGACACATATAGCCAACGTCCGTTCCGCAACGTCTCACCCGAGTATTTGGTACCACCGCCTTACCTTCAGTAGGGGAGCCCAAGAGGGGATTTTGGTATTTACTCGAGCGCGTCAGATTAACATAGGGGAAGTACCTGGCATACTATATATATATATATATATATATATATATATATATATATATATATATATATATATATATATATATATATATATGTGTGTGTGTGTGTGTGTGTATATATATGTATATATATATATATAAAAGGAAGTGACTTCAGGAAATTCTTTTATCAGTTGAAAGGTATCATATTTCTCAGTGACGTAGGCTACGTTTTATGTAATTTTCCTGCGGAATCGGAACACACGAGTTATGCCACGTGAAACAGCTAGTATGTCAAAAAAAGTTAATAAACAATTGAATTAAATCAACCATGATTAGAAAGTTTATTTTAATGTGAGTCTCAGAAACTTGTACAGACTACTCTTGGTAGAGATGGTATTCTCTAAACCATACGTAACTCTAACGAGTCCCCAGAGACAACAGAAAATATGCAGTGAGCTCTCCAGCTAACGAGAAGCAGTAAATAAAAATTCATTACTCAATCAGCACTGAACTTAAACAAAAAAGTTAATGAAGAGCCGGCTACTCGGTCCAACCATTCTTTATTGCACTTCCATCCCTTGTGGGCTCCCTTTTAAGTTTTTAATATACACGCTCCGGGGTTTGCGTCTCGGAAACGAGATTTTATGTGTCGTGACTTAAATCTGCTCGGTTTATACGATTTGCTTGGCAAACTTTCCCGTAATTTCCTTGTGGATTTTTAAAGATTGCGTCGGCGGAGGTCGTTTTTTTATTCAAATGTATGCAATTCTTTATTTGAATAGTGATTTTGTTTAGGACTGTAACTTTAATAAAATGGTCTTAAGTTTGGGTAAAATAATAACGTAATATTGCAGACATTTTCCCCGTGTTGTTTCCGGGCTCCTTTGAAGAACAGATCAACTGCCGTTCTGCCAGACCGTAAAAGGCGACCGATTGGCTATACGAGTGACTACCATCGTGACTACTAGGTGGTAGAGTTCTGCATTGTCTCGCCCAGGTCTGGTACCACCACCTTCCTATTCCTGCCGCAATAGTATCAGTGCTTCTCACTGTCGTGTTCCGGTTTGGAGGGTAAGGTAGCCGGTAAACTTATGCATGTGGCATTAGATCTCGCCACAAGACAGCAACGCACCATTACCACATTTGGTGTCTATAAGCGATGATTAGCTCCTTCCATCTGCAGGAGACCCATCTGCTTGTTTGCTATCTTATGACATAAAAAAAACAAAAAGAACACGCGAGTGATCCCTTCCAATGGCCGAATATTAACAAACACTAAGAAATATTCTTTCTCTTTTTTGAATGACAATAAATAATTTATTGATTCAGGCGTTACTTTGCGGAAATCCATTGTTTAGACGAAGAAAACTAGTTATTTTGCAAATTTCCCCGAACTTTTGAGTGCAGCTTTGCGATGTCACTGAAAAGGAAAACATATAAAAGCGGTGTAATAAATGGAACAAACTTACCGCGGTACCACCGCGGCTCTCGTTGTCTCCTGAAAATGCTTCAGTTGCGAAGTGAAACATGCGTTGAGTGCGTAAATTGTGTGCTTTTGTGTTTGGTGCTGTCGTGGTATAATGTGTGGTGTAAAGTGTGGCGGACGAGGGTGGATAACTGTGCCTCAAGAATCTCAAGAACTGTCAATAATTCTCTGTTTCTTTGGAATTTCCATACATGCACCAAAATTTTTAAAAAGCAAATTCATTTGCTACAACTTCAGAAGCGTTAAGCACTAATACAAACAAAAAATATTTTTTGAGCTTAGTCTAAAATTTATGAAAAACCGTTGAATATATGCACATAAAAGATTCTGACGAATTGTAAACAACCTTCTATTTTGAAGTCAATTGAAAATATTCAAATGACGTATGAAAATACACAAAAGTAACCTTTATTTAGCTGTATTAAGATTGTACTGTCTCATTAATTCAACCGGGTCAGTGGATCCGGGCTAAAAAGCGGACTGAGCCGAGACACGTTGACCGGGCTGGGGGACGTTACGTGTTTTTGTTCATCTAATTGAAATGCTCTGCCGCGTTTAGGGTTACCAAAGTCAACGGATTTTGAGGGACAAATTATTTTTATATTAGATAATAGCAACTAAACAGTTGGCTCTCCTGATGGAAAGAGAAATATATAGGAGGTGGCGATAGACAAATATTTTAATGTGGCTAATAACTGTGGCGGGGTTGCCGCATGCAAAGATTTGCCAGTTACCTTCCCCTAAACCAAAATACGACAGTGCTAAAAAGTGATGCTATTACAGTTTAATAAATACAACCATTCGCCTGCTGGGTAGACAGAAAAAAAAAATGTCAATGTTTAGGTTTAACACAATTTGCTATGGGCAGAAAAAATGGTAACGCCCTCCACCACTGCTATTGTTAATTGTAAAGTTTTATACATTTTTCAAAACACGGATATACGGACATAAAACCAACATACTCAAAACTTCTCGTAATGTTCATAAATAAATAAATATTCGCGGGACAAATTACACTTATTGATCTAACCCCAAAGTAAGCATATTATTTGCTTGTGTTATGGGTGTTAGTCAATGGTACTAATACGTAGAAATACATATATAAATACTTTTACATACATAATAAACATCCAAACCCGGAAATACAAACATTTATGCTCATCACATAAATGCTTGTCCCCGTCGGGATCAAACCCGAGCCTCGTCGATAGCGCAGTCAGGGTCGCTAACCACTCGACCAACGGGGCGGTCAACATAGCATTAAAAATATGAAATTCTGTTGATCTGTCTGTTAAGCGTTCAGGGCTAAATCGCTGAATTTTGATTAAGTTTGGCAAGAAGATATTTAAAACTCGGGGTCGATCATAGACTACATCCAAGCCAAAAGCGGAGAAATGCATAATTAACATCTTAAGGGTTTATACTCGATGATTATAAATTCACATCAGCAGAACAATAAATTATAAATTCACATCGGCTTGTTTGTTATGCTATTGTAAAGAAAGAGTTAGTTTATGTTTTACTTTTAACATTTCCAAAACAAGGCGTATAGCGTAACTTTAACGCTATTTCGTCACATAGTTTGAATGTATTATGTTTTGCAAGCAAAGCAATCAGGATGATAAACGGAATAGGCGATGGTGTTTATAAGCGACGGCTATATCTTCCCATCATGAGAATAATATACTTTCTTGCTATACTATGGTATAACTAATGGAAGGTCCAATAAAATACAAACGCCTGGAAACACTAGCCGCGTTTCAAATGGTTGGAGGTTTTGTTACAATTTTTCATGTTATTTTTGGTTTTATTTCCAACGCTTTCGTCACATGGCCGCTACTTTATCGCTGTTTCGTCACATTCTACGAGTGTATTTTGTTTGCAGGCGACGGATAAACGGAATATTAATGTGCAGTTTTTAATTAAATCGTTGTTCGTTTAAGATAAGGTTTAATTTGTAAATTTTAACCATAAATTAAACATTTTGTTTGTCAAAGTACTTTTTTATATTATTCGGTAGCAAACGAGCAGATAGCTTTCCTGTTGGAAAAAGACAAACATCGCCTTTAAAGACTAATGATGTTATTAACATCATGTTAATAGTGTGTTTTTGCCGTGTGACGGGGTCAGTCCTGGATTTACAATAGGAGTACTCGGGGCTAATGCCCAGGGCGGCAATATTTAGTGACGGTGAAATTCGAAGGATGTGAAAAAAATATATTCGCGTTATTGGGAATTCTCCTAAAATTTTAATTATTTTTTTAACTTTCTGCTACTTATGTAGATAAGGAAGTTACTGATTTTGACAAATGTATGCAATTCTTTATTTGAGTACTGCTAACTATTAAACACCTGTAGCAACGTCGAATCATACGACGCTACATATATTAACATACAAACATAGAGACATTACTAAAATTTAGTACATGTGCTTAGACACATAAATAGATAATTTTGTTCCAACAATATTATATACATACAAACTATTTATATAAGGTAGAGGTTAAGCACTAAATCCTACTAATATTATAAATGCGAAAGTTTGTGAGTATGTATGTGTGAATGTTTGTTACTCTTTCACGCAAATACTACTGAACCGATTACGATGAAATTTGGTATGTGAATAGCTGAAGACCCGGAATAACACATAAGCTATATTTTATCCCGGAAAAGTTAAGTGATCCCGCGGGATTCACTAAAAACGTTTATAAAGCAGCGGGCTTCACGCTGCAGCTAGTTGCATATATATTTTTCGTTACACAAACATGGCGCAAATATGTACCTCAGTAACAGAAACTTATCTAGACAGGTATGTTTTAACACCTCATTATTCAATATTCAATATATTTTATTCAAAGTAGGATATAATACAATCACTTTTTGAAAGTCAGAAACATAAAATTGGGTAAAACATTATACCAACTTAAAATTAATTTACTATTTGTAAAATATGGTCATAAAATAAAATTTAACATTAATACATATAGAGAAAAAAAAACAAAGCAATATCATTATCAACTAATTATCAAAATAATTCATTAAAAATTGGGATAAAATAACAATATCAATATCCACGTCAGTTTAGAAATAAATTAATTTACTTAAAAAAAGATAAATATTATATATATAGTTAATGTACTATTAATTAATTGTTCCATTCATCAATTAAAAAGTCATTTAAATTATAATATGCCCTACTAATTAATAAATCTTTTACGTAAGTAACGAATATAAGATATATGTACGTCATTACTTGCAATTTTTTTATTGATATTTTTCGTGCGTTCAATAAGTCACACCTAGACGCACATTTTTCAAACGACACCATTTTATGATTTCACTTTCATGAAGTAATTCGTCTGCCAAATAGTTGTTGTTCGGAGTTTGTTTTTAGTTTTACAGTGAAGTGTGTGTGTTTGTGTGTGTGCGTGTGTTCGGAGTTTATTTTTAGTTTTACAGTGAAGTGTGTGTGTTTGTGTGTCTGCGTGTGTATGCTTTGTTACTTTTTATTGTGTTTGATTAGTTTTTTCAGCAAAAACTAACATGGCAAAGTGTTGCATGCAAAAGGATGTATAGACGGAGGCGACGCCATATTTGAGAAGCATTTGGCTTCAGATCACGTGACCTTATTTCTTATTCTCTACTTATATCAATGAGACAAACTGATAACCTTTATTTTCTCGTCGGTTAAAAATAGAATAATTTAACAAGTGCATCATTATTTCCAAATATTCTAAAGAAAAGTTTTCTCAAGCCACTGCACGAAGCGCAGAATAAACAGAAACTTCAAACAAGCTACGTAATAATCGCACCGCTGCATGCTTGAAGTCGTGCGTGGAATGCGCAAACTCTACGCGAAACTACTCTGGCTTGCCAAATATATGTGTTTCTTTTCACTCAATTTGCAAAGTTGCTACGGGTTATATTATTATTTAAAGCATTTTGTTTATAAAATAGCATACGAGCAGATGGCTCTGTAGATGGAAAGAAGCAATCATCGCCTATAGACAACAAAGATGTTAATTATGCGTTGCTATTCAGGTGGCGGGGTCTTAATACCACATGCATATATTTACCGACTACTTTACCTTGCAAACCGAAACACGACAGTGAAAAGCACTGACAGGCAGGAATAGGTATGCACGTGGTACCAGACCTGAACGAGATAATGCAGAAAACTACCACCTAGTCGTTGGTAGTGACTCGCATAGCCGATCGTTAGCTTGTTACAAACTGCCTGATAGAACGGCAGATTATCTTTTATTCAAAGTGGACCCAGACCAACACTGGGAACATTCAGAATATGTTACCTGACCATGGAATTAAACCCAGGTCCTTATGCGTATTTACTGAAGCCGGTACCTTTAGACGACTGTATTCGGCGACGACTGACGGTGACATGTATTCTGTTACAATATCTTCTAATAGAGTTCTTAATAAACCTGTTTTAATTTGCGTAGTTAAGCGCTCATTCTTTTATTCGACCATGACATAATAATACCCATACTTAATTTTATAAATGCGAAAGTCTGTCTGTCTGTTACGCTTTCACGGCTAAACCGCTAGACAGATTTTCATGAAATTTGGCATGGAAGTAGTTTGAGAGCCGGAGTCAAACATAGGCTAATTTTTTTTTCAAAAATCAACCCCTAAATGGTTGAAATAGGGGATGAAATTTGTATGAAAAGCTATCTTGACGACATGTTAAATTACTCGCGGGTGAAGCTGCGCGGGTCAGCTAGTATGATAATGAACAATCGTCTATATATAATAGTTGTTACTTAAACCTGATAAATGTAAAACTTCACAAACTGCAAGAGGCTTAACAATACAATTAAAAGTTTCAACGAATCAGTGAGCTCAAGCGACGTGAATAAGGACAGGTCACTTAATTAATATACTTATTAAAAGGATTGGAACTTGGGAGTTCAAAAACGACTTCAGTGTAGTTTACTAACGCAAAGAATCTGAGTGCTAAGTGTCAGGTTTTCTTTTCGCATTCGATCGTGAGCGCGTTTGGAGTTTACTAGGAATTTGTACATGATTTGTACAGCGCCACCTAGTAGTAAACGTGAGAAACCAGTTTACCACTAGGTGGCGCTGTACAAATCACATACAAATTCCTAGTAAACTCGAAACGCGCTCACGATCGAATGCGAAAAGAAAAACTCACACTTAGCACTCTGATCGTTAGTTATCGTTATCATCGTTAGTTATCTTAGTATAGTTATCTAATGTAAGATAACTAACACGCAGATGGCCCTCCTGAGGGAAAAAGACAACCATCGTTTATAGACGCGTAAAATATTAATGTTTCATTGTTATCCGTATGGTAGGATGGTAATGCCACATACATATGTTTACCGGCTACCTTACCCTTCAAACCGGAACACGACAGTGACAAGCACTGACGATATTGCGGCAGTAATAAGTAAGGCGGTAGTACTAGATCTGAGCAAGTCAATGCAGAACTCTACCACCTACTAGCAACGATAGTAGTGACTAATATATCGCATCATCCGCCTCTTACGAACTGACTAGCCAAATGGCAGATGGTATATTCCTCAAATAGGGACTCAGGACTACACGTGCTATTTAATGATATAAAAAAACTTTATTTTATATATATTTTCGGTACATTTATCAAAAATAAAAAATGTACTACTAAATAATTAATTAATATTGCAACGAGTCCTACGTATACTGGTGCATCCCAGAAAACAACGGAAACCATTTTTTTTTTGCATCGAAAGCCTTAAAACTACCTTATATTTGTCCTTACGTAGTAAAGTAATGTAGTAAAGTATTTGAAATTTTGTACAAAAGTACAAATTTTCAAATACTTCTTTTAATTTATGTCAAAATTACAAGCTATAGAACGTTTAATCCGTTCCCCTGTAAAGTTGTGTTATTGCACTTGCAGTATACGTAGGACCCGTCGATTGAATGTTATGTTTTAGCTTAAAGTTTAGCACTAAAATTAGTTTATACAATATATTTGATACATTATGTTATAGGTATAAATTTCAAAGGTACTGTTAGGTTCGTTTTAATAATAGACACTTTGACGTACATAGATGTTTATTCTTTCAAGACTTACAGCAGAATAACCCGAGTAGGCCGGTACAAGGTATTTTATAGTATCACACAGTTTTACAATAATTAAAAGTAGGGTAGATTGGAAAATGTCAACTTCAAACAGTTCAGATGGCACCACTTCCAAGTTTATAATTTGATAGAAACGATTCCACGATATTCCACTGTAGCGCAGCATTTTGATAACAACCAATTCTAATATCTATTATGCGAGATAAACGAATATTAACATTACATTCAAGCATTATTTACAATATTATTCATATTACAAATAAATATACCTAACAGTACATATCGCTTTAGTTACAAAATTAATCAGTCCATGATACATTACATCCAATATTTTAGATAGTTTATTTGACCTTTGAGTTAATTAATCTGTATTGCGAATTTGAAGTTTAATAAATTTTCGAAACTTATTTTAGTACATTAGAACAGTTTGTTATAAAACTTGTTTTGTTATTACGCATTCCTGAAGAGGTGAGAAATATTTGACCCCTGTTGAACCGATCTCACTTTGTGAAATAGATTACTTGCCATTCTGCCAAGCAGTCATTACCTGTCATTACCATCGTGACTAGGTGGTAGAGATACGCAACTTTTTGCCCAGCTATTTGATACCACCACCTCAGCTATTCCTGCCACAGCAGCGTCAATGCTTGCCATTGTCGTTTTCAGATTTGGATGGTATTATAGCCAACCACACGAATAGCAATACGCCGTTAACTTCTTTGGTATTTATGAAGACTGGGGTTATTTTCTTCATTTCTATCAACTTCTATTTATTTAGACTTTTAAAAGCAAAACAGCAAAAATCACAATTGGCTGCAAAAAACTACCTTACTTAATAGAATCTATCAGCTATGCAAAATCCTGCTTCCATCATAGCATATTATATTTTTTTGCTTGTTTATAACAGAAAACTCTATTAACTAGTTAAAAAAAGGAAATTAATAACTTGGTCATTTTTTTTATATCATAAAGTAGCAAACAAGCAGATGGGTCTCCCGATGGAAAGAGTCAACCATCGCCTATAGACACCAAAGATGTTAATGAAGCGTTGCTATCTTGTGGCGAGGTCTAATGCCACATGCATAAGTTTACCGGCTACCTTACCCTCCAAACCGGAACACGACAGGACAAGCACTGACGCTATTGCAGCAGGAATAGGTAAGGCGGTGGTACCAGACCCGGGCGAGACAATGCAGAACTCTACCACCTAGTAGCCACGATGGTAGTGACTCGATAGCCATACGGTCGCCTTTTACGACCTGCCTGGCAGAACGGCAGTTGGCCTATTCTTCAAAGGAGGCCGGGACCAACACGGCGAGACGGAGACGGTCATTCGTCTAATACTTAGTTTCTATGAAAATATCAACATAAAGATGGCGTCTAGAACGGTGTGACGTCACGCAGCCTGATTTGCGTTTAGTGTCACGTAATAAAATGTTGATTTTTATCGATTTTATATTTTGAAAATATTAATAATCCTTATATTTTATACAAAATATTTTAGTTTTATGATATCTCTATATCATTATTAATCATTAAAAACTACAATATATCTGATTTATTCTTAGTGGATGCAAGCCTATTAAAATTGGGATCTCATCATATGAGCCAAATAGTTCAGAAGGCTGTCAGTATATTATTAATTTAATTTATAAAAGTTAAAAGTAAAATGTTCAAACAAGATTCAAAAATTGTTACCAATATAATTAAAAGTTTCAACAAGGCCGGTGTTTAAGCAACGCGACTTACAAACAGGACACTTAATTAATATATTAATTAGGAAGATCGAAACTTGGAGTTCGAGACCACTTCAGTGAAGTTTGTTTTCTCGGTGTACTTGATTGAAGTCTGTGGTTTTTAAATATCTAATATTTTACTTGCTTTCTTTTACAGTAAATCTTTCTAATAACAGTGCAGCGAATCTTTTTTGATTTGTAACATCTTTTTTGTTGTTGGATCAATTCGTGTAATTTGTCAAGGTTTTTTTTATCAAATGAGTATTGATTAACTTGGTTTTTAAATCTTGAAGTATGTTACTAAGAGATCCTATTTACACTTTTATTGTTATAAGATCCTCGAAGAAAAGAATCCTCGAAGAAAGATTGGCCGAACGGCAATCATTCTACGGTCACTACGAGATGGTAGAATTCTGCAACGTCTAGCTCAAGCTTGGTACCATTGCTTTACATTTTTCTGTCAGAGTAGCGTTTTTTTGTCACTGTCGTATTCTGGATTCAAAGATAATTTTTTGTTATTTTCGTATTCTGGATTGACAGATAAGCGTTTTTTGTTACTTTTGTATTATGGATTAATAAACAAGCGTGTTTTGTCACTTTCGTATTCTGGATTGAAAGATAAGCGTTTTTTTCCACGGCAGTAGTTCTAATTGAAAGATAAGCGGTTTTTTTGTCACTGTCGTATTCCGGATTGAAAGATAAGATAGCCAGTAAAGTTATACATGTTTTATCTTGGTATTTATGGGTGACAGCAATGCCTTTCCATCATAGCTCCTTCTGTTTGTTTGCTATCTGTTGAAAATATATTTAAAAAAAGTATCATCACGCCTAAATCCCCAAAGAGATGAGCAGAGGTACAACCATTGCACCCACGATTAGCCGAAGATACTTAGTCCCACAAGGTGATCGGTAGCAAGCTTGTCGCCAACCAAGCAATTTTTCGTTCCCGGGCAACGTTGTTTTTATCAGAAAACTGAAGAAAAATTTTTTTTTTAATTTTTCTGACCTGGCAATCAAGCCCGAAACCTCATATGGTCAACACTGACGTCGGAATACTAGCCTGCAGAGGCGAAAACATGCAAAAGATAAATTTAAAAGGATACTTACATTTATTCATAACAGAGTTCGCTGTTACATTTTCTATTTTTTTTTAATATTATTTCTGATTTAAATTTATTTACTTAAATAAAGGTTATCACTTATTTGATTTTGCTTAAAAATAATATTAACAAAATTAAAACATGAACTTTCGATTCAATGAAAAACTTTTGATATTAATGAATCAGGACTGAAAATAAATAATGAGACTTAAAAACAAGATATTGTTTATCGTAGCAGATTAGGCCATTAGATGGAATTAATCTTAATTGATTAATTAAGTACATCTATTGGAAAGACCGGCACTTGAGAGTTTGAAAATCACTTGAATTACGTAGTTAGGTCAATCGTAGCACTTAAAATTCGTAGAATCGTAGCAATAAGATTCAACGATTATATTTCAATTAAAGTCGGTTTTTAACCATATTCCACCAGCCCGATAACCTGTCGAGGTAGACTAAAATAAAAATAATAGTCTCACCATAACGTGTGACTTTGTATATTGTGAAATTAGATACAAATTGTTTAATCAGGCCCTCTTTTAGAAGAATTTATAAGTGGCGAAAGATTAGCTATGCGAGTCACTATTGTAAAATGATACCAGATATTTTCTAAACTTCATTTATTTTTGGGCATACGTCTTTGCCTTTCAAGAGAACTTCTATATCTTAATTCTAATTGACATAATATATAAAAGACTAAACAATGTTCTACATTTAAAAGCAGACAAAACTGCCAGTACACATGTAACACCATTAAGGTATTACACTATCATCGTGGCTGATAGGTGGTAGAGTTCTGCACTCTCTCGTCCGGGTCTGGTACCACAGCCTTACTTATTCCTGTCTCAATAGCATCAGTGCTTGTCTCTGTCGTGTTCCGGTTTAGAGGGTATGGTAGGCGTTACATTCATGCAAATGGCATTAAAATCTTGCCACATGGATATATTGTAAATATAAGGGTAATATACGTATCGGTTCCGGGCTCCTTTGAAGAATAGACCAACTGCCGTTTTGCCAGGCAGATCGTAAAAGGCGATGACTACTAGGTGGTAGAGTTCTGCACTGCTCGCCCGGGTCTAGTACGACTGCTTTACTTATACCTGTCGCAATAGCGTCATTTCTTGTCACTGTCGTGTTCCGTTTTGGAAGGTAATCTAGCCGGTAAACTTATGCATGTAGCATTAGACCTCGCCACCTACGCCACCTCTCTAAAATATGTAATTATTTTGACAGTAATTGTAATTTTATTGGTAATTTTTTTATTTTTTAATTATTATTATTCTGATTATGATTTAATTAGGTTGTTTTGTATATTGTATAATGAATTTAATTCTTGACTTAGTATTTTATAATAACTTTATTTTAAAAAATTGACTAAAGATTTATATTTGGACATTTAAGATAGATTTATTATGATTATAATTTTGTGACTTTAATTACCTACTAGGGGACAATTTAATTAATTTGTATTTAATTTTAATGACATTGCATAAGTTTATACCAACACATCTGATTTCTCCCTACTTGCGGGGAGGTACCCATAGTGCGGACAACCCTACATTGGTATTCCTATAATATTTATTGAGGGTAGGATGTACATTTGCCTTCAAAATTTGTTATTTGTGACATTTAGATTTCGTTGTTAGTTAATAATTATTGTAAATACCCTGAGGATGCTTGTGTAAGCGAAACCGGTCGGAAATTAAATATAATTATCTTATTGTGAAACAGTATAAGTGTTATATGCTAGCAAATATTGTGTTAAAACGGGGTATTTAGTTTGTGATTTCTTTTTTTTGTTCACTTTTTAAGGCACTTAAATGTACACTAAGAATATCTTTTAACGCAGTAAAATGCAGCAACCGGCTTCCCATTTCCACCGGAACCTTGCATCAAATCTTCACCAAAATAAAATGGAACCACACGCGAGGTATACCCGCATGTGGTCCCATTATTTTAGTCTTGAACAGAAAAATATTTTTTTAAATTGGTTCATAAACGACCGAGTTCTGAGGTAACAAACATAAAAACGTATAGCCGAATTGATAACCTCCTCCTTTTGGGAAGAAGAAAATAACATTCCGCGTATATACCGTTAGGACCTTAACTTAGGAAACGGTTTTTTTTGACAAATTACACTTACTGATCTAACCCCAAAGTAAGCAAGTTATTTGCTTGTGTTATGTTAGTCAACGATATTATACATAGAAATACATATATAAATCTATATACATATATATATATATATATATATATATATATATATATATATATATATATATATATATATATATATATATATATATAAATCAATTGCTGTTCGTTAGTCTCGCTAAAACTCGAGAACTGCTGAACCGATTTGGCTAATTTTGGTTTTGAATTAATTGTTGAAGTCCAGTGAAAGTTTAAAAGGTGAGAAAATATAGAAAAAAAATAAGAGTAGTTAAAAGGCAGAACAACGTTTGCCGGGTCAGCTAGTACTAGAATAAACCCTGAAATACAAACATTTATGCTCATCACACAAATGCTTTTTCCCGTCGGGGATCGAACCCGAGCCCCGTCGATTGTATAGTCAGGGTCTCTAACCACTCGACCAACGGGGCGGTCAATCGAAGTTGAAGCATGCGTAACAGAATATCCCGAAATCGCCTTTGGGATTCATGGACTGATGGATTGCTAGACATCTTGTAAAAGGCGAAAGAATGTTAATCGGTGTTACTACATGACTTACATATAAAAACGTACATGCATTCATTCCTGGGTTCGATTTCTGTGTCGAGCAAATTAAAAAAATGTGTTTTTTCGGTTTTCTGATTAAAACAATGTTGCCTATTACATTGTGGGTCTTAAGCATATTCAGCTAAATAGTGGGTGCACTGGTTGTACATCTTCATTGGGGATATAGGCGTGAAGATACTTTTTTAGGCATTCAAACTCCACCAATAGCAACTTTTGTGTCTATAGACGATTATTGTTTCTTTATATATATATGCTATCCAGAAAACGTATCAATTTCTATATTTTTTCTAGATCCACCAATTGCACAAATATCACTAGCAGAACCGAAAGAGCGTCGTCTGCTTCAAGAAGATGAAACCGCGGAGCTTCTTTGTTCAGCAGATGCTTGTCCACCGGCTTTTAACTTCACCTTTTATAAAGGGACTGAGGTAATTCAAGTAATTTATAGAATACCAAATGCACGCAACTTTACTCACCAATAGATTAAGAACAAAAAAAAGGTATCTGGTAGGGTGAATATCAAATATAGAGACAGTCTTCTTACTCTGTGGTAATAAGACTGCCTTTGTATACACATGTGTTTTTTTTTATGTCATAAGATAGCAAACAAGCAGATGGGTCTCCTGATGGAAAGAGTCAACCATTGCCTATAGACACCAAAGATGTTAATGGTGCGTTGCTATCTTGTGGCGAGGTCTAATGCCACATGCATAAGTTTACCGGCTACCTTACCTTCCAAACCGGAACACGACAGCGACAAGCACTGACGTTATTGCGGCAGGAATAGGTAAGGCGGTGGTACCAGACCCGGGCGAGACAATGCAGAACTCTACCACCTAGCCACGATGTTAGTGACTCGATAGCCAATCGGTCGCCTTTTACGACCTGCCTGGCAGAACGGCAGTTGGTCTATTCTTCAATGGAGGCCGGGACCAACACGGCGGAAAAGATATATCATAAGATAACAAACAGAGAAATAACTTAACTGATGAGAAGAGAAACTATCGCCTACAGACTTTTATTATAGATAAGTAAGCGCTTGACCTCGATCTCGTCTGATGGTAAGCTAAGATGAGGCCTAAGATGGAACGCGCTTCCCTAGAAGGCACCTGTTCACTCTTCTCTTGAAGATCCCCGAGTGTACTCGTCGGGGAACACATACCCAGGAAGCATGTTCCAGTCCTTTGCGGTTCAAATGAAGAATGTTTAGTCGAACCGTTTTGTCCGGGTACGTGGAACGTCCACCATATGGTTATGACTAGAATCTGTGCGCCTCGACGATCGATAGAGAAAATGATATGGTGATAGCATATCACCTTTAACTCCAATGATGTTAAAGGTAATATACTATCCGTGAGATGGCAATGCTACATGCATAAATCTACCACTTACCTTACCCTCCAAACGGGAACATGACAATGACAAACATTGACGTTATGGGAATAGGTAAGGCGTTGTTACCAAATACCCGGGCGAAACGTTGCGAAACTCTACAACCAAGAAAAAGTAGTCACAAGTAGTTGATCTGGGCTCCTTTAAAGAATAGACTATTTGTAGTTCTACCAGGCAGTCCGTAAGAGGCAAACGATTGACTATGCGAGTCACTACCATCGCGGCTACTAGGTGGTAGAGTTCTGCATTTTATCGCCCGGGTCTGTTACCACCGCCTTACCTGTTCCTGCCACATTAACGTCTGTGCTTGTCACTGTAGTGTTCTGGTTTGGGAGTAAGGTAAACATACATGTGGCTCTAAGACCCCGCCATAAAGATAGCAACGCACCATTAACATCTTTGGCATATCTAGAAGATGGTTCCTGTTTTCCCAGGAGAGCCATTTGCTTGTTTGCTAGCTTATGACATAAAAAAACGAAAATTCTCAATAACATTTTTGCTTTAGACAGCCTCACTATCTAAGCTGAAAGGAAAAATATACGATTTAGATCTCCTGTAACATAGATAAAAATACAGATTTACCTTGCTTGTAACTGCGTAAAGTTACGGTTATACTGTGAGTGTCCACTCAAAAGAATGCCGTCGTTAGACACGAAGTGCTGTACAGTGACAAGAGGCTCCATAACGCCGGGAATGCGGCACGTTTTTACTTTACAACGTGCAAATGAATCTCTTACGGGTTCTTGTCTTTCAAATGTGTAATTACAAGAATAAATTGTTGGGATTTGTTGGTATACGTAATACAAGTTTTGTTTTACAATTTAAACTAATTGACAAGCCTCACTTGACTAAGTTTAATTTCGTGCACCAAATCAATTTCTGACAATAATCCGAAACGCGGAGAAACAAACACAATGTTTTGATTGGCTAATTCAAAAATAGTTTTATGTCGCGCGTGTTTGCAGCTCACTGGATTGGTCAATATTAAATCTCTAGTCTGTTACTCAATGCATGTATACTATAACTAGCTGCAGCTAAATTTTGGTAAATCCCGCGGGATCACCTAATTTTTCCGGGATAAAAAGTAGCCTATGTTTTATTCCAAATCATCATCTACCTGTGAGCCAAATTTAATTTAAATCTGTTAAGTGGTTTTTGCGAGATTGCGTAACAAACATCCATCCATCCATCCAGATCCATTCAAACATCCAACCTTTCGCATTTATGACATTACTTGCTTCAGCGTACAGCCCGCTGCATTATAAAAGTTTTTGGTGAATCCCGCGAGATCACCTAATTTTTCAGGGATAGAAAATAGCCTATGTGCTATACCAGGTCATTATCTACATGTATCCCAATCTACATGAATTTCATTCAAAGCAGTTCAGTAGTTTTTGCGTGATTGAGTAACAAACATCCATCCAAACACCCATCCAAACATTCATCCAAACATCCAAACTTTCGCATTTATAATATTTATATAGATTAATATAGATGGTTTTTGACAGCTCGAAATTTTGTATGGCGCCTTACATTTTTATAACGTATTACACTTTATTTATATATTAGCATTTAATGTATTTCTATATTATATTATTTAATATAGAAATACATTATATATAATATTATTTAATAAACAATACGAGTCGTGAGCTGTCAAAAAACCTTTAATAAAATGGACAAAGTAAAGTATATAACTTGTGTAGTAACGCTAGCCGCTGTTTTTTTAATTTGACAGATATGGAAATGCATAAGTTTACCCTCCAAATCTGAACAGGGCAGCGACAAACACGTATACTAATGCGGCAGGAACGATCAGTCCAGCCGTTCAAAGTTATGAGATGTTTACATACACACATATACACACATACATACACACAGACATACTGACGTCATTGTGAAAATAGTCGGAAAATGTTCCTAGTATCGGAAAACGTAGAGTTCTGGTGAAAACTCGATTTTCGAAAATCTGGGTAATATCAGTAACTTATCTACATACGTAGTGGGAAGTTAAAAAATCAAATACTTTTAACATTTTCCTTTTTCTTTATTATCGGGTAAATATTTTGTATTTTTTTTAGTAACACTAAACTATCGTTCATGATCCCCTTGCAAAGGTCTCACGACTCCCTCGAGGGTGGGGACCCACATTTTGAAAAACACTGCATTAGAGCTTGCCACTGTCGTGTTCCGGTTTGTAGGGTAAGGTAGCCGGCAACGTAACTTACGACGGTAACGTAACTTATACGTATCGCTACATGAAAACAACACACCATTAACATCGTTGGTGTCTATAGCAGATGTTTTCTTTTCCCATCAGGAGAGCCATCTGCTTGTTTATTATCTATCCTATGATGTATCACACAGACACACAAATACACATTGCACGCGTTAAACTTATATAAACCTTAGTTTTTGCGTCGGAGGTTAAAAATTGTATTATAACACGCACGTCTTGTTAAACACACAGTTTACCGAAATTACTTTCCGCGAAATTGTTATAATATGATATCGCAATTCCAATGAAACAAAAAGCTATAAACCGGTTGACCCAGCGAGGCATCCTTGAAACTTCTTACTAAATTGGTATATTTTAAACTCAAAAAAATTGAACGCAAAAATTATTATTTCGAGCTGAAAGAGTTCAAGAATTTCAAGTTTGTTTAAAATTTAAGTATTTTAATTTTTAAAAGCTATCTCTTTTGAATACGATGGTTGATTTTCAGCCTCTTTGTTGCCTTAGCTACAAAAACAATTGGCTGAATTATTTCTGCTGCAATAGTGCAATGTTTGTCGCTGTTGTGTTTCTGTTTGGAGGATTATGTGACGAGTAAATTTATGTAAGTGGCATTACGATCCCGCTACATGGATAGCAATGCACCATTAACATCTTTGGTGTCTATAGATGATGCTTGTCCTTTCCACCAGGTGAGACATTTGTTTGTTCGTTATTTTCTGTTATAATTTCATCTTTAAAGGAATTTAAAAAAATGCCTACATCGACAAAACCTCATTTATTCTCTCTTTTTTGTTTTTCCCTTTGTAATAATATACTAGGGGACTACGCAGCTTGTAGAATAAATGTCGTGGATATAATCTTTCATATAAAATTACATCTCCTATTTTAAGGATTGATTTTTGAAAACATTGTTAGCCCATGTTTGAACACGAATCTTTAACTATCTCGATAATATATTTCATCCAAATCGGTTCTGCGGTTAAACCGTCAATGCGTAACAGGCAGACAGGTAAATTTGCATTCAGAATATTTGTAAGCATATGGATAGAAAAGAATTGCAATACATCAGAAAACGTAAGGTACATGAAAAATATTTGCTTGGTTTTTCGATAGCATCAGCATAGCCTTAGCATCGCCTCATATGAGACTAGGGATAACAAAATATCTCCACGCGAATTGAAACTTAAGTCTATCAAAGCTCGTAATCCATGGGTGGCGTGACGTCTCGTAGGGTAATGGGTCTTTAATAATTACTTTATGAAAATTCAATTTGTTATTACCCGGAATAACTTCATAACAACCATCATTAAAGGCTAAGTCCGCATTGAATTAAGTTTCTTTCACTTTTGTGCAGAAAATTAAAAAAAAATAGTTTTTTATATAGCACTAGCTGTTGCCTGTGACTTCGTCCGCGCGGACTTCGTCTACTCTGCACAGCTCCTCCTCCGTAGGTGATAGTGTGATAATATGTAGCCTGTATGTTGACCGGAGCTGTTAATAATATTCATGCAAAAGTTGAAGTAAATCCATGCAGTACCTTTTGAGTTTACTCCGGACATACATACAGACAAACAGACAAAAATTCTAAAAACTATATTTTTCGCTTCGATATAGATTGTAGATCACGCCCCAAGTATTCTTTTAAAAAAATACCTATTCAATTACAGTTTTGACTTTTCTACGATTTTATTATATGTATAGATGAGTGATCTAAATCATTATACTTATTCCTGCTGTAACAACGTCAGTGCTTGTCACTGCGTATTCCGATTCAGAGGGTAAGGTAGCCGGTAAACTAATGCATGTGGCGTTAAGACCACTCCACAAGGATAGGAACGCGCTCTTAACGTCTTTTGTGTCTGTAGTTGATGGTTGTCTACTTACGCCAATACGGGCCATCACATGGACAGCCAACAAATTTAAACATCAAAACGACGTGAGACATGTTGTGCCTGAGCTTGTTATAGTGCGTATATAAGTGCAAACACACGTTTTTTAATTTCATAGTCGGAAAATGTTCCTAAGAACTCATAATGTTAAGATCTGGTAAGAACTCGATTACCAAAAATTTGGGCTAAATCACTTATTTATTATCTACATAAGTTACGGGAAGTTAAAAATTCCCTTTAATAACAAGTTCTTCTAACACAACTTAATACTTCGGGAACACGTTATGCAGCAGTTCTTGAAAGTGTACTAAAACCGCCAATTACGCATTTAGTGTTGATTTTGCGAAGTTTCGCGAAAGTTCTCTTGAACAGATATTCGAATCGCATCTTACTCATTAACTAACTAGTTATTAATTTTGTGTAAGAAAACTTTCGTTATTACTGGAGGGATATATCCAGGTTGACTTTTTTATATCATAAGATAGTAAACTAGCAGGTGACTCTCCTGATCGAAACAGAAAACCATCGCCTGTAGACACCAAAGACGTAAATGGTACTTTGTTATCCTTGTAGCGAGGTCTTAATGCCACATGCATATGTTTACCGGCTACCCTGCCCTCCAAACCGGAACCTAATATAAGGTTTCTATACTTTTCTGCGATGCTAACTTTAAGCGTCGCATTGCTTCGATTCTGCGTCATTCTTTCTATCGATCGTCGCATCTTTGTATCGACCAAATGATTATTGAGGTTTTTTTCAAAAATCTAATGTCCCAATAACGGTTCGTTTATTAACATCCTCGTGTCTAATGAGCACAAAAATAAGTGTATATTGTGTAAAAAACCCCGTCCGATCCTAAAGAGGTTTATGGGATAAGTTTATGGTAATGACATTATCAAAAAAAAAAAAAAAAAAGATATCGTATTTTAAGGTGCCTCATAGTACTAAATTTGAGAAATTTCCCCTCAAATCATGCAAAAAATTTTATTATTTATTACTATTAAAAATTTATATATATTTACTTACTTACTACTATTAAAAATTTATATATATTTATAAAATAATGACGTTACCAAATAATGTCTTCGACGATCAGACAGGTTTGTTTTACACACTGTATATAGGACTCATGCTTATTAAAAAATGGCACTTGTTGTAACCTGTTAGCCTATATCTAACAAAAAACTGTCTTTATTGCACTATTTTTATCCCGCAATAAAATATTTTCCTGTGGGGTTAAAAAACTATGAAAATATATTTGGCTACAAACCATTGTTAGTAGTTTTATTTACGATTTTAAATACACACACATATCTTCAGGCCAGATCCCTTACGGGGTAGTCAGAGATAACCGAGTGCCATACATTACGATCCTTGCAGACTTTTCTGGCTTCCTCCATAATCATTATTTTCTTCATACAGAAAGACGCCGGTTATGAAGACTCTTAACACACCTTCAGACAGTACCCGATCGATCTAATCATGGTATGTTAGTCTTGGGCTTCTCCGGTACCTATATCCTTCCACATTCGAATTTTATATATGTTTTGTGAACCTTCTATTTACTATTCTTTCTACATGTCCGAACCAACGAAACGTGCCCTTTGTCATCCTTACACAGACACTTTTTTCAGACCTAACCCCTCTCTCTTTTCAACGTTACGAACCAGGTCTACGACTATTACGCCACATAAGTTTAGGGCACATTAGGGCCTTATGGACATTCTTGGGGGGGCTCGGGCGTCCCCGCAGTCTCCAGACTAGTCCCCAATAGTGTAACTTCGAGGTGTGTGTCTCAGGTCCGGAAGTATAGCGCCTCGATTCACTGCCGTCTTCACACATACTTCACTCACTCGCTTCCTGAGTCTGTGTTCCCGGACGAGTACAATCTGGAGATCTTCAAGAGAAGAGTGAACAGGTACCTTCTAGGGAAGCGCGTTCCATCTTAGGCCTCATCTTAGCTTACCATCAGGCGAGATCGAGGTCAAGCGCTTACCTATCGATAGTAAAAAAAAAAAGTTAACAAATTGGTGTTTCACAGGACTACCTCGTACGGGATGATCCTATAGGAGGGATATCAGTAGAAGGAAACACCCTTGTATTGAAGGGCTTAAGAAGGCATCACTCAGCGAGATACAGATGCAGGGCGTGGAACTCCGAGGGCAGCGGTTTGAGTGAACCTTTGACGCTGAATGTTCTATGTAAGTATCGATTTTAATTGATTATCTTTACTAGAAAACGCCATCTGGCCGAAATTCGAACACAATTCTGAAACAGTTTGACCATAGACTAAATAATAAGATCTCTTCTATGTTTTACAATAGACTATAACCATAAACAAAATATTATATACTTGACGTTTAATATATCATAATATTATGTGTATTCCCCTTAGGTATTCTCCAGGTGTATTCAGAAATCAGAAATCAGAAGTACTTTATTCAATAAAACTTTTTACCTTTACCTATTAATTTGACGCTTCAACATTTTTTTAAAATACTACCGGATCGGAAACGCGGTCACACACTGAGAAAATCCGATTGAAGAAATGCCTTCGACATTCGAAATATTCTAGGATGGGTGTCAAATGAATGATAGTATTAAACGTAGTGATTGTATACTCTTTGGGTAGGATGTGTTATGTTTATTTTATAAATTACTAGCTGACCCGGCAAACGTTGTTCTGCCTTTTTAACTACTCTTATTTTTTCTATATTTTCTCACCTTTTAAACCTTCCCTGGTCTTCAAGAATTAATTCAAAACCAAAATTAGCCAAATCGGTTCAGCCGTTCTCGAGTTTTAGCGAGACTAACGAATAGCAATTGATTTTTATATTTCTAAAATATATTTCTAAAAAAAAATCATCACGCCAGGCTTCCTTTGTGGGATAGGCAGAGTAAACCGAACAGTTCCGGTGCAACACGATTCAAAGGTTTGTCGCTTGGCGAAATAAGTGTTTTTTTATATCATAAGATAGCAAACAAGCAGATGGGTCTCCTGATAGAAAGAGTCAACCATCGCCTATAGACACCAAAGATATTAATGGCGGGTTGCTATCTTGTAGCGAGGCCTAATGCCACATGCATAAGTTAACCAGCTACTTTGCCTTCCAAACCGGAACCCGACAGTGACAAGCACTGACGCTATTGCGGCAGGAATAGGTAAGGCGGTGGTACCAGACCCGCGAGTAAAATGGTGATTCCCGTCGTCGCATTTTACCGACCTGATAACGATTTTCGACTATTTCTAGCGATAACCAGAATCGACAGCTTTACATGCTTATCCGAAGCACGAGAGTGGTAACACACCACCCCGCCAGACTACGAGCTGCTACTGAGATATTGGAGAACCTCGCAAAAACTTTAATAACACTTTTGCCCAACTAATCGAACCCGGGACCTTATGATCTGGGTTAAATAGGCTAACCCCTAAACCACGAGGCAGTCAAGTTCTAAATCAAGTTGTTCTTCAGTATGTATTTATTTCCCCGTGTTGGTTCTGGGCTCCTTTATATAATAGACTAACTGCCGTTTGCCAGGCAGGTGGTAAAAGGCGACCGATTGGCTATGCGAGTCACTACCATCGTGGCTACTAGGTGGTAGAGTTCTGCATCGTCTCGCCCGCCTTACATATTCCTGCCGCAATAGCGTCAGTGCTTGTCACTGTCGTGTTCCGGTTTGGGGGTTACCTCGCCACAAAATAGCAACGCATCATTAACATCTTTGATGTCTATAGTTGATGGTTGACTCTTTCCATCAGGATTGTTTGCTATCTTTACATAGTATAAAACAAAGTCGCTTTCTCCGTCTGTCCTTATGTCCTTATGTATGCTTAAATCTTTAAAACTACGCAACGGATTTTGATGAGGTTTTTTTTAATAGATAGATTGATTCTTGAGGAAGGTTTAAGTGTATAAACCTTTTCGATATTCTCACGGGAACAAAAGCTGCGCGGGTGAAACCGCGGGCAGGTCGCTAGTATATTATAAAAAAATGTACAATATTTTATTATTCAACCTACATATATATTTCATAGTGATTACGTATACATCCATATCTTCGCGGCAGATACCTTACGGGGTTTGGTATCTATAGGCGATGGTTTCTCTTTTCATCGGAAGAGGCATCTGCTTGTTTACTACATACATACATATCTGCACGCCAAACTTCTCATGAGGTAGGCAGAGAGAGCCGAGTGCAATACATCCTTGCAGGCTTAATTCGCTTTCTACACATTCATTACTCTCTTCATCACACACGCCATTGCGAAGACTCTTGACACCACCTTCGGACAATACTCAATCAATCTGATCATGGTAAGTCAGTTTTGGTCTTGCCCGGTACCCTTATCCTTCCACATTAGCATTGATTATCTGTTTTGTTAACCTTAATGACGAATACGAATAATATATATATATATATATATATATATATATATATATATATATATATATATATATATATATATATATATAACGTTTTATCTAGGCAAATTTTAGGTCCATTATCGTAAATCCTGACCTTTGTTAGTCCATTAACGTCTGAATAAAAAGTATCGTCATTATGGCAAAGAGGGGTCGACATGTAAGCGGCTAAAAGAAATGTGTCCTTTCATCGTTATTTTCATTATTTATCACAACTCTTATAAAAAATATATTAATTATGTCGCTAATATGGTGGAGGTGAATAAAAAACTGATCCTTGTCATGGATTTGAACAAGCTGACCTGAACAGCTTTGCCTGCGTATAAAATAACATGTCATCCTAGGTATAAAAAAAATTAAACTTTTTTTTATTACAAGATAGCAAACAAGCAAATAGCTTTCCTGTTGGAAAGAGACAACCATCGTCTATAGACACCAAAGATGTTAATGATGCGTTGCTATTCTTGTGACAGGGTCTCAATACTACTTGAGTAGGTTTACCAGCTCCAAACCTTGCAAAACATCTTCTTACATCATAAGATCGCAAACGACAGAAAACTCTCTTGATGGGAATACACAACCTTCGCCTACAGACACCAAAGATGTTAATGGTGCGTTGCTATCCTTTTACCGGTGTCTTAATGCCACGCATATGTTTATCAGAGCACATCTGTGATAAGCACTGATGGTAAAACGGCATGAATAGGTGAGGCGGTGGTACTAGACCCGGGCGTGACGACATTGAACTCTACTACTTAGTAACCGCATGTTCGCCTATTACGAAATGCCTGACAGAACGACAGATGTTCTTTTCTCCCTATTCCAAACCTTATTACATTTATGTTTGACTCTAGATCTTCAACTGTCTCTTTGCCAAGTTTTATCACAATTGGTTCAGTGGTTTGGGCGTGATAATGTTACAGATAGACAGACTTTCGCACTGATATTACTATCGATATAGATATCTATAGTTTTGGAGTTATTCTTCTTACTTCTTCTTTTTTCTTTTACTATCGATATATATATCTATAGTTTTGAAGTTATTCTTCTTTAGGCACCTTAGAAAAATTTATATGAAGCGCGGACACCGCCAAACGAAACTCAGATTATAAACTTAGCCTAAGTTTGCTCTAAGTTCTCCCCGTGTCGGTCCCGGGCAGGCAAGTCGTAAAAGGCGACCGATTGGTTTTACGAGTCACTACCATCGTGGCTACTAGGTGGTAGAGTTCTGCATTTTCTCGCCCGGGTATGGTACCACTTTCTTATCTTTTCCTGCCGCAATAGCGTCAGTGCTTATCACTGTCGTGTTCCGGTTTGGAGGATAAAGTAGCTGGTTCTTATGCATAATATGTGACTTTAGATCTCGCCACAAGATAGCAACGCACCATTAACACCTTTGATGACTATAGGCAATGGTTGACTATTTCCATCAGAAGACCCATCTGCTTGTTTGCTATCTTATAATATAAAAAAAAAATAAAAAAAAGTCTCACTTATGAGAGATACTAGCTGTGCCCGTGACTTCGTTCGCGTGGAAAAATTTCTAAAATAAAAACCCGCATAGTTCCCGTTCCCGTGAGATTTCCGGGATAAGAACTATCCTATGTCCTTTCTTGGGTCTCAAACTATATTTGTGCCAAATTTTATCCAAATCGGTTTAGTGGTTTAGCCGTGAAAGCGTAACAGACAGACAGATAGACAGATAGAGTTACTTTCGCATTTATAATATTAGCATAAATATATCCTTTTTGTCGTACCGAATCCGTCTCTCTATCCTTTGTATCCCAATCTGTAAGGTTCTGGAATGCTCTTCCGGTTGAACTTAGGAATAGTCCCTCCAAATTCTCCTTTAAACGTTCTGTTAAAAATATCTTTTGAATTAACATTATCAGACATTATTTTATTTTATTTATGTATTTAATCGTCGTATTTATACTTATTTCCCTATTTATAAATTAATATATATAATATGTATAATATCTATGTATGTTATTTATTTAGGTATGTATGTGTATATAATATGTGTATAGGTATAATGTATAAATAAGTATATTTTATGTGTATTTAATGTTTTGAGTTTTTTTAGTATTACCAGCAGTTATTGTAACTAAATTTTACTAATTTATCTTATCATGCACCCCTTTAAATGAAATGTTATCTAATTAGTTTGGGTTGACTGGTAGAGAATGTCATGTACTCAATTGTGCATAAATTTTTAAATAAATAAATAAATATTCGGACAGCAATATAAAATTTACGGCATGAAGTTATTTTTTTTAATTTTTTTTTCTATTCATTACGATCCAGGGGCCTTCATTCATTCACGCATTCAAACGGCAATCGAGTGCTCTTTACACATTTTCTTACATATTATGCCGCGTCATAGCAAGTCTCGAAGTTACGTGACTTGGGGGCTGGATGTTTACCTGATAGTAAGTGATAACCATCGTCTATGAACATTTGGAATATTGAAGATATGGCAAGTGTGTTCGTATTAGCTGGATAAAATAAACCAGTTTTGCTCGTGACTTCGTCCGCGTTGAAAAGAAATCTAAAATAAAAGTAGACTAAATTACTCCTTATTACCATGGTTTAAGAGAAAGACAGTCCCGGGATTTGACTCGCACAGTTGCCGTTCCCATGGGATATCCGAGATAAAATTCCTTTCTCAAGTATGAAACTATCTTAGTACTAAATTTCATTGAAATCGGTTTAGTGCTTTAGACGTTAAGAAGAGACAGAAAGAGTTAATTTCGCATTTATAATATTTAGTGTGGATTGAAATATTAAATAGATAAAAATAATATCCAGATAGATAATAGAATAATGCAATATCGTGCATTATAGAACAGAAAATGTATGCGCCATTCACAATGAGAAAGAGAGTTTTAGAATACTACATTTTGAGAGAATGAGATGAACACTACACTTCGCTACATTATACTTTAGTGACGGAGGGGGTCATCAAAGGGACCTGGAGCCCTTTCTTTTAGACATCTCTGGAGCAGGAACGACCGCCGGAAGGCTGTTCTCTCGATCCCATTCTCATCATCTCCTTCTGACATCTTCGGTAAACGTAGACAATGCCAACTAGGAGTACTAGGGTAGCACCACGTCGATGAATATTGTGAATTTGCAATTAGCAATATGCTCATTATGATCGTATAATATAATATGCGATATGTAATATTGACACTATAAGTATTTTCCATTTTCCTTTTCTTGTTTAAAAAAATTTATTTCGAATTTTTAAAATAATTGCCTTTGTTAGTTTTGAAAGTTTACAACACAACTACGACGTTATATTTTTAGCGAGATTTCTTTTCTACATTTTAAAGTCTTAATAGGTAGGTTACAGCTAGATATCGATCACTATCGATCGCGCAATGTTAACTCGATACTCACGGCTCATACAAGGCAGGTTCGCCATGTAGGGTTGTAGCTGGGAGTGAAATGAATACAACGATGATGCGAATATACTACTGGTTTATTGGGCAAACTATCCAATATTTAGGCGTAACCTACGATGACTCTATACATCCATTACACACGACACACACTTAAAAAACTCGGCCTAGAGCCAATATCAAATAGTAAGTGTAGTTACTGCACTCACTATACGACGTCTTCTCTCTCGGTTCGATTGGGTAATATAAAAACTCACATAAACATACGTGCTTTCACCGTTTAAAAAAGTAATTGACTGTATCCGCAATGATATAAAGCATATGAGCATCTCACAAAGAGATTGACTAATTTGATACATCGTAAAGTCTAATTAAATTAAATAATTCTATTTCATTTTCTCTCAGGTTCATTTATATAGGTTTATGTATTTATGAATTTGTTCCTATGTAGTTTCGTTTTATCGTTTCATCAAGTCTCAGTTCACCACGATTCACCGGTTAGTCGATTGACAAGGTGAGTGGTAATTCCCGTCGCCATTTTGTCAACTGTATAACGATTATTGCCTATGGATAATAGGGACCGACAGCTTTACGTGATCATCCGAGCTACAAAGGTGGTAACGTACCACCAGACTTCAATCTGCTATCGAGATTGAATTTTCAAACAAAAAACCTTGAAAAAAATCACAATACACAATTGCCTGACCCGAGAGCTGATAATTTCTTTTAAATCATAAGATGGCAAACAAGCTGATGGCTCTCCTTATGGAAAGAAAAACCATCACCTATAGACATCAAAGATGTTAATGGTGCGTTGCTATCTTTGTGATGGGATGGCAATGCCATATGCATTAGTCTAACGGCTACCTTACTCTCCAAACCGGAACTTGACAATGCCAAGCACTAACGTTTTTGCGGCAGAAATATGTAAGGCGGTGGTACCAAATATCCGGGCAAGACGTTGCAGAGCTCTACCACCTAGGAGTCATAATAGTAGTGACACGTATAGCCAATGAGTCTCCTCTTACGATCTGCCTGGTAGAACGGCAGCTGGTCTATTCTTCAAGAAAGATTCCCTAGTCCACGAAGCAATGCTAATTTCATCAATAATAATTAATTTTAAATCAATTTTCATAGAATTCAATTCATTAAACATTATTCTCCGAACTTCTTAAGTAAATCTTAATTACACTTGCATTTATACAGTTTCATTACAGAAAACTGATCGCCTTGACGCGTAGGTTGAGTGTACATAACAAGCTGTCTACGCAATCAATGGAGATTAAAGTACGGAAATAGCCCGCGAGCTTTTGTGTTATTTGAAAAGAAAAGAACGATTAAAAATTAATAAAAATATGTATAATATATCGTATATAAAGGTTTGATTCACTCTGGCTACTCTGGATGGAAACCAACGTGGTGATACTTTTTCATTTTGAATTGCCGTCCCGTTGGTTAGTGACCCTGACTATGCAATTGACGGGGCTCGGGTTTCATTCCCCAACGGGGACAAGCATTTGTGTGATGAGCATAAATGTTTGTATTTCCGGGTTTGGGTGTTTATTAAATATATTTTAGTATTTATATATGTATTTCTATGTATTAGTATCGTTGACTAACACCCATAACACAAGCAAATAACATTGCTTGCTTTGGGGTTAGATCAGTAAGTGTAATTTGTCCCATGAGTATTTATTTATTTATTTATTTAATTTCTGTGCTAAATCTCAGGTAACGATGGGACTAGTCGTGCTTAAACGTCCTTAATATTCATTTCAAAATACATTATCAAAGGGTCACTTTCTCAGCGTTGGTCTTAGCCCTTTTTAAATAAAAGACCATTTTTTTAATATCATTTTATTTATTTAAATTTGACACACAAATATTTGCATAGGTGAACTGAATGCCCTAGGGTATGTGTTGTGTTGTTGTTCCGGGCTCCTTTAAAAAATAGGCCAACTGCCGTTGGTACCAGGTATGGTAGGTAATGATAATAATAATAGGTAGTAATAATACTGCAGGTCGTAAGAGGCGACCGATTGGCTATGCGAGTCACTACCATCGTGGCTATTGGGTGGTAGAGTTCTGCATTGTCTCGAACGGGTCTGGTACCACCGCCTTGCCTATTCCTGCCGCAATGGCGTCAGTGCTTATTACTATCGTGTTCCGGTTTGGAGGATAAGGTAGCCGGTAAACTTATGTATATGGCATAAGATCTCGCCACAAGATAGCAACGCACAATTAACACCTTTGGTGTCTATAGGCGATGGTTGACTCTTTCCATCAGGAGACCCATCTGCTTGTTTGCTATCTTATGATACAAAAAAAAAAGAATATTTGGATAGATTGACCGCCCCGTTGGTCGAGTGGTTAGAGACCCTGACTACGCAATCAATGGGGCTCGGTTTCGATCCCCGACGGGGACAAGCATTTGTGTGATGAGCATAAATGTTTGTATTTCCGGGTTTGGGTGTTTATTATGTATGTAAAAGTATTTATATATGTATTTCTATGTATTAGTATCGCTGACTAACACCCATAACACAAGCAAATAATTTGCTTACTTTGAGGTTATTAGATCAGTAAGTGTAATTTGTCCCGTGAATATTTATTATTAATTATTATTAATAGATGGATGGATGTTTGTTACTCTTTGACGCAAAAATGTCCGAACCAATTTAGATTAAATTTAGCAGGAATATAGATGATAACCTGGAGTAGCACTTTTTATCCCGAGCTAATTAGTTGTTCCGTGGGATTCACTGCACTGGGGTAATTTATAACATTAGTAAGAGTATTATTAGTATTAATATAGATAATTTGCTTGTTTTAGCTCGTCCAGAATGCTCAGCTGGGAGTGTTGTCCAGCAGTTAGCTGGTGCACCAGGAGGGGAAGTGAGGGCCAGATGTTCAGTGTCGGCTCCATCGGCAAGAGACGCCGGTCCCTTACGGTTCTACTGGACGTATAATGGGACAAAAGATGTTTTACCGGTAATTTATAGTTTATTACACACGACTTTGATCACATGAATTTAGTTTTTTATATCGTTAGATAGCAAACAAACAGATGGCTTTCCTGATGAAACAAAAAACTATTGCTTAGATACCAAAAATGTTAATGGTGCGTTCCTATCTGTGTGGCGGATTGACAATACTACATGTATAAGTCTACCGGCTATCTTAACCTCCAAACCGGAATACGACAATGACCACACACCAAATACCTGAGTGTATCGTTGCGGAACTCTACCACCTAGTAGTTACGATAGTAGTGACATGTACAGGCAATCGGTCGCCTTTTACGACCTGCCTGGCAGAACGGCACACGGGGACGAAGACGAGGAAGCCCTGACTAACACAGGGGATTTTTTTTGTTAATATAACTAATAAGATAAAGGAATAAACAGTTTTTCAAATTTAGTCAAGTAGCCTACTCTCTCTGTCTCTTTGAGAATTAAGCGTGAATAAGCTCACCGGCTACAAATTCTTAATATTAATTAATTTATAGATACCAGCGTCCAATGTCACTGTGATGGGTGCCACCAGTACCGTTGTACATGGGCTGCCGATACCTGAACTTGATGATGAAGACTTGGGATGGTTGGCGTGTTGGGCGAGCAACGATATTGGCAATCAAAGAGAGCCTTGTCTCTTCAGAATTATGCCTGCAGGTATGTAATATTCCTGATGACATTTTTAGAATAGAATAAAAATCGTACATAAACTATACACTTGCAATAGGTAATTAACACACACACACAGTAGCAAAAAAAAAAATTAAGCATAAAGTGAAATAAAAGTACAAGTATATTATAAACTAGTTAAAACTAATAAAACACGAAACAAAAACATAAAAGAATTATATGACATTACAAAAAATGAGATATTTTAAGCGCAAAGCAGTCAAAAAAACTATAAGCCCTGGTAATCTGGCCTGTAAATCTGAAAACAAATACAAAACTTGAAATTTAAAAATAATTAAAACATCAAAAATGTATACTTATCAACATAACACTATGTGTAAAAAAATATTTTTTTATAAATAAATGTCCAATATGTTCAATTCGCAAATTTTTTTCTTCCAGAAATTTGATGATTTGATTGTTAATTAATTACTATCAACCACGAGATGATACACAAGATTTGTGTGCCTGTTTGGTGTTTAATATTACCAAAAAAAAAAAAAATTAAGCCGGTTGACCCTGCAGGCCATTCCTGAAACTTCCCGCTAAGTCGAAGTATTTTAAGCTCAAAGCAATCATATCTACAAAAAACAATATTTGTTAAACATTTATTTTTAATTTTAACTTATTTTGAACGTAATAAACGAATTTTATTGTTAAAATGGTATAAAATCGATTGCTCGAAAACTTTTGAAGTTATGTTGAAATAACACTGCTTTCAATTTTTTTTTATTTTAATCCGATTTATCACTATCAATTCTATTTTTTGGAATTAATCGGTACATAAATCTGTAAATTATTAAAAAAACATCCAATATTCCGTCCTTGGGAATTTTTTTAAACATTTTAAATAAGCATAATTTTGACTGTACTGGTTTATTTTTTTGATTTCTCTAGCATATGATTAGTTCTAAAACACATACATAGTTAAAGATAAAACGTCTAATAATAACGAATTTCTATCAGCTTTACCTGAACCTCCCAGCAATTGTGTGATAGAAGACGAATATCTCCGCTGCGACCCAGGCCACGACGGCGGCTTACCACAACGATTTATCCTCGAGGCGCTGGAGGTACGCCAGCACGAACCAGTGCAGGGAGATGAGTCCACCATGAATGACCAGGTGAGGTGGTGGTGTGTCTGTGTTGTGTCTTGTGGTAATCATCACTTTATCAATCAATCATTGACTGACCTGTCATTCATACACATTTATAAACTGGCTCACCGGCTATACTTACCTTTTGAAATCATCATATTTTTTGTCTCATATTCTAATTTGAAATTCATTTGTTCATTTGTTTGTGATCTCAAAAACCCACAAGCGTAAGTCGGATTCGCGCGCGAAGGATTCATGTATGAAAAATGATTTTTGCTGTTTTGTATGGGATTTATTAAATATTTATTTTCTTTTAATTTAATTATTTATTTTTAAAGTATATATATAATTAAATTTCAATTGTCTACCAGTTGTCTTTGTTAAGATCGAGGAAAAACGTGCAAAAAATCGCGGGAGCACCTCTTAAATATTTATTTTATTCTGTTTTTAGTATTTGTTTTATAGCAGCAACAGAAATATATCATATTATGTGGAAATTTCAACTGTCTAACATTTATGGTTCATGAGACACAGACAGACGGACAGACCGATAGACTGGTATCGGAATCTTAGTAATAGTATCACGTTTTACCCTTTGGATACGGAACCCAAAAAAGTACTTTTAGCTTTGATCAAAATTCATAAGATTCAGCGTTGCCACCAATTCAGTACAAGAAAATGTCTTAAGAATATACACAGATAATAAAATATCGCAACGTCATAAAAGCGTCTTTATAATCATCAGTTGATTTGCTTATTTTTTGGACGTTTTGGTTTTAGTCGTTTTTTCTTTTTAATATATTTTCTAAAAAAACATTCCAGATTTATATTAGCTGTCCCCCTAACCGGTTGCGTGAAAAAACCGTACATAAAGGAAACTACTACTAGATATGAAATAACTGAGGGAAAACCGTGTAATTTCGTCCCGAGTAATGGTGGACTTAAGAACACAGTCAATTGTTATGTAGATAGTGTCTACATAACTACTGTGTTCTTGATAAATTATATTGCAATTGGGCATGCTACTTTAAAAATTAGTTTTTATTTAAGATTTAGGGTACACACTAAAATTATAGAAAATTACAAATAAACTCTCAAATCAATTTAATATTTTGTAAACAAAGGGTTATTTGAGATTTTACGTACATTGACAGCGTATTCTAGTAATGGTGTATTGGCCTCAAGCTGTTTAATTAGACGTTATTTCTTAAATGATTTGAAATTAGAGCAATGACGAAAATTTTGTAGCTTTGTCTATTATGAAAATTCGAACTTGTTAGACACAGATAAAGCCATTTTTATATATTAGCGTTATTTTATAATGTTCATTGTTTATGGAAATTAATGCCAAGTAATTTCTTATCAAAGGAAAAAAACACTTGTACAATATTCAGTTTTTACAAATTATTTTGACGCTTCCACAATTTAGCCAGCAAATACCACATCGAAAACTAGCTATTAGAGTTATTCCACTTAAAATCTCAAATAAAATTAAATTTCATCTAAATCTGGCTAAATCTATATACTAAACTATTTAAAACTATTTTAAATGACTTTTATTATGGTTACATTTATTTTAAAACCATTTTAATAGTTTTTTGCAAATAGGTGTAAATAAAAACATTTACATGTTCGAACATACAAGGGTTGACATTTATGTCATTAGAACATGAACTATTGGAATTGTAACTCAACTGTTTCAATGATTCAATATAGACAAAAGATAGTGCTAGGTGCTTTGTAGTTCACATGTCTGTCTAAATTGATGTAAATTTGAGCGAGAACAAGGTAAGGCGAGCTCCCGAGGGTACCAATTACACTCATGTTCTCGTTGTGTCGTTTATACGGAAATACACAACTTAGTTCGCAGCAAATTTTCTTTGTGTTATTCTCTTTTGATATTGCCATTTACTTTCTAAGAGGAAAACAGATTTTCTGTAACAATCAAGAAGATAGCTTTCCTGATTCCATCAGACAAAACCATCGCTTATGGACACCAAAGAGGTACTGTTAGGTTGCGCCTCCGAGCACTTATAAAAAAAAAGCACTTTTTCGGAACACAAGTATTTATTTCACTTTCTACAATTACTAACTAATGGGACTTTAACTATAAACACTCTAACTTGGATCACACTTTTTCGCGGTTCCCTTGTGAAGGGTTATTGCGACCCGGAGTATGGATATAGCACTAGTCTATTCGCTGTGTCCAGGCCGGCGGGCAGAAACCAGGTCCGTAGCTGGGCAGCGTTTAGGCTAGAGAATATCTAACTGAAGAATATTTGGGAAACAGCGAGTATAATAATATTGCTGACTATCCAGCTTATATGCACTTCAGCATTATTGCATGGAAAATAGGGATGTAACAGTACGTTAATAGTGCATTGATATTCTTGTGGTGGGGTCTTAATGCCGCATGCATAAGTTTACAGTCTACCTATCCTCCAAACCGGAACACGACCATACCAAAATACCAAAAAGTAGAGCTTACCACCTAGTAAACTTATGCATCTGGCATTACCATGCCGCCGTAGGGTTATTAACAACGCATAATTAGTATCTTGTTAAACGGAGTTCTTTCTCGAAGATTATCGTTTGCGGGCTGAGGAACTAGACCAAAAAATGTGTAACAATGAACAATGACACCATCTTATTCCAATGTATTTGTGGCACTTCTAGATTAACAAGTGTAACGTTTTTACTATCGCCCAGTTCACGAGTAGGCGTTTCTATTTATTACGCATACGTTAAACGTAGGAAATTAAAAACTTTTTCAAAAGTTTCAGCTTGCCACGAAATTTGAAAATGCATAAAAATATTTTATATTTTTTACATGTAAATACCTACTCTTTTTATTAATATAAATGAATACAAAATAATCATTTTTGGGTGGCTTCTTGGCGCGCTCATCGTGACGTCACAGTTTCAGATATAGCAAAAGGAATTCCGTTTTAATCGAATGTCCATAAGGTGCCCCATAGACCTACAATAATTTTGCGCAATATTACGTAATGTGCAATATTATTGACTGTTTAGGGTTAATATTGAAGATTGCACAATAATTGAACGAAAGTTTGAGCGGGTTTAATTTTTATTGTGCAACATTTTTTTCTTGCTCTGTGTAGGCTTAATATTGCACAATATTTTTCACTTCAGAGTTTGGAGCGGTCGCGTTCGGTCAGTCACGGTGTTTAATGTATGGTCGTGTCGTAAATTTAAGCAAAATGGCGAGCAAGAATGCTATAAAAGATAAAGAACGGGAGTTTTTACTTGAGTGTATAGATATTTATTTAACAAAATCACCAGCATGGTTGCCGCCAAAACTTCGTCTTCAGACATGTTGCTCGCACGAAAATATTGATCAGACTGGTTTGTCAATTTTATTGAGTGAATTTATTGAACGTTTGAAATCAAAGGGGGTATTCAATATTATTGCACAATAAAAGTATTGTGCAATGTTATTGTAGGTCTATGGGTCGCCTTAGATTAGGTTTGATTTATTTTTGGTTAGGTTATATTACAATCGCAGTTTATATACGGAAGACTATCTTACGTTTTTTTAATTGTTTCCATGTTGACTCAGGCCCTTCTTTTGAATAAATCAAATGAATTACATTTAAACATTTCCTTAAAGGTGAAATAAGAGTAATAAGCACGGATTAAATGGATACGCCTTTCAAGGTAATTTCTTAGGTTGTCAGTGTAGTATGCATTTACAGTCAGAAATACAGAGTTATACTACTTACCTATGAATTAAAATCACTCCAAGGGTAATTTTTAGAACTTGTCATTTCATATGGTAAGATAAAACAGTATAACATGGCTTATTTCTATTTTTTCAAGATATAATAAATCTAAAAATATATGATGATATATCATGATACGAGCGTTTGCTCATATGCGCGGCGATAAGTTTCCTTCCCAATGGCGTGTCTATTAGTATTCATGTGGTCCGTGGTAATAAGTAACACCATGAATAATAATTAGGTGATAGAATTCTGCTGACCGGATTTCATATCACCGCCTTGCCTATAATTTCTGCCGTAATCGCGAAGGCGCTTGTCCCTGTCGTGTTTCGATGAGGAGGGCAAGTTAGCATTCCAGGCTCACTGGAAAGCAATACACAATTACAACCTTTTTTTTTATTTAAATACTTTATTGCACAATTGAGTAGAAAGACGTAACTTAATGCTATTAAACATTTTCTCACAGTTTACTTTTGGTGATGCTGAGAGAAAAATCTTATGATTAAGCTGTATTATTTAACTAATACTTAATAACCCTCTTGTTATGACTAAACTAATTATGATTAAATTAAAATAAAATAATAACTATAAATTATATAACATATATATACATACATACCATATATATACATATAAACTAACTACTTATATAAATAAAAATACACTAATAAACTATATATGATTTCTGTGCTAATCAATAAATACTTAATATATTATAACACAATACAATACTTATCTTTAAATACTACATACATCTGTCATCTTTTCCATCTGTCTTCGCATAATGTCACCAGCTTTTTCTTATCTATTGTATTGTATATTAAAAAATAAACAAAAGAAATGATTATTATTATAGATGTAGCAAGTAGCGACATCCTTTAATAAAATCGAAATTTAGTCAAACATAATGTGAGTGAACTTACTTACTGAACCTCACATTAATAGCAAATTACTAATAACTTCGTTTTAACAAGGAAACGGTGGTAAATCAAAGCGACGGAGTTCCTTAATTAAAATATCTCTATGCCAGATATACTAGCTTGTTTGTGATAATAACAGAGGTTTTCACTATTTATACATACATATTGTGTGCTCTTAATATTTTTAATGACGTCCATAATATAACAGTTGCACTACTGGCAGAATTATGTCAGATTTTGTAAACCAAAACTTCTTTAGCGATATTAGACGATTTTTTTATTAAAAAATTGTGTAGGTTCGCGTCAGTGTCATCAATTGGTTTTTTTAAGTTATAGCTGTACAGTGTTCATAAAATAGTGTATTACAAAGCCAGTAGATGTCGCTAAAAAATCTATGCTTGTAAATTCAGTTTTAAGCTTTTACTTCTGTCGGCCGTCCTCATGACTGCCTCCATTTTCTTGTCATAACATAGCAAAAAAAGAGTTCTCCTAATAGAAGAGATAAACATCGTCTGTAGACACCAAAGATGTTATGGTGCAGTTGGTCCATACCACTGAACTAATAAATACTTGGCATAGTGGTAGAACCAATGATGGTGGTGGATGGTTGTATGAACCAAGGGCGCCACAGCAGTAACGCTGATGTGATGAATCACCCTTAAAGTTGTGAGCTTCGGTTAAATATATGACACCACAGTGGTGACCCCGACGTGATCAAGTGGTTACCCTTACAGTGGTTAACTTACGTCAAAAAATATTGCCGATGCGTTCGTATCCATGTAGCATGGCTGGAATCCCACATAAATAAGATAACCGACTACCTTACCCTTCAAAAGCGAACACAACAGCAACAAGCAAGCCGCTATTGTACCAGAAATAGGTAAGGTGGTGGAACCAAAGCCAGTAGAAAGTTGCACAACTCTATCAACTTTTTGTATTCGATAATAAGCCTTTTTCCGCCTTTTTATAAAGCAGTTAAGCAATGCTTTAAAAGGACTTGCTATAAAATACTTAAATAAATAGCAAAGATAATCGTGAAATTAGCAAGTAGCAACAGCCTTTGACAATATCGAAACTTACTTAAATACAAAGTAAGTGAACTTGTTTACTAAACCTCTTATTAATAGCAAATCACTAATAACTTTGTTTAAACAAGGAAACGGTGGTAAATTAAAGCCGGAGTATCTTAATTAAAATATTTCTAGGCCAGATAACAGGTTGTTTGTGATAATAGCAGAGGTTTGCACTGTTTAGATATATACTCTAGCACTTAACATTTTATCGTTAGTGTTGATTCGGGATCCGGGATATATAAAAGACGATCTGTACTACAAGTAGGACATGACAATGCTTTATTACTACAAGAAAAGGTACAGCAGTGATTTCCTGTGTTCTTTATGATGGTCACCACTTTCCAACTTAAAAATTGATTCTTTTAGCTCTTTCTGTCATCAATGTAAAGGAAAAAAAGCCTATACGTATCTTTAGTGTATTTTTTTAGTCCAGCAAATTGATGGATAATTCTCCTAATGGGAAGGGGAAGAGGCAATTATCGTCTACAGACATCAAAGATGCTAATAGTGCTATTCGTGTAGCAGGATAGTAATGACAAAAGCATAATCTACCGGTTCAGAAATCAGAAATCACAAGTACATTATTCAATGAAACTTTTTACAAGTTATTTTGACACTTCAACATATTTTTTAAAACTACTATCGGATGGGAAAGGCGGCCACACACTGAGAAGATCCGGCGAAAGATTCTTCGTTTTTTTCATATCATCTATTTTTTTTAAATATCACAAAATTACCAAAAAATATATATCGGTATAACAAGATCGGTATGAGGAGCAATTAATTCCAGGCTTTTTTGTCTTCTAAATTATCTGAGATTTTATAGGTAATATCCTTTTTTACACTGTTTTGTTTTAACACTTTTTTTAAATTTATTAACTGGTAGATCTCTTATAGTTTCGGGAAGTTACCTTACTTTACCCTCCAATCCAGTACAAAACAGCAACAAGCACTGGACGTTATTGTGGCAGAAATAGGTAATCTACTGACTACTGATACCAACCCCATGCGAAACATTACGGAACTCTACTATACCTTCGTGTTGTACGTGTTGGTCCCGGGCTCCTTTGAAGAATAGGCCAACTGACAGACAGGTCGTAAAAGGCGACCAATTGGCTATACGAGTCACTACCATCGTGGCTACAAGTTGGTAGAGTTCTGCATTGTCTCGCCCAGGATGGGTACCAACGCCTTAAATTTTATTTATTTTACCTATTTATTTATTTTCCAAAACTTAGCCTGAGGTTTTTAAAGTTTATTTCATCTGCCAAACTGCATCGCAGTTTGTCGACAGTAGTTCTCGTTTAATAGTGTTACAGTAATTTTTACGTCTAGTTTTATTTTATAATACTTACATAACACACATATCAAAATCCCCTCGGCCGTTACGAAGTTTACAATAGTTTTATTTTTTCCAATACACACCCAACATACATATCAAAATCCGCTCAGCCGTTCCGGAGTTTGCAGCAGGCATAATAACCTAATACTTTCTTCACATTACTACTTAGTTTATATTGAACTTACAAGGATCTCACATATTAACATTACATTTTACATCTTAACTTTACATAAATAACAACAAATATTAAAATATTATTTTCGTTTTTAGCGCTATTATTATGGTCATTTCCTGCCGCAATAGCATCAGTGCTTGTCACTGTCGTGTTCCGATTTGGTAGGTAAGGTAGCCGATAAATTTATACATGTGGCATTAGATCCCGCCACAAAATAGCAACGCACCATTAACACCTTTGGTGTCTATAGGCTATCTTATGATATAAAAAAAACCTAGTAGTCGCGTTACGTCGTGACACGTTAGGCCAATCGTTCTCCTCTACGATCTGCCTGGTTAAATGGCACATGGTCTTTTCTTCCAAGGTAGCCAGAGGGGTCTACCTTTCACTTTTTCTTTATTGTCAAAATTCGTGTTAAATATTCGTTTCATGACTCACTGACATTAATTTTACCAATTTGAAAATGTTTGTCCGTCTGTCTTGAAATATAATTAGCTTTACCAACTTTTTTATTATACAGGTTTACTTTTAAAGATCCGACCAAATTTTAAAATTAAGAGCTCAATATTGAATTGAAAGTGCATTTTAATTATTATTGTAAAATTATTACAAGATCATATTATATGAGTTTAAAAATATGTCACTAAATTCATGAATTCGATGCAGCGAATCTTGTGAACGAACTCTGTAATCCTGGTGTCATTTTACATTTAGCTATAATTACGATAGTAACTATTATGTAACCTGTCATTCTAAGTGCATTTTTTCCGATCACTTTTAATTTGGTTGAAGGCACCAAAATATTATTGTTCAAATTTCACGTATTTAAAATTATACACATGCGTTGTTTTTCCTGGCGGATAAAAATGAAATTCTGAATTTTTTAAATAATTTTTTTTCATTACATAATTCGAACATATTGTCGATTCTGAACAGCTTGTGAAAATTTGGTCGGACTTTTAAAAGTAACCCTGTACGATTAGTTTAACTATTGGTCACTTTTAGGGGATATTTTTTATAGTCACTATGATTGTATGTTAATAAATAAGAAAATATAAATAAATACATATTCACGACACTTATTGATCTAACTCCAAAGTAAGCAAATTAATTGCCAACAGGTCGGTCAAAGAAAAGGTATAGTGTTCAAATATTCTATACTAGCTGTTGCCCGCGACTTCGTCCGCGCGGACTTCGTTTACTCCGCACAGCTCCTACCCCGTAGGTGATTGCGTGATAATATGTAGCCTATATGTTGACCCGACCTGTTAGTAATATTCATGCAAAATTTGAAGTAAATCCATGCAGTACTTTTTGAGTTTACCCCGGACATACATTGACTTTCCTACGATTTTATTATATGTATAGATTATGTTACACACGTAAGCTACAAGTTACATAGCCTGGTATATTACAGTGCGGCGGCGCGGGGACAACTAAGCAAGGATTTAAAACGTTATCGGATAACAAAACTTATTTTATGATACTTAACGTTATTACTGAAGTGATAACTCAGTAATAAAGTTATTTTCAAACACTCATGTATCGCTCACTTAAATAACAGAACGAAATTATTAACGCTAAATCCGTTATAATATCGATATATATGCGATGTTGCCGTGTTTCATGCTGTTTCGTGATTGGTTCGCCAACTAGCGCTAGAAGGCAACGTCATAATACCATATACCATAACGAATTAACGTTATAGTATATGGTATTATGTAGTAGTGTATAACAGAACATAATGAATAACGTTATTAAACAGTGACAAATTCTGTATCATTTTTGGATAACGCGATGTTTGAAAATAATGTTACGTTATGACGCGAGCAATGACGTTACCACAAAATACCGATATTTAAATCCTTGCGACAAGGTTCCAGGATGCCCTTACCTGCAAGGTGCGCTTTTTTATACCCGTGTCCCCACATAGCCATAGTTATATATTCGTATCTTGACCAAAGTTAGTACCTATACAGAAAGAACACGAGAAAGTGTTTGCTTGAATGATAAACTATTATATTTTTAAGCCAATACGCCTGATGCGGGCAAGTGATAGCTAGTTATTACAAAAATAGAAAATTAAATAATACACTCTATGTAGGGTATTTCTGGAAGAGGCCTTACAGAAGCAGTATATAGAGCGAGCAATGAGGCTGTGCCTCAGTTTCCCCTGGACGCGTTGTCACCTGGGCGGTACACTTTCCTGGTGTACTCTGAAACTCAGCGGGGAAGATCTCCACATCCTGCAGCCCTGCACAGTATGCCTATTAGAACTGCTGATGATTTGGATAGACCTGGTAAGATGTTTTAGTTTTATAGAAGAGGGCGCAAACGGACAGGAGGCTCACCTGATGGTAAGTGATTACCGTCGCCTATAGACAACTACACTACCAAGGGTAATGTAGTTGCATTGCCGGCGTTTTAAAATGAGTAAGCTCTTTTCTTGAATGTCTCTAAGTCGTATTCGTTCGAAAAAATTTCTACCGATAGCTGGTTCTACATAGGAGTAATGTGGGCCAAAAAGTGCCTCGAAAATCGCACGGTTCTGGACTTCCAGACATCGAGATGGTGAGGATGAAACTTTGAATTTTGTCGCGATTTTTGATGGTGAAATTCGATGGCAGCAATTAATCCAAACAGTTCTTCGGAACATTCCCCATGACAGAGCCGATAAAAGAGTGTAATTTGAAAGTACCCATAAAAACTTTTAAACCGCCGCGCCCCGGTAGTCAAATAATTAGTTCTTTCAGCCCCAAGGTAGGTTACAGTCGAAAGCCATGTTGCCTTGATTTTTTATTATTATATTTGACGTTTAGGTTTTTTATGCCAACCAAGAAATTAAAAAAAATATCTTCATACATGCCTAGTAGAACTGCGAATGATTTGGATAGATCTAGTAAGATGTATTTTGAAACTCCCTAAAACGTATAAACCAGTTCGGTGTCAAGTGGTTTAATTTTTTGACCCCACGGTACAGGCTATGATCGAAGGTCATGCTGCCTTGATTTTTTTATTATTATTATATATTTTGACTTTAAGGGTTTTTATAGCAAACAAATAATTTAAAAAATAACGTAACCAAGTTATTAAGAAAGTATCTTTATGTATGTATTAGAACTGCCGATGATTTGGATAGACCTGGTAAGGTGTATTTTTAAAGTACTTTTAAAAACTTTTAAGCCACACCGATGAACAAGTAGTTAGTTCTTTTGACGCCACGGTACAGGCTGTGATGGAAGGCCATGGTGCTTTAATTCTTTTGTTATTGTTATATTTGACTTATGTTTTATTTACGGTAATAAAATAACTTAAAAATAACTAAAACTTAAAAATATATTTCGTTAAAATTTTAATTTGAAACCTCATATAAGTGAGGGTTTCAAATTAAAATAAGTTTTCGAAATTATTTGTAAAGATAATTACAAAAATTAATTTTTTTACGACTTCCTCGTGGTCTAGGGCAAATCCCTATTCGGCTGACACCATGAGGACCCGAGTTCGATTCCCGAGTCGGCCAAGAGTGTGATTGAGGTATTTTCGAGGTTTTTCTCGAAAATCCACGTATATCAGTAGCATTTCGAAGTCTGGCATGTGGTGTGTTACCACTTCCATGTCTCGGATGAGCATGTAAAGCCGTCGGTCCCGGTTATTGCTAGAAATAGTTGATAATCGTTATCAGGTTGGTAAAATGCGACGATCAGGATAACCACTCGTCAAGCCAACCGGCGAAACGGCGAAACGTCGTAAACCCGAAAGGCTATAGACGTTCGGTTTACTCTGACTACATTGTAAGGGAACCGGGCGTGATGATACCACTACTACTAATTTTTTGAGATGTACACTTTTGTTTTTTTTTCCAACTATTTTAATTTTTGAGAGAATTTCGTTAAATTCATGGACTATTTATTTTTAGATCATATTTTCTAGGTTCACTGCAAACAATGACTCCTGCACCACCGTCACCACCAGCAACTGCAGACAACAGCGTATCCTTGCTGGTGGGGGCAGCACTCTCACTTGTACTCTTAACTATTTTGACCACCCTGTGTGTTGGACTCGTCATCATGTGCAAGAAGAGGAATCGTCCACAAAGAGAGTCTGATCAAAAGTAAGTAACCATGCATAACATTAAATCTAGACTGCTTAGTAATATTAAAACGTTATTTCAATCAACACATTTTTTTCACAGGGTAAAATGTTGACTGTGGTCCAACGAACAAGCTTTTTTTTGATTAATAACAAGCTGAATTTTTTTGAATAGCTGCGTTTTGATAAGACGAATCTTTTCTATCTTCGAAAAATTTCGGATCGGGTAACATAAAGATAGATAAAAAAGAAGTTTAGAGTGTCGGTCTAAGAAAAGTTTCCACTTTACGTGTAGGAAAAACTCTTGAATTACAATAATAATTAATATGCTATTGTGAGAAAATTAAGTTGTTTTTAAATTGATTAATATCAGATAAAAATCTCATAATTCCGAAACTTAGTGGAGAACACGTCAGAAAAACCATCGAATGTGTAAGATAAAAGTTTCATCGTGTTTTTCATAATATAATCAAGCGATTAAAATCGAAAAATAATTATTGTAAAAGTATCTTCACGCCCGTATCCCCGAAGTGGTAGGCAGAGGTACAACAAGTGCACCCACGATTAGCCGAAGATACTTGGTCCCACAAATGTGATAGGTGGCAATCCTATCGCCAACCGGGCACTTTCCAATCCCGGGCATCTTTGTGTTTATCAGAAAACTGAAAAAACATTTTTTTTTTTCAATTTTACCGTAACCGTCCGTTACATAATTATTTTAAATTAATAAATATTTTTACTTCACTGAATTAAAATTTTCATTCGAGACTTTTCGAAGATAGAAAAGATGGTTGTCTCGTTAAAACGATGCTATTCACAAAAATTCAGCTTGTTATTAATCAAAAAAAAATTGTTCGTTTGACCACGGACTAATACTGTTACAGAATAATTTCTAAATAATTATATTTTTAATTTATTTATTAGTAGATTTTTTAAGCATCGAAAAGTTTATTGTAAAAGCGTATAGGTACATTGCCCCATGTAAGAGTTACTTATTCTGAGGAAACAAGATGCATGCACATTGCACAGCAAGATTGTTTTTGTTCCTTGTTATTATTGAGTAGGCATGGCACATTTCAAGCATCACTGGTTATATCACTCGTTATAAAATAATTCACACCAGTTATATGCATCGAAACCGTCCGTTGCATTTAACGCGAGCGTGATTTAATTTTACGCGGGCGAAGCTACTACCTATGCTTATAATTCGCATAAATCCATCGTGCGAAAGAGAGAAAGCAATAACATCAGCTAGAAGAAAGAATATGTTTAATATGTTATTTCACTTCACTAATCAGTTATAAAGAGTAATCACTGCGCGGCGATGTAACATACGGAATAAAAATCACCCACTGTGACAATAATCGTCACTAATAAAATATAACGGTCGTGATTTATCACTCGTAATATAACAGTGACAAAAAAAAATAACTTCACGTGATGATAGTGAAATAAAAATAGCTATAATTCCCATCGCTATTATTGAGTCACTATTTTTCTAATATTATCGTTTAGTTCACATGAATGTAGTGTGTAAAATGTTTATTGACTTCGATTTAATGTATTTCTATTGCATATTATTTAAAAATATTAGATTCTGCACTATTACCTTAAACTATGTGAAATTTTTGCAGGATATTGCCGGAAAAAGGTGTAAAAACTTTTTGCTTCACGTATTAATCACTACGTAGTATAAAACAAAGTCACTTTCTCGGTCTGTCTCTATGTCACTATGTCCCTATGTTCCTATGTATACTTAAATCTTTAAAACTATGCAAAGGATTTTTATGCGGTGTTTTTAAATAGATAGTTTGATTCTTGAGGAAGGTTTTAGTATATAAACCTTCTCGATATTCCCACGGGAACAAAAGCTACGTGGGTGAAACCGCGGGCGGTGCGGGCACGCTAGTATATAGATAAAACAGTTTTTCCTTCATAATATGCGTTTCTGAATCGCACCTTAACAGACAACAGAGTTTTAACTACCTAAACGCTGTGATTCGATTGAAATGTTTTTACGTGTATAGGAGCAGTGGTAAAGAATGCCTATAGACGTTTTGTACAAACTTATTTATAAAGCGTACATAAGGCTAAGGAAATAAATAAGTTCATGTTTGTGTGAATATAAGCTCCACAAGAGCTAGTATAAAAAATAAAGATGCGGCGGGATAACGTATAACTTCTCAAACGCCAGTGCAACTGGACGTAGACTTTACACCTGTATTTTCATAAGGATGTTGTTACAGCATAATTACCAAATAACTATAAATATACAATGCTGTCTTTATTTAGAAATACGGGATATCTAAAACTTTATGATCATCTCACGTTACGTAGATAATAATTTTACTAGGTAGGAGAATTTTGTAACATCTAGCAAGAAGAAAGAAAGAAAGAAAATATTTATTTGCAAGAATATGGGTGTTACAAGTTGTTAAAAATAAATTAAGTTACCGACATATTCTACCAATATATGGTGTGCAAATATTTAAAAAAAATATCATTATATAATATTACATTTAAAACTATAAATTGTATCGATTTTTCAGAATTACTACCGGATCGGAACGCGGCCACACACTGAGAAGATCCGGCGGAAGAAACTCAGCGGGCTGGTCTTTTTTTCTCTAATTTATGTTCTTGTTATAAATATACAAGGATGATTCCATATTACAAAGTTATTTTTATAATTACAAGTTTCATATTTTGAGTAATTATTTTTTTTTATAATTTACATAATGTTCACCATTTACAAAATTTTTACTACATTGAAATTTTTTTAAGGACAATTCAACAAACTTATATTTCTATCCATTAACATTTAATTTTATGGCAAGTTGGTACCACTGCCTTACCTGCTCCTATCGCAAGTGTCAATGCTTGTTCCTATCGTAATCCAGTTCGGAGAGTAAAGTAGTTGATAAATACAGTCTATTTTACTATTTTTAGTGAAAGATTTTAAAAATTGTTTTTTTTTCATATCTTAAGGTAGCAAATAAGCAAATGGATCTCCTGATGAAAGAGACAACCATCGCCTATAAACATCAAGGATGTTAATGATGTATTTCCACCCTTCTGATAAGGTTTTGATGCCACATGCATGAGTTTACTGGATACCTTACCCTCCGAACCGGAACACGACAAATTTAAACCACTGACGTTATTGCGGCAGGAATAGGTAAGGTATTGGTACCAGACTCGGGTGATACGTGGCAAAACTCTACCACCTAGCAGCCACGATGGTAGTGACTAGCATTTCCAATCGGTCGCCCCTTAGAAACTGATAGATCATCAGATAATCGATCCATGTTATAAAGTACTCTGTGGATTGATCCTTCAAAGAATCAAATTCTCAAAGAAATCAATAAAGCTTTAGATATCCCGTATTTCTAAACAAAGACAGCATTGTATATTTATAGCTATTTGGCAATTATGCTGTAACAACATGCTTGTGAAAATACAGGTGTACTGATGTAAAGTCTGCGTCCAGTTGCACTAGCGTTTGAGAAGTTATACGCTATTCCGTCTCATGTTTATTTATTTTATACAAGCTTTTTGGATGCACATATTCATAAAAACATGAACTTATTCATTTCTTTAGCCTCATGTAAGCCTTACAAATAAGTTTGTATAAAAGGCGAAATCAACGTCTGTTGGCATTCTCCAGCACTACTTCACGTAAGAAAATTTCAATTGAATTATACTTTGTGATAGGTGGCTAAACCTCTGTTGTCCGTTGAGCTGCGATTCAGAGTCGCATATTATTTATGTGAAGCTGTTTTATCTATATATTATCGTGGCTTCTAGGTGGTAGAGCTCTGCATTGTCTCACCCGGGTCTGTTACCACCGCCTTACCTATTCATGCCGCAATATTGCAGTGCTTGTCACTGTCGTGTTCCGGTTTGGAGGGTACAGTAGCCGGTAAACTTATGCATGTGGTACGGAGTTCGAAATTCGGTTTACAATGGGTACACAATAGACTCGCGATTGCGCCGCAGTGGCGAACGGCCAATGTGATAGCACAGGCAGATGTAGTTAGAATATTGAAGGTAGGCAGTCCTAGACGCCAGACGGGCAGGTGCGGGCGGGCGTTCGGCGCGGTACGGCTATAGGCATTTATTCTAAGGACAGCTGAGTCATAACAAGAAAAACAAAAAAAAAAACACAAAACAGCTGAGAACAAAAAACAAAACAGCAATAAACATTACCGTGCCGCAACGGAGTGAAGTAGGTGCAGTCCATGGACTGCACTTTAGTGGAATACAAGTGCTGTAACGCATGTCTTATATAGTACGTTATAGTAGGGGAGCGCGAGATACTAAATGGGTAGTTAGTTACTCAAGCATCGTAGGGACCTATTGGATTTTGTAGATTAAATTAGAGGAAAAAGAAAAGTTTATATCGATGTCTTAGTTCACAATTGCACTAACTACAAAATTGATAATTACAAGGAGAGTTTTTTAAGTTATTTAAAGTTTAGACGTGAACAGTACGAAAACAAAGTAAAATAATAAAAAAAATATGCAGCTATTCACAAGACTATTATCGATTTTATTTCGATACGCGTAAACGAAGAGCACAAAATTTAGTGTATTTGTCACTAAAAAAGTGAAAATGGAAAATATTGCAGTTACTACAATTGTGAACTAAGGCATCGATATAATGTTTTTCATTTCAATGGTAGGGAAAAATCTACAGATGAAAAAATGTTTAAAAGAAACTGTGACAGGAAAACACTAAATCGCGTCAGATTAAGTTAATTGCTACTAAAATTTTAAAAATCCGCCGATTCTAGTGTGTGGTAGGGTCTCAAAGTTGCAAAGAAAACGTTGTTTAGACATTCTCGAGCGCGTCTGAATTTTCTTTTATTATATAGGAATTTATGTAAGAGTAACGAAAAAATATAATCTGACAATTTTCATAAGCCTAAACTTAGGCTTATGGAAATTGTCAGATTGATCAGATCAGATGTCGGAAAAAAAAACAAATATTGGAATTTTGTTTTTTTTCCTACCCTAGTTACTCGCCTTATAAAGGGCTTATATTTGGTGGAAAACCTCAACAGTATGCAAGGTACCCCTCATATGTTAATCTGACGTGCTCGAGTAAATACAAAAATCCCCTCTTGAGCTCTCCTACTATTAGTATATTGAAGTCTTTGTTTTTCAGCACAATTTTGAGAAGAAATGTCGGCGTTTCAATGTATAGCGGGTCTACGTTATCACAAAGCGTAGTTCCAACAGTTGTAGTGAGGGGACATCGGGGATCTCGAGTGCTGGCAGCGAGGTGGTCAGGAGTTCTGGAAGACGCTCCTCTTGCTGTTTTAGCTCTGGACACTAGACCTCATGGTTGGTTTACATTTTTATAAACCATTTAATCGGTCAGCTTTTTTACAAATTACCGCGGGAGATTTAGTCCAAAATCAATTCCGCTTCTCATACTTATAAATGCATTTTTTTGGCGTAATAATGAGTCAAATATGTGTAAATATTTTTTTGTATCATAAAACAGCAAATAAAGAAATGGCTCTTTATCGCCAACCCAACATCACTCAGAGGCAACCTTCGCCTATAGCTACCAGAGACGTTAGTGTGTTGCTGTCGATGTGACAGGAATGGAGTGCCAAATTCTCCAGTATACCGGCTACCTTACCTTCCAATTTGGAACACGATAGCGACAAGCGCCGATACAGGAATAAGTTAGAAATAAGCGCTGCCGCTTATAATATTTCTGCGTATACGTTAGGCAGTGGTAACAAAATCCGGGCCAAACAAAAAAAAAACTTAGTAATAATGTTATTGTCACGTATAAGCCTATTTCGACTTTTACGAAATGTCTATCTAGCAGGCAGTTGATCTATTCTTCGAAAGGGCCCGGACCAACACAGAGGTTATAAAGGAACATTGTATATGGAACAGCGCTGAAATATTGGGAAAGTAAAAAATATATATATTTTTTTTTTATATCATAAGATAGCAAACAAGCAAATGGGTCTCCTGATGGAAAGAGTCAACCATCGCCTATAGACACCAAAGATGTTAATGGTGCGTTGCTATCTTGTGGCGAGGTCTAATGCCACATGCATAAGTTTACCGGCTACCTTACCCTCCAAACCGGAACACGACAGCGACAATCACTGACGCTATTGCGGCAGGAATAGGTAAGGTGGTGGTACCAGACCCGGGCGAGACAATGCAGAACTCTACCACCTAGTAGCCACGATGGTAGTGACTCGATAGCCAATCGGTCGCCTTTTACGACCTGCCTGGCAGAACGGCAGTTGGCCTATTCTACAAAGGAGGCCGGGACCAACACGGCGAAAAATATTCAGTTGTTCCGTAATAATTTGCAAGGAAAAAATCATAAAAGCTTAAATGTGTAAACAGGTTAGCTAGTAAGAGATTGTATATACTGAATGACACGATAAAAAAGGTCATATGTAAACAATAAAAATATGATAAAATGAGTATATTGCTTAACTACATAGTGAAACCTCGACGAAATAAGTGTAGTTACATTCAAAAAGTGTGGTCACCTCACATTGAATTAACGAGTCTAGTCGCGAGTTTGATAAATCGCTGTTTCTTAACAATGAATTTCTATGCACCGTTCGCGACTGTGCGGACTAAATATTTACGGTTTAAAAACATTCATTAATCTCAGAAGAATTACAGTAATTCACTTACCGAGATTACACACTAGAAAATTGTATGCTACTACTACACAGGCTTAGCGGACAAACTTATATTAGCAACACTTCTTAACTAAATTATTTTAAAACAATATAAAACTATGTAAATGCTTTCGCACTTTAAAATAAAATATTTAAATATAAGAGGTAGTTTTACATATATTATTATGTATTATTTAAATAATAATATGTACTATACCCATCTAGTTCACGCTATGTCGTAATAATAATAATGTTTTTATAATGTTAGTCAATCCTTTAATATGTGCGGTTTAAGCAAATTTCTTTTATTATTTACTTATATGCTAGTGTTATAATTAAATATTAATAATTAAGAGATTTGATGCAATACATATTAATATTTTATTATATATATATATATATATATATATATATATGTATATATATATACATACATACATACATACATACATATATATATATATATATATATATATATATATATATATATATATATATATATATATATATATATATATATATATATATATGTATTATTTAAATAATAATATGTACTATACCCATCTAGTTCACGCTATGTCGTAATGTTTTTAATATGTTAATCAATCCTTTAATATGTGCGGTTTAAGTAACTTCACCACTTATAGATATTGCTTAACTTTTATATTATTAGTTAATTTATTGAACATCTGAGCTCCTTCAAACATTATATTTTTTAATCCATATTTAGTTCTCGGTCTTTTTAAGTAGATGTTATTCATTTGTCTCATGATCATTTTTTTTTGAATGTCAATATATTTTGTAAAAGTTATGTCTGTATGTATGTCTTTATTAGGTTTTTTTTGAAATAAAATGCATGTGTTGTATTTATATAGTTGCATTAGTCTTAGGAGTTTAGTGTCTTCAAATATTTTTGCTGACAATTAGTTAAAATTTGCGTTAAATACGTAAATTTTGGCTTATTTGTTTTTTTTTTTATATATATTTGGTCCTTCAATGTGTACAATCTTTTACCAGTCAACTCTTATAATGAAATATTATATTTCAGCTGCTGACAATGATTCTTATCACAGTGATGTTGAGCTGCAAGAAACCGAATTGACGAAGGCCCTTGATGATATGGAAACCCAGACAGATACTTTATAGATAAAGAAATTCGCTAATGTATAGAAATATCTTAAATTAATGAAATTTGACTTTCTGGTCACCCGCGCATTCCTAAATAGCGCCGTGGAAACTTATTGACAGCGTTAATTTAAAGTTATTTATAGAGGAGATACAGTTACAGGATTTAAATTATTGAAAAGTTTTGTCTGCTTTAAGAATTTGTTTTTAACTTTTACGTAATTATCCTTTGCAGTTTTTGAGTCATATGTAAAAAACTAAATTATTTATCGCTACAGAGATCGCTCTGTATGTATATAGTAATAAGACCGCCTTTGTATAAAGTGTACCCATGAATCTACTAAGTATGATTGTACAATGTTTATTAATGTTGTAACTATTGGTGCGCAATAAAGTGTTTTCATTCATTAATTCATTCATATAAGTATTTCCTGATTCATTCATTCATTTATTCATTTATTCATCACTCATTCATCATTCATTCATTCATGCCTTTTTTGAGTTATCAAAAAAACCAAATGACAGTTTTCTTTACCTTAATATATATATATAATTTTTGCAAATATTTATCTGCTATGAACTGTTAAAATACATTTTATAGAACTAATTTTGAATCTAATAAGCTATTGCTCGTTGTTTTACGATGTCCTATTACAAGTATTACAAGTTTTTGCACATGGGAACAAGACTAACATTAACATGAAACATAAGAAACGGTTTGTAAAAATTTAACCGGTTCCTTATCAGTAGTAGTACAATACTGAAATATACACCTTACAAATATAATAATATAATAATAAATTGGGTTCAAAAAAAGTTGGGTTGGGTTAGATTAGTTAGTTGGTTTTATTACCTAATAAAAGTTGAATGACAACTGTAAGTAAGGATCGAGCATTTCGGGATAGGCTACAAAGGACAGAGCGAGCCGCATCGCAACGCGGCGCATATGTTGATTATCATAAGGTGGATCTTGCATATCAAACAGCTATTTGTAGCCAAGAGCTAATATTATTAATTGTTCTTCATCCATAATTACGTGATAATAGAAATTAATACTCAAAACACAGAGGTACACGTGCGCGCAATTTCGCTCGCCATAACACACTGGCGACAAAATCCGCACGATGCGCCGTGATGTACGTGCAATAGTTCATACGAAATGTATGAAATAGATATAGGGAGGATTTTAGCGATGCGGTCTGTCCCAGTATGTTTGATCTTATATTATACAGTTTTAATTCAACTTATATAAATAACCAGATTTACGAGATTTTTTGGTTTAAATATTTTTTAAGTAACTCAGTCACCATACAAAAAAGGTATTTTATGTAATTAATTAAATACGTAACTGTTTCCGTTAATAAAAAATCGAGAAAAGTACACATAATATAATTTACACAAAATAACCTATAAATAACCAAAAATAATTGTAGGTGTAAATTATTATTGAGAAAAACGCAGAAGGTAGGCAGCGCAAGGCCCTATTTACAGTTGAACTTTTTGATCATGTTTCCATATTAAAGATCGAGCACTAGGATGTGCCGCAGCGGGCTTGGGTGCATCGCAAAATTCATTTTGTTATATGAACTATATCATATTAGGACGGCCTGCTACGGAGCAGATTTTTGCATGGCGGATTTTGTAGAGTGCGATGCGGCCCAACCGCCCCGCTGCGCCCCAACGCGCTATGGCAGGAATAGATACAGCGATGGTTCTAAGCCTGGATCTGGTTTTTCTTCTTTCGCCTTTTACGAGATGCCTAGCAGAAAACCAATGGGGTCTAGATCAGCATGGTTAAATTTGACGAACTGTTAATTTTGTCATATTTCAAATTTTCTGGAAGCACATAGGCAAATATTTTAATATTACTGTCGATTTTTCTTAAGCGAAATAAGCGCTATAATATAAAAACCGTTAGAATTTGACGTTTTGTAGATCTAAATGTATAGTCTGAAAGGATAACAACGTCACTTGGTCAAAACAAAAATACAAATCTAAATTTACGTTTTACAATTCTAATGAATATTATAAATACGAAAGTTTGAATGTTTGGGTGAATGGCTGTTTGTAGGAATACAATGGCTCGATCAAATATTCTCTGTATCTTCCATATTTTTTAATTGAGGGATAGATAACAATAATTTAAAGTTAACACCGAATCTTTTAAGTTGTTAGTAACTACTGGATGGTCCAGTAAAAATTACATATAACTCAAAAACCAAACACAAACACGTATCGCATAGTGAAAAAAATATATGAATGGGTACACTATTTCCTGATGACATTTGAAATGCATGCAGTATTATTTTAGTGAGTAACTTTTATTTTAGACTTATTTATAAACGTAGATTACTGTCTAATTTGTTACGTAAATTGATAAGACACATTTGTAGGCTAATTTCAGTCTTTAATAGTAAATTTTATCTTAGAACTGTACAAAGTAAATTAAGTTACTTACCTTAATATTTTATTTTTTGTATCTGTATAGTACTTTGTTCGTAGACATCATGAATTAACTCATCATTACCATAAATATATTTATTCATAAGCATTGTTTTATGTCAGGCTATGATACAAAAAATTCGAAACTTTTGCTTTTATTAGTTTTAATATTAACATTAGTTCAAAACAAATGTAATATTTAATTTAAGATACAACGTTATTGATTATTATTTACTTCTACCTTTTTTCTTTTTTGTACCGTTTTTTCTCTTGTTTCCCTGTTCCATCTTTTTCTACTAATTTTTATGTAATGAATATAAGAATTGGGTCATTTTTACTTTGTTTTGTACTATTTTCGAAATTATTTGTATGTTACGCTTTTTCGATTTGTAACAAGCATCCTCTACAACATCGTTCCTGGACAGGTTTTGCAAGAATAGATGTTTTAAATAGACATATAAATACCCCGATGTACATAATTTTACTTGTATACTTTTTGTACATAAAATCTGAAATAAATAAACATCCATTTTTTAACACAGCACATGTAAATTTTACCAGACATATGTTTACAGTGGAACAAGTTTTATTTTAATATATATTAATTAATAAGATTTTTGTAGCCAAGTTTTCACATATTTTTGAACTAATTCTCTGAGTTGCGATTTTATCAGGAAGCCTAGACTAGACTAGAGTCTAGACTAATCCCTGTGAAATAATATATTTTTATGTTTTAATTTAACGACAAATCGAAAATAAACCAAACATCTATTGCACAAACTAGGTATATCTAGATATTTTTTTTTTAGGAAAAACACTGTAGAGTATTATAGTAGTTTTATTAAGCAATGCCTTTTCATACGGGTATTAATATAGTAGGCACTGTATTTTACAATAAGTAGTTTGAAACTGTAAATTTATTTATTTGTAAGTAAGTCTAGCTCACCGATTATATTAGCTTTACAATAGATACAATCAGTGTGGATGATAATTCTGTGTTTGAGCATGTCAACCTTTTGTTAAAATTACATCCAACTATTACACTATTAGATCTGTATTCCAAGACATTACTTAGAATGATTTATCTTACACTAATTTTAAGCGTGTACAATTTAAGGAAAATTATAGTACAGATTTGATTTCCATGATTTGCAAACAAATCTTTGCTTGAATCGTAACTTGAGTTTTCGAATTGTTAAATTTTTGAACCTAGTCTCAAACGGCGTTATAGAATATAATCTATTATTAAAATAAGTTTCGAAAATAAAATACAGGAAGGTAAGTCGTAATACAATTTCAAATGTGAATATGGTATTAACAACGTTCAAAAATTGTACATTTCTTATTCACGATTGCGGTATTGTGCGAACTCTTTCAAAGCTCTTTCTCTTAGTAACCTTATTTTAAATACATTATTTAATCTAAATAATAGCGTGACTTTGTCAGGGTTTTTAAGTCATCCAATTATTATTTAAGATAGCCTACCTATCGAACTATTTTTCAAATCTGAAAAAATAGCCGTTAATAAGCAGACATGAAACCGTCTCTTTTGCTTTACATTATAACCTATTTTATTAAAATAGTATAAACAAAACTTTAAAGGACACATAACTTCATACTAAAAATACCAGCTAATAAAAAAACTACGAATAGCGTCAGCATTCGGTTAAACTACGATTTATTTGATTCAATAAATACAGGTACTCTGTTTCGCTATTATTTTCTTTATATCGTAAAAATCGTATTCGTTTCATGTTAAGTAAATATTTTTGAACATATGTAATTTTGAAAAAGTTACAATTTTTAGCTTGTAATTTTAAACTTGCATTAAAATAGCATTTATACGAACACTAAACATAGGCTTCGGATTCTGAAATTAAAAAAATCGTGTTTAGACACTCTGCAGAAACAAAGTTCCTTTAGCTATATGTTATGTATTATTAAATAAGAAGCACAATGAAGGAATGGTAATTTCTTTTTTGTACTTCCTTATCTTAACTACATACCACCAACTACCTCCCAACTTTTTTTTAAATTTTAATTAAAATAGGCGTTTCTTCTGTTTCACCTGACGGAAAGTGTCGAGTTTTCAGAACTGTTTCTGTCAACCTTGGCGACTGAAATAAAAAAAAACTGTCATCAAACCATTTTGTCGATATTTTGGTATATCCACAACGTACGGATGGAACTTCTGTCTGTGTCTAGTAGTGTGATGAAGGAACAGTAAAGGTTCAATAAGTTCGAAAAGAGCTTTACACACACACACCGTACACACCAAGTACAATTATGGAATACGGACCCAAGATATAATTTCTTTCACTTACAATCTGGTACTACTCCAGCCCAAATAATGCTATCGTAAATGATAAGATAATGTCGCGTGGGTCTATTAAGAAGTATTATAATAAGTAAGCCAATTTTTCCTTACGTTTAAGCCAAATTTGATGATTAGATAAAATTTTTGATGTGTCATCATGCCTTAAGCCTTTTACCATTATTTGGGGTAGGCTCTCCTTGTCTGCTTCGTTCATCTTCCTCTGTTCTGAGCAGTAGTGGTGTCATAAGAATATTGATATTTTCAAATTATACTCCGAATAGTACTGTATTTTTTTATATCAATTGATATAATATACTTGTACTTATTCAGAGCACCGGAGACGTATCTTCTTAATTGATACATCTATCATCTTGGGAATTGGGGAGCGTATTTTTTACACCATACACAAAAATTTAACCCAAGGAACTCAATAGTGTGTACGCACGATTTGTTTTTCATAATTTCTACGCAAACTGTTTATTCCACTTATTAAACTGTGCCATTTCTTTGTAATTCTTTCTTTAAAAGCTATTACTACGTCAGCCCAAACAATGTTATCATAAATGATAACTTATAGTGAGTGACGTAGGTTTTTCACTTTTTGAAATTAGTAAAAAAGTATAGCAAATGGTGTTTCAAGTTCTATATGATGTTACAACGAATTGGCTTGTTTGAAATTTGATTGTTTTATTTTAATTAAAAACGTATTTTATTATTACGAAGAATATTGACTAGTGAAAACTGCTTATAAAATAAAATTGATAATGTCAATGCTACTTTGTATATGTGTAAATTAGGTATGTTTAAGATGTAACTGTGTGACATGTCTACGCTTAGGACAAATGTTATTGGTTTAAATTCAGTCACAGTCAACGTTTTTCTTTATTTTAAATATATTTAACTTTCACTAACACAAGTATCGTGATTTACATGTACATTGTATATTTTATTGTATTATCCCAAAAAAGCTAAGTTTACTTGTAAATTTTATGTATTATACAGTGGGAAAAAACTCTATCTGAACTCAAATGGACATATAGCCGATGACATTATCAAATACAATAATGTATTAATTTTATTTATAAATAAAATTATTATGACATCTTAAAATGTTCGTATGTACACTTTAATTTCGCTAAAATTTAGCGAATTTTTAAACTGCGCAACACCATGCCACATCAGCTACATCTTGATGTCTCAATTTTAGGTACCTAGTCTCCTCTACATTTTTTGATCGATATTTTGTGTTGCTATAATATTTGAAATATTGTTTAAGATTAATTATTTTTGACCGGAAAATTTATCACAAACTAATAAGATATTGATTGGTTTAAGCTATCAAACAATGCTTTTGACGATCGGTGAGGGTTTTTATAAAATACTGGTTATCGCTCGTATTTTATGCTATGTCATATGGTTAATCCAATTTTTTTGAATTGCGATAAAAAAAATGTTGTCATTGCTTACAGTAAATAATTTAAAAGCGACATGTCATTTTAGAAGAGACGCGATAACAACCATTTGAAATTATCACAATACATGCAATTTTGGTAAAGATATATATCTTGGAAATTCAATGTTTCGAACTACTGCTTCAACATTGAATATATCTACTTTAAGAAGACGAGGAATTGTTGCGAAATTTGGAGGAAAATGTATGCAAATTTTACATCCTTAACATATATTAAGATAATATAAATTATAAGCCAATTGAGATTTCAAATCATCAGTAGTTATATTTTTACTGTCCTATGTTATATTGAAGTTATTTTAACTAGTAAAAACCAAAAAGTCTTGTTAATAAATCCGTTTGTTCGCAGTTATTCTGTCTTTTTTATTTAAAAGCTATATATCCTTTGAATGAATGAGACAAGATTAACAATACATTTATAAGCAGGATCAAACAGATTTATTAATTAACGAAATTGTTTTAGATACTTTCCCGCAACCAAAAACTATGTTTAAGTTATGCAAATGTATACGTTTTAGTATTACATTTTTTTCCAGTAATGCAAATAAAGTTTATATTTTTAGGATATGCTGGTCTCATTTTATTTAAGTAGCCATTACTACCATACATAAATTCATTGACGATAGAAATAATATAAATAGTTTGTAAAATCCAAAAGTTACATTTTCCCTGTTTTGATCCGGACCCCTTTGAAAAATTGACCAACTGCTTTTGCTAAGCGGGTCATAAAAGGTGACTGATTGGTTATACTTGTCACTATCGTCACGTGGCATTGCCATCCCACCACAGGGGTAGCAATGCAACATTAAAATCTTTGGTATCTCTAGGAGATGATTTCTGTTTCCATTAAGATAATCATTTGATTGTGTGCTATCTAGCAATATAAAAAATCTACTTGTTTGCTTTTCCTTGAAATATAATAAATACCGTTCTAAAATCAAGTACCGTTGAAATATTTGAATAATTATATCTAATGACGACGGCAAAAACTATGAGTTCGGTAAATGCAAGAATAAGTGGCACAACATTTTATTATTTTAATGACTTCAATAATAGTCACCTCACCATAGTTACTTCATTAATTATCCGTTGATCTAAATTGTAACCTTGTATCAACTATCACCCTTATTTTCAAGATTAATTTAATAAAGCGTAGATAGGTAAAATTATTTTAAATAAAACTTATTTTACAGTTAACTGTTGTCGTTAATTATTATTACTGCATCATCAGATATGTTTTTGCCAGGAGATCAAAGTATATATCACAATCTGTAAATATTTGTAAATATATGTAATGTATGTATGAATATATTCACTACCGCTTATCGACGGAAAGAGAGAACCTGGTTCCATACATTACTACCGAGACCTACCTGTTTCGATTTGTCCACTTTCATAACTCTCGTCTATTACTGTTCAAATAACCGAGCTTTCGATAAAACTAATAATATGTATGTAAAATAATTATATGTATATTTTTAACCACATTGCAGATCACACGCACACACATACACATGCACACTCACACGCAAGTACACGCATATCCATATACACACACTCACACCCTCGTCATTACTACTTAGTGACGTAGTTATATGTAAATATTAAAAAAATGTAAGTCCGTAATTGGCTTTAAGAATAATTCTTATAAATAAAATTTAAAATAGATTAAGAGCTGTGGACTTTGTTACACAAAAAATAAAAAATAAAAAAATAAAATAAAAATAAAATCTAAATTAATCATCACCTCTAATTTCAAGGATGCCGAGATTTAAACCAGTTTAGTAGATTTTAGGATCTGCTGTAAGTAGATAAAACACTGCATTGGGGACCACATGTTGGCTAGTAGACTTATTTCAGCAGCATTCGCAGCGGAAAAAATGAGACAGCTTACTGATTTTGACACTGCATGCCTTGTTTAGTTCAGTTACTTTCATATTGTCATATCATAATATGGGATTCTTCTCTGGGGGATTGTCACATGTGACGTTCTTGATTGTAATTTTAATTAAACATCCTGGTGATGACGGGTCGTTGCTATATAAATATTTAGTAATAGAGATATGGTCACTGCCTAGAGGCCAGATCTCTATTACAAATACACTAACCTTTAAAATTATTACCACTTACGAAGAGCAATAACCAGTAGTATTAATTAGGTGTATCCTTTGAAGCACACCTTTATAATCACCACTTTTCTAAGATATTTCTAAATGGTATACGGCCAAATAGGTCAATATCCTCGTATCAACATGATTCAAAAACTTTATTATACTTAGTGTCGACCATGTTTTCTGCGTTATAGTATCAAAGATCGGTATTTCTAACGAAATGTAGATGGCGCTGTACAATGTTAAATAACGGTAGAGATAAGCTGTAATAAAAATATTTGTATAATTGTGGGGTTAGAGCAACTGGGATAATTGAGATTATATACCGCTTTGGTCTGTTCTTGAATAGTTTTTAGAAACAGTACATTGTGGTGCTGTTGAATTATTCTTAATAGACATGCGCAAAATGTGTCAATGAAATGAAATGACTGAAGTATATCTTTTCGCCCAATGAAGTACTTCATTGGTTTAGTTCAGTACTTCATTTTCTTCAGTGAATGTTATCTAGTCCATCTAATGTATGAATGAAAGTCAGTGTAAAGTATTTGAGACATGCGCAGAATGTCTCATAATACTTAACTCCTTCACTTCGTCAATGGTAATTGACTTCACCTACTTCAGTAGTCCATTTAATTCAGTTGATAATAACGTGGCCTTTGATTTCGTTTGGCGTTTGTTCTTTTTTTTTTCTTATATCATAAGATAGCAAACAAGCAGATGGGTCTCCTGATGGAAAGAGTTTTTTTTTATAACATAAGATAGCAAACAAGCAGATGGATCTCCTGATGGAAAGAGTCAACCATCGCCTATAGACACCAAAGATGTTAATGGTGCCTTGCCATCTTGTGGCGAGGTCTAATGCCACATGCATAAGTTTACCGGCTACTTTACCCTCCAAACCGGAACACGACAGCGGCAAGCACTGATGCTATTGCGGCAAGAATAGGTAAGGCGGTGGTACCAGACCCGGGCGAGACAATTCAGAACTCTACCACCTAGTAGCCACGATGGTAGTGACTCGATAGCCAATCGGTCACCTTTTACGACCTGCCTGGCAGAACGGCAGTTGGCCTATTCTTCAAAGGAGGCCGGGACCAACACGGCGGAAAACCATGAACCATGAACCTTCGTCTATAGACACTAAAGATGTTAATGGTGCGTTGCTATCTTGTGGCGAGGTCTAATGCCACATGAATAAGTTTACTGGCTACCTTACCCTCCAAACCGGAACACGACAGCGACAAGCACTGACGCTATTGCGGCAGGAATAGGTAAGGCGGTGGTACCAGACCCGGGCGAGACAATGCAGAACTCTACCACCTAGTAGCCACAATGGTAGTGACTCGATAGCCAATCGGTCGCCTTTTACGACCTGCCTGACATAACGGCAGTTGGCCTATTCTTCAAAGGAGGCCGGGACCAACACGGCGGGAACTCATTCAAGTATAGAATTGTTTATTCAATTACAAAATAATTACTACAGTATCTTTTGACAATACTTTTCAAAATGAATTAGGTTAACAATGTACAAAATAGTAGTAGTGGGATTATAAATAAATATTATTGTCATTTATAAACAAAGCCAGTAATGAAATCGAAATGTACTTTAACGTAATGTAATAAAATTCATAAATAACTTTTCATCTAAAATACGATGACTGAGAGGTATCAGTACAAAATATAATATGTGATAGCAAATCGCGCGCGTGTGTGTAGGTACTCGGTTTGATTCGTTTAATACGATCAGCCATCGCCAGTGCTCGGGTAGCCATCGCCAGTGCTCGGGTCAGTCAACGTACTTCAATTCGTGTTTCGTTCACTTGCCTGACGTTTGGCGTTCCACGATGGACTAGAACTAATGAAGTAGTGAACTAAATGAAATTCAACTGAACTAATGAAGGAAAGATATATTTGAACTGAAGTACTTCATTTGAAGGATTCATTCGTGAACTACACACGTCTAATTCTTAACTCATTTGTTTTATTGTATATGAATATTGAATATTCAGTAGAGATGGGTCGGAATAGGCAAATCAGAGACTAGGTGCTGCATCTAGTCCTAGTCTGTAAAAATACGTGATCCAAATACCTGTTCCACCTAATCCACCTAGTCCTAACGATACTATGATCTTATTTTGTAAAATTGATACTATGAACAATAAGTATAAACGTAAGTAGTAAACGTAATTGAATACTATAATATTTTCTAACACTTACGCGAAACATTTACACAAATAAAACTAGGCTTTACGCTAATTATCGCGTTTTTTCTGATTTTTATACCCCGACGTTAGATGTTTTTTCGATAAACGTTTTCTATAATTCGATACCGAACTTAATAAAAGTAAAGTAAAATATGTAAGGTGTATTACATATTTTACATTCTCCCATATTTTGTATTTTATCTACAAAATGTTCTCAAGCGATATTGCTACGTTTGGGCACCATTATTATACCTAATTATAAAATAAAAAGTTCAGAGTCACCGATTAAATACTAACAGTAGCATTATATGCCATTAACCAACACGTAATCTGAAAAACTTTATGATGGAATCACGTCCACGATACCAGGTTAGTCCGTGATACTAGATACTTCAAGGTATGAAGTCTATGATACTTTGATCGATATCGGACGCGATCTTGCTGTTCTCAATGAAGTATTTGATCGAGTATCGCGTATTATGACGTATAAACCGGTATTCACCTGCTAGCTCAGCGGTCGGCCATACGTAGCGAGAGATCGGGACGGAGCATATATATTGTATAGAGGTATCTCACTCTTGTGAGAGCGGGAAAAAGTATACAAATCGTATTGCTTCATCTCGTTATCATTTTGTAATGGGTGAGCAAGATAGGAAAACACGTTTTCACATAAGAGTAAAGGAAACAGTACAGCGTATGCGATGAGCGTTTTATGCTATGATTATTTACAGAGTACAGGACTACACGGACTTAGTCTTGTGAAAAATGGAATAGGTGCCGCCTAGTATCGTAAAATACCTAGTATTTGTACCTGTTCTAGTATTTACGATTCATCTCTACTCTAACCCAAACCATTCACATAGTTCAAAACAGCCGCAAAACTCTTAAACAAAATCAAATCAAAGTTGAAAATCAAAGAAATTTTCAAGCTAAGTGTGTTGTTTGTAACAACAACCACCGAGTACATGAATGTTCGCCGTTTAAATCAAAACTTATTGCTGAAAGATTTGATCTCGTTAATAAATTAAAATTATGCATAAATTGTTTACGCGAAGGGCACAGTTCTCGCTTTTGTAAGTTATCAGGCACTGGTAAAATTTGTAAAAAACGTCACAACACTTTGTTACACAAGTCTAACGAATCTGACGCCGACCTAGTTAAATCGGATCCACTTTCAATGTCAGCCATATATTCTTCGGATACTCTATTGTGTACAGCATTAGTTGACGTTATAAATCCTAAAACAAATAAAACTATAACTACTAAGGCACTGTTAGACAGCGGTAACCAAACATCTTTTATAACCAAAACTTTAAAAGAGCAACTAAATTTAAACTCAATTTGTTCTGAGCGACAAAACATTATCCGCCTTATTCCAAAACGAGGTCTAAATATAGTACCGACCTTAATTACTAGTTTTATTGCTAGTATTAGATGAAGCGTTACTATAAAACCGAGTTTAACGCTACTCCGAGTATCTTCTATGGTTCTAAAGATAAACCTACGCGACCCCTAGTTTAACTTTAATACTAAGCTCAAAACGTCAAACTTCAAAGTTGACATAAACGTCGTATTTGTTGTGAAATAATTACTTGTAATTAAAATAATAAAAAATGGACATAAACGTAATTGATATAAAGGATTTGGAAGATTTGGATGTATCGGAAACATACCAGAAAGTAAAGAAAATAGACCCCAAAGTCGAGTGAATCTGTTTCATTTAATTGACGGAGACTTTCGAAAAAATATAGATTCACAAAAAGGTTTGCCAGCCAAATAGTGGATTTATTGCGAGAAGATTTAGTTCATGACCCTCGGGGACAGACAGTCCTGAGTTGCAAGTGGTTTGCGCATTACGTAAACTTGATAATCTACTTTACAAGCAATGCCAGGATATTTCAATTGCTGGAGAACTTACTGAAATATTATTATTGTTTCTATAGATTCAAGACGATACTGCCGACTTACATGGTGTATCTCAACCGACTATTAGCAAAACTTGTAAGAAAATAGCAGGGATTTTAGATGGATTGCCCCAAAGATTTATAAAGATGCCAGCTACTTTAAATCAGCAAGAAGAAGCAATGAGGAAGTTTCGCCGTATAGCTAATTTTTGAAAGTTATAGGTGCTATAGACTGCACTGACTGATTACGGTAAAAAAAGTAATGCTAGATTTTATAACAAAACCTAATCGTACTTACTCGAGGCACTCAGGTTTTGTGCTTCAATAATAAATAAAAACAGCCTAGCTATGGAAATACAGAAATATTAAGTAACTTGAAGTGCTGTTGTATATATATTATTGAAATGTTTACTTTCGCATATAGTATTTATTATAAACATTCGGATTAAAATACGCGCGTCACACTTTTTTTTTTATTTTTTTTTTAGTTTATTTCGTTGTACGCTAACTCGATACGTGTGCACATGTGGGTATATAGTGGAAATAAAAAGAATCATCATATAATTTCAACGTTTTCAGATTTAAGATAATTTTCATAGCAAAATTGTACCTATATTTTATTTTATTATCACTTTCGAACTCATAAATCACTTTTAATAAACAATTTGCTTTCTTTTCATATAAGTATGTTTGTTGTAACGGAACGTTGCATGTTACGCCGAGTGAATGAACGAATGGTTTAGAGTCATTTTAGCTTATAATCTGTGGATACATGTTCATCCAAGGTCTATCTTCGGTATTAGCTAGTCCTCAGTTAGACTCGTTTTTGTAATAAGAATGAATTTTAGTACTAAATCTAACTTTAATACTGTAACAAGTCTAGACTTCTTAATCTTGGTTTAAACCCAGATCTAGGCCTGTTTTTGTAATAAGGCGGTATAAGCATAGGTAATGTGCCACTTAATCTAATTGTTGAACGTTGTAAGTTACGTATACAGTCAAAGAATAGTCCTTTTAATATAGTTGCACATTGTTTAGTTATACTACAAATTTCTGGTAATTTATCTAAGTCATTCATAAACACTACACATCTTAATTTAAGTTCGTTTCAATTAGCAGATCTCAGCTTTTTGAGACTTCCGAAATAGAACTGCTTATCGGTGCTGACATATTTTGGGACCTAATTGGATCCAATCAGTGCTCTTTAGGACAAGGCAATCCTATTCTACGTGAATCAAAATTAGGATGGCTCATCGCAGGTCCTATGCATTATAATCGTATCAGTCATAGCCATAAAAATCAAACTCAATGTAACCTTTTTAGTATAGAGTATAATGATGATACTCCACAACAACCCTTTACTCACATATGAAGAAAAGACTTGTAAACAACATTTTTGTAACACACAAAACGTACTAAGGAAGGGCGTTATTGTCTAAAATTTCCATTTAAAATGTCTACAGGTTACCTCGGTGATTCTTACTTTACTTCAAGAAAACGGAAGAATATACGGATTCTTTTATTACATTTGAAATTTTTTTTAATTTAAAAATTACAACGTATTTTTGTCTACATAGATCGATTTATTCACAATTGTTAAAGGCCCGGAGATAAAAAAATTGATTCCTTAACAGCACCTGGAATAGAAAATGGTCAACTTCACTTATTTACTTTTCACAATAAGAGTCATTAGTGATAAAAACATCAATGATGAGTAAAGTGCTCGATTCCTATTCGATCTCGACACGCGTTCATAATAGGCATTTGTAACAACCATAGTTTTAAATTAATTGAAAGTGTGGTTACAGTGAACCAATGTGTGGCCGCATTAAGTGTGGTGTTGCTACTGGAAATAAATGTTACATTCTTTGGACGTGGCTCTAAAGATTTACAGCCTGATTTATAGAGTTATAATGTGTGCCAGTACTGCAGTGATTTAGAGAAATAACTTTAAAAATGTCTTAAATATTGTAGTTATTAGTTACATGAAATAAAATAAAAATGGATGGCTTTATACCAAGGTCGTAACATCTTAATTTTTTTAATACTAAGTGGTAGAGTTCAAACGTCCCGCACGGGTATTTGGTACCATCACCTTATCTATTTCAGCCGTAATAGCGTCAGTGTTTGTCAGTGTCTTGTTCCAGTTTGGAGGATAAGGTAAACTTATGCATGTGGCATTAGACCTCGCCACAAAATAGCAACGCACCATTAAGATCTTTGGTGTCTATAGGTGATGGTCGACTCTTTCCATCAGACCCATCTGCTTGTTTGTATCTGAAAAACAAGTGCCGTTGAATATTTGAATAATTATTATAGCTATAGGCACTATATATAATAAGGCACATATAATTTCTTACTATTCCTAAAATATGAGTTTTATTTTTGACGATGCCGCGTTTTAAACCAGTTTATAAGATTGAAGGATTTGCTGTAGATAAAAAACTGCATTGGTGACCACATGTTGGCGAGCAGACCTATTTCAGCAGCAGTCGCAGTGGAAAAAATGAGACAGCTTGCTGATTTTGATACTGCCCGCCTAAACTTTAGTTACTTTCATATTGTTATATAATAATATGGGATTCTTCTCTGGGAGATTTGCACATGTGACGTTCTTAACTGTAATTTTACATAAATAAACTGGTGATGACGAATCATTGCTACCAATACTAATATTATAAATGCGAAAATCTGCCTGTCTGTCTTTTACCGACATTCAGCTAATCCGCTGAACCGATTTTCATGCAATTTGGCATGGAAATAGTTGAAGATGCGGGGTCAAACATAGGCATTTTTTTTAATCAACCCCTGAAGTGGTTACCTAACCTAAAATAGGGGAAGGGGAACCTAAAATAGGGGATCAATTTTGTATTAAAACTATTTCGACGACATGTTAGTCTACTCTGGGGCAAAACTGCGCGGGTCATCTAGTATTAATATATTTCTTTCAAACAATGACGAATTGGGATGTGTTTTTTATTAATGACGAATTGGGATTGTGACGAGTTGTAAAATTGTAGAACTCGGCATAGTTAACTAGGTGTTAATAGACATTTCAACTCAACGCTATTTTTTATATTTTTATAACATAAGATAGCAAAAAAGCAGATAGAATAAAAAATTATTCATGTAGCATTAAGATCTCGCAACAAGGATAGCAACACACCATTACCATGTTTGGTGTCTGTGGGCGATGGTTTTCCCTTTCTATTGGGAGAGCCACCTGCTTGTTTATTATCTTATGTTATGGTGGTATATAACGTGTTAAGGCAAGGCATTGGGACAAACGGGGAAAAACAGGTTTGCTAAATCACGTTTTTTTATTGATTATTAAATAACAATTTTACAAAAATTACACGACATATCTGAAGATATTATCTAAGGAATGTGCTGACTTATACATGATAGAATGTACTTTACTCGATCATATAAAATTCCGAAAATAGGCTAAAAAATCTCTGAAACAAGTAATTTCCTAATAATATTACTAATCTTCCACATGATTTTTATATGGTGATATTTAGTTTTGAATACAAAAAAGAATTTACTAAATTTTGGTTTTCAGCTGAAGTCCTATATTTATTTATCCGAATATTGCATAAGTTCACCGGCTACCTTATTCTCCCAAAACACTACAGTGATAATAAGTTCGTGACCACTAAGAATGAATCGAATATATTGTAGTTTTCAATGATTAATTAAGATATAGAAATAAAAAATATTTTTTATATATATCATAAGATAGCAAACAAGCAGATGGATCTCCTGATGGAAAGAGTCAACCATCGCCTATAGACACCTAAGGTGTTAATGGTGCGTTGTTATCTTGTGGCGAGGTCTAATGCCACATGCATAAGCTTACCGGCTACCTTACCCTCCAAACCGGAACACTACAGTGACAAACACTGACGCTATAGCGGCAGGAATAGGTAAGGCAGTGGTACCAGACCCGAGCGAGACAATGCAGAACTCTACCATCTAGTGTTGTAATAAAAATAAGGATAAAAAAAACTTGAGATGTGTCAAGGGACACCCGGATGGAACGAAGTTCCTTTTACTATTATTTACAAAAAACTTGTATACACTCAACAAAAATAATCGTCGTGACACCACACTGTTCAATGCGAAATAGAAATGAAAATATCTGGCTTGCTTTCTATAAGAGAGAGAGAGAAACATGCGCACGCCGCACAGCTTACAATAGCTTACTATAGCAAAAAGTGTCGTGACAACTTTTCGTAAGAATTTTTTTCGTCTAGCCCCCTTTCACAACGCGCAATAAGAAACTTCGTTCCAATAATATTTTTATAATAGATATTGGCATAAACGTTAAGAGCGTGTATTCGATTCGCATCGAAAATTTTTTTTTAAGTATTTTCCAGAGCAATATGTGAGCAGATTATTCGAAGGATATATTACAGTTTTTGCTCTTGCATTTATTACAGTTTTTAATCTTTTAAGTCTTATTCTATTTACCACAGTTTCAAAATCTGATCGGCAAACGATTGTGCGCGAGGATTTATAGTGTTTTTAAAACAGTTCGTGTAAATAAATGAGTTCATACAACGGACTAAAAAAAATGACAGGATCTTGTTTTGAAATTTCTTAAATATTAATAGATTATTAAATATTGGCAAAAAACTAAATGTCATTTTTTCATCCTTGTTTATATCTTTTGCAATTTTTATGTGCTAATACACGCATTTAGCACATTTTCCTAGGCATCATTCCGAATCCAATGAGCTATCGGACATAATTTTAAGAGCAGTACCTCTATTTTAGTCTATTTTCAACTTGTAGACTAGACTATATAGACATGATGGTCAAAAAGTTTATAACACGTAGTGTCGAAAATTTTTGCATTTCATGTCATGTCAAACATGACAATCATGTCAAACATATCAAAGATCGGTATTTCTAACGAAATGTAGATGACGCTGTACAATGTTAAATCACGATAGAGATAAGCTTTAATAAAAATATTTGTTTTACTTTGGATTTCTAATACTTGCTTTTTTGTCTTTTAAATAATAATTTTTGAAAACAAGACGTCATTGTGCTGTTAAAATTGTCTTGATAGACATGGGCGTTTTCGTATTTATTTGCAAACGGATATTTAATCGATATTCAATTTACATATCGATATCGAAAATCGATTTCAGATATCGATATGACTAGACAAGTGGCATAAACGCTAGGAGAATAAATTACACGAATTGATCTACCCCAAAGTAAGCAAATTATTTGCTTGGTTGTTAGTCAACGATACTAATACAAATAACTACGAATATAAATACAGTTACATTCATAATAAACACCCAAACCCAGAAATACAAATATCTATACTCATCACACAAATGTTTGTCCCTGTCGGGAATCGAACCCAAATCCCATCAATTCTTAGTTAGGTTCGCTTACCACTCGAACGGCGGGGCGATTAACCTATCTTCGGCTAATCGTGGGTGCACTGATTGTACCTCTGCCTACCGCTTCGTGCATACGGGTGTGAAGATAGTCTTAATCAACTATACATTTAAATCTCATAATGCCCGGTTCCTTTGCATGGCAGGCAGTGTAAAATGAAGGTCTATAGACTTTCCAGTTCACTGCGATTCACCGGTTTGTCGCTTGGCGGGACGAGTGGTGATCAACTTCAACGCATTTCACCGACTTGATTTCGACTATCGATTATTTCTAGCAATAAAAGGGACCAAAGGCTTTATGTGTTTCAAAGCACGGGAGGAGTAAGTAACACACCACCCGCCAGACTCCTTGTTGCTACTGAGATTTAGGATTTTCGAGAAAAACCTTGAAAAAACCTCAATTATAATTTTGAGCGACCTGAAGATAGAATCCGGGCCCTCATGATCTTAGCCGAAGGCTATCCACTAGACCACGAGGCAGACTTGAATATCATTAGATAGTATAAAACAAAGTCGCTTTCTCTGTCTGTCCCTATGTCCTTATGTCCCTATGTATGCTTAAATCTTTAAAACTACGCAACGGATTTTGATGCGGTTTTTTTTTAATAGATAGATTGATTCTTGAGGAAGGTTTAAGTGTATAAACCTTTCCGATATTCCCACGGGAACAAAAGCTGCGTGGGTGAAACCGCGGGCAGGTCGCTAGTAATATATAATATTTACGCTATTATTTGTATTTAGTTAACAGACGGACGCAATCTGATATATAATATCCACTATAGGCATAGTTTGCGTCCTAGTGTGATTAGTGATTATCGACATCTGTACGTTTTTCTACAATTATAATAATGTTGACGCAAATTAGTAATTATAATATGCATACTAATAATTAACAGAACAGGCGAACTTACCATAATATCTTTTATTTATTTACACTAACACAAATATTATAAATAAATAGTAGTAGTAGTAATCGAAAAATGTATCATAGAAATACTTATTTTGAATAAAAGCTTATTCTATTCTATTCTATTCTATTCAAATGTAATCTGCTTATAGACTGATATTAATTTAAAAGTTTTATACACACTCTAAAAGTTAATTTAATACTCACTAAAAGTTTTATATTTATTTATTTATTTACAATAAGTCCTTAATAAAAACTTTAGAACTAAAAAAAGGCAAAGAATTATCGTTAAGTAGGGCACGTGTCACCAAGGTCAAGTGCAACTCAGAACAAAACTGTCTAAAAATATAAATCAAAATTCATTTAATACAATTTGTATACCTACAACATAAATTCAACCTTAAATCTACTCAACGTAAGTCCAGTTTAAAGAATGAATTTTTCCCTGATATCGAGTAGCCGGCGGAAAGCTGCTTATTATGGACTACTTATGGACTCTTTGTTGTAACGAAATAAATAGAACTAGATCTTATTGTTAGCGCGTTAAGATATAGATATTACGCACGCACTATAATTATTAACCAAATGACCAATCACAAGCTGAAGTCACGTAATATTCGCTTCATCACTTTTACGCCAGTAAAAAATTAAATGGTAAGACAGAGGCAAAGCGAATAAAAGCTATCGATATGTCATAGCGCTCGTGATGTGAAGTTTGCGTTTTGTTCGTTATTCAATATTCGTATATCGATCTCGTGTTGTGTTGTTGCATTGCGCTTTGGATAAACCATATCTATTAACTTGAAGTTTTTGTGAAATCGTTTATGTATATTTAGATATCGATATTTTTGTAGGCACGGTCTTTAAGTTAGTATCAATTTAATATCACATTTACTATTACATATTAAAGTCGTAATACATTGAACCAGTGGCGTAGCTAAATAACCCAGGGCCTTGGGGCAAATCGAAAAATGGGGACCCCACTGCTATCAAAACTGGTAAGGTTTTATGAAGTAAAATCATAATATATAATATATAATATACAAATACTTTAAAAATTCTAAGCTACTTTATTATCAGCTCTTTTTCATGGATTGCAGGACAGGTAATAAAAGTATTAAACAGTTACAACATAAACCACAATTATTTTAAATTTTTTTTGTAGGTATTGGGCAATAAAACGAAATAGAAAAGATTCAAGAGTTTATTATTTAAAGATCAGACCTACCGACTGTTTAAATAGCTATTATAATAACAATCTTTCCCTAGCTTTAGTTAGGAACATCGCTCCGTGGCACGCGCGACCTCCCGATGCGAGGCCGTTCCCGCGGGACCTGATCGCCGTAGACAACCGTGTTGCGGCGCCTCCTTAAGTCGCCGTCGCGGTCGCTGATCGCTCTCGTTGGGTCTCCCCGAATCGGGGTCGCCCCTGGCGGGACTTGGTCGCCCATGATGGCGTGAAGAGAGGGGGCCCGCAATACCCATCGGTCGAGACACCACTACCCAGATCAGACCACATACCCGGACAAGACCATCGGAAGAACACCATCCAAACCCAAGGACCTGGCCATATTGACGGTCAGCGATAGAAACTATGAGAAGGGGGCTTAGGCCCCGAAGTCATTTACCTGCCCTCCTACAGGGGCTTTAGTTTTCGCAAAAGTATCAATAACAATTGCTTGTATTTTGCGCTATACAATGAGTAGCCGAAATCTATAGATTTATTTACATAATGGACATCAATTCAAGTGATACTAAAATCAAATAAAATTGAACCTTTGTTTAGATTAGTGCAAAATTTCCAAAAGTTGAGTTTGATTGAGATTTTCTGGTAATGATTCGAGGGCCCCCTGAGTTTGACGGCCCCGGGGCATTGCCCCGCCTAGCCCCTTAGTAGCTACGCTACTGCATTGAACATTTTGTGATCAACGCCGTGGATGCTAATAAAAACATTCTATACATGTAATAGAGATTTGACCTTTTTATAAAACTTAGCTAATCGTTTAAAAAATATTTTAATCGTACCATTTCACACACTAACCCACAGGTGGTAGCTGCGGCAGACTATATCCCAGATGCTAATTCCAATCCCAAACTACGTAAGCCCGTCACGTTCTCACCAATCCCGACGACCCGATAACTCTGGCCAAAGGAACACACCAAAACACTACACACTAAAATATATATTATCTGCGTAGCGTGTGTTGCTCCTGGAGTTTGTATAGAAAGCGATATGGACAGATATCTGCATCAGATGCCGATATCTGTCCACCTACTTAAATCAAACGCGACACTGTTGCCGCCAGCGGGGGTGAGAGTTGGTACCAAGATCGAGGCGTTGCAGAACTCTAGTATCTCGTAAAATATTTTAATATACCTTTGATGACCTAGTGATTTGGTCTATGGTATAAATGCGTTAATGAGATCCTTGGTCCAAATCACAGCAATTCATTGGAAATAAGTAAGAATATCCAATAATTTGAAGAATTTAGTAATTATGTTTAATATGATATCAATTAACCAACAATTTACTTTAATTTAAAATTGTAAAGGCAACATTGTCTCTTACACGCGACTAGTCACAATTGACCTGCTTGAATTGGAGCATAATTTATATGGACGTGATTTTTTTGAAATTAGGACTCGATTTATTTTATTAATGTATTTTTGTACTGAGTAGTTGCAGTAACGAAAATAATGTAATGTAACTTTAAACATCTACATGTTATATAGTAGATTGTGTATAAAAATACAAGCAAGTTTAATTTATCAAAGATATGTACCCGATTTGTCGATAGATTGTCCACGGCCACTAGTCTCATCATCAGGACATTTAATACAGAAGATTAATAATTAACTGCATTGTCAGTCTTCGAGGTTATTGGATTTGCACTATTTACATGGGACACACTAAAAGTTTTGCACTTCTAGCTAATCGGAACTATTTGAATTTTCAATGTTATATTTCCTTTTGATACCTTCTTAGTAATAAAAATAAAAACAATCGGTGGGAAATGATTTGTCAATTGTTTTTTTATCACACAATAAAGTTATACGTACGCAACGAAAATGGAATTAAGTTGAAAAGATTTTGGGGCGATGATTTTTTATGATTTTAAAAGTACTCTTTCTCCGCAAGACTGTGCCGCTCGTCATCAAAATGCTTTTGGAAGAGAAGCACCTTGTTTGGGCACCGTGAGGCGATGGTTTGCTGAATTTGAGAGAGGTCGAGTTTCTTAACATGACAAATTTTGTGAAGGGCGGCCTTCAACTGCCGTCAACGAAAATAATGTGAGGACAATTCGAGGACAAGTGGGGATTGGTATGAGCCAATTTTAGAAAATTTTACACGAAGAATTGAAAGTTCGGATACTTTGTTGTCGTTGGATCCCTCATGAACTGACAGCGGAGCAGAAGCGGGCTCGCGTGGAATGATGCTCACAGATGCTACTGAAGTACGACCACGGATATTCTAATGCTGTTTATGACATTATCACAAGAGACGAAACGTGGATTTATTGTTTTGAACCCGGAAAAAAACAGCAATATTGTGAATGGGTGTTTGAAAATGAGAACAGGCCAACAAAAGTGAGACAGGTGAGTAACCTTGGTAAAAAAATGATTGCGTTTTTTTTCTCAGCTTCGGGTCCCATCTGTACAATTCCACTTGAAGATCAAAAGAGTGTTAATGCCGAGTGGTATTCTACCACTTGTTTACCCAGGGTGTTAAAAAATTTTTGCGAACGATGACCCAAAAGCCGCATTCTCCTACACCATGATAACGCTTCTTCACACACGGCCATCAAAACAAAGTCATTTTTAGCTTCCGAAAAAATTACATCTCGTCACTCAGTCTGCGCACAGCCCTGACCTTGCACCCTGTGATTTCTGTATTTTTCCCAAAATCAAAGATTTGATGAAAGGTTTTACTTTTACCAATTTCGAAGAGGCAGTGATAGCATTCAATCAGCACGTAGAAAACATCCCTTCACATCTGTGGTCCTCCCTTTTTAAAAAATGGTTCGATCGCATGAAAAACTGTTTAAAATGTAAAGGAGATTATTTTGAAAAGCAATAAACATAATATTTTGGTTATAACATGTTTTTTTTTTAAGTTACGCAAAACTTATAGTGTGACCTACGTATTTAATATCCATCAAATAGTTACGTAATCTCGAAGTGTTCATGCTAAGGCTTCTCTAACCCCTTACAAAACAACACCGAGGAGTTGCTGCAACAAAATGAGCGCTTCAACTTAAGTGCATCCGCAGTAAAACTGCGTCCGTAACTGTTTGTTTAGAGTCATCCAGTTACGTTTCATATGGTTTGTGCCAGTTGATACCGCAGACTACTTTTCTACAGAAACATTTTCATTTTTTTTCATATACTTCTTTACTAGTTGACAAGCAAATCTTCACCTTTAAGTTTTTTTACATACATATCTTCACGCCAGATCCCTTACGGGGTGGGCTGAGAGAACCATACATCACGATTCTTGCAGGCTTGTCACGCTTCCTCCACATTCATCACTCTCTTCATACACACACGCCGGTTGCGCAGACTCTTGATACTGCCTTTGAACAGTATTCGATGAATCTTGTCTATATGTATATGTATTCGATGAATCTATAGCCGATGACAACTTGGAGAGACATCTCCCTTTTTGCTTCTGTGACATCCTATGATATAAAAAAGAAAAGTCGAAGGCAGTCATGAGGATGCTGACAAAAGGGAAAACTTAAAACTGCGTTTAAGAGCTTTGATTTAATACAGTGACGTCTACTAGGTTTATAATATATTATTTTACGAACACAGTTAAGGTACCATTCGGAATCCAGCAGCCGCGACCCGGCAGCCGCGTTAGACTGCCGCAACCTACTGCCACAGCTGTGCGGCGCTGCCACGTCCTTTCGGATAGCAGCAGCTGCAGTCTGAGCCGCGACTGCCACTTCCAATTATTAAAAAAGGAGTTAGTGTGAACAAACGTGCATTCAGTCGTATTTTGTGTATCAGAACGATGTCTTATAGCTAAAATTAAATAAAACGAGAACTCCTGATGCGATTTATAGGACACGAAGAAGAGGATTATAAAATAATTTTGAACAATGTTGTCTTTATACGTTTTAACCGCCCGGCCACAGCTACCCGCGGCGCGACCTGCGGCGCGAAATGCAGCGCGGTGAGTCGCGCGACCATCTGGGTATGCCACAGCTCGACTTGTTGCGACCGCGGCGGCGTGCCGCTCTGAGCTGTCACACCAATACTAGCTAGTACCAGGGTCGGATTTTGTAATACTATTTTTACTATATTCTTTTAAAGCGTAGTATAAATTATCGTAACGTTAGGATTGTACGCAAAAATACCATTATTGTTGATACTTACATATATTACCTTATCATTAATCCCTCCATTCAGGATTTTTGAAATTATATTTCTTTAGGCGCGTAATATTTCTTTAGGCATCGAGCAAAATTTTAAGGCGATTACAGCTGCGAACGACCTTGAGTTTCTAACAGGAGTAGCGCAAATATTATTTCGCGCGCTGGCATGCTCCAAAGTCAAAGATTATTTACAGTGGATGCAGATACCTACGTTTTAACATTTTTGTTCACCTATATGAACTTTTATCATCGTGAATTGACTGAATGTTTTCAAACTCATAACCAATAACCAGTAATCGCTCATTTATCGATTACATATACATTCATTTTAGAAAAACGATATCTAAAGAAAAAAATATACCGAAAATCGACAAAAAATCATATAACAATTTACACAATAATAACAGTTACGTATCCTATTTCTTTGAAAGTGTTGTAATATACAATACATCCCGTGTAGCACTTTATTTTAATACATACAATCAACAATTAATATTTAACAAAACCTTTCAAAATTTGATTTTGTAAAATGTAATCTCTTGAATAATATTTTAAAACTTTAACTAGCTTCTTAGTTTTTGTTTTAAAATCTCGTAAGACAAAAGTAGAGATATAACCGCTAACATCACTTTGGTAACTAATGAGACCTCTGAGAAAATGCCGTTAATACACTACGGTCTCTATAGGGACCAACGCTAACTTCATACAAAAAAAACAACTTTTTTACTATTTACCAGTTTTAATACAATACTTTATGGTATTTTATCGTTTTCGAACGAAACATTGTATAGAATAACACCCAATTGGCATTCTTTTTTCAAATACGCTCTTGGGGAAAAATAAAAGAACTTAGTTCGCCATTTTGATTTGTGCTGTGTGTTATGTGTTGGTTGCACTTTATGATACAGGTTAATTTAAAAGTGTTTTGGCGTATTAATCAACAAGTAAACTTTATTTATAATTAAGATTAGTTCAAGATCTAACAGTTTAGATAATAATTTTGTCAAAAAACCGTAAATATCAATTAATAAAACATATATTTCGTTAATGACCAACTTAATGATATCAGCGCTTTGGGTATGACGGTACCTATTTTCATTTATTTTCGTAAATTTTAGTGTTGATATCTATGATCTCAAAAAAATAAAAAATAGAGGAAAGTACTAAATAAGTTGGTTTATTTAGACCATTTGTATGTATAATATATTTAATTTATTTATTTATAGTTGCGAAGTCCTTACTACCTTCATATAGTACCAGTTTTTATTTTTTTTTCTTTAGAGTTTTGCCTTTTATTCGCTTGCTTGATTTATCTTCGTTGTTTATATGTTTTATTTTTTTTATTTTTTTGTACATTTATACAAAATATTGACAAAATACTTATCTATCTATAGCTAATAAAACATTCAAGCGTAAACGTAGGTAACGTAAAGCGTAAAGGTAGGCGCAAGCGTAAACATGAATAGTCTCAAAATATTATTCAGCGTCTACTCGCAAACAAAACTATTTATAAACTTTCAGCCCCTTTAATTCCCTCTTTTACCTTTTTAAGAGATAAAACTCACAGCATCCTTACATGCACGTTTATTTAATTTAATTAAAGAACATGGACTAATAAATTTGAAGAGATTTTGATAAAACGTATTTTATTTTTTCTATAAACTTTACCACTTTATGAAGAGATGATATTTGAAAACCTTAAACTCGTATTCATTTAATTGTATTAAAAATCATAAATACTAAGTTTTAAATAATTTCTACAATATTCTACAATAAACAATCTATTTTTTATACAAACATCAATTTTTTTTTATCCTTTAAGGAATGAAATTTAAAAAATCCCCAAATATATGATTGTGTTGTTGAACTTAACTTAAATTGTGTTGAAGAACATAAGTGCCGAATTTCAAGTTATTTTGACCATTAACGTTTGATTTTTCATATAAATTGTAACACACACTTTTACTTCTTTAATAGATGAAACTTCGAACATTACACGCATGTTTCTTCAATTTCGATTGAAGAGCATAAGTTACAAGGGACAAACATTTGTGTGATGTGTTTGGTTTGGGTGTGATGGGTTTGGGTGTTTATTATGAATGTAACTGTATTTATATACGTAGTTATTTGTATTAGTATCGTTGACTAACACCCAAGCAAATAATTTGCTTACTTTGGGGTAGATCAATTCGTGTAATTTATTCTCCTAGCGTTTATGCCACTTGTTTAGACATATCGATATCTGAAATCGATATTAAAATTGAATATCGATTAAATATCCGTTTGCAAATAAATACGAAAACGCCCATGTCTACTCTTTGACTCGAATATGGAGACCGGAGCACGCTAACATGCGACACAGCCTCCCCGTATGAACGCTACCGGGAGACTGACTAGACATTTTCCGTGCAATTTTTAGTAACTATGATCGTTTTTGATGTAGTGGGCTGTAGAAAGTATGTATGTTTTATTAATATGAGTGAGATGAATGTATAGGAACAAATTTTTTTTAACGTAAGCCGCCATTAAATTGAGAAAATGCTGTGAAGTTTTGGAACGAAGTTCCTTATCGCGCGTTGTGAAAAGGGGGTAGACGGAAAAAAATCTTACGAAAAGTTGTCACGACACTTTTTGCTATAGTAAGGTATTGTAAGCTATGAGGCGTGCGGATGTTTCTCTCTCTCTCTCTTATAGAAAGCAAGCCAGATATTTTCATTTCTATTTCGCATTGAACAGTGTGGTGTCGCGACGATTATTTTTGTTGAGTGTATACAGGTTTTTTGTAAATAATAATAAAAGGAACTTCGTTCCATCCGGGTGTCCCTTGACACCTCTCAAGTTTTTTTTTAGATTAAGTTTACGTTTCGGTGTATATGTCGCAGTGAAATTGTCAATAGCCGTTAGATTATAATCTACCTAGGGATTTTATAATTTGGTTAGGTTAGGTTAGCAGTTAAATTATAATATCACTTAGGTAAATTATAATCTAACGGTACTGGCAATTTCACTGCGACATATATACTAAACTAAGTTTAATATTATTTTAAGCATAATATTAAAATAATATGTCAATAACCAATTATTTATTTAATCAATAAATCAGCATACTAATTACTCTAAATTAAAATTTAAAAAAACCGACACTTTTTTTATCGTCAGCCTACCATTTTACTTCAGTTTCATAATAATTTTAAGCGCAAAACGTAAAAGGAGCTGATGATCTTCGAAAGAGGATCCTGCAGCATAAAGTTAAAGGTAACCTTGACCTGTGGTTCCTTACTCAATGAGCTTGAGCTGTTTTATTGCCAAGCTCCCGAAGTCTCCAGCTCCGCCATGTAACTCTATCAAACCATGTGAATCTTTTAGCAATAAAGGCTATATCAGACCGATTTCAAGTGTCCACATTCCAGTTCCATCGTTATATTTTAAAAAACATTTAGCATCTAAGTGTTTGCCAAAACAAATCGAAATCGCCTACACTCAGTGGCTTTTAACTGATCAAGCTTAGAAGATCACATGGGCTTCCTTCCGCTCTATCATCAGATACTGGAAGCTATCCTATTCCACATTCCTTAAAATAAAAAATCAAACGAGTCCATAATTGATCGTGTTGCTCAATTTTAACTAAAAATTTTGATAACCTCCTACCTGTTTCATCATTTAAATCATTTGATACCAGGGTATTTGTCAAAACAGAACAACTGAGCCTAATCTAAATGGGTTTTTCTTATTAGTTTATAACTTACCATGGCCACCTTCGAGTTTGATCGTTAAATTCTAAGTCATGATGAGCATCAGATCCTAGAAATCGTCCAGCATCAAAATGTTTGTCAGTACAAGACATTTGAGCGCTAACTCAATAAACTTACCTTGTTGATTTTAGAAGTTTATTATCTAAGCATTTTGCATCTGGATGCAAGAAGTTTCTATATTACTTTTTTGGCTCCATCTTCAAAGTCTCGTAATAATTGCAACGAAACGAACGACTCCAAACTACTATCTTAACACTTTCTATTTACAATAACACTCTAGCGGATCCATGTTCCATTTCTCTTCATTATGAGTACTAATTGAACTTAGTACTTATAGCAACAAAACCAATGACCCAAAACTTGGTTGCCTCGTCAAAACTCTACATCTGAGAGTTCTAGTCCCTATACCCAGGCTACATCATGATATTAGCTAGATACTACCATAATATTGCATTGTCATTGAAATTACAAAAGTTTGCCAAGTTTCGGTACAAATAAATATCAGGAAGTCGATAAATATGGTTTGCAATATTTAGAAAATCTTTTATTTACATACAAATATTGCTAGCTAAATAAAAGCTGATATCTTCGAATGAAGATATTGTAGCATCAGGTCTAGGTCACCATGTAATTGCAATATAGTTGAAGTAATAAAATACAAAATTTAGCATCGATAAAGCCTTTACAAGTTGCTAAATTCCTTTCATCAAGTGAAAAAGAGACGGTGAGCTTTCAACGGCTGCACAGATTCTATTGAATCATAGCAAAGAACCATCTCGCAAAATAGGGCTTTCAAGTAAAAAAAATCGCAACTAAATCGGACCATCCGTCAGGGCGCTACGATGCACGGACAGATACACAGACACACCTCTGAAACTTATAACAACCTTCGTTTTTGTGTCGGACGCTAAAAATAGTAGTAAAAATTTTAATAAAATAAAGTAAGCATCTATATAATTTCCGTTGGTAATAATGTTGTGTTATTCTAATTCCAACCCTGGCTTACAAGTCAATAAAACAAAAGTCCTCTTTTGTTTTATTCGCTCATAACACCGCTCGGCCGGTCGCGCGTTTTTCTGCGCCGCAATTCGCATCGCCAGTAGTTGTGGCATACTTCATACAGTTTCCTACATTTGTTTTCGCTCGCCGCGCCGCAATTCGCGTCGCCGGTGCGTCGCGCGAGCTGTGGCCGGGCCGTAAGTCGACAATTTTAAAGCGGCGTATTTTTAGCAATTAATTCAAATGAAAACTCGTCATTGTCATTAATAAATGACGCCGGTTTAACTACCGTAATAAGCGAGCAGCGCGACCATAACACTTCCGGACCAGCTCGGTGGCACAGCTGGGGTCGTGCGCAGGTCATGCAGGTGTGATTTGTAAAGGATTGGCAGCGATAGCCACTACCATGGGATCGTATGGATAGGTCAGTACACTGTGGGCCTCCTAAACTTAGGGACGAGATCTGTATCGGCGACGTAGTTTGCCGTGGCTACTAGTGGGTTGGGATGGTCGACTGCTTTTGTAAAATAAGTTTTGGACAATTTTTTGAAATGTTGTGCTAATGTCGGGAGTTTTAGCTCTCTTTGCGCATGCAGTTACAAGCATCGGAAAGCGTTACATACAAATCTCTACAAAGCGGTGCGGCACTGTTAGGGTCGCGACCGCCGAGCCGCGGCTGCCGGGTCTTGGCAGCTGGAATCCGAATGGTACCTTTAGGGCATGCTGCGCTGCTTGCGCAATATCTATCACTATCTGAGCAGTGTATATGAACTGTCTGCATACAGACGTCTACTGACTTTATAATACACCATTTTACGAATACAGTGGCTGTGCAGTATTTATTTGTTTGTGTAGTTATAACTTATAACTTTTAATATTAGCACGGTGATGACGGTGATGTGAACCAATACGATTTTGCCTACTGAAAATTGTTTAATGCGACTACAGAAGTTTTTACATATAAAATAAACGTTTTTATTTGAAAAGAGCCCGGATTAAACCGAAATAAAAAAACAACTAGCATTAATCTCTCTGGCTAAAAATAGTCTGTGGTTTCATTCAAACAAAGTAAAGTTTAGCGCCAAATAAAGGCAAGGGATATTTATCAAAATGTATTCTTTTCGTTTGTATTTTAACTCTGGGTCGCAAAATTTAAAGCATACGAAACTTGTTCAATTAAAGTTTACATAAAAGAACACTTATTTTTTAAACTATGGACTGAATAACGCTAAATTTAAAATGTAATTTGATTTTTTATTATTTTTTAATCAAGATTATTATATCATATGATAGAAAACAAGCAAAAAAGATGATGGAAAGTGATAAACATCGCCTATAGACACAAAATATGTTAAAGGAGCTTTACTACCCGTGTAAAATGTCATGTCGTGTGTTTAAAATGCCATCTACCTCATTGGTCGAGTGGTTAGCGAATCTACCTACGAATCAATGGGGCTTGGGTTCACTTCCCAACAGGCACAAATATGATGAACACAGATATTTGTATTTCTGATAGTGTGTTTATTATCCGCTCACACCACCAGCCATTTTCGTATTTTTTTCTAAAAACACACGGACCGTTACGCGCACGCGTTTCGAGTCCGTTCCGGTGGACCGTGGTCACAAAAATGGTTTATGAGTTGTTTGGATTGAATCCGATACTGTAAAGCGCATATTTTTTAAGAGGTCTTGAGTATTGCAATACATTGGTGTTAGAATTGTTTAATTTAAGTGGCTTAAGCTACAAAATAATTCAGGTGTAACACGACACTTTGAGAAAAATATGACTACTTGTTAGTCGAGGATTTTTAATTCAAAAAGTAAATCGATGACCTATACTTTTTATATTTTTTTATATAATTGGTAAACATATACATACGGAAAAAAATAAACAACATATATTATAGTACAAAAATATTTACTTACATAAATATTAATATCTTTTTTTTCATAATTAATACGTAACTTTTTTCATAATTTTTAAATAATTTATTTCTTTTTCAATTTTACAGCTATGTTAATTTTTTTTTAAATATTGTTTAGGATATTTCACATTCACATCATATGATTTTTTTGAGATCATAGATATCAACACAGAAATTTACGAAAATAAATAAAAATAGGTACCTACCGTCATACCGAAAGCGCTGATATCATTAAGTTGGTCATTAACGAAATAATTGTTTTATTAATTAATATTTACGGTTTTTAGACAAAATTATTATCTAAACTATTAGATCTTGAACTAATATTGATTATAAATAAAGTTTACTTGTTGATTAATACGCCAAAAAACTTTTAAATTAACCTGTATCATAAAGTGCAACCGACACATAACACACAGCACGAATCAAAATGGCGAACTAAGTTCTTTTATTTTTCCCGAAGAGCGTATTTGAAATAAAAAGCGTGTAAAAAGAATGCCAATTGGATGTTATTCTATATAATGTTCTTGCGAAAACGATAAAATACCATAGAGTAGTATTTAAACTGGTAAATAGTGAAAATGTTATTTTTTTGGATGAAGATAGCGTTGGTCGCTATATTGACCATAGTGTATTAACGGAGTTTTCTCAGAGGTCTCATTAGTTACCAAAGTTATGTGAGCGGTTATGTATTTATAATTTCATGTATGTATTTATGTGTATTTGTATCGTTTATTGCCAACCATAGCACAAGAAATTAATTTACTTACTTTTGGTTAGCTGAATTTGTGTGATTTGTCCAGCGATATTTATTTTACTTTAACATTTTTTTATTTATTAGTCAATCCATTCATGACTTGTGTTATCAACCGCGCTTGACGACAACTACTGGCCGGCCAGATGTGCGGCACACCTGTGTTATGACGTCATAATAAAATAGATAACGAATGGTATAAATAGGCCGGGACAACAAGTTTTTATTGATTGTAATTCTACAGCTTATTGAGGGCATTACTCTGCCCAAAATTAAACTGTGCATGTAAAAGTGATTCAAGTGTTTTATTCGGACAAACTGCTTCACGTCAATACTTGCTAAAGTTCAGGTGTTGTCAAATTATAAAATATTTCCATAGCTTCAGTTTTAGAACTAGGACCAGTCGATGGTTGAGAGCATTTCTGTATAGCACTCTCTATGCATAAATTAGTCCCTGCCTGTACCGATTTAATATGAGCATAGATGTTTGTCTGAGTCCGGGCACAGTATACTGGAGACTAACAGTAGTCAATCTACATATATGTGATATTCGAGCAACGCACAAACAGACACCTCTCACGGACGCGATATCTCGGAATGGTTCGGTACAGTTTGTTCCGCACCAGTCGGAGATATTGCGTCCGTGAGAGGTGTCTTTGTGTGCTACGCTCGAATATTACTTGTATGGAATATTGACTCTCTAAGTATTCTGTGGTCTGGGTGTGTATTATGTCTTTTGTTTTTATTTTTAATATTTCTTTTATATTATAAGATAGCAAACAAGCAGATGGGTCTGCTGATTGAAAGAGTCAACCATCGCCTATAGACACAAAAGTTATTAATGGTACGTTACTATATTTTTGGCGAGGTCTAATGCTACATGCTTAAGTTTACCGGTTACTTTACCTTCCAAACAGGAATAGATAAGGCGGTGTTACCAGACCCGAGCGAGACAATGCAGAACTCTACCACCTAGTAACCACAATTGTAGTGAATCGTAAAGTCAATCGGTCGTCTTTTATGACCTGCCTGATAGAACGGCAGTTGGCCTATTCTTCAAAGCAGCCCGGGACCAACACAGGGAAAGAAGTTATGTATGTAACAGTATTTATATATGTATTTCTATGTATTAGTATTATTGACTAACACCCATAACACAAGCAAATAATTTGCTTACTTTGGGCATCTTTAGGGTTAGATCAATTTATGTCATTTGTCCAGCGATGTTATAAGTATTACATTACTCCCCAAACCAGGATACAACGGCGGTAAACACCAATGCTATTGTGGCAGGAATAAATAAAAAAGGTGGTACCAAAATTCCAGACAATGCAGAACACCACTACCAAGTTAGTTGTCACGATGTTAGTGATAAGTATCAATCTCTTCTCACATTTTACGAAATGCCTAAAAGCAAGACAGTTTGTATATTCTTCAGAAAGGGGCTTCAAAAGAATAACATTTAATTCATGAGACGTCTTGAGTTCTGTAATAAGTGACGTGAATTTTCAACGTAGTGCTTTCAATGAAATTCAACATGCAACAAGCAGGTTCTGTTTACCAATGTTGATTGATCGTATCATTTCCTTTAACAAAATAAAAATCTCATGTAATTCAATTAATTGTTATAATAATTCTGAAAAGTACTCTCGATCATATAATTTTATATGACATAAGGAAATCCCGCAGGCGTATTATCTAAAATTTGCAATTCACCACCGATCGGCGATGACTGTTAAATGAAACAAAAAAAGCGTCATAAACGTCAACAATTGCTTGTTGATCTGATCGCGGGAGGTCTTTTTACGATGTCACAGCACCACAAATAATCAAGTGGCAGCGACTGCCACTAATATACAAGGCTGTTATGTGCCTTGCAATAACTAAAGAATTACGATAATTGAACATTGATACGTGAAAACCCCGCCGACCTATCAATCGACTCAAAGTATACGGCTATTATGTAAAAATTTAGCCTTTTTTTAAAAAAACTACTGTAGTACATAGGGTTCTAGTCTCCGTAGTTTTAAAAGACCATACCAATACATAAGGTTCTAGTTCTCGTAGTTAAGCTAAGACTAATGGTCAATTGCGCTAACAATGTTTTAGCTTACGACAATCCTAAATAGTATGCTGTCACATCCTTTTCATTTAAAACAAAAAGTAACAGTACACTATTAAGTATTGTACTAATTTAAGACAATGTCAATACAATTGGCCATAAGACTCCCGATAAAATGAGTTTAAAATAAAGACATCCAAAAGTATACTATATGCATATGAACTAGTCCAAAATGTAAGCTACAAGCACTAATTATATACATTGACGGAGTTATAGATCAGAGTGCTAAGTGTGAGTTTTTCTTTTCGCATTCGATCGTGAGCGCGTTTGGAGTTTACTAGGAATTTGTATGTGATTTGTACAGCGCCACCTAGTGGTAAACGTAAGAAACCAGTTTACCACTAGGTGGCGCTATACAAAGAAGAAGAAAAACTCACACTTAGCACTCTGAGCCGAGCTCCCGACGTTGCGTAAAGTGCAGTGAAGCGCTTGCGTTTCATGCTATAGTACACTCACCACAAACCAGGTAGGTAATATGTGGCAAGCCTATCTCCACAAATGAGATATAAAATATTCAGTTTCAAACAACCAATACTTGGTTTAGAAATCGAGATTTATAATAGAGGAATCGAGAGAGAGAATTCATATCTATTTTAAAACAACAAATTCCAAACTCTGCCCGCTGCGCCGGTATGTCTGTCCATCTGTCTATTGCACTTTCACAGCTAAACTGCTAAACCAATTTTTGTTAAATTTGGCATGAATTTAGTTGTAAATCCGGAGTCAAACCTAAGCTAACTCTTTAAATTCCCGCTACGACAGTAGTAAAAGAAAGTGACTGATTTAGCCTCGATTTTTAAAATTAAAGTTTTCAGGGGATCTTCGCGTTTCGAGGCCCTAAGGATATTTTCCAACTTTTATGATAACGCCAGTATGTCTGTACGCATGTGTATTTAAACCTCTTATAAAAAAAGTATATTCACGCCCGTATCCCCGAAGTGGTAGGTAGGCAGAGGTACAACAAGCGCACTCACGATTAGCCGAAGATACTTGGTCCCACAAATGTGATAGGTGGCAAGCCTATCGCCAACGGGGCACTTTCCGATCCCGGGAAAATTTGTGTTTATCAGAAAACTGAAAATACATTTTTTTATGTGCCCGACCTGGGAATTGAACCCGAGACCTCATGTGGTCAACGCCAACGTTGAACGACTAGACCACAGAGGTGACTTATAACTTTCTCGATTACCGATTCGGCCAAGAAAATTCAAATATACAAAAAAACAGAATACAATCAAGGTTTCGAAAGTTACAGATTATAAATATTAAAATTGTGTTGTTTTCGATAAACTTTCTTTTGCTCCTTTGGGCTTTTAAGCTCAATTTAGCGGGAAGTTTCAAGGATAGCCTGTAGGGTCAACCAGTTTACCGGTATTTCAAGAAAAATCAACCCCTCACGAGCTGAAACGAGGGATAAAAGTTTGTGTGAAGAACTATATCGACGATTTGATAATTTACTCGCTGGTGAAGCTGCGTGGCTCAACTGCTTTAAATATTTTTTTAACTAACAAGATTTTTATAAACACCCCATAGCAAATCAGCCGATGGCACTCCGGTTAGAAATAGACAACCATCACTTGTAAACATGCAAGGTGTTAATATTTCGTTGCTATTTATGTGACGGGCATGTGATCACACATAAATAAGTTTACTGGCTACCTTACCTCCCGCGCATGTTATGGCATACCATAATATCATGTTGCTGTTTGAAACTGGACTTATATACAAATATGCCCTGGCATAATATTATAATAGGTGTGATTCGAATGTATTCTAATTAAAGTAGCCCCTTATCAAATTAGAGTTTACAGCACAATGGGGTTCGTTTTCTCTGAGCTTGATTCAACCTCAGTCGATTACTGAGATAGTGTAGGATTATAGCGATAGAAGAATAGTAACGATATAACGATATTAGAGACATGTATAACTTTTGCTTGCTATTAACGAGCTGCTTGACGAAAAGCAAATTCTTTCATTTGTAAAAGGTCGTTAACATTAATTTGTTTGAGGCTTGGGTCCTTTTTAATCATAAATGATCAGATGTTGACAATACCCTAGTATATTTCGCTCAAGATATCTAGCTGGTCAATAGATCTTGGCCACAAAATGAAATTAATTCTACGTTGAAATTCAGGGAATTAGAACAATAAAATATTTACGTCGCTTGATATTGTAGGTAGCCGATGATTTTGTGGTATTAGACACTCATTACACGATTTTTTTTATATCATAAGATAGCAAACAAGCAGATGGGTCTCCCGATGGAAAGAGTCAACCATCGCCTATAGACACCAAAGATGTTAATGGTGCGTTACTATCTTATGGCGAGGTCTAATGCCACATGCATAAGTTTACCGGCTACCTTATCCTCCAAACCGGAACACGACAGCGACAACCACTGACGCTATTGCGGCAGGAATAGGTAATGCGGTGATACCTGACCCGGGCGAGACAATGCAGAACTCTACCATCTAGTAGCCACGATGGTAGTGACTCGCATAGCCAATCGGTCGCCTTTTACGACCTGCCTGGCAGAACGGCAGTTGGTCTATTCTACAAAGGAGCCCGGAACCAACACGAGGAAAAATCTCATTACATTATAAACATCTTTTCTGTCTATAGACGATGAAATTAGTGCAGTCTCTTTCCATCAGAAGCTCTCATTTTTATCATTCGTTACTCTCTTCATACATACCGCCACTTACGAAGACTTTTGATATCACTTCTGGACAGTACCCAATCAATCTCATAATTTGCTCTAAGACTACGTCATCGCCATAACTCTTATACACGGGCTGGTTGCTTTTTTTTTTAAATAGTAGAACTTTAGTTTATTTCGCAGCTAATTGTAGAGCCATATTTTTAAAATAATTATTCATAACTGTGACTAGTGTTTGATGCTCACTACATCATCGAAAACAATTTATTTGCATATATTTAAAGAAAACCCGCCAATGATCACTTCTCTAAATATAGCGTCAATATCATTCTCCATACGTAAGCTGGGCCATTCTTACCTCATAAAAAAGGAATATTTCCCTACTAAACTACGTAATAAACACAATACTACAATATTATCTTAGCTAAAGCAATAGCCTTATTTTCTAACCAATAAAGTTGAATTTCTCATGAAATATACTATGTCCCCTTACCCTCCCATAAAAGTATGCGGCTCTTTAGTTTATAGCGATCTAAAGTTAATAACTTTGAAGACGGTTTATGCAAGGACTTTGACGCTATATAAAGCATTATTAATGTTTGTTAAGCCGTCTATTTTATTGTTCGTCGCCCTAATTTTTGTTTTAACTTACAAATGTCACTGAAATAATGTGTTGCGAGTCAAGTTACGATCGCTTTCATTACTTTGTGTTTAATTTTTATTTTATTTTATAAACTAAATAAAGAAAAATGTTCACAGGACTACATTTTTGTTTTTGACAGGACTCAAAATCCTTCATACTAGAAAGGTGTAATTTGACATGAATATACATATTAGTTAGGTCACCTAAGTGCTAATATAAAATCTTGAAAAATATTTTTTTTCAGGGTAGCTCCCCTACATGTTATGCGAGGTTGTTAATTTTTTTCCCGTACCCCATTGTGTGGGATATCGTTGGATAAGTTTTTAAAATTAAATAATTAAAATAAATAAAATAATTATTGTTTTGTTTTTTTTTTGAATATAGAAAAGGGGGCAAACGGACAGGAGGCTCACCTGATGGTATGTGATTATCACCACCCATGGACAACCACACTATCAGAAGATTGGCAGTTGCGTTGCCGGCCTTTTAAGAAAGAGTAGGCTCAAAAAAAAAAAGTTTTCGATTAAGGGACTCGTTTGTAAGATATTACGCCTTTAAGTACTAATTTTTGTTGGAGTCCAATGTGTGTGTGTCCTCTATAGGGTAAACGGTTGGGTTTGAGGGTGGGAAAAAATCACGGTAGTAGTAAATATAATGAAGTTAAAAGGAAAATTATCACGGCTTAGAAGGCTTTACATGTTTTTGAGTAAAAGTCGACCAACTTATAAAATGTACTTAAAAAAGTTTTTATAGACGGTAAACCTGTAGTGCGGATATATATTTGCCTTTGACGTTGGATAGCTTAAATGTTTATAGTATGAAGCTATAAAAGCCCTCTTGTCAGTCTGAAATATTGTGATGGGCACCTTCGGAACCCTACATTGCGCGTTGCCCGACACGCACTTTACCAATTTTTTATACCATAAGACAGCAAACAAGCAGATGGCTCTTCTGATGGTAAGAGAAACCATTGCACCAAGGATGTTAATGATGCGTTGCTATTCGTATGGCGGAATGGCAATGCCACATGCATGAGTCTACCGGCTACCTTACCCTCCAAACTGGAATATGACACTGACAATCACTATTGCAGTGGAAATAGGTAAGGCGGTGGTACCAAATACCCAGGTGAGACGTTGCGGAACTCTACCACCTAGTAGTCACTATGGTAGTGACAAGTATAAGGGCCAACCGGTCGCCTTTTACGACTTGCCTGGCACAATGGCAGTTAAACTATTTTTCAAAGGAACTCGGGACGGGGTAAACAACATGGGAAATTTTTTTAATGATACTTTTCTTTTAATTTAATTATTTATTTTTAAAGTGAATATATAACGAAGTACTCCTTGAATATTTGATGCGTCTACCAGTTGTCGTTAGTCAGATCAAGAAAAACTATTATATAATGTTTATTTAAGGGGGCTATTATATAATGTTTATTTAAGGGGGGCTTTAAATATTAATTTTATTCTGTTTACGCAATAAGCAGACACGCAGATAGGTAGACAAACAGACGGACGGACAGCGGAGTCTTAGTAATAGGGTAATTTTTTACCTTTTGGGGAAAAACCCTAAAAATTACATTTTTTTAGTATTGATAGGGAAGCTCTTGACTACGATCTGGCCTGATGGTAAGCTAAGATGCGGCCTAAGATGGAACGCGCTTCCCTAGAAGGTACCTGTTCAATTTTATTTTGAAGATCCCCAGGTTGAACTCGTCGGGGAACACAGACTCAGGAAGCATATTCCAGTCCCTTGCGGCTCAATATGTTTTTTATTATGTAGAATAAGGTTCTTAAGGAAGTCGACATCTCGAACAACCTTCACTTTCGCAGTTATTTGGAAGAAAAGGATAAGCTAGCCTCCAAAAACTTGGTGTGCTCAGCCCATTGCCTTCAACGTTACAAAGCCCACATTCAATCTCACATAGAATACTGTTCTCATCTGTGGGCCGGAGCTCCCCAATACCAGCTTTTACGTCTTGATCGCATTCAGCGTAAAACGGTTTCCAGGCTATTTCTAATTGGCTTGACTTTTTGGCATTACGCAGATATATAAGTTCGCTCTACATCTTTTATCACATCTATCATAGAGAGTGTTCCAATGAATTTTTCGGATAATTTGAACATCCTCACCACCTCAATGTTTGGAAATCGACAACTGTGCGTTTTTCTCGGCACTTTTCGATTCGCTTTCTATTTCTATGTGAAATCAATTACCGATTCCGAACAGATTGAAAGATTCCGAACAGATACGACTTTAGGGACCCTCAAGAAATAGCTTACTCATTCTTAAAAGGCCGGCAAACCAATAGCAATGCGGATTGCTGTGAATTGTGGATGTTCATGGACAGTGGTAATCACTTACTATCAGGTGTACCTCCTGCTCGTTTGTCCCCTCTTCTATAAATAAAAAGCTTACGAGTAGATATGAACATTAATAGAATATTTATTAATTAATTCACTTGTACTGTTTCACAGTAAGGTAATTACAATTAATTTCCAACCGGTTTGAGTTATTTATTAACTGTAAATACCCTTAAATTAGTCACTGTAAATACCCTAACCTTACTTTACCTTATATCCTAATACCCTGATATTACCTTATTGTGAAACAGTATAAGTGAATTAATTAATAAATAATGTATTAAAATGGAGTTTCACCAAGTGCCGACGATGAAAAGTGTAGAAGATATGAACATTATTCAGAAAGTTATATATTTGTTTTAATACGTTAACGTAACACCATCAGAATTCAAACTACAACTGGAATTCCTAAACTCAAGGAAAGCATATTAACAACACTAAACTTCTTGGTCAGAGTCGATTAGACTGTTTGAATTTTTCATTACATTTTTAGTTTCAAAAAAAAAAGATCTGAATTTCTCAAATTACATATTATGTCGTTTCATTGAACCTTTTGCTGTCAAAAAAAGGATACATGTAAATGTTTCCAAATAATTGGGTATTTCTCTGTTGGACGGAAGCTGCGCAGCTGAAATATGGCCAAGAGGGTAGGGACGTCGTAAAGATCAACGTCGAGATATTTTCGCCTCGGTGAATATCGAGTGATTGTCTTTCGATTGTGTGGTTTAATTGTTTTCGGGGATTGTTTTATTGCTGTCTTTAATTGTATTTATTTATATTAAAAATAAGTCAAAATTCTGTGACAATGCTAAGGTGATTTTTTTAGAATAGTTGTGAACTAAAACTTAAAACTTGATTAAGAGAAATGGCGACAAACACCTACTATGCAGTGACAGACCTCGAAATGGAGTTTTTTAATTTTCCGGGATATTTTTAATGTATGTTTCCTGAATTATTAAGAGGTATTGGCTGTTTTTTAATATTATAAGATAGCAAACAAGCAGATGGCTCCTCTGGTGGAAAGGGACAATAATCGCCTAATAAATAAATAAAAGGGCGAAGTGATAAGGCCACTTACATAAATTTACCGACTACCTTATCCTCTAAACTGGAACGCAACAACGACAATGTAAAACGCGGCGGTGGTATGATGTTAAATTCATTCGATAGCTCACACCACCACGCTACACATGAATATGGTAGGGTTATTTGGTAACATAAAGACCCTACAGAACCTAAGGCCCTACCCTACAGAACCTAAGTTGGTTGACTTGTTGCATGTGGCATTGTTATCTCGCCACACGGATAGCAACGCACGATTACCGTCTTTATATTCAGTCGGTATTCAGGTGTGAGCGAACATAGGCAAAGACCATATTAGCGTACATCAATACTGGTTTAATTAGTTTTGGAAATTGTCACTTTGTGTGTAAGTGACATTTTACTTTTCTTGTTTGTAAGATAAGGGAACGTACCCATACTACGTGACCCGTTCAGGGGGGGGGGTCTTTAAAATACTACGGTCAGTCACAGGAGCGGGGGGGTGGCTCAGATTTTTGTCACGTAGTCGATTTTAATGAGAGAAATTTAATGAATGAAAATAATTGTTGTGTTCGTAAATTAAGTTACTGTAAGTTCCATACTGTATAGCAATATGTTTTCACGAATGTTGTTCTTTTTCATAATACATAATTCACTAGTAATTTAAGTATGCATGCAGTCTTATGCAATAAAGACGAGTATGAGCCAAATTATTTTTTTTTTCAATTTTTGCCTGTGAAATGATTAAAAATCATAATTATGAATTACTACGTGAAAACTAAAGGGGGGGGGGTCTTGGCATATACTACGAGTGGTCACCGAGGGGAGGGAGGGGTCGAAAAATCTTAAAAAATAGGTCACGTAGTATGGGTATGTTCCCTAATAAAGACGACTTAATACTAATTTCGCTTTATTTCTGACAAGAAAAATGAATGGAAATGCATTTTTTACATCCTCCGTGCCTATAGCCGATGACAACTCGGAGAGACATCTCCCTTTTTGCTTCTATGACATCCTATGATATAAAAAAGAAAAGTCGAAGGCAGTCATGAGGAACAAACGTGAAAACTTACAGAACCTAAGTTGGTTGACTTGTTGCATGTGACATTGTTATCTCGCCACACGAATAGCAACGCACCATTACCGTCTTTGATGAGTCGATTGAGTAGTGTTTAAGTTAAATCGTAACAAACAAACAAAAACTCAGATCTTTCCTCTTATAAAATTAGTTAGATAAGTTATTTAAACTTCAAAACTCACAAAGAGATAGCTTTCAATGATGATATTTAATGGAATCACATGAATATTCTCTGTATCTAACCAAATAACAATAGTAAAAATAATTAAGTGAAACACACACACACACACACACACACACACACACACACATGCAGTAAAAGTGAAACTTTGTATTCTGGTTGATTTGTTAGAAAATAAACTGAATATACTGTGGACACTTTATTGATTCAGTCGTGACTTTGCAGCAACTGATTTTTAAGTAGGTGAAATTAATTAAATTTACTATTATCCGTAAATTGTTTATGTGACCTCCGCGATGGTACCGAAAACGACGAACGACGCGGAGGTCACATTAGATAGGATAATAGCAAATTAAATTACTTTTACCTATTTATATAATGTGGAGGTGGTTAAGAGAGAGAGAGAGAGAGAGAGAGAGAGATTTATCTTTTTTATAGATTAAAGTAGGAAACACTGAATGTTTGAGAAAAATTGAAAGTTTCGAGGGAAAAGTTTATTCGTATTGAAGAATTAAAAAAAAAATTGCAGTAAAATTTCCTTGGTTGCATTGTTAATTTCTAGCTAGTTTCAGAACCATTAAATAGATGACATTTTAAATATAAAATACTAAGTAATGCTTTTTTACTCTCACACTGGCTTAATCCTATATTTACATCTATGTGTTTAGTCATGATTCGTTACTTTATTGTGACCATGAAGCTGTATTATACCTGGAGGCAACACGTCTAATACATACTTGGAACAAAATTTTGAATAATGCTGTCATCTTCTGTTGTCTTAACCTCTCTTTCTAGCACAGCTGTATAAAAAGAGATGGTGAGACCTCATCGACAGTGATGCGACGTAGGTATATATTTTAAATGATTAATCCGAGTGCTAGCTCCACCTTATCTAATACTTCATGATTGTGACCATATTGTGACGCATTATTTGTATCATCGAGTTTCAAATCACAACGATTCTAAAGTAGTTTTACTTCAATAAAGTATTTACTTTATTGAAATAAATAGGAGGTGTTAAATATAAAACACAATTAGAGTTATCTGATTAGCGATGAACCTTTGTGACTAACAAGCATTGACTCTGTTTCAGGAACATTTTTAAAAAAAGCTTTTCAGTTGTTCTAGAAAATATGATGTAACGCCGTTTTATAAAACACGGCCTAGACTGGTAGACTGGTAAAAACACGGTTTACCAATCATCTATTATGAACCGCCTGGCAAAGGGCCTTTGCTGGCTTACTTTTATAAACTTTTACGTTAGTTAGTTAATAAGAGTTAATCTTGCCAGCTAAATTTTAACCACTTTCCAGTGCCCGATTTAACTGAAATTTGAAATGTAATTTTAGTTCTGATGATAATGCAATTATAAACAATATTGTTGTTATTCCAAAATAGCGAATTACATATTTTTGTGCAAACCATTCATGATAAAGCTTATATTGTAGAACACACTATGAAAAAAAATCGAGATCCCACTACCATGGATTACAAAGCTTGTTTTATAAACGTTTTTTTTAATTATTATCTTATTTTTATATTCATTAAAACTATCTCCCAATAAAATATAGTTTTAAAATATCTCATAGATTCGTATTATGGCAAAATATATCACAAAATAAATCGCAAAAGTATACCCCGCAGCAGAGCTCTTCAGAATAAAGTTTCTTTTCCGCATTGCCGCTTGCACATTACACTTATTGAATATGTCGGGTCCGTTAGCAAGATGATACAGGGGGAATTTCAGGATCGAGTTCTACTAGAATATGTTTTACAGGAATAGAACATGATGTGGCATGTGTCTCTTGTTTGTCAACGAAAGTGAAATGTTTTTCGTTCGTTTAGAAATTGGTATCATTTTTCTTGCAATAAGGATACATCAGCCTTAATAAAAGTATAGCTTTTAACTGGATCCATTTTTAGGTCAGTATTTATATATGAAATTCATGCCAGGTTTCATTATTCGTAGCAGCAATCATTAGCAACCAATATAACAATAACTAGATGTTCCACAATTTGTTTGGACATTTGGTAATTTAACATTTATAGGAAAATAAATAATAAATAAATAAATAAATATTCACGGGACAAATTACACTTACTGATCTAACCCCAAAGTAAGCAAATTATTTGCTTGTGTTATGGGTGTTAGTCAACAAAAATAATACATAGAAATACATATATAAATACTAGAATATGTTTAATAAACACCCAAACCCGGAAATACAAACATATAATATGCTCATCACGTAAATGCTTGTCCCCGTCGGAGATCGAACCCGAGCCCCATCGATTGCGTAGTCAGAGTCGCTAACCACTCGACCAAAAGGGCTGTAGAAAAGGTTTAGCTATAGGTTTAATCTTATGCCTCGTAGAAAATGCACTAGTAACTAAAACTAGTTAGTTATATATAAGAACCGGATCTTAATGAGAAGCTATACAACATTACACCATTTGATAATACCACGGTCAAAATCACGATCTACTGATAGTAAAATACATGCAGTAGTTTATCCTATGTTGGCTCGGACTCCCTTTGAAAATTAGACCATCTGCCGTATTGCCAGGCAGTTCGTAAGAGGCAAATGATTGGCTATACGTGTCACTGTCATCGTGACTTAGTGGTGGCAGAGTTCTGCAACGTCACGCTCGGGTATATGGTACCACCGCCTTAGCAATTCCTGCAGCAATAGTGTCTATGCTTGTCATTGTCGTGTTCCAGTTTGGAGAGTGGAATAGCCGGTAAGGTATATATATATATATATATATATATATATATATATATATATATATATATATATATATATATATATATATATATATATATATATATATATATATATATATATATATATATATATATATATATATATATTGTAGCGGCTCAAAACAATCACAAACGCTACAAGAAAAAATAATAAAAAATGGACAAAAATCAATAGCAAATGGAAAAAATGAAATTCAGATAGATAGATATATATATATATATATATGTATAGGCGGTAGATTCTCTGTCGATCAGGAGAACAACAAGACGAAGAATACCGTAAAATCCAAATATTGTTGAATATTTAAATCACATACATTACATATATTTAACCGGAAACAACCGAGATAATATGTACTAAAACTGAAGTGTTTTACCACAAAACCAACCGCAAAAACATGAAGCAGAGTATCTTTGATGACGAATTTCTAAAAAGCATTCTGTTTTTAAAAGATAACGAACAAACTTTGAGCTTAAAGTAACTTGAAAATTAGAATTTCGGGCTCAATAATGTATTGCCCCGTTTGTTTAAACTTAAAATATGCGTGAAGTTAGCCTCACAAAGCTATGCAAATGGCTGCCTGCCTTACTGCCGGACCTGAGGGTGCAGGTCAGACGACTAGTTACACAGCTTTCGCGTGCAAACCTTTATAAATAAAAAGCTCAATTTTAAGCAGCTTTTAATCAGTGGTGTATCTAATAATGGCTATAAGGGCTCATCACATCTGAGTCCGGCATATTTTTGCTTATGTTTAATAATACCCACTCAGAAATCTGAAGTACTTTATTCAATAATACTTTTACAAGTTATATTGATACGTCAATATTTTTTTTAAACTTCTACCGGATCGAAAACACACTGAGAAGATCCGGCGAAAGAAACTATACATAAATGCACACATAAATGCGAAAATCTGTTTGCCAGTACGTCTATTATGTACTAAACTACTAAACTATATGTGATGAATTTGATCAAATACTATTTTTTGCTAGGTGGTAGAGTTCTGCATTCCCTCGCCCGGGTCAGTTACCACCGCCTCACCTATTCCTGCCGCAATAGCGTCAGTGCTTGTCGTTGTAGTGTTCCGGTTTGGAGGGTAAGGTAGCCGGTAAACTTATGCATGTGGCATTAGACCTCGCCACAAGATAGTAACGCATCATTAACATCTTAGGTGTCTATAGGCTCTCTATAGGCTCTATGGTTGACTCTTTCCATCCGGATCTTTCAGGAGACCCATCTGCTTGTTTGCTATCTTATGATATAAAAAAGTAGATGATTTGATCCGTGGTCAAACAAAAGGTGCTTTTCTTTTTTGAAAAGTTAACCCCAAGAGCCCTCAGTAAAATTCTGTATGGACTACTTTCAATTGATGATTCTAACAAACCCACGCAATTTCGTCCACGAATATTTTAATGTGTTGTCGATATAGTTTTTTCGTTCAAATTTTCATCCCTTATGTCTGCCCCTTAGCAATCAATTTTTGAAAAAAAAGCAAGCCGATGTCTGTCTGTCTGTCTGTATCAAGATGGCCCATCAAGCCGAATCTACTAGATAGATTCAAACGAAATTTTACATTATTTGAGTTCATACTTCGAAGAAGGTTATAGAATAATTTTTATCAAAATTAAGCACGGTTCCTGTTGTATAGGGGATGAAAAAAAACGTATACTTAGCTTTAATTTATTAACCTGTAATCCGAATACCTTTATTATTTTTTGGTCGAAAGAAAATATTTTGAATATGACTGACATTGACTGAAAATTTCAAGGCCATCAGTTTTATAATTCAGAAGTAACAGACACCACAAGTATCAAAAGTTTTACGTTAAGAGATAATTCTGCGACATAAAAACGAAATTGCTAAATTTCATAAAAGCCTACCAATAAATAAAATTTAGTGAAAAAATATTAATACACATATCGATAATAGGCATATTTCCCGAAATATTGACAAAAATTTGCGAAAAATATTTTTTTTATTTGTTATAATTCCTGACCACCTACAAGTTAAGATAATTAGGCTTAATAATAATAAAATTGCAGTCAATACGCTTCCTGGAAGCAAACACAATTTCTGTCTGACTAATGTCTACTGTGGTATGTTGTCAAATTTCAGTTGCTGCAAAATAGTAAGATATTGTTAAATGATCAAAAATACACTATGGATTTTAAAAATATCTTTAATACACATCGTTGCGAATTAAAAACTCGAGGTAAAAGCCGATTCTTTCATCTTCAATCTTTTTCCCTTAAAAAATATGTAAAGTGTTATGAGAATGATATCTAAGGTTGTTGAAACCAAAAATTCCTATTTTTTTTAAAGCCCTAACTTATGATTCCGGTTTTAAAAATTTTGATCCTTCATATATCATTAAATCGTAGTTTTAGCAATCTCTAAAAACGTTGTATTGGGATAAAATTAACTGGTTGAGAAATCGCAAAGTTATGTTGAAAAAAGATTTTTTCAACATTTTTTTGTACACGATACATTTTGAATTAATGGTGATCAGGTCTAGTGCTCTAAAACCAGCTATCACGCGACAGACATTGCACATATATAGTATAACAAAAATAAACTAAACCATGCAGCTGTTAAACAGCGGAAAGCTTTTAATGAAGTAAGCGATAACTCGGGACGGAAATATTTTTCTTAGACGGACTTGGAACACATGAAAACTTTTTTTTAAAGATATGGAACAAATTTGCAGCCCCTTGGCTAATTAATATCGTCCTGGCAATAGCGTCGTTTAATTTCAACATTTTTGTCCGGTCTAAGGATAGCCCCTGCCATGTTTAAAGTGATAATACGGTAATTGTTACCTTTTTTCTAATAAAAAAGACGTGTGGCACTCGGTGACTGCCGCGGTAAAGCTATTGCATAGCATTTTTTATCAACTTATGCAATTACAATTATATATTTATTTTATTTATGCAGTATTTTTTTCTTTGTTTTTTTTTTCTTTGATATTAATTCAAGTTACACTTTGGGCGTGGTGACTTTGTACACAAATTATACGAGTACAGATATTCACTATTGTACGTAGATGATAAATACTTATACACCTATATACTTTCTCACAAACAGCTGATTACGGTAGTTTTCCAATACAACCAATGCCATCTAAAGGCGGGTTGCTGAACTAAAGAGACAAGCGTGATATTTCAAAAAGTCATTAAAAGTTCTGGTATTTATCGATAGATGGAAAAACTAAAAAGTATCACCGCTGTGCCGTTCTGAGCGGGGGGTGTTAGGTTTTTTTGTTACGGAATTTCCGCATTCGGTCTCCACGCTTAAGGCCCGCGATAGAAGCTATGCAATAGCTTAAAATAACTTTTGCAAAAATGTTCTTAGTCAAATGTAGTCTTATGGAATGAGTGTATAATGGTGTACAAAGAAAACTATAAGCTTGACTGTAGAAAATATAAGGCGTTGCGACAGACCTGTGCAGGCGTCCAAATTTTTATTTTTGAGCTGATCTCACTTAAACACTGCCTAAAGTCCCACAAGGCATAAGGGTAGATGTCGAAGTCAACGCATTTCAAAGTCACTCTAAAAAGTTCCTTTCTTGACAAAAGTACTTCACCTTCCATAGTACTGCTAAATATGAGAAATACTGTAATCAAATACGAATTAGGGACCTTCAAGAAACGAGCTTATTCATTCTTAATAGGCCGGCAACGCAGCTGCAAGACCCCCGGTATTGCAGTTGTTCATGGGCGGCGGTGATCACTTACACATCAGGTGCACCACCTGCTCGATTGCCCCCTCTGCTATAAAAAGAATTAAACAATTATAACATAATTACGAGTACATCTGTTAACACCATCATATTTTATCTTTTAATAATATGATACAAAAATGTCTAAGTTTGTTCCTTATACGCTGTATAAATACGGAAAATAATAAGATTTCAAACTTTGAGACTCGGTTAGCCATCTTGCCCCCCAAAGTTTTCCTAACTCATGTAGGCAAGTACGCGACAAATTCTAATGAAACTTGAAAACTTGGAGCTGAGTTTTCGTGTCAACACTTGCTATTCTTTTAGTGAACCTCACCTCTATTAAAGTGAAAATAGGGGTGAAAAGTTGTCTTGGGAACTTCAGGGATAGAAAACAAACTACTTTCTCTAACGTGTGCAAGTTTTGTAACAAAAATCAGTTTAATTCATAAAAATATCCCGTGTATGTATAATTCGATGGATATTTGGTGTCCTTAGAAAATTATATCACACTTTCAATCGTCGGCACTTGGTGAAATTCCATTATTTTTAGTTGAAACTAGTTTATCACTCACTTGTACTTTTATTTCACTATTATTATACACTAAATTATTTAATTTTATCGACCGGTTTCGCTTTTTAAAGCATCTTCGGGACGTAATATTCTTTACATGTAAAGCGAAACCGGTCGATAAAATTAAATAATTTAGTGTATAATAATAGTGAAATAAAAGTACAAGTGAGTGATAAACTAGTTTCAACTAAAAATTATATCACACCTTAATAATAATAACTCTTAATTGTACACCACTTATACAAAAAAGGACTTTGCAATACATTTATATATTGCTTGTTTATGATGCTGTATCATAAGCTAATCTTTGGGCGAATGAAATAGAGTACACAATAGCACAATATTAAAGAATTTAAGGAACGAATGTTCATGAATTAAGAATTTGAGAAGAAAATATTTTAAGGAATGTTACAATATTCTTGTTTGCTTGTCGTGGTCCGCACAAATATCATCAGCAGGTCACACAAATATAACCTGTCGGCCACAGCTTGATGACCAGTGATATTACGACGTCATTATGACGCAAGCAGTGGTCGCGATGTAATTTGTGACAACATCGTGCTAACGCGAACCTTCGCCGTAGCTCTAAGCCGATATATTATGTAGCCGTGTGGTAATTTCACTTGACTAGTTTTTACCAACAGTATAAACTATAAGTACAATACGAACAGAAAGCACATCATGTTTTGTACTAACCGTCTGTCTGTAGGTGAAAACTAGCTGGACAAATTTTGAGCTAGATATATATTCAAAGTGATATGAATGAATTATGTAAATAATTATCTGCTAAATCTTAAGAACTTATATGACTTTTTAAGTAGCAAACACCGTGGTAGTACCAAGAAATATTAAATTGTTATATGCATTTATTTAAATATGTTGCAGCTTCTTATAACTAAAATTTTAGGAGCATGTTTAAAAATGGCACCCAATTAGATCTCAATACTTTTGTCTGCGAATTCAATAGAAACTCATACTCTTATATTGAATTTGACTCTCATTTAACATTTATTTTTTAATGGGATATTTTGTTTGGTACCACCGACTTAACTATTCCTACCTCAACAGCGACAATGCTTGTCAATGTCGTGTTTCGTTCCGTTTTGAAGAGTAAGGTAACCTGTAAAATAGAGTGGATGAAATATACCCTTGTAACACAATAGCGATATTCCATCAACATCGTTGGCATCATTGGTGTTCAGTCTATCTCACCAGTTGCTCGGTTCAGCTATGTTATTTTTATTTTATTTTGATTCGGTATTATTATCTTATCTATTCAAAGTGAAATAAAAATGAAAATGAAAAATGAAAAAATATTTATTTGCAAGTATATGGGTGTCACAAGTTATTAAAATAAATGAAATTACCATCATATTCTACCATAATATGGCGTGCAAATATTTTAATTTAGGTCGATTTCTTTATAATTACTACCGGAACGGAAAGCGGCCACACACTGAGAAGATTCGGCGGAAGAAACTCAGCGGGATTCTTTTTTTCTATTTCACGTATTACAATTGTATGTATTACAATTCACTAAAATTATTTCACATAAAAAGTTATTTTTACAATTTACAAAATATCATCTTATGCTCAATCCAAATTTTTACAATTTACAAAATATCATCTTATGCTCAATCCAAATTTTTACAATTTACAAAAAAAAAATAGCATTTTACAAATTTTGCCATTCAATTTTTATTACATTTAAATTTTAAAGTAAATTGTACAAGCTTGTATTTCTGTTTATTAACATTTAATCTTATCTGTTAAGTTAATGTTTGTCATGATATGGTTCAAATAGTAAGATAGCTTGTAAACTAAAGCATGTTAAATCATGTTTATATAACACTAACTGCAACCCGCAATATTATAAGATATTTCTCAATGAATGTTTCATGAACTCAGTCATATTGAAATAATTCTTTTTGAATTAAATCAGGTATATTCCAACTTAGGGAAAATCTAAGTTTTATCAAAATAGATTCAGTCGTTTTTTGAAATATGGATACAGTTGACAGAAATTTAAAGTCGATTTAATTTGTAATGTAAATTAGGCCTTTTGTCGCTTTTTACTAATTGTGTTGCAAGAAGAGAGATGGTAGGCATTAATAGGAAAGCATGAATTCTTCAAAAACTCCCAAGAGAAAGAAGGAAAAAAGATTAAGAATCATTAAACCATCAAATAATAATGCAAAGGGATTTCGGAATAATCCATAAAAAAATATGATGTCAATCTGGAAAAAGTATGACATTCAAATATTGGAAAAATGTTCAAATAACTATTCATGAGGCCAACCTCCCGACATAAAACCCGATATTATTACAATCCCTTACGGCCAATAAGGAAATTTGTTAGCGCGATGGAGGATGCATTTATTATTTGAATTAATAAAGTTTGCTGAGATATCATAAATGTATTTTTTATTTTGCCTAGGGGTTCTTTCCGTAATTATTCTGGTTCGTCCGTCTAATTTATAGATTAAGACGTCAATTGAAGTCAAAATTAAGGTTACTACAACTTTTGGTTAATGATTTATTTTTTTATGTCATAAGATAGCAAATAAGCAGATTTTTTAAAATTTTGATGATGTGTTTGATTTCTGTGGTTTTGTAATATTTATCTTAAATAAACAACCTATACTTTAATCTTTTGTTTTTTTCTTTGTATGAGCTTGCGTTAATAATTCCATGCCTCAACGTGAAGCGTGAGGTAGGTAGGAAGTTTGGCGATTTTTTTTAAAATGTAATACACTGTTTATTTTGAGTTACAAATAAATTTAAAAAAACTGTCAGTGCATCATACTTGGTGCCGAATTCTCTTTAGCTGTGACGTATGAATGGACACGAAAATTGCAAATCACATCCGCCGACAATTCCATGAATTTTGGTGATGAGGACTGTCTAATGATATTTGAAACGCACTGTCTGTCCTGCATAAAATCTCGTTCTGAATAGGCTAGTATTTAAGTCGAGTAACTAGTAACTAAACATGCCTGAATACCAAAACTTTAGTCGAGTATATTAATGCGTAATTTAATAAAGCCGATCCATTTAGTTTTATTTTCTCGAGCGAGTAGCGCCCCATACCACGCTCTCCGCTCTGGTTCAACGACTAAACAAGTCTGAGCCTCTCGTTTTAGTCAAATTTGTTAAATTACACTGTGTATTGCGCGCGTCTGTCACTTTTTTTTTATGTCATAAGATAGCAAACAAGCAGATGGGTCTCCTGATGGAAAGAGTCAACCATCGCCTATAGACACTAAAGATGTTAATGGTGCGTTGCTATCTTGTGGCGAGGTCTAATGCCACATGCATAAGTTTACCGGCTACCTTACCCTCCAAACCGGAACACGACAGCGACAAGCACTGACGCTATTGCGGCAGGAATAGGTAAGGCGGTGGTACCAGACCCGGGCGAGACAATGCAGAACTCTACCACCTAGTAGCCACGATGGTAGTGACTCGATAGCCAATCGGTCGCCTTTTACGACCTGCCTGGCAGAACGGCAGTTGGCCTATTCTTCAAAGGAGGCCGGGACCAACACGGCGAAAACTTTGTAGGATATTCATCTTACGAAACAAAATTCACTTGTGAACTGTACTCGATCAAAGTGCGAACGAATTTTAGCCAGCAGCGACTTAGTAGATACTCTCCATTCGACTAAAATACTAACGTAGAGCGAACTAAGCGTTAGAACAGGTGATTTAGTATCTATTTATTTATTGGATAGTTATTCTATCTCTATTGTTAAAGAACCGTAAAGCATGTACACTTTGCTTACGGCAAATTAGCAAAACTTGTTTTTATTTTTTATGCCCTATAAAAAAGTAGCACAACTGTTTATAATACCGTAATATAGTATCTATCTCTGATATTACACTACCATTAATGGCCTGGCCACGGCTACTCGTAGAGCGAACTGCGATGCGAATATCGGTGCGGCGGGTCGCGCGATTTTCTGGATGTGCACTAGTTGTGATCGAAGCGGCGTTTGCAGAGGAGGCATTTAGAATTTTTAAAATGGAACTATTGCAAAGCATCGATTGCATTCCAGCGCGACTGAATGCCGCGTAACTCGTCTTCCAACTCCCATTTATCTCGTAGCTCGTCAACTCATAAGCCATACACTTATCGATGAAAAGCCCTAAAATTGGTGCGCTTTAGAGATATTAGTTCTGCTGCTTGACCTTGGCCCAAAAGTGTAGCCACCGTTGCAGTTGACGTAGATGGTATTGCGAGGCGTAGTTGCGGCGGCGGAGAAGCCAACACCGTGGCTGGCTCGGGAGTCGAAGGTTTAGTTGTTTCACCCATAGGAAGGAATGATGATATTTTGCTGCGCCCAGAATTAAAATATTTTCTTGCTTTTTGAATTAGATTTTCCATAAAATATGCCTACTTGTCATTGATATAATCGGACAGCTTGTGATCATTCGTTTGAAACTCTGCCCACAATTTATTCAGGACATCAAGTCGTTCACTTAGGTACTTAGAGGTGTTCTGGATGGCGGAATCCTTCTCGAAGTTATGCTCTATTCTTTTAATCTTTTCAATAATGTCGTACTGATGCTGAAGTAGACTTTCCATTTTGTGGGTATATGTATAGTTTGTATAGAACAATAATCACAATATGACACTCCGAGAGCAAAAAAAATACACGTGTAGTATTCACTGTATATATGATATGCAAATTCTCGAATGTCGACGAGAATTTTCTGGTTTGAATTCGATAATTAGGGTAGAGCAGTAGTATGCTCCGAGCCACTCTATGTCTCCGCAAACCTAGCTGGACCTCCTGCGCCTTCTCAATTAAACTGATGGAACACGCTTCTGGGAAGCCAGTTAACCGATTCGCCGTCACCCAGTAAACCTACATAGACACAGAACGACCCTTTCTGAAGGACTAAAAAACTATAATGTCTGTATGTGTATGTGAGGGAGAGTCAGTGTACGAGGCAAACCCAATAAAATTCTTTCTAACACTGATTTATTATTAAAGTTAATACAGAAATGGTGAATAAATAAAAGTGCAACCGTAACAACAGTGTTAAAAATTTCTGTAGTAATTTTACAAAAAAAAAATGTTGGAAGTTTTTACGCACTACAATAAAGTAATAATTCCGTTTTGTAAATTTACTACACAATTAATTTCAACACAAAATTGAAAAATTATAATACAAATAGTGTAATTTTACCAAACAAATTGTATTGAAAATGGTTTGTAATTTCACAATGATGTTTTGTAAATTTACTACACAATTAATTTCAACACAATATCAAAAAAAATGCAAAACTTTTGTTGAAATTTACTAAACGATTATCGGAAATTTACTTAGCAAAATTTCAATACAAATAGTGTAATTTTACCAAACAAATTGTATTGAAAATGGTTTGTAATTTCACAATGATGTTTTATAAATTTACTACACAATTAATTTCAACCCAATATCGAAAAATTACAAAACTTTTGGTGAAATTTACTAAACGATTATTGGAAATCCACTTAGCAAAATTACAATACAAATAGTGTAATTTTACCAAACAAATTGTGTTGAAAATGGTTTGTAATTTCACAATGATCACCGACTGGACTATAAGTGTAAAACAAGCAATGATCAATGAAAGCCACCCATGTTCTTACAACGTACATAAATAAAATATTACGGTTTAAAGAACTGAAGTATTTAATGGATATCTATCTACGTGTTTACAATAATAAAAAAAATCCGTAAAGCGGTTAGCCCTGCGGGAATTTCCAAAAACTTCATTTATTTATAAAAAAAAACACTTTTAAAATTTCCATTTTCTGGAAAAATGCAATAGAGATACCTATACTATTCGTCCGACAGATAGCGAGAAAAGAAAAAGAGTGAACTGTTATTTTAATGACATATATTGAAAAAAAAAGTGCCTATCTCATCCGGTATAATGAAAATTGTTGTTAAGTGCAGTATATTTAACAATTTGAAATCTTTTCAGTTTTATAAGAACAAAAAAAAATTATGTTCAGTTACAAAACGTGATTTACTTGACTAACGCATGTCAAATTACAATACGTATTGTCATTTTCAAATTTGTGTTACAAAAATAACAAAATTTTTGTAAATTCTGGATAATTTCATACTAATTTGTGTTATACATTTTTTTGTAAAGTCATAAAAAAAGTATTGTAAATCAAATTACAAAGAGTAATTCTAAATTTTAAATTATTTTACTCAGAATGAATCAACAGTTTTAGAAAATTACAATATGTGTTAAAAAAATAAAAACTTTTAGTGGAATTACAATACGTATTGTCATTTTAAAATTTGTGTTACAAAAATAAAATATTTTGTAAATTCTGGATGATTTCATACTAATTTGTGTTTCAAAATTTTTTGTAATTTCACAAAAAAAGTATTGTAAATCAAATTACAAACAATTTTGGTAAATCTACAACGTTCCATTCGAAATTTACCAACAACTAGGATAAACTACAATACGTGTAGGGTTATTACAAAAAGGTTTCAAAATTACAACTCATTATTGTAAGTTCCTTCGCATGTCTTGTAATTTTACTCGAATTGTTTTATATTTTGTATTAGTATACGTTGATTTGGAATTTTACTCATATTTGTTTCGTAAAACATTTGTATATTTACAAAATTTTTTAACAGTGAATGTGTGCCTATATAGCTAATTCTATTGTTTCTATGTAACCTAAATTTATCGTATGTCATTGACTTTAAATATAGTGCGGTAAACCGTACACCCTCCAAATTGGGGATGACAGCAACAAGCATAAATGCTACAGCCCGAGCGAGGCTATTCAGAACTACCACCTAGCTGTTACGATGGTAGTGACGCACTTTTAGCATCTTTTCCCCGGGTTGGTCCCGGGCTCCTTTGAAGAATAGGCCAAATGCCGTTCTGCCTGGCAGGTCGTAAAAGGCGACCGAGTGGCTATACGTGTCATTACCATCGTGACTTTTAAGAGGTAGAGTTCTGCATCGGCTCGACCGGGTCTGGTACCACCGCCTTACCTTTTCCTGCCGCAATAGCGTCAGTGCTAGTCACTGTCGTGTTCCGGATTGGAGGGTAAGGTAGCTGATAAACTTATACATATGGCATTAGACCTCGCCACAAGATAGCAACGCACCATTAACATCTTTGGTGTCTATAGGCGACGGTTGACTCTTTCCATCAGGAGACCCATCTGCCTGTTTGCTATCTTATGATATAAAAAAAATCTACTTTAGCATAGCCTTTACTAAAATTTGACAACATCAATGACTAAATATATAAATGAATAACGCAAATATCGTCGAACATAAAACGAAAAATCATATGAAAAATAAAATAACTGAAAGAATCACGTATCTTTGTGCACTCATCTGGTTTTATAGGTACCGCAAAACGCAATCTATCCCGAACTACGGTTGCTTTATATTTATTTTTTATACGCTATCAGTTACCGGATTCTTGTATACCGGTAACACTGAACAAGTAAATATAGACAACGCAATGTAAATAAAATATTTTTGTTGAAGTTTCTTTAGTTTGTATATAATTTTAGTTCACTTCGAAAACAATTGGCTTTCTTGTTTACTTATAAATAGGCGTATAGAAATATGTTTTTTATGTTTTTATATTCAAACTAAAATAGTAAAAGTCGACAAAAATTTATTAATATCAAAGCAAACATTATAGGATAACAATAATATTGACAAACTATAGGACTAATAAACCATGACTCAGTTCGATCATAGACTTACTTTTGTATTATATTAGGTACTAACTGACCCCGCAAACGTTGTTCTGCCTTTTTAACTACTCTTATTTTTTTCTATATTTTCTCACCATTTATACCTTCCCTGAACTTCAACAATTAATTCAAAACTTAAATTAACCAAATTGGTTCAGCCGTTCTCGAGTTTTAGCGAGACTAACGAACAGCATTTGATTTTTATATATGTAGATATGGAAAGCAACACACCATTAACATCTTTGGTGATTATTTAACTGTAGGCGATGGTTATCTCTTTCCATCAAGTAAGCCTTCTAGTTATTTGGTATCCTACGATATAAAATAACTGCGTGTCTGATGTATTTCCGTTACTTATGCAAATGTGGCCGTAGACTTCTTCTGTAGACGTAGGTAGTTACACTTATCGACGTCAAAACATAATACGTAGAAGCCTATACACATAAAAAACATATAAGAACACAAAATTTTGCAGCTAGAGAGAATACATTTTTTGAAAGTTAGGATATATTTTAACAAACAATAATAATAAATAAAAAATATATATTTCAGATACCAGACCCATAGATTTCATATGATATGCTTATAATATTAATACGATTTATAATACATATTTACTATTAATATAATTAAATTAAATTAGCCCACGTCCAGATTGTATTACATTATAAAAAATAAAATAAAAAATAATTATAAAACTTACATTACTCATCACAATTGCGAATTTACATTACTAAATTAATTAATTTAAATTAATATATTGTATTGCTATTTAATTGAATTAAAATTTATTTATAAATTACTTATAATTTTAAAATCCTTATGAAATTAAAAATAATAAAAATTATATTAATACAGTATGTACCTATGTCAAAATAAAAATAATAATAATAATAATAATTTTTTGAATTTGAATTTTTTGATTGAATATGGTTTATCAAATTCGAGATTTTTCGAAGATATAAAAGATAGGCGTCTCGTCAAAATGAAGCAGTTCAAAAAAATTCAAATTGTTATTAATAAAAAAATGCTCTTGGGACCACGGTCTATTAATTTTTCGGTAGAATTTTCCTTACACACTGTATATATGGACATGAAAGTTACGAGAGTTCAGTGCTTTAACCCTATCCCAAAAAGTTTTCTCTCGAAAAAAATATGAGAAAATTTTGAAAACAATGTACCGTATCAACCCTTACACTATCTAAGCGACAAGAACGATATGTTTTATTAGAGCATCCCTCAGATGGGCGAAAGCTCTTACGTATCGGCGCACGATATCGCCGCAATAATTCACAATCGCGTCTTCCTTACACAACAATCCCATCTATCGAATATCTGATGCCGCAGAAAAGCTTTAATTTAGGTTTTATTAGAAGTATCCAGAAAAAGTAAGCGTCTAGTCCTCACGTGTTAGAAGTATTAGTCCGGACCCCATTTAAAGAATAGAATATCTGTTATTTTGCCAGGCAGTTCGTAAAAAGCAAACGATTGGCTATACGTATCACTATCATCGTGACTACGTTCTTCAACGTCTCGTACGAGTATATGGTACACTACCTTACTTATTCCTGCCGTAATAGCGTCAATGCTTGTCATTGTCATATTCCGGCTTGGAAGGTTACACAAATAGACTTATGCATGTGGCATTAGCATTCCGCCACACGGATATCAACGCACTATTAACATCTTTGCTGTGTATAAGCGATGGTTTCTCTTTCCATCAGGAGAGCCATCTGCTTGTTTGCTATCTAATAATGTGAAATTTTCAGAACGCTATTATATCAGAATTCCCATTCGGTAGTAACTATAAAAGAAATTTCTACTTGTCAAAGGTGTCTATAAAGATTTTCTTGAATTAAACATGTTTAACTTTATTTATTTGACTACATTTCGGATAAATAATATAAAAGCAGAATACTAGAAAAAGGAAATATATGTGTGCAAAACGCTCGAAGTAGAGCCAGTATGAAACAGTACGTACAGATATTATAGCACAAGGCGCCCCTCTCGGTTCGACTCGACAATATACAATCGTACACAACGATACATTCATACACCGCTTAATAAACAAATTGAAGAGTCTACAAAGGATTATATATAGAGGAGATCAAAGAATATGAAATATTGTATAATGTATGCTATCTCATTGTCTCGTAAGCTAAATCCTATAAATATTTTTTGATGATTCCCATCAATTCTAAAGAATTTTCACTAAAAAATGTGGTGAGGTTAATTATATATATCGACGTTCGTTTGTCAATCAGGCTCTTAACGATATCCTGTTTTGTAAGCAAGGAAAAAATAAGATATGATGCATAATGACGCATCCGTCTATTTCATCGACTGCAGTTTGTTACTTGTTAAAGTTGTCAGATCCAGCCTGACAACTTTTCATGCTCTCATTGGTGTTATAACTTATTCCACAATATTAAAAAGAATTAGAAAAAAAATGTTTGCACAAAAAACGGAATTCAATCTGTGTTCAATCATTTCAAATCAGTGACACTAGATTTAGAAATCGGTTTAAATCAAGATTCTTTTCATATTACAGTCCAATAGCCAAGCAGTCGCTCTTGAAGTATCCTTCGTACGTATTATACAGGATGGGCAAAAAATCGTGGATCAAACGAAACGTGGAATGGTGTTAAGTTGCTTCTAAGGAATGAATCACCACTACCAAAGTGCTTTTATGATAGTGGGTACCATAATTTATGAGTATTGGCATCTTTATCATTTACTTTTAAGTCTCATTAAAAATTATTTGTAACTTTAGTGTAAAATAATGTACTACCAAAAAGTGAACTTGTATAAAAAAAACTTGCCGATAATAATCCCAACTATCACCCTGTTTCGTTTGATCCACGATTTTTTGCCTACCCAGTATATACGTATCCTTCATTGACAGGAAGCTAACAGGAATCAAGGTGGAAGCATTATTGTACTATATATATATATATATTATTTTGTATTACAGGATATAAAATAAAGAGATGGCTCTCCTAATGGATATACAAAACTCTTATCTACAGACACCAAAGATGTTAATGACACACACTAGTGTGCCAGTTACCTTAACCTCAAAACTAAAATATAATAATAGTGTCAAGAATAGGCGAAGCGATTCCTACTCCCTATCTACTAACATTTCTCCACCTTTTTATTTATTTATTTTTTATTTAATTCTACAATAATAGAAGTATTTTATTTTGTTCTTTAAACCTATTTTTCTGTGCCCTCAATCATTTAGATACGCCGTTGCAGCTGTTAAAAATAGTTTCCTGCAGCTACCCTACTCAAATTAGCAAAAGAGATACAGACCCGCACGCTGGCAAATCGTTTATCTATTACAAATTGCCAGGCTTAAAAAAAGATATATAGCTATAAAAAATTGGTTATCTGTAAATTCGGTTCGATGGAAACGTCATAAGAAAACAAGATCGTGCCTCTCTATCGCTTGTTCCGTGCTCTCGCTTGCACACTCGGCTCTGGCGAAATTTGACAATGAGTCATGCTTTTTAGCATGTGCTGCTGGCGTTAAACGATTAATAAGACGTTATCACGTCAAAAAGATATTTAGAAGCATTCCCAAATTCGCTGACAGACTGCAGCATGAGTATTTCACACAGCCGGTAGGCAAGATGTTTATTACGACCATAACTCAATGAGGTGTGTATACAATGTATTGTGTACGGCACCCTGGTTTAGTCACGATATGTAAGGTATGTGAACATCACTGATGTCGTAATAAACTTGTACATTGTTAACAACTTCATTCATTTATTTATTTTAACTGAATTGTACACAGAAAATAAAGCATTTTGTACACAAAGCCAACTTAATATCATTATAATCAGTGAGTGAATCATCAATCATCTGCTTTTGTACCCTTTCAGATGGGCATTTTTTTCAAAAATATATGATAAAAACCTCGAGGTATATTATATCTAATAAAAGAAGAATTATCAAATTTGGATCATTCGTGAAAAGTTGTGCGTGGTCACTGGTCATACATTAAAATCAGTGAGTACAATCAATCAACCCTTATTTTTGTACCCTTATGGCTGTATTTTTTAAATTCGCCGTGTTGGTTCCGGCCTCCTTCGTAGAATAGGCCAACTGCCGTTCTGCCAGGTCGTAAAAGGCGACCGGTTGGCTATCGAGTCACTACCAACGTGGCTACTAGGTGGTAGAGTTCTGCATTGTCTCGCCCGGGTCTGGTACCACCGCCTTACCTATTCCTGCCGCAATAGCGTCAGTGCTTGTTGCTGTCGTGTTCCGGTTTGAAGGGTAAGGTAGCCGGTAAACTTATGCATGTGGCATTATAACTCGCCACAAGATAGCAACGCACCATTAACATCTTTGGTGTCTATAGGCGATGGTTGACTCTTTCCATCAGGAGACCCATCTGCTTGTTTGCTATCTTATGACATAAAGAAAAAAAAAATTAAATGGGCCCCCACGGGTATACCCATTCCAATAAAAAAAGAATTATCAAAATCTGACTACTCTGTAAAAAGTTATGCGTGGTCTAACTTAAAAAATATACTTGACGTATTTTTTTTATGTCATAACATAGCAAACAAGCAGATGGGTCTCCTGATGGAAAGAGTCAACCATCACCTGTAGGCACAAAAGATATTAATGGTGCGTTGCTATCTTGTGGCGAGGTCTAATGCCACATGCATAAGTTTACCGGCTACCTTCCAAACCGGAACACGACAGTAATAAGCATTGACGCTATTACGGTAGGAATAGGTAAGGCCGTGGTACCAGACCCGGGCAAGACAATGCAGATCTACCATCTAATAGCCACGATGGTATCGACTCGTATCCAGCTCGTAGCCAAAATCGGTCGCCTTTTACAACCTTTTGGTAATGGCAATTTCCAGAAGCAAATTGCCATTACCAAAATAAAGCACGATTCTTCTTAAACAGCAATTATTTTCAATTAAATTTATTTCTATTCCTGCTGCACTTTATTCGTTAACGCCATTCTTAAATGCACGTAAAGCCGGCTATAAACAGAACAGGGAAACGCTGTTCGCCGTACAGCATTCAAAGGGTTTACGGGGATTCCTTTAACCTTTCCTGAATGGAGGATAGGATTCCGTACGCGGTCGCCCTAGTACCACCGCGGTGGAGTTACGAAAAATTGGATATGACAAAAAATTCCCGTGAAGGTCAACCCTCTTTCAAGAAGAAACAATCCGTCATTCTACGAGACAGTTTATAAAAGACGAACGACTAGCTAAACCTGTCCTTACTATCGTGACTACGAGGTGGAATAGTTCCAGAACGTCTTGCCTAGGTCCTTTTAAAAGGCGAATGATTGTCTTCACTTTTAACTACCATCATCATTACTAGGTGGTTAATTTTCAAAACATATCACCCAGGTTATATATCACTGCTTTACCTATTCCTGCCATCAGCATTATGTAGATGATGCCTGCGTACATAAGAAAGTGTCAAAAATAGTATTTTTATGGCATATATGGCTTTAAATTGTCCATTCTCTTATGCATAATATATAAAGTCTTATTTCAAACAAATCGAATACTTAAGAGAAAAAGTGGTTTAATTACAAATAGTAGGTTAGGTTTGTCCACGTGTTGGTCCGGGCTTCTTTGAAGAATATATCAACTGTCGTTATGTCGGGCAGTTCATAAAAGGCGACCGACCGGGCTATACGTGTCACTACCATCGTGACTAGGTGGTACAGTTCCGCAGAATTTCGCTTAGTTATTTGGTACCATCGCCTTACCTATTCCTGCCGGAATAGTGTCAGTATTAGTCACTATCGTATTCTGGTTTGGAGGGTAAGGTAGCACGTAAACATGTAGCATTAGACCTCGCTACATGACAGCAACGCACCATTAACAACTTTGGTATCTATAGGCGATGGTTGAATCTTTCCATCAGAAGACCCATCTGCTTAGTTGTTATCTTATGATAAAAAAAAACTCCTGAAATGTATATTATACACCCAAGGCCAGAAATACAAATGGTTTGGAATCAAAACATCTTTGGTGTCTTCCAGTTTCAGGGGTAAGGTAATCGGTAGACTTATGTATATAGCATAGCTGTTCCGCCACACGGTACTATTTACATCTTTGGTGTCTATAGGCAATGGTTTCTATTTCGATCAAGATAAAATCATGACAGCCATTATATATATCCAAATAAATCTTACTTTTCTACTTAGCGAAATCTGTGAGACAATTTATAAAAGGTTTAGTGGAAAACATATTAACAATAATAATGAATATTACATGTTTTTAATAAACTACATAATTTTAGAACAAGAATCATAATACAAATATAATTTGCCGATATAATACGAGACATTTTTATAAATATGAGCATCTTGTCGCAGAAATTATTAAATACTTCCACGTGATCTTTATTGGGAAACGACGTCCCTTTTTTAATAAAATACCAAAAAATATCAAGAATCTTTGCGATAATATTATTTATATAGTTTAGTAGAATCAGAATCTAAAACATTTAGTAAAATATGTTATTTCTAATTTTATGTAGTGACATAAGCAAATAGAATATCTTAAAGAGAAATAACAGAGGTTAAATCTCCAACCGTAAATAGATTGCCACAACATTTAATTGAAAACAAATTAAAAATAAACGTTATCACACTAGTTTCCTTGTGGATTAGGCAAATAGTATTAAATCTCTTTAAACGCTCCATTCCCATTGCCACCAACCATGTTTTATAAACGCTTATTACTTGCGAGCCGGAACCGGTAAATCACATGCTCATTTAGAGAATACCGTCAGTAATTGATTCCACAAAAGAGTACTGCGAGACAAAACATGCATGGAAAATTATACGGCTGTGGATTTTCAGACACCAAGGTGATGAAAGTGAAACTTTAAATTTTGACACGATGTTTGATAATGAAGTTCAACAGTAGGGGTTTAATCCAAACAGTTCGATGGAAAACTCTCCATGATAGATTGATTTTTTTATATAATCAGTAGCAAATAAGCAGGTAGACTTCTTGATTGTAAGAGACAATCATCGCCTACAGACATCAGAGATGTAGATAGTATTTTGGTATCTTTGTGGTGCCGTCTTTAGTGCCACATACATAAGTTTACCGGCTACCTTACACACCAAATCGGAACCAAGCAGTGACTATCGCAGGAATGGGTAAGGCGGTGTTACTAGACCCGTACGAAGCGATGCAGAATTTCACCACCAAGTGGTTACGATGATAGTGACTCATATAGCCAATCGCTTGCTTCTTACAAATTGCCTGGCAGAACGGCAGATGGTCTATTTTTCAAGAGTCCGGACCAACACGAGGGAAATTATTACCCAATTTCCACTATTCTATTTTATTTATTACAGTGCCATCTGTCCATAAAGTATCTTCACGCCCGTTTCCCCGAAGGAGGTAGGCAGAGGTACAACAAGTGCACCCACGATTAGCCGAAGATACTTGGTCCCACAAATGTGATAGGTGGCAAGCCTATCGCCAACCGGGCACTTTCAAATCCCGGGCAACTTTGTGTTTATCAGAAAACTGAAAAAAACACTTTTTAAGTGCCCGACCTGGGAATCGAACTCGAGACCTCATGTGGTCAACGCCAACGCTGGACCACTAGACCACAGAGGCCATCTGTCCATCAAATATTATAACGTTAATTATTTTTATAATTTCTAAAATTTAGTACGTTTTTTTCGTGAAAAATCTACGCTATTTGGAAACGCTTGACAAGTCGAATAATAAAGCCCTTGGTCACGTAAAATATTTTTAAATCTATTCATTCGTTCATTCCCGTCATCCAAACTCATTAGTAGCTCGTTGTCCTACTTTAATGTCCAGTTTACGAGTCGCAACGGATACAGTTCCAGCGCAAAGTGCAAGCGTTCACTTCGCATTGCCTCATATATAAATCAGTTAACCTGTTTATGTCCTAGTGCCTAGCTTTATCATCTAGGTCTTTAGTACCTATATATACCATAGATGACACGTTTTGGGTTGGTAGATTTAGAACAGTAGGTCTAGAGACGTTACAAGCACTTGTTACCAACGTAGTCCGAATATTACAGACGTAATAGGTACGTCTTTTAGGCGGAGATCTTTTCGATTGCAAAAATAAAATAATTATGGTATATTGTAAATAAAGAATTTATTAAATAATTAGCTGCAGCCTACATTATAAAAGATTTTGGCGTATCCCTCGGAAACACCTAATTTTTCCGGGATAAAATGTGGCCTATATACTATTTCAGATCATTATCTAATAGTACCTATGCCAAATTTTATTCAATTCCGTTTAGTAGTTTTTGCGTGATTGAGTAACATACATCCATCGCATTCCATGGCATTCGATTGGATTCCGCTCAACTTATGCTTTCTGAAAATTTGAACTAATTCGAAATTTTGAGAAATCTTTGAATTTTGAGAAATGACTTGGGCCGTCGTGGCCCCAGCAGACGGCTAAGAAGCGCGCGGCTTTGCGACACCGCGCGCACCTCCTCGAGGCCTTTTGGGGCAGGGCCCCGGCCTCGATCACGGGGGACGAAGCAGGGCCTGGTAGGCCCGACGTCGCACCCCCGTGCGTCTCCGGCGGATCGGGTCGGGGTTGGCCGCAGCCTACCTTTCCCTCTCCGCCGTCTCCTTCTGCGACATCACGTCCTCGCAGAAGGAGAGGACGGCCGTCCACGATTCCTCGCTCTCGACCATGGCTTTCACGACGGTCGGAAGCGAGAGATCAGTCCCGATGGCATCGCCTAGGACACGCCGCTGCACTGCCCAAGAGGGGCACCCCTCGAGGGTGTGCTGCGCCGTGTCCTCGCTGCCCGCACAGTGGTGGCAATCGGTCGTCGGCTCACGTCGGGCGATTTGGCACAGGTACTTTCCGAAGCATCCATGCCCGGAAAGCACCTGTGTCAGCCTGAACGTGAGCCGCCCGTGCCGCCTGTCCAGCCAGTTTTGGAGAACCGGCCGGACAGCCTCGACAGTCCGGCGACCGGCCGTAGGTTCGGCCAGCCGCTCCGTCCACCTCCGGACGGAGGCTTAGTTATTACTAACCTAACCTAAGTTAACCCTATTGGGTTCCGTTTTACCTTTAAGGTACATAACCCTAAAAAGGGCGATGGTTTCGATGCTTTCTATCAGGAAAACCATTAAATATCTTCCATTATATAACAAAATGTAGCTCAGACTATTTTAAGAAGTTTATTTCTAAAATACATTTTCCGTTTATATCTGATCTCAAAAGCTGATAGATTGTTAGTCCTTCGCGTATAAAGAAAAATAAATAATACCGTATTTTCCAACACCATTATTTTCGCTAGAAAACTTCAGGAGCGAAATCACTTTGGCAACTTTTGGTTAGTTTGTAATATGGGGTTATGGTATATATCATATGCTAAAGCGGCAAAGATGAGCTCTTAATTCATTACGCTAAAGGCTTAATCACATCCATAATTCAAAATTTAAATATAAGTTGTTCATTTCAGGAAGCTTATAGATAGATTATAAAAGAGCACCTTTTGATAGACCACCTTCCTTTTGCTAAGCAGTTCGTAAAAGGCAAATGATTGACCAAATGTGTCAATAACATTGTTGATGCTAATTTTCTGTAATATTTCGCCTTGCTTTTTTGCCGCAAAAGCATCACTTATTGTAGTGTCTGACTAATGGTTTTGTGACAGTGGTCACTTAGAGGATTAGATAGCTGACAAACTTACACGTGTGACTTTTAAACCAGCCTCTCGTCACTGTCGTGTTTCCGTTTGGAAAGTAGTCAGTAAACTTATGCTTTTGGCATTAAAATATGTTGTTAATAAGTAAAAGATGTTAATAGTGCGTTTCTATCCTTGTGACAGGCACAAGGATAGAAACGCACTATTAACATCTTTGATGTCTATACGCGATGATTATTTCTTTCCATCAGGAGATCTATCTGCTGATTTCCTATTTTACGATATAAAACATATGTATTTTTACTACCAGTAATGAATAATGTTATTAAAATGTAAATGTCGCAGTGAAATTGTCAATAGTCGTTAGATTATAATCTACCTAGAGAGTTTATAATTTGGTTAGGTGTCAGCAGTTAAATTATAATATCACTTAGTTAGATTATAATCTAACGGTATTGACAATTTCACTGCGACAATAAATTTAATTTTAAATATAATCATTCATCATTCAAAAAGACTATTCGCTCGTCGTAGATGTTTGGGACACACTAACCAACCCCTGTTTCGTCGTGTTATCACAACCTCCGAGACGCTGCGAGCCCAAACCGCTTATTTCTACTTAAAACTTATAACTCCACATTTTGACTGTACTCCGTAACTGTTACAGTATTATGAAGCAGAATTTGTAAGTGTTAGTTACGCGAACAAAGCGAAAACTTTCCTAGTAATATCGTAAAATTTAACGATTTTTGTAGCGAAACACTTATATATCACTTTTAACAGCTGCCACTTGGTAAAAGTTTATTTTAATTATTATTACTAGAACACCTGTAGTTTGCTACATTTCTTTACATTGTAATCATAACATATTGACGTTTTTATTAAAATTTGATGTTTTATAGTTGTTACATTTTTTAATAGAAGAGGGTATGTACGTATTTATATTGGGGCAAATATTGTTCCCGAAAAATTCTAATTATTGATTAATAAATTTATTAATCACTTGGTATGACCACGCCAAATAATACAGTAGGTATCTCTATCACGTAGTAGTCAATATGTTTACCTATTCTTCCGTTTTTAGGGTTGCGAAGTAAGCTAGGAATCTCTATAGTTTCGCTATGCGCGCCCACCCGTCTCTCTGCAGTCTAGCTCAGAGATCCTTAATACTAGAAAGCTGTAATTTTGATATAAATTTACATTAGTTACGGCAACAAAGTGCTGTGTGGACTAAGAAGAGGGCTTTTTTATTGTTTTGTACTATGAATATTTAACCTTTCAAACGTCAATGATAGATATATACGCACCACAATTTCACAAGCTATAAAAAAACTTATGATTATATGCTTATCCCAATGGTATGGAAGTGAGAGTTCGGTATGTCATAAAGGGAAATGAAAGTGGAATCAACATGGGCATGATGAAATCACTACGGAAAATATGTGGCGTAACACTCGCGGACCGTGTTCATAATATGAAGTAAGAGAGAGGTTAGGCTTGAAAGAAAGTCTCAGTGTAAAAATGAAAAAAGTTGGTTAGGGCATGTCGAAAAAGTTATACTTACGCTATTGCTGGCAGGCTGGCAGGCAGACTGGCAAAAATAAATAAGGTAGTGGTACAAGACCCGGGTGAGACAATGCAGAGCACTACCACCGAGTAGCTACGATGGTAGTGCCTTGCATAGCCAATCGTATGCAACACCCTCCCTTCACCTCTGTGTTGATCTGTGCTTCCTGGTCTCCCAGTAACGGCAAATGTTCTAATCTTCAAAAGGCGCCCAGATTAACACGGTAAATAATTTAAACACAGTGAAACTGCAACAACGGACTTTCCATTTTCTGTATACCTGAAACGTAAGCATCAGATCTTCACCAACCACCATATATGGGAAGTATTCAAACCTCCTTTGAAGAATAGACCAACTCCTGTTCTGCCTGGCAGGTTGTAAAAGGCGACTAATTTTCTATACGTGTTACTACCATCGCGCATCACGACAACTAGTCAGTAAAGTTCCACAACGTCTCGTCCGAGTATATGGCAACACCGCCTTATATTTTTCTATCGCAAAAGCGTCAGTGCTTGTATTTGTCCTCTTCCAGTTTGGAGGGTAAGGTAGCCGATAGATTTACGCATGTGGCATAGCCATCCTGCCACACTGGTTGTAGCGCACCATTAATACTTTATCTTTGGTGTCTATAAGCGGTGGTTTCTCTTTCCATCAGGAAAGCCGTCTGCTTCTTTCAATCTTGTGATATAAAAAATTCAAAATCAGTTTATTAATTTTCTCTTTATTATTTATTAATAAAGACTCTTATTCTTACTCTTTATTAATACTCTCTTCTCCTATTGAAAAGTCAGTTGAAAATGGATTTCTTAAGTAACGAAACTCCAAACATGCCTAACAAATGAATGTTTTATTAAAGTTCATGGGTATTTCAAATAAGTACAGTGAAGTAACAGATACGGAATAAGGTTATTTTGAAAAGGCTCACATCTCTTTCGGGCCGGTTTAATCAGCAGACAAAGACGCGTTTGGTAGTCACGTACTATATTGCTTCTGTGCGCTCCGACGACCTCTACCTGTTGGAAATGCTTTTTGTTTTGTGAATTAAAAATTATATTATCCATTTTTGCATACTATGTTAAATTAAAAATTAAAATTATTTTCTCAGAAGTATTATTTTTTCCAAAAATCTGAGTGAATGGAGTCTCCTTTTAAGTACAAGGGCACTTGTGGTAGGAGGCGCTACTCTTTTATAATGTTGCGGCCGCAATTGCGTGTATCGTCACAAAGTTTCGTGCAATGACATGATACATGCAAATGTCTATTAAACGATACGTAAAATGGCTATTATCGGCAATCATTGCAAACATTGAGAGTGCGTGTGTGTTAGTGCTTAGTTGGCGAAAGACCAAAGGGTTTTAGTGCGCTAACATATCGCGCTGCGTGGTTATACTAGCGTTGTTCATTTCAGTCATTTTTTCGGTAAGTTCCGACCTATGCGAATGGTTGCGTAAATGGAATAGAACGATGAAATGGTAAGCTGAGCCCATCGTACGGGATCTAACAAAAGTGATTCACAGAAATAAAACTTTAGTATTTATTTGTTAGCACACATGTAGAAGTAAAGATAGTCGTCGTCCAAAGTTACACGTTTGAAAACTGATTTCAGCCATCTTGGTGGTGGTCCTATTAGCAGCAACGATATTTTGCTTTGCATCTTTATCACAGCTTATATCGCGGTATCTTTTTGTGTCAAATCGTACAAAGCTTCGGCGCATATTACTTCGGGACGATAGACGCAAGTGTGAACCCAGCATGAAAAGAATGCTTTGATACCTTAACAATAATAGATACTTAATAAGGAAAGTAATACACTAGAAGTAAAATATACGTAATTACCACTTTTTTAAGGAGATTCAAAAATTGTGCATGTATATCTAAACGTGTTTGTGTATATATTTGCATGTTCGTGCGTGTATACGTGTGTTACGCAAGTCTCCACTATAGAGATTGCTGAACGCGCACCGCTTGGAACATCACGGCACGAGCCACGACACCTGAGTCGGCGCAACGTGCGGCAATCTACGTCAGAACCGTGGTTTCATATGAACTAATTAGTTTAGCTAGATCACTTTGTGTTCACACTTCGAACAATTGTCACCATTAGGTTAGATTAGGTCTTAGCTAATTTTAAATGTAATATTGTAATAGTTTTAAATTAAAGATTTTATGCAATAAATTGATTTTTTTTGGAGTCTTCGCTGCGACCACGCTTAATTGGCGCAGTCGGTAGGATAGTCAAAAGATTAGGGACCTAGTATCGACCCGCGTTAATAATCAACGACTATCCTAGAACTTACGCGTGGAAATAGCAACGAAGAGGATTCAAAACTTAGACTCCGACCAAATAAAATCAGTGCCAAAGATACCAGATGATTGGGTGAGTGCTTGGAATCTTTCTTAGTCCACATTCCTATCATTTTTCCTAGTCTTAATTGATATATTAATTTTTATACATTTTTATATTGAAACTTTTCTATTTTCTTGTGAGTGTAATTCATGTTATAGCTTCATGGTGTGTTTTATTCGTTATTAGAAGGTATAAGTTTATAGTAGCTATTTTATTTTAGAACGTTTAAGTAAACCATTCAAAATTTTTCGACCAACAAATTCGCGTACCCCTAGTCCAGACCCTAGACGCAATAATAGACAAGACTTAATAGACGAACATCGGAAAGTTAGTTCTCATAGCTCAATCAAAATGTCGGACAAAATGGACACTATCTTTAAAGCATTAAGAGTTGTACCAGACTTTGACGGAAATCCTCACGTCTTGACAAGATTTATCAGCTTATGTGACCGGATAGTTATGACTTACTTTGACGTAACTCCGGGACATGATCTTGAAAATTTATCTCTCTTGAACGGAATCCTTAATAAAATCACCGGCCTGCCGCGAGATTGATTAACTCTCAAGGCATATCCGATAATTGGAGCGGTATACGTAGCGCCTTGATAAATAATTTTGCGGACCATAGGGATGAAACGGCATTATATAATGACATGTCAATGCAGTCACAGGGCTCTAGCACACCGCAAGAGTTCTATGAACGTTGTCAAAATTTACATACATAACTTTAAACGAATACAACTATAGAAGCCAAAAGAGCGTTATACAAAAAAGTAACGTTACAATGCTATTTACGAGGTCTAAAGGAACCCCTTGGATCTAGAATCCGTTGTATGCGGCCGGAGTCAATGGAAAAAGCCCTTGAATATGTTCAAGAAGAGCTTAACACTTTATACCTACAGCAAAGAAATGAGGGAGGACCTAGTAAAAAGGATTGGCAACTTAACAGCAATTTAAATTCCAATAAGCCCTTTAATAATAACGTGTTGAATTCTTTTAATTACAAGCCAATAGCTAACATGCCAGGACCCTCACGACAGGCTCCTGCTCCTCATCATCTTTTCCCTTCATGGAGACCACAAATCAATTCACCAGCTAGAGTACAATATCAAGGTCCATCACGCACTCAACAAATGTTCAGTGCACCCCCACCTAACTATAACCCCCAATCTAATGCTTTCCGTGTACCCCACAGACCTCAACCTCATCCACAACCAACCTTTAGGTATGGTGCTCCCAAGCCTATGAGTGGCGTCAGTCACTATTCCTCTAAACCTTTACCGCCTGCGGGGCATGATTGGCGTAAATTTGGCAATCCACCCCCTAGCAATTACTTCAAAACAAGTCAGATGAACTTCAACCAAACTTACCCTGAACAATATTACTATACTGACGACACCCCTGATTACTACTACCCAGAATTTAACCACGGCTATGAGCCAGAATGCTATAGTTACAATGAAGAATGTTTCGAACCAGAACAAAATTATTACCAGACTGAACCATACCTGTGCTATGAACCTCCACCAGTAGACAGACCAACTGACAACGACTCTAACGCCCATGAAAACCAAAATTTTTGCAAAGCCCTGAAATCCGACAAACCAAAATAGAACTCAACCTACAGACGCAAAGACAGTTACCGTTCATCCAAATAGAAAATCCCCCACTAAAGTTATTAATTGACACCGGAGCAAATCAATCTTTCATAAGCCCCGATGCTGTTCGTAGGTACTTTTCTCACATACCTTGTAACTACGAACCATTCGAAGTCACTAACGTACATGCCACCACACGCAACGATTATTCAATAACTTTACCCTGTTTCCCTGAATTCCGGGACGAAAGTGACATTAAGTTCTTCATTTATAAATTTCATGACTACTTTGACGGACTGATAGGTCTGGATCTACTTGAACAATGGGAATCAAAGATTGATCTGAAAGATAAACTCCTTATTACTCGCCTTGCTAAAAATCACATTTTAATGTATGACTCTAGGAATTGTAATTTGTATGAAGACATGATTCCCGCTAAATCATCTAAAATAGTAAGAGTCCCCATAAACATCCATGACGGTGACGCGTTGATAAACGAGCAAATTATATCGAATTGTACTATCCCCGAATGTCTGACAATAGTAAAAAATAACCGAGGTTACCTAGAAGTAATCAACAAGACTAATAACGACATTATATTCTCCATGGACCGACCTATTACTGCTGAAAGACTTAACACTGAAGTACATAATAACCTAGTAGTGTCCGACCGATCTAAGGAAGTCTTATCAAGGCTCCGAACCCAACATTTAAATCCCGAAGAGATAGCAAATTTAGAAAATTTATGTGCAAGGTACGCGGACGTGTTCTACCTTGAAGGTGAACCGTTAACATTCACTAACAAGATAAAACATAAAATAAAGACCACAGACGAACTCCCCGTACATACCAAAAGTTACAGATATCCATACGTTCATCGACAAGAAGTCAGAGAGCAAATACAAAAGATGCTCGATCAGAATATAATAAGACCATCCGAATCCGCATGGAGTTCGCCTATTTGGATAGTTCCAAAGAAGGCGGATGCATCGGGCAAAACTAAATGGCGCCTTGTCGTGGACTTTAGGAAAGTTAATGAAAAAACAATAGATGATAAGTACCCGATCCCCAACATAACTGACGTATTAGACAAGTTAGGTAGATGTCAATATTTTACAACTTTAGATTTGGCATCAGGATTTTATCAGGTAGAAATGGATCCTAGTGACGTACCTAAAACCGCATTTAACGTAGAGAATGGTCATTACGAGTTTTTGAGAATGCCGATGGGTCTTAAGAATTCTCCATCAACTTTTCAACGAGTTATGGATAATGTGCTTAAAGACCTACAGCATACAGTTTGTTTAGTGTACTTAGATGACATTATAGTATTTAGTACTTCCCTTCAGGAACACATAATAAATTTGGAAAAAGTTTTCATGAAATTACGAGAATCCAATTTTAAAATCCAAAAGGATAAATCCGAATTTTTAAAATTACAGACAGAGTTCTTAGGGCATGTGATAAGTAAGGACGGTGTAAAACCGAACCCCAACAAAATCGAAGCTATTAAGAGATATCCACTGCCTAAGACACCAACTGAAATAAAACGTTTTCTCGGACTACTTGGCTACTACAGAAAGTTTGTCCCAGACTTCGCTAAAGTTACAAAGCCACTAACCCAATGCTTAAAAAAGGGTTCCAAAATTAACATCAATGATCATAACTATGTTAAATGCTTTGAACAATGTAAAACATTATTAACCAACGATCCAATTCTACAATACCCCGACTTCTCTAAGGAGTTCATTTTAACTACAGATGCATCGAATGTAGCTATAGGCGCAGTGTTATCACAAGGCCCTATAGGTACTGATAAACCAATTGCATATGCATCCCGTACTCTCAATAGTAGTGAAATAAATTACAGCACGATAGAGAAGGAATTATTAGCAATTGTTTGGGCTACCAAATACTTCAGGCCATATCTGTTTGGTAGGAAATTCAAAATCATAACCGATCATAAGCCCCTTCAATGGGTTATGAACCTCAAAGAACCCAATTCGCGCTTAACACGTTGGCGACTAAAGTTGAGCGAATATGATTTTACAGTCATTTACAAGCAAGGAAAGTGCAACACAAATGCTGATGCACTCTCTCGAGTAGAAATTCATAACGAGGAATTAGTAGACTTAACTTCACTTATACCTAATCTCTCAGAGATCCTTTCGGTAGATGACTCTAGAACCATTACTGCTCCAGAAATTGGTGATGACTCCAGAACTCTTACCGCCCACACTTCCGAAGAAAATCCCATTTTAGGCATACCTATAGTAGATGAACCAATAAATAGATATCTTAAGCAAATAGTTTTTAAACTTGTGGGAGATATAAAAAGGAAACCGAATGTATCTAAACCTTTTGATAATCACACCCGGATCGAAATACAAATTTCAGAATCTAACATTAACGAAGACATAATTAATGCAATTCGAGAATACGTTAATCCTAAGATCAAAACGGGCTTACTTATTTATCCAATATCAGCTATGTATACTGTCATTCCTATATTACAGAATACATTTAAAAGTTCAGCTATGAAACTAGTTTTCACCAAAACTGAACTCGAAAACGTTTCAGAGTACCTAAGCCAGCAGGAAATAATAAGTAAATATCACGATGGTAAAACCAATCATCGTGGCATTAATGAATGTTACTTAGCTCTTTCCCGTAAATACTATTGGCCTAAGATGAGAGAACATATAACCAAATTCATAAACGAATGTATTATATGTGGTCAAGCTAAATATGATCGCAATCCCATCAAGCAACAGTTTCGTATAGTTCCACCAGCAAGTAAACAATTTGAAACCGTCCATCTAGATCTTTTGTCTATTCATAACGAAAAATACCTTACTATAGTAGATTCTTTCTCTAAATACGCGCAAGCCTACTACCTCAAAGATGGCACAGCTGTTAGCATCATACAAGCGATGTTACAATTTTGTACACATCATGGCTTACCCACGATATTAATAACAGACAACGGAACTGAATTCGTAAATCAGTTATTTTCCGAATTTGTTAGGTTACACAAAATTATTCATCACAGGGTTGCACCAGATGCCCCAAATGAAAATGGTATAGTTGAAAGATTCCACTCAACTATATTAGAGCATTTAAGAATCTTAAAGGTACAACAAAAGAACGAATCCGTAATAAATCTTATGCCCTATGCCCTTTTAGGTTATAATAGTTCTATCCATAGTTTTACAAAATGTAAACCTTTTGACATAGTGACTGGACATTTCGACCCCAGGGACCCCTTTTGTATCGACCTTAACTCTCAACTGTTACAACAATATATCATTGAACATAAGGCAAAAATGACTAAGACATACGAACTTCTACATGATATGACATCTGACAGACGTAAAAATATAATGGATAATAGAAATAAGGATAGGGAAAGCGAAGTAGAATATTCCCTAGACCAACAAGTATATATTCGCAACCCTATTGCTGCAAGACAAAAGCTAGCACCACGCTACACCCAGGATAAGGTTCTTGCCGATCTTCCGATACACATCTACACTGAGAGAAAACGCGGACCAGTTGCCAAGTCCCGACTTAACTCCTCAGAGTAATAAACCTAGCAAAGATACCTAAACCTAATGTACACTTTTTACAGGACAACGACAATACTACTACTCCTACAACAGACTCACGCCCAAGACGTGAAAATTGAGAGTTTAGATGACGGACCGGGCATCTTACCTTTCAAGTTAGGACCGACAAGGATAACATCACATTATCATTCATTCTTACAATACATAGACTTGCAGGAATTACAAAATAAAATAACCTCTGTACAAACCCAAATTAATGACATTAGCCCAGACCTTAACAACAAGACTTTAGATTTGTTTGAACCGCATATAAATTACCTAAAGGACAAACTTCAAGGTACATTTGACCAATTACAGACTTTTCAGACAAAACGTGAAAAGAGAGGACTTATAGATGGTCTCGGTTCAGTAATTAAAAGCTTGACCGGCAACTTAGACTATACGGACGCACAGCGTTATAACGATGCTCTAAAAACGCTTAAGGATAATGAAAACGAGATAGTCACAGAACTCAACAACCATATTAGCTTGTCAAAGGATTGGACAGAGCAATACACAAAAATTGTTGAAAGTATTTCGGACAATCAAGATAAAATAGAGACCTTACTTAATAAAATAAAAAGTAGCGATATCACCCGGGATAATGATTTAATTAAATATGCACACTTAGCCCAAGTTTTCATCATTCTTACCGATAACGTAGAATCGGTATCTCAAGAAATTAATAAGTTACAAGATGCATTAGCTTTTATCAAAATTAAAAGTATGCATCATTCTGTTCTAAGCTTAGATTCGTTAAAAACCATGTTAGATAGATTATTAGTCTTATATAGTAGAAATAGCATTATAGATTTAGATATTAGAGAATATTATGATATTATAGGAATGAGCTCCTTTTATTCCGATAATAAAGTAGTTATAGTCTATAAATTTCCACTAGTTTTACCACAAGAATTTAGTATGTTTAAACTTTCTATCATTCCAAATAAGTATAACCAAGTCCTTATACCACCACATCCCCTCCTTGTTATAATAAGATGCTAGGTACATAGTGGCTGAATGCCCGAAGACGACCAAAGGGTATCTATGTGCAGAAGAAAAGAACCTTCAAATACAATCATCCAAAGATTGCATTCAACAGCTACTCATCACCCAACAACGAGAAGATACATGCCAACCTACATCTGTTTCCCTGGAAAAGGCGGCACTTGAACAACTGGATGACCGTCACTACACTATATTTCTCCCCAACGATACGAAGATACATCTCTCGTGTGGACAAGATACGTATAAAAATCTTCGCGGTAGCTACCTCGTCACTATACCACGCACTTGCTATATGAAAACCCCTGACTTCATAATCTCCAATAATGAAGATCGCATCAAAGGGAACCCCATCAAGATTATGAATATACAAAGGGAGCAACACTTCATTCAACCTTCGTTGCCAACTCTGAAGCTCAACACCATCAGACTGGAACACCTTCAAGCAGCAAATCTAAAACTTTCACAGCAACAATTACTAAATCAAACTGGAGAAAACAAGATCTTATATCATACGACCATACCTCTTTATATCATCATAATGGTTACAGCCGGCATAATCGGTGGAATCACATACTGGAGACATAAAGACCACCACAATATACCCCAGAACTCCAATGAAGACGACATCCAACTTCAAAGAGTCTATGCTGTACCTGCTAAAAGAAAAAAGGAAGCCCCAGCTCAATTCACAACGAAGTTGCCCATTATCGCTGGTCTACGGGGGGAGGTGTTACGCAAGTCTCCACTATAGAGATTGCTGAACGCGCACTTCTTGGAACATCACGGCACGAGCCACGACACCTGAGTCGGCGCAACGTGCGGCAATCTACGTCAGAACCGTGGTTTCATATGAACTAATTAGTTTAGCTAGATCACTTTGTGTTCACACTTCGAACAATTGTCACCATTAGGTTAGATTAGGTCTTAGCTAATTTTAAATGTAATATTGTAATAGTTTTAAATTAAAGATTTTATGCAATAAATTGATTTTTTTTGGAGTCTTCGCTGCGACCACGCTTAATTCGTGTGTGTATAGGTGGGTGCGTGTATTTGTGAGAATACACATGCGTATGAATATAAAGGGTTACTTTTAAACGTCCGACCAAATTTTAAAATTAAGAACTAAATATTTAATTGAAAGTGCATTTTTATTATTATTGCAAAATTATAGCAAGATAATATAAAAATATTTGTTGAAAAATATCCCACTAAATTCATGAATTCGATGCACCACGTGAATCAGCCACGGGCGGTGTATGCGGGGAGCAGGGGAAACTACACGAGTCCGCGCTCGTCATTTTTGCATTGTTTTTTGTGTCGGATAAAAATGAAATTTTGATTTTCTTACTACATAAATCGAACATATTATCGATTTTGAACAGCCTGAGCCATTGAAAATTTGACATTTTTTTGCTACATTTGCATGCGTAAGGTTTTGAAACAATACAATCAATCCATACATAGTTGTTTTGCATTACAAGCAGATTCATAGTATTTTTTTCATTATTTTAAACATGTTTGTTAATGTGGATTAATTAATTTAATAGTATTTATGTCATCGTCCTTTTTAATATCATTAATGTAACGTTTTGAGTAGTTTTATAATTATTTTTAATATAATATAATCTATTCAATAACTTACTCGGATATTTCGATGTTATTGTGCTTGCAACACTGCACATACGATTGGTTGAAATCGAACCAATCGCGTGATTTTATGATCCACCAATCAGGGTATTCTTTATTTAGGCGCAAATTTGCTGTAACGAGGGTCCTGTTTGTTCGTCATGAATCAACCCTTTTCTGGTTATTAACTAAATTACATGTTACTAGACTAAAATAATAGCCTAGTCAAAACGAGGTTTAATAGTGTTAATGTATTCTCGCGTAAATTTCAAGCAAGTGTACATGTTTATACAGGATGGGCAAAAAATCGTGGATAAAACGAAACAGGATGATAGTTGCGATTATTTGCAATAAAAATATCTCTACGGCAGAGCTCACTCTTGATCTTAGAAGTTACGACTATTTTAGTGTTTTGGCGACAACAATAAATATTGTTTAGTTAGTTCTAGGGAATGTATCAACACTACCAAAGTGCTTTTATGATAATGGGTACCAAGATTTATGAGTACTGGCACCTTTTTCTATTACTTTTAAGTCTCATTAAAAATTATTTGTAACTTCAGAACGTTACTGTAAAAAAATGTTCTACCAAAAAGTGAGCTTGTATTAAAAAACTTGTCTATAATAATCCTAACTATCACCCTGTTTCGTTTGATCCACGATTTTTTGCCCACCCTGTATAAATAGACATACGTTTTTGTATATGAAACATACAATTACTACAACAAAAAGCCTTACAAGACCAGAGTTCACTAAACAACTCCCCTTTGTTTTGTACAACTTAATATGCTAACCAAAATAAACAGAATAGAATAGGAACAAGTCAAACAATTCATTATTCACGTGTTTACATTCATAACATGATGCCTTCAGGTTTCAGTTAGGGATGTCGAAGAAGAATCGATTAAATGAGAAATCGAAAAACATACACCAAAAACATCGATTTTAATTCCAAAAACAAAGTTAAAACAACTGGTAGAACTTAGGTATCTACTTTTCTATGAGCACTTCTAATTAAAGAGTAACTGATTATTTAAAAATAATACCATGCAATATTTAGTATCAAGATCCCTTATTATCAGCATACTTATCACAAGCAACTATTTTATTTTCAAATAACCACATAATTAATTTGTTATTTTAGAAATTTTCAAACCTTACCAATTAATTTATAAATTGATAGTTCAATGATCTCTTATACTCTAATATTATGAACGCGAAAAAATATATAAAAAAATTTATATTTTGCTTTCACGGATAAATCGTGAACCGATTTAAATGAAACTTACCATGGAGATAGCTAAAGGGCTTTAACCCCTAACAAAGCTATTTTTTTAAAAAATCCATCCCTAAAATTGTGAAAATTTGTATAAAACATATTGTTGTCCTGTTACTCACTTACTGTTATTTATTTTAGGGTGAAGCTGTGCGGGTCAGCTATTCGTAGAAAAAAAAAAACGATTTTTCTAGCTGCAGCAAATTCATTCAAATAAAGTCAAGATTTTTGATAAATATATAGAATAACTATATATGATTTTTGATAATTATAATTAATCTAAACTTATATCAAAATCTAATAAAAATTTTATTGTTGTATAGTAAAAATTTTATTGTTTCTAATCCAGGGTTAAATTTGCATAAAAAATGGTCGTCTGGAAGGACCATCCATTTTCAGAAAAATTGTACGAAAACAATTATTTTTAGGCATATTTTTTCTCAAATTCTTCTTCTAGTCGAAATTATAACTTATTTCCATAAATCCTAAAACTGATATTTTATAGGAAAATATGACATCCCTACTCACAGCTCAATTTCAGCTTAGTTTTCATTCAAAGCCTCTTGGACAATTAATTCTGAAACATAGCCAAAACTTCTGGTAATTAATTGGCAGTGCTTTATCTTCAGTCTTGTTATAAGTTTCTCCAAGTGTTACTTGGAGACTTATCGACGGAAAGCGTACTTGATGAATACGTATACGACACGATCTGTTTTCATGTCAGCTTTGCAAAATACTAAAGAACATATATTATATCGATAATACTAGAATTTTGTATACCTTTATTGCTGATTACCTGTTTATATAATATAGTCTATGACAAACTGAATTATAGCTTGTTTATAGATATTTTAGTTTTAATTTTGATAGCTTTACGGTCGAATTTTGAGCATGGTTAACATATTCTTATTCCACATTTTTTTCTTTAAGCTATTATAATATTAATTAAATATTTTGTAGGGAGATTTATAAATTTAAATTGCGTTCTTCTGATCTAACGTATCACCCAAGTCTACTAAATTTAGTAGACTTTTAATGGGGACATTTTTATCGCCCAATTATCAATCTGGACGTTTAATATATCTATGCCATGACTATGTCAATGCTAATTGATAAGGCAAATTTTCGTTTTAATAACATAATAACAAATTTAATATTGATCACGCCTCTACCAGTTGCTTAATACCTTTCATCTTATAGAAAAGAATAGATGGCCTTAAAATGTCTGAACCGATTTTAATAAAGCATGTCTAAGAACCACCGCTAGAAAACCACCTTAAACAACAGCATCCAAATCGACTCACCGGTTCAAGTTATGGTACTACAGATAGACACACAGATAAATCTGCACACAGAGAGATAGAGAGAGAGTAGTCAAATAATGGTGGTATATTAATAACGCAAAGCGTTAAATTATTGCACGCTATGTATACTCAACGTTAAGCGTACGCTATTTAGATTCACATTCGGCGCTATGACATAACGCCACGCTATATACCTAGCGGCTAGCATAGGCCGTAGTTACAACATTATACGAACTACGCGATCTAACAAATAACGTGCTAGACCGTAGACGCTAGAGCTAGACGTTATAACATAGTTAGCTAGACGTTATAGCGCTCAGTCATCGCTCACTGTATGACGTTGTGATGAGTTTCTCGCTATCTCGGCCGGCTCGCGCGATCAGTATCCAGTTATACAAAGAATATAGTCTATAATGTAGCGCGCTAGAAAAATATAATTTATAGTCTATAACGCGCTATCATACTATAGTTTATTTGAACAATACTACAGTCAAACTTGTACCATTCGTTTTTGCTTAGGGGGTTGAGATACTTGAATGAGAACTCGAGATTATTACTTGAATTTAACTGACTGAAACTAACTTTAATTCCCCTATCTGATTCTAATAAGCCCATCACAGCCTTCACAATTTACACGCACGTGCCAAAGTCGCCGCCCGGTGGCGACTCGGCTCACCGTTTCGCCCGCCAGCACAAGACGCCGGTCAATAGTTATAAACGAGTCGACATTCTTAGCACGGGCTCTTAGACAACTTACTCGTAAATTCGCTGTAACATTTATTTGAAGCAACCACAAAACACTTATACTCTCTACGAGCTCTTTAAGTTCATTTCGAAATAAAAAAAGACTTCAACTCCTCCTGTTTAGTTTGAATTCTGCATCCAATTTTAAACAACATAACATCCACTCACTTAGAAAATTTAGGTGGTCATACTTACATATATTATTCCATATCTTTAAAATTATTGAAAAGATTTAAATATCGTTGTCTCCTAAATCAAAGTAAATGTAAGCAAATAAAAAATAGGCCAAGTGTGAGTCAGATTCACGCATGAAAGATTCCGTACCATTATCTACAAAAAACGACAAAAAAATTACATTTGTTTGAAGAAATTGTGATTTTTAATTTGCAAAACCTTAACCTTGCTGAAACGTAAGGTAGTGTAAGGAA